>LR738713.1:193244591-193341082 GCA_902687465.1 Secale cereale
ACCTATATACTGGGCATGGGTGGAAGGCTTGGCCTTTTGCTCGGTGATTTGTTCCACTCATGCCACCTTAGGCGCCGATAAACCGGCATTATGTTCCTTGATTTTGCGTTCTTTACACGATGGGTGGATGGGGACCCCTTGACAGTTCGACTTTGAATAAAACTCCTCCAGCAAGGCCCAACATTGGTTTTAATTTTCTCATAATAACAACTTAATTAATTAATTAAATTTGTATAGGGAGTTGGCGCTACCCGAGGATTCTTTCTACATAGCAGGGGGGGCCAGTGCTGATGGTGTTGGTCCCAAACGGGGGTTATGCGGGGCCACCACGGGGAAACTCGAGGTTTGGTTTTACTCGTATAATCGCCCATCCGGTCGTGGCCTGAGACGAGATACGCGCGGCTACTATCAGGGTGTCGACACACCGGGAGGTCTTGCTGGACTTGTTTTACCTTTGTCGAAATGTCTTGTGCACCGGGATGCCGAGCCTGATCGGATTTCCCTAAGATAAGGAGTGATGATATTGTATTTATCACTTCAGCTAATCATGAGAGCTTGTGATTGGCTAAGTTGGGACACCCCTGCAGGGTTATGATCTTTCGAAAGGCGTGCCCGCGGTTATGTGGCAGATTGGAATTTGTTAATGTCCGGTTGTAGAAAACTTGACAGAGGATCCGAAGTAAAAAAAACACAACTGTGTGAGTAACCGTGACTGTCTCTTTTCACTTTGAGAAGAGAAGACGGTGGGGTTATGTTTGACTCGTATGTAGTTCAGGATCTTTAGCGATCACTACTTTTGCGACCGTTTGCGTAGATGCTCTTCTTATTCTTGTACTCGTAAGCTAGCCACCATATTATGCTTAGTCGCTGTTTGCAACCTCACCACTTTACCTCTTCCTACCCACAAAGCTTTGCTAGTCTTGATACCGATGGTTATGGGATTGCTGAGTCCTCGTGGCTCACAGATACTACAACACCAGATGCAGGTTCAACCGAGATTGATGCAGGAGATGGATCAGAGCTTCTCTGGGAGCTCGATGAAGAGAGTGGCCGTATGCTTGTGACGTTTTCGATGATCAGTAGTGGTTTCTACTAGGATTCGATCTAGACCTGTGGCTTTATGTTGTTTTGGTATCTTGTCTTTTGGATCTTACCCTTAGAAGGGCTGTGATGTTTATTTGAATGATGCTTTGCTTATGTAATGTATTGTGTGAAGTGGCGAGTGTAAGCCAACTATCTCATTTTGCAATTTAATCCCTCTTTTACATGAGTCGTGCAAAGATACCAAACTTGCGATCATTCTAGAATGGGCTTATATCTTTAAGTCGTGCCTCGACACGTAGGAGATATAGTCCCATCCAGGTCATTATAAAGTTGGACGGACGAAGCAACCATCACTCTTGAATCCGCTTCTCCCTTCAACGCAAGCGCCAGTGAGAGGTCGCGTCCGCTCTGCCCGGGCACGAATGCGACACCGATTTTTTGGAGCGGCGCTGACCGTTTCGGGCGGGAAGCGCGTGCGGGCGATGGAGGACTTTGGGTGGGCCAGGCTGGTCAGGAGCGGGCGTGGCAGCTGTCCGCCTGTCCCTACCGGACGCCTGGAAATGAGAGGATGCACCGACTCTCGTGGCTAAAATCGTACACTACACACCATCTCTCTGTAGGAGTAGGTCGATCTGTCGCTCTCTCTAACACACACATCACTACAACAAAAAAGAGATACTGTGACGAAAATCCTTGTGACAGAGGTGGACAACATCACAAAAATACCTAATGTGTGACGTTTTATAGGTGGCGCCACTGATTAGTTCTAATCGGTGACGATCAGTGTCACCATGTTTCCTCGACCGTTGAGAGCCACCTAGCTACAAATTTCTATGATGATATGGTAACTTCCATGACGAACCTAGTCATCGAATATTATGAGCGGCAGAACCGACTCATAAGTTCTGACAGGTGGACCCACCAATGTTTATTCATAGGCTATTGAGCAATGTAATTATTTTGTTCTATCTAATGTATACATGTAGTGGTTGAGAAAAAATTTATTACAAGCATTGTTGAGCTGATTCATATGGTGATGCTAAGAAGTGAGCGTCGCTCTGGTGGCTAGCAACACGGAGTGTGCTGGTTGCCCACCTACGTTCGAGTGCTCGACTCGGTGTTGTGTGCTCAGGTGATTTCTTTCTTTTATAGAATTAATCCATTAAGGGATAGTATTAACTACTCCCTTCGTTCAATAATGTAAGACGTTTTCTAATACTAGTATAGTGCTATAAAAATGTCTTACATTATGGGACGGGGGAGAAGTTTTTTTTCATAGGCCATTGTTGTTGGTTTGTTCTATCTAAAAAAAAGATAGGTAGTGGTCGTGAGCTAATAAATTGGCGCTGCTGCTGTTTTGATCGAGGGAATAATAATAATATAAAATCGGAATAAGACTGCAATCTTCCCGATCTTTTTTTCAGAGTGGATGGAAAAATAAAATAGAAATAGAAATAAGGAGGAGAGTGGGCGAGAACAAGTTTGGCCCACGGATATGAGTCATTGCCCACCTCCCATTCCTTCGTGGAGCCGCCCCTTCCTTCGTACGGTTCTTCTTCTCCCGCAATTGCAGCTACCCGCGGCGGCTAGATTGGAGGCTGCCTCACCGGCCGAGATCCGATCCACCGCGTCAACTCGCGAGCAAAAAGCCGTCGGCCTCATCCCACTTGAACGGATCCGCGCTCGTGATCCCTCTTAAACGGATTCGCGCTCCTCATCCCGTCACCCTCTTCCCTGCAGTTGCGTCGTCATTTCTCTCCGTGCCGGTTAGTTTCTTCTTCCCCAACGCATTAGATTTTTCTAACTCGATGAATCACATGCTAAATAATCTGTTCGATGGGCGGAGGTGCTAAAGATTTGAGTTTGCCGCAACTCGTCATTTTCCCTTCTCATTTGTACAGCTGAAAAGTAAAGGGGGCACGGACATGCAATTCCCGCCGGTCGTGGGGTGCCGGCGTGTATGCAGCTACCACCGGTTGCAGGGTGCCGGCGTGAACAGACACTGCTCCGGCTGGCGGCGGCCATCATATGTGCTCCAGCTTTCATCCACTTTTCTGTGGCAACTTACCCACGCGTGGTTCTGTCAGTACGAGATGTGCCTGAACTTGTGTGTTACAGAGTATTTGCTAGATCTGTACTATTGTATTTCAAAACAGTGGTGATTTGCTAGATCTGAAGTATTCTATTCCATGTCGCTGATTCTTTTTCTTCTTTCCACACAAAAAAATTGAAGAAGAAAATATACTTGACAAGTAATTTTGGCCCGAAGTCAAATAGAAGCCAAAGTTTTTGCAAAAAAAAATTGGCATTCACTATTGGGACTACAATCCAAACAGTCGTATCTTGCCAATATTTTGTGTATGTCCTTGATTTGGTTTTGACAATTTCGCAAGGCTACATGGTGCTCAATTCAAGCACACACATGCTGTACAATGATCTTTTATTTAATTAAATTGTAGATGCTGTATATACCTATCACCTACGGATGTTTTCTTGATTTCTATAGAATTATTTATTTTCATCTGTTCAAGAATTCATGCATACATTCTCTATATTTTACATTTTAGCAATTTTAGAAATTATCGAGTTCGTCATGATGTATCCATTTTCTAGTAGCAGTCCATAGTTCCATCTGCGTGTACATGCCTACAGGGCCCTGTGTATTGCTTATTTTGGGTTTCACTTCATCGTTGATTGCATGTTGGCTGTAGGTTTTACATTGACAGGTTCTGTTTTGATTTCCAAACTGTGCCAACAATTGTAATTAACTTTGTGGTTTTCTGAACTATGACATCACATATAGTAATATTAAGTTTCACTTTTCCCCCTAAACTTTCTTTCCTTGTTTTCTTAGGCTTCCTGATTGCTTCTCCCTGTCCGTGCCCTTGCTGCACCCTTCATCCTGCTTGGACCACTTGTTAGATCCCAATGCATTGAAATCTTCATTTTTTATTATTATAGTCTTGCATGCATTGTCTATTAAGAGTGTTTCCGGTTTGCAATACTGTTTACACAATATATTTTGTTTATTTTTTGAATACGAATGCAAAGCTAATCTATATTTGCATTACTTATATGTACAATATTAGTGCATCATGTATTTACATTCTAAGTTATATACTTTACTATATTCATGTGTTTCAGAAAGTATGCATGCACAAGTTTAAGAAAAATTATTTTGTTAGTGTAGATACCACTGGCAGGTAGGTCTTTTGGCAATTCATTCGGTCCCACTTTGGCATTTCGCCCAAAAGATAATCACACGGGTGAGGCGTGTGCTACGCTAACAGATGTATGGATTGGATGTTCTTAAATGAAATCTAGCTCTTTGCTATGTGTGCAATTTAACCATTATAACTTATTCTTGGGTTTACTATTTCATTGGCTCGCCTTCATATACTTGCCTTTATATTAAATAGTGTGCGATACTTGTCAATTTTTGATATAATTTGGATTCTTGTACCTTGTTGTATTGTTTGTTTTCATCTAATAAAGATTCATTGCTATTGTGTTTCATTATTTATAGGCACCAGGAGGAGTTAATCGCGAGACTTGAAGCATAAGAGGGAACACTTGAAGAAATGGAGAGGAAGCATCAAGAAGTATTAAGGCCTAGAAAAGAAGCAATGAGAAATGGGAAAAATGATTGTTTCTCTTAAGAGCCCAATCAACTCAGCAGCCCAAACCTCATGGTGCATGAAGGCCATCATGACAACACTGTTTATAGTCATCTAAATATTAGTTTGTAACTTGTCTATTATGGTGGGTGTCAAACTTGTGAATCAGTGTTAGTTTTTATTGTCACTTTTATTTAGAAGATGATGTGGCTAAGATGACCAAATTTAAAATATATATTTTTAATTAATTTTGGTTAATGTGATTTGACTTTAACTTATTTATATTTATATAATGTGATGTGAATTGAGTACTTACTATGGTATGAATTTGGATTATATTGGATTGGATTAGTTCATTGTAATTTAAATTTCAAATAAATTAAATATATCAAGATGAGGTCGTATTAATCATTGTCCTATGTTGACATGGAAACAAGTCAGTGACGTTGCTTCGTCGCTGAATATGGTAGACAATGGCATATTTTAATCTAACATGTGACATTTTTGAGTCGTCATTGATATAGCAAGTCGATGACATTCCACGAAACGTCACCGAAGGTCCCATTTTCTGTGACATTAAGTGCGCGCGCCGTCGCTAGGAGTAATCTGTGACGGGGATTCTGTGACGATGCTCGTGACACCCATAAAACGTCAAGAAGGTGTATTCTGTGACGTTTTTGGCTATTGCATGACATATTTTGGCTCGTCATACTAGGTCAGATCTCTTGTAGTGCATGCTGTTAAACACACACACGCACACGCACACGCACACGCACACACAGGTTCATAGAATAGGAAAATCGTGTGGGCGCGAAGCCACAGGAAGTGAGATACAAATGGAGTACGTACAAGAAGAGAAGAGGTGACGAATATTCCATCAAACCTGGACTGAGGAGTAGTACTCCCTCCGTCTAGGTGTTAAGTCATCCTACAAAAATCAGATATTCCCAAAATGTTTAGGCTTCGTCCATTAACTTCGCATCTCAATCCCCTCCTGGCCTCGTTGCTAGCGAGCGTTGTTACTTAGGGAGCATTTGGATCCTTAGGAAGAACAACTTATAGCATAGCCGGGCAAGGTTAGGCGTTTGGAACTGTTAACATATTTTAGCTTTTGTGGGCCAGCTAGCTTGGGTGGGCTAGAAAAATCTCGTTAGCTTAGGAGAGCCAGATCAGCTCGCTTCCGACAACAAACTTCGCGTAGTAGTAACATGGACTAGTAACATATGCATGTTGTACTAGTCCAAGTTACTCACCACTATGACCAGCCTAAGCAATGTAACCAAACGCTCCTTACTCTGCCTTGTTATCTCCCCCGGAAACCCAATGCATGAAGCTCAACTACGCGTTGATCAGTCAAGAAATCAAAGTCTTCTTGCATGCGAGTTAATACGTGGCCCTGCATGGTAGCTAAATCGGCATCTTAGTTGTTTGGATTAATTGTTGCATTTAGAGACAGAAATCAGGGCTTTGATTGGAGGAATGACCGGTCAAGTTTCTCCTTCTCCTCCAATCTACTTGCACCTTGGTCCCGCTACAACTTCTAACGTGACTTATTACACCTAGACGGAGGGAGTCATACGAGATACCGTGGCACACTGACTTAGGTCGAATACAAGTGCCCAAAATTGTGTGCATGTTATAATAAGGATTCACTTAAAATAGTCGTGAGCGAACAGAGGGATCAATTGAACAGAGGTAAGATACACCGCTGGTGCTTTTAATTTTTCTTATTAATTTGTTTGTTTCACCCTTTGACTGGTGGGACCCAACGTACTACGTGGAGAGAGGTAAGGTGACTAAGGCTGGATTATTTCTGCACCACTGTGGATAGTCTTACCACCAAAGCCACCTAACACGATTATGATTTAAATCCCAATGACTCCCACACACAAAAAAATACGGCATGCTTGTCACACGAATGCAGGAATGTATAAAAGGTTATTTTCCTCTCGTTGAACATAACAAGAGGGTTGTGTAGCTGGTTAGCCTGTTCGCTCATCAAACTTGAGGTCTCGGGTTCGATAACTACCCTTGAGCATAATTCGTGCTAGGAGGATTCTTTGACTGGTCAAAATGGATGGATATGGAGCTATACGATCTCGTAGTGACCGTATAATCACCTCATCACGTATAAGCTGCAACCTCGGTGCTTGTTTTCTAGGGTTTGCACTCTTCTCACTCTCTCCAGTATATATATATACACGCCGGAGCCTCAGCGCTTGTAGTTGCTCTCTTCACACTCTCTCACCCTCTCCAGATCTAAACAAGACTTCGTTGGCCTCTCTCTCTCTCCCCTCACTGCTGGTCTGCTTGTAGTTGCTCTCTTCACACTCTCTCACCCTCTCCAGATCTAAACAAGGCTTCATTGGCCTCTCTCTCTCCCCTCACTGCTAGTCAAAGAGCCGGCAGGATTCGTCTGCCGGGAAGGGAAGGAGGCTTAACGCTGTCGCCCTCGGCGAGGGAGGGAATCCACTACCGGCGCAGCTATTCACTTTCACCCAGCGGCGACGCGGGAGGGCCTCCGACCCCTTCTTCTTCGCCGCCGTACATAGTGTGGGTCGAACTGCCTCCGGTCGCTCACCGAACCACACCCCAAGAACCTTAAGGTATAATTTACTTATTCCACATGCATTGCTCTAGCTGCATGTGGGCTTTTTCCGCTTCTGCACTTGAATCTAGGTGTTGGATCAAACAGGAAAGTAGTGGGGAAAGTTGTATACCATGAATCTAGGACGTGGTTCAAAGAGGAAAGGAATGGGGGAAAGTAGTGGGAAAAGTTGTATAGCATGAATCTAGGACGTGGTTCAAAAAGGAAAGGAAGGGGGAAAGTAGTGGGGAAAGTTGCATCGCATGAATCTAAGACGTGGTTTAAAGAGGACAGGAATGGGGGAAAGTAGTGGGGAAAGTTGTATTGTATAAATCTAGGACATGGTTCACAGAGGAAAGGGAGTGGGTAAAGTACTAGTACAGACTGGCTATCCAGCACCTACGTTGGTCGAAAAGGGAAAACAATGACAAACGCAGTACGCACATCTGTAATGAACTGATCTTTTGTTTTGGGGGACAAGGCTGTAGAGCTTGAGCAGGACTAGATTTGTTGTGCTCACATAGGGAAAGGTGTCTAAAGATAACAAAACTAGGACCAACACAAATATGCTCCTTGGTTCTTTGTTCTTTGTTGCAACAGACGTTGCATCACCCCAGTACATCGGTAGATGCACATGGTGCTGGTGCGTCCACTATCCCGTGCAACTCTTTAGCTGTTGTTAATCTAAGGTCCTGTTTGGTTAAAAACTCCCTAGTCCCTACCTGCTTGGTTCCAGGGACTAAACATGGACTAGAGTTATTAAATGACATGCTAAAATACCATGTTACCCCTAGTAATGAACTAATAGAGACAAGGTGTGATGCGTGGCAGGGGCAACTGTTGGAAAAAGTCCCAAAAAGACTCTCCCTCGGGGTCTTCTTTCTTTAGTCCCAAATGCCCACTTTTAGTCCCTAAATGTCCCTCCTGCTTGGTTTAGATGGGACCGACACGGAGTTTTTGTAGTCCCTCCACCAAAATGTCCATGTAAACAAGCACCCTCTAATAATGCCGCTAGAAAAATGATGCAATGCCACAGTTAAAAGCAAATTACATGTTTAATGAATTTTATTGTTAATATAATCTCTCTGTTAATATTAATCAATGCTACCATTTGAGAAATGCTACTGTCTTGCTTTCTTTCCCATTTAGATAAGGTAGATGCTTCTTTTTGTTGGCTTCTGTGTCATCCACCGTTATTGACCACTAGTTGTTTCCTTTGCACCTCTCTGTAAACAGGGTTATCAACTTCACCTCGTTGCCATTGTGACCTTTTGTTGCACTGCACAAAACACTTTCGTTTTAAGAGTGTTTTGTGCAGTTCAACCAAAATGTCACACCGACAACGTTGCTTGATTGCTTTGAAGATACCATATATTTTAGTGGAACTGCATAAGAAGATGTTGGAAACATTAATCTAATCGAGGAGTATATAGTAAGTACGGCCACCACAGTAGATAGCAATAGATGGTTCCAGAGAAGTGCTTCATCTGTATGCTCTACATAATAAGCCTCCTGACAAAGGTTGGTACTCGCCCACTGATTTCATCCATATGATTGAGCTTTGTCATCTCTATTGGTGTTGTGCTACTGTTTAGGTAATGTCATCAAAAAGTGGTATTGTCCTTGAGAAGTGCTTCATCTGTGCTGTTTTAAATATTTCCTTTCCTTTTCTTTTCGAGCAAACAGGGATGCTAGCATTTAATTATCCTCTTGTCTTTGCACAACATGATCCTCCTCCTCCGATGCCTTGTTCAGTTGAGGTGGTTTTTGGAGGGGAATGGCAGGGTTTGAGGGGGATTAGATCCCCTACAAGTCAAAATCCTCTCCAATCCACTCCAATCCCCCTGGGAGGAGGATTAAACGAACAAGGCCTGAAGAAGAATATGGAGTATGTGAAGTGACTAGTTCCGATTATGCCAGGATGAAGAAGCCATGTCTATCTTCTCATCAGAAGGAGCAGTTGAAGGATGGTTACATTACCCCCCACAAGACCAAACTAACTCCAGCTCAGAAGGACTGACAAATCTCCATTTTCTTGTTGTGGTGCACGATTACAATGTTGTTCTAGGATTCTTTCTGGTGATTTCCATTTTTCTAAAAGTGTGCTCTACATGGAACATGTAGGTGCCTGTTTAAACTGTCAATTCATAGTAGAGTTTGCTTTATACTAATCACTTTTTTGTATTTGTGCAAACAGGGGTGCTCAGCTTGATTTCAATGGGAACTGCACAAAATGTTCATGAATACATCGAATCATTTATTTCCACCACAAGAAAGGAGGTGCTGATAAGTTCAAGGCGTTGCAACATATAAGGGCGAAATCATACAGGCTACGCGTGAATTTGGTTGATTTGGGTCGAAATGCATAGAAAGAACAGCTAGTATATTTAGCATGAGGTGCCATGTCAATATCCGAACTGATGGCAAACCCGGCCCATTCCACAATCGTAGGCATTTGATATTTTGGAATGGGAAAACCTTGTCAAATTTTGCTCATTGATTTTAGCAAGAAGACATGCGTTTGATATTTTCGAATGGGACGCCCTTTGCTATCAGCTGCGTCGATCCATTTTTTCTTTATTCTTTAGTTGTGAAGTAAATATTGGCTCTGACATGTGAATCGCTGAGATGCATAATCATCAGTTGTTTTGAATGTTCTCTATGAACTGCCAGGCATGTGTGTTTGATTGCAATGTACAGGAATGCTAAAAAGCTGCTCAAACTCTTTGTACTCCTTCTGTTCCTTTTTACTTCGCACATTGTGAAAGTGCATACTTTTTGCTATAAGATTGGTCAAAGTAGAGATACTTTGACTGCAGACAAAACTTGTATGCAGACTAGAAAGGACCGGAGGGAGTACATGTGAAACTGCTGCAAACGAGGTGATCACCCTGGGAATAATGCTAGTACATATTGTTTTGCATGTTCATCCAATGCCAATGATACAAGAATTCGAACTAATCGAAATAAATTCATTCATACACGGTCGGATTTCATATAAATATGCCGGATTTCATTACATTTCATACATTCTTCAACTAAAAAGGGGTGCGCTGGAGGTATAATTAATTATCCGAAGCTACCCACCTGTGTCCGGCTGAGCCGAACAGAAGTTTCAGTGACTTAACTGCAGGTGCAGTTGCATAACTGACATGTGGCCCAGATGCCTGTTGGGCCCACGTGTCAGTCAGCCAACTGCACCAGCAGTTAAGTAGAAGGAACGTCCTTCTCCAACATAGCTCTCTGACTCCACGTCGCCGCCAAGAAGCTAACCGGCCGTCAGTGGTCAACCCGCATAGCTTGTCATAGTGATTAGGGCAACTAGGAGCCCAATGATCAGGATCCCCACATGACAAACACCTTTCTTCTTGTCATTCTTCTTCTTGAAGTTTGTGTGTTGCACGGCCTTGTTCTTCCCATCAAACTTTGCTTTACCATCAAACTTGCCCTTGTTCTTGAACTTGTGTGGCTGGAAGTTCTTCTTTTCCTCGAGCACGTGTGTCCTTTGCTCCCGCCTTTTCTTCCACATCAAGAGTTCCAATGAGATCCATGAAGGAGGAAGCTTAGTGATGATACCTCCGGCAACAAACTTGTCCGGTAGCATACAACTGAAGTGCTCAAGTTCTCTAGCAAATGACTGTATCCATGAGCTTGCTCAACCACGGAGCGCTCTTCAATCATCTTGTAATCATAGAATTGCTCCATGATGTACAACTCAGTGCCAGCAACTGAAGGGTAGCAGCGGTGGCCTTACTTGGACCCGATCAGCAACGACCTACCGTGGTCTACTCTTCCTCGTTTTCTGTGTGGCGCGGCCTCACTGGCAGCGGGGCGGGGCCTCGGCGGAGCCGGCGATGTCCTCTATCTCGTTGCCGGCGGGCGGCGCCTCGGCGGAGCGGGGGAAATCCTCCCCCTTGTTGCCGGCAGGGTGGGGCCTCGGTGGAGCTGGCGATGTCCTTTGCCTCGTTGTTGGTGCCGCGGGGCCTCAGCGGAGTAGGGCCTCGTCGACGCCAGCGAAGCGGGGACTCGTCAGAGCCGACATTGTCCTCTGCCTCGTCCTCGGTATCGCCAAACAGCGCCTCGCCCGCTTCATCACCCTCTTTGTAGGCGGCCGCAACCTTCGCCACCCACAAGCGGTACCACCAGCGCTCGAGGAGGGCGGAGTGGTACGAATCGAGCAGCGCCTCCTGCTCCGCCCGCTCTGCGGCGATCTGCTCCTCCGCCTATAGGTGCTCCTGGAGGAGATGGTGGTTGTAGGGGGTGTCGGCATGCGCCTCCCGGAACTGCTCCTTACGCTTCCGCCTCACCGTGTCCATATATTGGGCATGAACCTCGCCGATGGTCATGGTGTAATGCACCGGAGAGGATGGCGCGGAGGAGGGGGTTGGCGCCAGATCGTAGACTACCATGTTCTCCATTGAGACGTCGTCGTCCTCCGGCTGCCTGCCGGCCAGCCAGTCGGTAGCAATGTCTGCCATCTCCTTGTGGTCCGTTGTCCGCCCGTCCCGAAGAGCCCTGGAGCGCGAGGAAGCCATGGTGGGCAGTAGTGGTGTGGACAGGAGAATAGGAACAGATGCGGATGCCTGCGGCTATGGCCGACGCAGCAGTTTATATAGCAATGGTGGGCAGCGGAGGGACGGACGTGTGGCGCCAGAGTAGCCGCCTTGGCAACCGTGTATCATTAATGTGGGCGGCAGAAGGACGGACGGACGACACTTGTGTCGTTTGAAGGCGGAGCAATCACATGCACCAGGAAGCGGGGCGGGCGGCACTGACGGTTTCGGGCGGAAAGCGCGCGCGGGCGAGGGAGGCGGTCTGGGTGGGCCAGGGCTGTCAGACTCGTGCTTTGCAGCGGGTCAGTCCAGCAGTCGGACATGCTGGCTCACCAGCTACCTCGCTGAGCTAAGCGACGACAATCAGACGATGGACGTAGCTTCCGACCAGGAGTCGGCGCCACTGTCCAATCCGGTTCATGTCGTGTTCACCATAGAGCAGGTGCGGCCGCACTTCGACGCCCCAATGGCGGAAGAGCTACCAGCGCAGGAGGACCAGTGTTGCAACATCCGTCTCCTCAACTAGCACCGGTGAACAAGCGAACGGCAATGCCGTCGTGGACATGTGGCCCTATGATCCTGGCTTCCCGAATGAGCGGCGGGCGTTGTATTAGACCATCTGTAGGGCCCGCGAGGCCCTCTCCGTCGTCCTTCAAGTTGTTGCACTCGCCGTGGCGCCGCCGTCTCGCGTTGTCAACATGGTCAACGGACATGAGGATGAGGAGATGACTTTACTTGAAGAGGATGACAGCGGGGACCCACCAGGGCCATAGCCGCACGTACGCAAGTGCCTCCTTATTAGTATATAAAACTATAATTTTTTTTGCTTCCTCCTAGTTTCCTGACATCACGGCCCCACACCATTGTCAACCTATTTAGTCAATAAACGAGAGAATTACACAAGAAGCAGCCGACAGCTGGGACCAAGCAGCTCGAGCAGTATTTGTGTTTTTGAGGTGTGAGCACCAGAGAGTTTTTCTTGAGCGATGTTTAGCCCAGATATTAATTTTTCTCCTCTGAACAACAACGAAAACATTGCTGCGGCTATTAACTGGGCGGGTTGTGGCCCGTCTAACCCAAGCGAGATATCCAGCCCAGATATTATTATTTTTCAAGCTGAAAATGGCTAGCCCAGCTATACTTTTTTAGGAATACCCAGGCAAGGTCAAGTTGTTATTCTCCGCCCCACTGGGCTGCAAATCTTTCCTAGGAGGGATGCATTAGGCTTAACAAGAAAATGGGCTTTAAGAAATAATAAATGGAATGTAATTATAAAAACTGGGCAGTAACTATAAAAAATGCACCAAACACGTAATTACTTTATAAAATATTATTTTTGGATATTGAAAATTTTAATTTCATTAATTGTTGCGAGGGAAATGTTTCATTGGATTTTTACGTAATATAAATTTATATTGAAATTGTATTTAATCTAACTAGAAATTTCAGGATAAAAATATTTCGGATCCCATCAAAATGTGGGAAATTTTATTGAATTCTATTTTGAACGGTTGGTTGAAATGGGCTGTACTTTTAACAAACTGTAAATGGGCTGTAGTAAATTCCATTAGAATTCAAAAATTGGCTGCACATTCTTACAAATCTCAAATGGGCTATAAGTTCTTTGCCACACACTTGTGGCCTTACTAAGTTGACGTGTATGCAAGGCTTTGTCAACTTATAGTCAACACATGGTTTTAGCAGCAGTGGTCGTTGGGTGTCCATCCAACGGATGCCGTACTTCTTCTTCAATCTTGGATATTCTAGCTTCACCCGCCCAAAAAATGATTCCTCCCCCTATGCAACATTTCGGAAGCTGACCTGTGGGCCTACTAAGTTGACGTGTACCAAGGGCTGTGTCAACTTAGTCAATATAAACGATTCTAGCTGCAGTGACCGTACGATGTCCATCCAATGGCCGTCGTGCTTATTCAACCTCTGGTCTTCTTGCTCCAGCCGTCCAAAGCAGCGCCGGTCATGTCGCCTGCTACTGCCTCCCGTGGCCGGTTGTGCTGCCGCGCAGGCCTCACCGCCCCCTCCTACTCCCACCGCTGGCCAGGCCATCCCTCTACTCACCCACACCCCCTGTTATTCCGCGGCAATGGCAGCCTCACATCACAGCCGAACCAGTGAACCCTCGTACTCCTCTCCGCGCGGGCTTCCACTACCGCGTCTTCCCTGGCTCCGCGTCGTCCCCTTCCTAGGCCTCGCCGTCGTCCACCGCCCTGGTGCTCTCGGCGCGGCGTGGTCAACATGGTCAAGGAATGACTTCCATCGGACGTGGACTATACGTGGAGAGGCTGACAGCTGGGTCCAAGACGGCAGCAAGGAAGTGCCTCCTTATTACGCGGAAAATAATGATTCCTCCACCTAACAGCAAGGACCCACCGGACGGGCCACCGTATTTCACGAAAAAACGTTTCCCCCCTGACTGCTGGTACCCACCGGACGGGCCACCGTATCGCGCGAAAAAACGTTCCCCCCGCTGTCAGCTCGGACCCACCGGAAGTGCCTCCTTATTACGCACAAACTCCCCCTGCTGGTTGGGACCCACCTTGGTGGGAGGCTGACTTGTGGGCCTACTAAGTTGACGGGGACGGAGTGCTTTGTCAACTTAGTCAATATGAACAATTCTAGCTCCAGTGACCGTACGATGTCCATCCAACGGCCGTAGTGCTTCATCAACCTCTGGTCTTGTTGCTCCAGCCGCCCAAAGCAGCGCCGATCGTCCTGCATGCTCCTGCCTCCCGTGGCCAGCTGTGCTGCCGCGAAGGCCTCACCGCCCCCTACTATTCCCACCGTTGGCCAGGCCATCCCTCTACTCACCCACACCCCCTGTTATTCTGCGGCGACGGCAGCCTCACACCGCAGCGAACCAGTGAACCCTCGTACTCCTCTACGCGTGGGCATCCACTGCCGCGTCTTCCCCGGCTCTCCGTCGTCCCCTTCCAAGGCCTCGCCGTCATCCACCGCCCTGGTGCTCTTGGCGCAGTGTGGTCAACGTGGTCAATGAATGGCTTCCATTGGACGTGGACTGTAGGTGGAGAGGCTGACAGCTGGGTCCACGGCCGCAACAAGAAAGTGCCTCCTTATTACGCGCAAAATAATTATTCCTCCACCTGACAACAGGGACCCACCGGACGAGCCACCGTATTTCACGAAAAAACTTTTCCCCCTGACTGCTGGGACCCACCAGCTACATCTTCGCATGCAAGGAAGTGCATCCGGGCAAAAAAAACGATTCGCCCCCCTGACTGCTGGGACCCACCAGCTACATCTTCGCACGCAAGGAAGTGCCTGACAGTAAGGACCCACCTGGTCGAAGCGTACATAGCGTTGTCATTCTGGTCGCGAACGTGTACGTACATACTGGTCGATGTAGAGGCGCGCACGTGTCGTAGTAGAGGCGCACCCGTAGCATGTACATGTACGTACAACGGCCAGTCTGCAAGAAAGAAAATACGGCCACGTACGTACATATGGGCAGGGTCTCGAACGCCTACTCGTGCATACGTACGGCCAGGGCTCGTGTACATGGCTGGGTCGGAACGAAGATACATCATTGTCGTCGTGTTCATGGGGAGCCAACCGGCTGGGTCACAATGGAATGCGTCGTCGTGTTCCTCGGGAGGGCTTGGACGGAACATCCGATGGAAACGAGGCCTAGCGTACCGCAGAACGGAGGAAACGGCCTTGTGTTCGACCGGCCACGTTCGAAACGGGATCCTATTCATCGTGAGGGGTCTGGCGTACCGCAAAACGGAGGAAACGGACCTCCGACGGTCGAAACGGGGGTCCTGTTGATCGTGAGGGGTGTGGCATACCGCAAAACAGAGGAACCGGACTTGTGTTGGAGCGCTACGGTCAAAATAGGGGTCCTGTTCATCGGGAGGGGTGTGGCGTACTGCAAAACGGGACTAAACGGGATACTGTTCGTCTCCAGCGTCGACCCCCTCCAGCCTCCACGGGCAACTATTCATCCACCGTCGACCTCCTCCAGCCTCCACCTGCGATTGTTCATCCACGGGCTCTTGTTTATCCAGCCTCCACCGCACGCTACTCCGCCGGCTACTGTTCAACCAGCCCTCTCCACAGGCACCTGTTCAACCACCCCTCCATGGGCTACTATTCATCCAGCCCTCCACCCTCTACTGTTCATCCTGCCCTCCACGGGGTGCTCCTGTTCATCCAGCCCTCCACGAGTTCCTGTTCATCCAGCCCCAACTGGCTCGATCGATCGGGGTCCTGTTCATCCAGAGGCAACACCACGGGGTCCTGTTCATCCACCCCCATCGGGAACTGTTCATCCAAACCCCCCAGCAACGCTCACTGTTCATCGAGAGGTAACATCGATCGGATTCAGTTAGCAGCAGTAGGGAAAGAATCGCTCGATCGAGTTCAGTTTACAGCCATCAATCGACCGCTCGGGTTCAGTAACGCGTAGCCTGTAGTGCAATCGCTCGGCTTCAGTTAGAGCCCAACGCCTCGCTCAAGTTTAGTTAGAGCCCAATGATACGTCTCCAACGTATCTACTTTTCCAAACCCTGTTGCCCTTGTTTTGGACTCTAACTTCCATGATTTGAATGGAACTAACCCGGACTGACGCTGTTTTCTGCAGAATTACCATGATGTTGTTTTTGTGCAGAAATAAAAAGTTCTTGGAATCGCCTGAAAATCAACGAAGAATTATTTTGGAAAATATAAAAAATAACTGCACAAAGATCCACACTAGGGGGCCTTGGGCCAGCCCACGAGGGTGGGGGGCGCCCTCCCGCTGCCCAGGGCGTGCCCCCCTACCTCGTGGCCCCCCTGTTGCTCCACCGACGTATCCCCAGATCCTATATCTTCCGTTTCGGGGAGAAAAAAATCAGAGAGAAGGAATTATCGCATTTCACGAGACGGAGCCGCCGCCAAGCCCTAATCTCTCTCGGGAGGGCTGCTCTGGAGTCCGTTTGGGGCTCCAGAGAGTGGAGATCGTCGCCATCGTCATCATCAACCTTCCTCCATCACCAATTCCATGATGCTCACCGCCGTGTGTGAGTAATTCCATTGTAGGCTTGCTGGACAGTGATGGGTTGGATGTGATCTATCATGTAATCGAGTTAGTTTTGTTAGGGTTTGATCCCTAGTATCCACTATGTTCTGAGATTGATGTTGCTATGACTTTGCTATGCTTAATGCTTGTCACTAGGGCCCGAGTGCCATGATTTCAGATCTGAACCTATTATGTTTTCATGAATATATGTGTGTTCTTGATCCTATCTTGCAAGTCTATAGTCACCTACTATGTGTTATGATCCGGCAACCCCGAAGTGACAATAATCAGGACCACTCCCGGTGATGACCATAGTTTGAGGAGTTCACGTATTCACTATATGTTAATGCTTTGGTCCGGTACTCTATTAAAAGGAGGCCTTAATATCCCTTAGTTTCTAATAGGACCCCGCTGCCACGGGAGGGTAGGACAAAAGATGTCATGCAAGTTCTTTTCCATAAGCACGTATGACTATATTCGGAATACATGCCTACATTGCATTGATGAACTGGAGCTAGTTCTGTGTCACCCTAGGTTATAACTTCTACATGATGAATTGCATCCGACGTAATTTCCCATCACCGATCCAATGCCTACGAGCTTTACTTATATTGCTTGTTGCTTATTTACTTTTGCATTGCTATTATCACAAAAACTACAAAACACTATCGTTCTTTTATTGCTGCTACCGCCACTATCATATTACTTTGCTACTAAACTCTCTTGCTGCAGATACTAAGTTTCCAAGTGTGGTTGAATTGACAACTCTGCTGCTAATACTTAAGAGTATTCTTTAGCTCCCCTTGTGTCGAATCAATAAATTTGGGTTGAATACTTTACCCTCGTAAACTGTTGCGATCCGCTACACTTGTGGGTTATCAAGACTATTTTCTGGCGCCGTTGCCGGGGAGCATAGCTCTATTCTTTAAGTCAATTGGGATTTATATCTGTTGATCACTATGAAGAATTTGAAGGACTCAAAAACCAAGATCTTACCCTCAACTACGAGGGGTAGTAAGGAACTGCCATCTAGCTCTGCACTTGATTCTCCTTCTGTTATGAGTAAACTTGCGACACCTACTCCTGCTATTGAATCTGATATGTCGTATGTTCTTGATGATGCTACTTCTGCTATGTATGATGAAACTACCTCTATGCCTGATACTGTGCCACTAGGTGAATTTCTAGGCATATGACATTCTTATT
The DNA here is from genome assembly GCA_902687465.1 of Secale cereale. Taxonomy (NCBI): domain Eukaryota; kingdom Viridiplantae; phylum Streptophyta; class Magnoliopsida; order Poales; family Poaceae; genus Secale; species Secale cereale. The sequence goes on from LR738713.1 coordinate 193,262,634, forward strand.
GTTGGGGACATACATATCCCCATTGAGGTAACCTAGTGTTATTCGAAAATTCTCCGGTTCCATGTTACTCGGAAAGAATTTATTAACAAGACTTGATCAACCTTGTTAATGGATTCCTTTTGATGAGCATGGGATAGGTGAATCTAGATAGCACAATCTTCTGTACCCTCCTTTTACTTTCTGTTAATTAGGTTAAATAAAAGAAAAATAGCATTGTCTATCTGTTTCCAGACTTATCCGTGCAATAAAAAATATCCCAAAAATAAAGGTTCTCCAAATGCCATGAAAATGAAATATGATTTTTTCTAGAATATTTAAGAAAATATGGCACTAAACACACAGCGAGGGGAGCCAGCACGAGGCCACGATAGCACAGGGCGCCCCCCTGCCTCGTGGACCCCACGTGGCCCCCTCCACTTATCCTTTCACCCATTCTCTTCTTCTTCCTCCCAAAAAAATCCCCAACCACCTCAAACCCGAGTTCTAGCTCATTTTGCTGCCATTTTCGATCTCCTTTCTCAAAGCACCATTCACCAAACTGTTTGGGGAGATTGTTCCTTGGTATGTGACTCCTCCATTGCTCCAATTAGTTTTTGTTCTAGTGCTTTATTTGTTGCAAATTTATGCCGCTGTGGTGACCTTGTTCTTGAGCTTGCATGTCAAATTTTCTTGGTCCGAAGTAGTTTTAATGCATGATATAGTCTCTAGGCACTTATAGGAGTTGTTGCTATCAATCTTGTTGAGTTTGGTTAAACTTTTATTGTGAGTTACTAAAAATTTCAGAAATTTTTAGATAAGGAAAATGTTAAAAAGATTATTGAGGGGCTCCTCCAGCAAGAACTCAGAGGAGAAGAAGAAAGAAGAAAATAAGAAGCCCAAGTATCATCTTCCTCGCATGGCGGAAGTTCGACCATGCGAATGGCCGTGTAATAATTTCATGATGTCCACCGGTATTCACGAAGACTTTTATTGGTTGGCGAATAATGCAGGCCTCGCCGACTTCCTCAACGATCAGAAAGAGAAGTATCTCTTACTCACCAATATTTTCACGCAAGGCTTTCATTTTCAATCTAGGAAAACACCACCTGCGGTGGAGTTTCGCTTATATGATGTGGTTAACGAGATATCACTTTTATATTTTTTGTGAAATATGCAAAATACCCTTCAGAGGTAGACTTGATGAACCACGTCATGAAGACGTTGAAGGGTTCATTGACATGATAGCCCTAGGTGAAACTAGACAAGTTTCAGGGGCAAGAATCACTAGTATACACTTCCCTGTTCTACGCTACTTTGCTTTACTCGCTAGTAGATGTTTAATTGGTCGCGGGAATAGTGGAAATCTCAGTGCCCCTGATATTATCATTTTACGCCATGCTATGTTTCGAGACACAACTTTTAGCTTGGGCGCCGTCGTTGCCAAACGATTGAGTCTGAACCGCTCAAAGGGGCCCGTCTTTGGAGGCATCTTTGCTTCTCGCCTTGCTGAATATTTTAATATACCTATTAGGCATCATGAGAAGGAAGAAAAATTGCTTGCCCCTGTTTATCTAGATTACAAGAGCATGGTAGCTCATGATTTTATTGTTAAAGACAAGAATATGCAGCTTAATTATACATTAAGGTTTGATGAAATATATTGTGAAATTATTACCTTGCCTGCACCATCTTTGTTTGATCTGTCCACAGGCAAGTATCTCATTACATCAGATGACTTCTACAAGTACCAAGGCCCGGCACAAGCTTCAGAGCCTGAGCCAGAACCACCACTTGATCCTTCCTGTCTATCTGTTTATGGGTGGGAGCTGGACGAGCTCGCCAACCAATGGCATCCGGAGGACACATCTCAGTACACTGGAGGGAGTGGCTTCGATCCATGGCCATAGACCAACTTAGGCCAAAAGCCTAAGCTTGGGGGAGTACGTGTTTCTCACCGACTTTACATTCATGTTCACACACTTATTCTAGTTGTCGGTGCTCACACTCTTTCATTGTACCATCCATGCTTAGTTTAAATTTCTTTTTCTTAGTCTTTTTCCTGTGTGCTAGAAAAACCCAAAAAAATATATTAGTTGTAGCTTGTAGCTAGTTTACTTTCTTTGCTTGTAGTAGTAGTAACTAAAAATGAAAACCCAAAAAGATTTCCTGTTCTTCTTTTGCTTGTTGGGAGCTTTCCCGTGTAAATAGTTTATTTTCTTTTCTTTAGGGGTTGAGAGTAGAAGACCATGATTAAAATGCTTAGTGGCTCTCATATGCTTTGTTGTTGATTTAACCTTGAGCCATATTACCTTGTTTTCTCTCTTGTATTAAATGTTTGCAGATTCCAGCTTAGTCCAATGCACTTGCACTATTATTATTTTCCACACCGTTCGGTCGTGCGAGTGAAAGGCAATAAGGATGATATATGATGAACTAATTGAGATGAGAAAAGCTGGTATGAACTCGACTTCTCTTGTTTTTGTAAATATGATTCTCATTGTTCCTGATTCAGCTTGTTATGAATGAAACATGCTTGCAATGACAATTAGCGATCATAGTTACTTATGCCATGCTTAATTAGCTGAGAGTTTATAATGGTCTATCTTGCATGCCAACATGATATAAAAATGGTTGTGATGTGGTATGATGGGTGGTATCCTCCTTTGAACGATTTAAGTGATCTGACTTGGCACATGTTCACGCATGTAGTTCAAACAAATCAACATAGCCTCCACGATATTTATGTTCATGGTGATTTATATCCTACTCATGCTTGCATTCATTGTTGATTAATTTTAGTGCATGTTCATGACCGTTGTTGCTCTCTAGCTGGTTGCTTCCCAGTCTCTTTCGAGCCTTCACCTGTACTAAGCGGGAATACTGCTTGTGCATCCACTTCCATAAACCCCAAAGTTATTCCACATGAGTCCACCATACCTTCCTATATGCGGTATTTACCTATCGTTCTAAGTAAATTTGTCTGTGCCAAACTCTAAACCTTCAAATGAAATTCTGTTTTGTATGCTCGAACAGCTCATGTATCAACTAGGGATGTCTATATCTTCCATGCTAGGTGGGTTATTCTCATGATGAGTGGACTCCGCTCATCATTCATGAGAAAATGGCTGGTAATCGGGATGCCCAGTCCCATGCTCAAAATCATAATAATTAAACGAAACTCCCCCGGGGCTGTTGCCTGTTTGGACGGTACCCTGTGGATTCGGATGGCCGTGGAGTGTGCTTGTTGGTGGTTGAGGGAGTATAAACTTTACCATTCTGTTTGGGAACTGCCTATAATGTGTGTAGCATGGGAGATATCGAGATTCTTGGTTGTTATGTTGACAATGAAAGTATACCGCTCAAAATGTTATTCAATCTCTATTTAAAAAACGAGCTTTGGCACCTCTACAAATCCCTGCTTCCCTTAGCGAAGGGCCTATCTATTTACTTTTATGCAGAGTCATCATCCTCTTATCAAAGAGCACCAGTAGGAGAGCACCTCTGTCGTTGCATGTATTACTATTAATTTGCATTGAGTATGATCATGACTGGATCTCTTTTGCCATGAATTACAATGTCTAGTCAGTCCTTGATCTTTAAAGGTGCTCTGCATTTATGTTTTGCGGTCTCAGAAAGGGCTAGTGAGATACCATCTTGTTATATCGTATCATGATTGTTTTGAGAAGTGTTGTCATCCGAGGTTAATTATTATTGCTCGCTAGTTGATTATGTCATTGATGTGAGTAGTCTTGAGACCTGAAAGTAATTGCAAATGTGGTTAGTTCACGATCTTGTTGAAAACTTGAATACTAGCTTACATATTTACAACAACAAGAGCAAACAGAGTTTGTCAAAGTTTTTCTTTATCACTTTTAGTTTATCAACTGAATTGCTTGAGGACAAGCAAATGTTTAAGCTTGATGGAGTTGATAAGTCTCCAACATATCTACTTTTCCAAACCCTTTTGCCCTTGTTTTGGACTCTAACTTGCATGATTTGAATGGAACTAACCCGGACTGACGCTGTTTTCTGCAGAATTGCCATGATGTTGTTTTTGTGCAGAAATAAAAAGTTCTCGGAATCGCCTGAACATCAACGGAGAATTATTTCGGAAAATATAAAAAATAACTGCACAAAGATCCACACCAGGGGGCCTTGGGCCAGCCCACGAGGGTGGGGGGTGCGCCCCCTGCCCAGGGCGCGCCCCCCTGCCTCGTGGCCCCCTTGTTGCTCCACCGACGTATCCCAGATCCTATACCTCGTGGCCCCCCTGTTGCTCCACCGACGTATCCCAGATCCTATATCTTCCGTTTCGGGGAGAAAAAAAATCACAGAGACGAAATTATCACGTTTCACGAGACGGAGCCGACGCCAAGCCCTAATCTCTCTTGGGAGGGCTGATCTGGAGTCCGTTCTGGGCTGCGGAGAGTGGAGATCGTCGCCATCGTCATCATCAACCTTCCTCCATCACCAATTCCATGATGCTCACCGCCGTGTGTGAGTAATTTCATCATAGGCTTGCTGGACGGTGATGGGTTGGATGGGATCTGTCATGTAATCGAGTTAGTTTTGTTAGGGTTTGATCCCTAGTATCCACTATGTTCTGAGATTGATGTTGCTATGACTTTGCTATGCTTAATTCTTGTCACTAGGGCCCGAGTGCCATGATTTCAGATCTGAACCTATTATGTTTTCATGAATATATGTGTGTTCTTGATCCTATCTTGCAAGTCTATAGTCACCTACTATGTGTTATGATCCGGCAACCCCAAAGTGACAATAATCAGGACCACTCCCGGTGATGACCATAGTTTGAGGCGTTCATGTATTCACTATGTGTTAATGCTTTGGTCCGGTACTCTATTAAAAGGAGGCCTTAATATCCCTTAGTTTCCAATAGGACCCCGCTGCCACGGGAGGGTAGGACAAAAGATGTCATGCAAGTTCTTTTCCATAAGCACGTATGACTATATTCGGAATACATGCCTACATTGCATTGATGAACTGGAGCTAGTTCTGTGTCACCCTAGGTTACAACTTGTACATGATGAATTGCATCCGACGTAATTTCCCATCACCGATCCAATGCCTACGAGCTTTACCTATATTTCTTGTTGCTTATTTACTTTTCCATTGCTATTATCACAAAAACTAAAAAAACACAATCATTACTTTTATTGCTGCTACCGCCACTATCATATTACTTTGCTACTAAACTATCTTGCTGCAGATACTAAGTTTCCAGGTGTGGTTGAATTGACAACTCAGCTGCTAATACTTAAGAGTATTCTTTGGCTCCCCTTGTGTCGAATCAACAAAATTGGGTTGAATACTTTACCCTCGAAAATTGTTGCAATCCCCTACACTTGTGGGTTATCACCCAATGCCTCGCACCCACGCGCGTGCGTGTACGATAGAAACGCGCATCGCTCGGCCCCGACCACCCACCGTAACCGGGAACACCCCAATATTTTCCTCGCCCTCGCTTCTACCATGATTTTTTCCGTCATGGACGGCCCAAAGAATGTCATGCAGCTGCGTCTCCGGCCAGCCCAGGATGAAAAGCCCATTTTGTGTCATGATTTTTTGTCATAAAAGTAGGAACCCACCACATCTATGATTATACCGGGTTTTGTCACAATTATCGTCATATAAGTGTCATAAGTATGACAGGAAAATATTTTGTTCGGCCCAAAATGTCACGGATGTCTCTCTTTTTGTAGTGGTCATTGAAATCAGCATGCCTAGCTAAAAGGCATTAAAGAAAAGCGCTCATTGGGAGACAACCCTATATTTACCATACTGTTTTTCTATGTTCACATGATTAAGCTACTGTAGTAATCATGTTTTATAGTTTTTGTTTCAATAAGGTGCCAAGTAGAACCTTTGGGAAGACTTGGGTGAAAGTCTTTGTGATCCTGCTGTAAAAAATAGAAACTTTGTGCTCACGAGATTAGCTGTCATTTTTTTTACAGGAGAGTGCTTTTGAGTTGATTCTTTTTGCAGAAGATTAATAGACAAATTCCTCACGTCCACCAATTTATTTCAGAATTTTTATAGTTACAGAAGTATTCGAAAGTTACAGATTGCTACAGACTGTTCTGTTTTTGATGGATTCTGTTTTTCGTGTGTTGTTTGCTTATTTGGATGAATCTGTGAGTAGTATCGGAGGGTATGAACCATAGAGAAGTTGGAATACAGTAGATATTACACCAATATGAATTTAGAATGAGTTCATAACAGTACCTAAGTGGTGGTTTTATTTTCTTATACTAACGGAGCTTATGAGTTTTCTGTTGAGTTTTGTGTTGTGAAGTTTTCAAGTTTTAGGTAAAGATTCGATGGACTATGGAATAAGGAGTGGCAAGAGCCTAAGTTTGGGGATGCCCAAGGCACCCCAAGGTAAAATTTAAGGACCACCAAAAGCCTAAGCTTGGGGATTCCCCGGAAGGCATCCCCTCTTTCGTCTTCATTCATCAGTAACTTTACTTGAGGCTATATTTTTATTCACCACATGATATGTGTTTTGCTTGGAGCGTCAATTTATTTTATTTTGTTTTGCTTGCTGTTTGAATAATATCCCAAGATCTTAAATTCTTAAATGTTAGAGAGTCTTCACATAGTTACATAATTATTCAGCTACTCATTGATCTTCACTTATATCTTTCGGAGTAGTTGTTGTTTGCTCTAGTGCTTCACTTATATCTTTTTAGAGCACGGCGGTGGTATTATTTTGAAGAAATAGTTGAACTCTCATGCTTCACTTATATTATTTTGAGAGTCTTTCAGAACAGCATGGTAATTTGCTTTGGTTATAAATTTAGTCCTAATATGATGGGCATCCAAGAGGGATATAATAAAAAATCATATAAAGTGCATTGAATACTATGAGAAGTTTGATGCTTGATGATTGTTTTGAGATATGAGGATGGTGATATTAGAGTCATGCTAGTAGATTTATTGTGAATTTGAGAAATACTTGTGTTGAGGTTTGCATGTCCCGTAGCATGCACGTATGGTAACCGCTGTGTGACAAATTTGAAGCATGAGGTATTTCATTGATTGTCATCCTTTGTGTGGAGGTCGGGATCGCGCGATGGTTAACTCCTACCAACCCTTTCCCTACGTGCATGCGTGTAGTACTTTGTTTTGATGACTTGTAGATTTTTGCAGTAAGTATGTGAGTTCTTTATGACTAACGTTGAGTCCATGGATTATACGCACTCTCACCCTTCCGCCATTGCTAGCCTCTCTTGTACCGCGCAACTTTCGCTGGTACCATACACCCACCATATACCTTCCTCAAAACAGCCATCATACCTACTTATCATGGCATTTCCATAGCCATTCAGAGATATATTGCCATGCAACTTTCCACCATTCCATTCATTATGACACGCTTCATCATTGTCATATTGCCATGCATGATCATGTAGTTGACATCGTATTTGTGGCTAGGCCACCATGCATAATTTTCCATACATGTCACTCTTGATTCATTACACATCCCGATACAATGCCGGAGGCATTCATATAGAGTCATACTTTGTTCTAGTGTCGAGTTGTAATATCGAGTTGTAAATAAATAGAAGTGTGATGATCATCATTATTAGAGCATTGTCCCAAAAAAAGAAAAAAAGAAAAAAAGAGAAAAAAAGAAAAGAAAAGAAGACTATATTTTTCCACACTTGTGCTTCAAAGTAGCACCATGATCTTCATGATAGAGAGCCTCTTGTTTTGTCACTTTCATATACTAGTGGGAATTTTCATTATAGAACTTGGCTTGTATATTCCAACGATGGGCTTCCTCAAATGCCCTAGGTCTTCGTGAGCAAGAGAGTTGGATGCACACCAACTTAGTTTCTTTTGTTGAGCTTTCATACATTTATAGCTCTAGTGCATCCGTTGCATGGCAATCCCTACTCACTCACATTGATATCTATTGATGGGCATCTCCATAGCCCATTGATACGCCTAGTTGATGTGAGACCATCTTCCTCCTTTTTTTCTTCTCCACAACCACCACTCTATTCCACATATAGTGCTATGTCCATGGCTCACGCTCATGTATTGCGTGAAAGTTGAAAAAGTTTGAGAATACTAAAGTATGAAACAATTGCTTGGCTGAAACTGGGGTTCTGCATGATTTGAATATTTTGTGTGACGAAGATGGAGCATAGCCAAACTATATGATTTTGTAGGGATGAACTTTCTTTGGCCATGTTATTTCGAGAAGACATAATTTCTTTGTTAGTATGCTGAAGTATTATTATTCTTATGTCAATATAGACTTTTGTCTTGAATCTTTTGGATCTGAACATTCATGCCACAATAAAGAAAATTGCATTGAGAATTATGTTAGGTAGCATTCCACATCAAAAAAAAAATCTGTTTTTATCATTTACCTACTCGAGGACGAGCATGAATTAAGCTTGGGGATGCTTGATACGTCTCCAATGTATCTATAATTTTTGATTATCCCATGCTATTATATTATCCATTTAGGATGTTTTATATGCATTTATATGCTATTTTATATGATTTTTGGGACTAACCTATTAACCCAGAGCCGAGTGCCAGCTTCGGTTTTTTCCTTGTTTTTAAGTTTTACAGAAAAGGAATACCAAACGGAGTCCAATTGACGTGCCAATTTTTGATAATTTTTTGTGGACCAGAAGAAGCCCCCGGAGTAAAAGAGTTGGGCCAGAAGAGTCCCGAGCCATCCACGAGATAGGGGGCGAGCCTAGGGGGTAGGGCGCGCCCTCCACCCACGTGGACATCTCGGGGACCCCCCTGACTTGTGCCCTACGCCAAAAAATCCTATAAATACAGAAACCCCTGAAAAATAACCTAGATCAGAAGTTCCGCCTCCGCAAGCCTCTGGAGCCACCAAAAACCAATCTAGACCCGTTCCGGCACCCTGCCGGAGGGGGGAATCCCTCTCCGGTGGCCATCTTCATCATCCCGGCGCTCTCCATGATGAGGAGGGAGTAGTTCACCCTCGGGGCTGAGGGTATGTACCATTAGCTATGTGTTTGATCTCTCTCTCTCTCTCTCTCTCTCTCTCTCTCTCTCTCTCTCGTGTTCTTGAGATGGCACGATCTTGATGTATCACGAGCTTTGCTATTATAGTTGGATCTTATGATGCTTCTCCCCCTCTCCTCTCTTGTAATGGATTGATTTTTCCCTTTGAAGTTATCTTATCGGATTGAGTCTTTAAGGATTTGAGAACACTTGATGTATGTCTTGCATGTGCTTATCTGTGGTGACAATGGGATATCACATGATCTACTTGTTGTATGTTTTGGTGATCAACTTGCGGGTTCAGTGACCTTGTGAACTTATGCATAGGGGTTGGCACATGTTTTCGTCTTGACTCTCCGATCGAAACTTTGGGGCACTCTTTGAAGTACTCTGTGTTGGTTGAATAGATGAAGCTGAGATTGTGTGATGCATATTGTATAATCATGCCCACGGATACTTGAGGTGACAATGGAGTATCTAGGTGACATTAGGGTTTTGGTTGATTTGTGTCTTAAGGTGTTATTCTAGTATGAACTCTATGATAGATCGAACGGAAAGAATAGCTCCATGTTATTTTACTACGGACTCTTGAATAGATCGATCAGAAAGAATAACTTTGAGGTGGTTTCGTACCCTACAATAATCTCTTCGTTTGTTCTCTGCTATTAGTGACTTTGGAGTGACTCTTTGTTGCATGTTGAGGGATAGTTATATGATCCAGTTATGTTATTATTGTTGAGAGAACTTGCAGTAGTGAAAGTATGAACCCTAGGCCTTGTTTCCTAGCATTGCAATACCGTTTATGCTCACTTTTATCATTAGTTACCTTGCTGTTTCTATATTTTCAGATTACAAAAACCTATATCTACCATCCATATTGCACTTGTATCACCATCTCTTCGCTGAACTAGTGCACCTATACAATTTGCCATTGTGTTGGGTGTGTTGGGGAGACAAGAGACTCTTTGTTATTTGGTTGCAGGGTTATTTGAGAGAGACCATCTTCATCCTACGCCTCCCACGGATTGATAAACCTTAGGTCATCCACTTGAGGGAAATTTGCTACTGTCCTACAAACCTCTGCACTTGGAGGCCCAACAACGTCTACAAGAAGAAGTTTGCGTAGTAGACATCAGCCCCTCCTAGGGCCGGCCTCCTCCTCCCTCCCTCCTTTATATACGTGGGGAGGGGGCACCCCATAGACACACAAGTTGATTTCTTAGCCGTGTGCAGTGCCCCCCTCCATAGTTACACACCTCAGTCATATCGTCGTAGTGCTTAGGCGAAGCCCTGCGCTGGTAACTTCATCATCACCGTCACCATGCCATCGTGCTGACGAAACTCTCCCTCCACCTCAACTGGATCAAGAGTTCGTGGGACGTCATCGAGTTGAACGTGTGCTCAACATGGAGGTGTCGTACGTTCGGTGCTTGGATTGGTTGGATCGCAAAGACGTTCGACTACATCAACCGCGTTACTAAACGCTTCCGCTTTCGGTCTACAAGGGTACATGGACACACTCTCCCCGCTCGTTGTTATGATTCTCCTAGATACATCATGCGTGATTGTAGGATTTTTTTTTGAAATACTACGTTCCCAAACATTATTCTCCCAAATTATTCCGTTTGTCTTAAATTCTTTTTTTAACCATCCGAAGTATTTCATGAATTCTTTCCATTCTGATCCTCCGAAGGCCATCATTTCAGAAGATTTCTTCGTGCTTAGTTTTCAATTTCGTCCTCCAAATATTCTTAATTGATGCCTCTTCGTTCATCTCCGTATTCTTCCAGTGCTTCGTTCAAGCATGCGTTAATCTTTTCGCAATCTCTTCGTTCTTTTTATTCGTTCGTATTCTAATTCTTTCCGGCGATTTATTCTCTTTTCTTGGTTCAATTTCAATTCTTCCCGGTGGCTGATTCTGTTTCATCACTCGGTTTCAATTTTTACGGTGGTTCGTTCAAGAGTTCTTTTCTTGTGTTATCATATCAATTCGTTGATTTTTTCAATCCTACCGGTGTTTCATGAAGACTTTCTTGAGTTTTCCAATATATCTCCACTTAATCATTTTCAACCCGAAATAAGTGGTATGCCAATTCATTGCTTCTCATCAATTTAATTGATGAAGGATAAGCATAACATAATTCTTATTATTTTCATGAAGCTGATTAATCCCTTCCTTCGAGATTTGTTCTTGATGAATAAATTCTAGTCCCGAGTGTTTTCATCTTTTCTTTCCTGGAGTGCAAAGCGTTCTCGGCCATATCGTCGGACCCTCGTCTAAATCATCACAATACTTTAATCTTATTCTTTTCATCCGTCAATTCTATCTCATCATCCTTTTGTTACCAGAGTTCTACATGGTGGTTCTTCATGACTTAATTCATTCTTCAAATGTTCATCATAATTCTTGTGGAGATGCTCAAGTATTCTTCTTCTTGTGTCTCAAAGTGCAATTAATTCTTCGTATTCTTTTGTAGTGGAGTTTTGCATTTCTTCATTCTAATCTATTCAATCATTTGGTAGTGGTAGAAATTCACCTCAAGTTTTGAGATGTTTTCTATAAGCCCACATCAAGCTAATTCTTTTGTTGTTGATTTTCTCAACAACTTCGTTCAAGCCTTCCTCTTGAAGATTCTAATTCAAATTCAATTGTGATAGAAGTTGTCATCTTCTTCTTCGTTCTTTTCATCCCACTCTTTCAATTCTTCCAGAGGCATTGTCTTGTTCATCTCGTCATGTATCAATCCATCTTCTCAAGTTCATGATCTATTCTTCATTCTTGTTCTTTGGCTATCATGTTATATCGGTGTAGTTTCAAATTCTTTTGGTTCGTTAAACTCTTGTTTCATTCCTCTCAACTTACAAGGTTCTCATAATGTTCTATGTTCCTCTTTTGTAACAGAGCTTCCAATCTCGTTCATCTCCGTGGTGTTTTCTCTTTTAAGTTGTTCAACTTCTACAGATTCTTTGGCTTCACCCTTTTGTATAAGAAGAACCTTGTTCTTCCTTCTTCCCTTCTGTCTCGTTCCTAAGATATCGGGATGAGATCTCTTGTCAGTAGGGGAGTGTTGTGACGCCTCGAGACAGATGCGCCAAGTGTCTTCCAGTTATTCGCTGTCGTTGCCATGTCATCTGCTTGCGTGTTGCACTTTGCCATGTCATCATGTGCATTTCATCAGCATGGTTTTCAAAACTTGCATTTGTTCGGGTTCCCCAGTCCTCTCCGTTGTCCGTTCTGAGCCCATACACTCTCACACGCGCCCGTTGCACATTCCAGATCATGTTTTGTGAGTGGCCAAAAAACGTTCTCGGAATGGATTGAAACTTGGCGTGTGGTCTTGTTATAGTGTAGGTAGACCGCCTGCCAAAGTTCGTCGCATTCGGAGGCCGTTTGATACCCGAACGGTTAACCGCGTTAACCGCCGAACCCCCTTCTCTTTGCAGCCCAGCACCCCTTCACCACAACCCACTAGCCCATCTAAACCCCCTCCATGTTCTTCGCCATTGGATCATGATCACGTGGCCGAAAACCGCACCTCATTTGGACTCTCCTACCTCCCTCTACCTATATATTAGCCTCCCCATCCTCAAATCATGGGTAAAACCCTAGCCTCCTCCTCCTCCTCGCGCCGAACACGTCCAACCCGCCGCCGGACACGTCCAGCCGCGCCCCTCAGCCAACCCCATCACGCCACATGTCGCCTCGCGCCCACTTTGCTGCCGCAGCCCGCCGGGGCCTGTCCGCGGCCCGCCCCGGGCCGAAGCGGGCCCGGACCATCCGCTGTCGTCGCGCCCGAACTCCTCCCGCTGCTCCCACTCGCGCAGCCGCACTCCGTCGCCCGCTCCACCATGCGCTGCCGCCTCGCGCCCCGCCGGAGTTCGCCGGCTCCGCCGCCAGGACGCCCCCTCGTTACTTCGCCCCACCATGCTGCCATGGATGCGCGACCCGAGCTCGCCCCGCGCCTCCCCGTCGTGTGCGTTGCCTCGCCGGAGGTCGTCGTCGTCGACCGTCGCCTCCACCGACCTCCCACGCGCTGGATGATATGTCTCCAATGTATCTACTTTTACAAACACTTTTGCCCTTGTTTTGGACTCTAACTTGCATGATTTGAATGGAACTAACCCGGACTGACGCTGTTTTCAGCAGAATTGCCATGGTGTTGTTTTTGTGCAGAAATAAAAAGTTCTCGGAATGACCTGAAAATCCATGGAGAATTATTTTGGAAAATATTAAAAAATGTCTGCGGAAAGATCTAGACCAGGGGGCCCACACCCTGTCCGCGAGGGTGGGGGGCGCACCCCTCCCCCTGGGCACGCCCCCTGCCTCGTGGGCCCCCTGTTGCTCCACCGACGTATCCCCAGACTCCATATATTCACTTTCGGGGTGGAAAAAACCAGAGAGGAATAATTATCGCGTTTTACGATACAGAGCCACCACCAAGCCCTAATCTATCTCGGGAGGGCTGATCTGGAGTCTGTTCGGGGCTCCAGAGAGTGGAGATCATCGCCATTGTCATCATCAACCTTCCTCCATCACCAATTCCATGATGCTCACTACCGTGCGTGAGTAATCCCATCGTAGGCTTGCTCGACGGTGATGGGTTGGATGAGAATTACCATGTAATCGAGTTAGTTGTGTTAGGGTTTGATCCCTAGTATCCATTATGTTCTAAGATTGAAGTTGCTATGACTTTGCCATGCTTAATGCTTATCACCAGGGCCCGAGTGCCATGATTTCAGATCTGAACCTATTATGTTTTCATGAATATATGTGTGTTCTTGATCCTATGTTGCAAGTCAATAGTCACCTACTATGTGTTATGATCCAGCAACCCGGAAGTGACAATAATCGGGATCACTCCCGGTGATGACCGTAGTTTGAGGAGTTCATGAATTCACTATGTGTTAATGCTTTGGTCCGGTACTCTATTAAAAGGAGGCCTTAATATCCCTTAGTTTCCACTAGGACCCTGCTGCCACGGGAGGGTAGGACAAAAGATGTCATGCAAGTTCTTTTCCATAAGCACGTATGACTATATTCGGAATACATGCCTAAATTACATTGATGAACTGGAGCTAGCTCTGTGTCAACCTAGGTTATCACTTTTACATGAGGAATCGCATCCGACATAATTCTCCATCACCGATCCAATGCCTATGAGCTTTTCACATATTGCTTGTTGCTTATTTACTTTTCCGCTGCTACTGTTACAAAAACACTACCGTTACTTTTATTGATGTTACCACAGTTTCCATATTGCCTTGCTACTAAATTACCTTGCTGCAGATACTAAGTTTCTAGGTGTGGTTGAATTGACAACTCAGCTGCAAATACTTAATTGGCTCCCCTTGTGTCGAATCAATAAATTTGGACTGAATACTTTACCCTCGAAAACTGTTGTGATCCCCTGCACTTGTGGGTTATCACTGGACCGGGTCGATCCCGCCCGGATCCGCGCCCTAGGGGCCTCCTCCACTGCTCGCCGCCGCCATATCCCTAGCCGCGCCCTCCTCCAGATCTGCTGTGCCCAGGTCTCTAGCTCGCCGCTCGCCACCGTCGTTGGTCGCTGGCGCCGATGGCCTCGTCGTGGTCGGGCGAGGAGGACGCCGCCTCGCCGCCTGGGCCTCGTCCTGCCGCACCGGCTTCGTGGGCCGCAGCCTCGCCCATCGGCCCAGTCGGCCTGCCCCGCTGGCCTGCTGCTTCTTCTCCTTCCCGGGCCAAGGCCCGTGGTATGAGCCAGTAAATCCCTCCCCGGGCGTCTTTTAGTTTACTATTTTTGCGTTTAAAAATGACTAAGTCTCAGAAAAACTGTTGCATGATGCATACTTTGCTTGTTGATAACTTTGTGCATGATTGTCCAAATGGAGCATATGATATGTCAAAATGTTCATCTCTCTGTGCTCTACATGATGGTTGCATTTGCATACATGTTAGAGTGCATTATGCCATGTTTATCTCTGTTGCAAAAGTGTTAAGTGTTGTTAATTCCTGAAACTTGATATAACTTGTTGTTTTGTCTTTTTATATCTTTTTGTGTGATTTTTGTTTGAGCATCATGTGAACATGTTCTAGGAGCATAATCATGTCATATTTGATGTGGTGCAATCCACTTTTCATGATATGCCTTGTGGTGAGTGAAACAATCTTGTTAAGTGCCCTACTTGTTGTTTGCTGATTTCTAAGACTTGTTAAAAACTGCTCAGTCTGGAACTGTTATATTGTGATGTCATGTTTGCTTGATGCTACAGTCATATCTATGCACATTTGGAGATGCCCAATGATCATGTCTTGAAGTAGAAGTTATTTTCTATCCATCCATGCCATTGTTTGCAATTATAGGTTGATGTAGCTTGTCTATTTCTTGCTCTCAAATTGCTATATAATGTTTCTGTCAGCCTGTTATTAGTAAGTTCAGTTTTTCCATGTGAATAGCCAGTGTTCTATGCATCCTATGACCATGTTCTTGCCATGAGTAGCTGCATAAACATGTCTTCTTGCTGTTGGTTATATTCACATGCCATGATATGATTTGAGATGAGTTGCACAAGCTTGCAAACATGCCTACTTGTCGTTGTTGCTGCCATGTTCAATTTATTTCACCAAGTCTGTGAAACTGTTATCATTTGCAATCTTGCCATGATGTTTTGAGCATGTTCTAGTGGTGTTTGGTAGTAGCTCAGTGACCATGTTTGTAGTGCTTGACATGTACATGTTTTCCATGCCCTTTGATGCCATGAAATGTTCCTGTAGCATGTTGTTTTGATGATTGCAAAGTGCCTAGTTGTTGTTTTGGGACAGATTGTTGTTATATCTTGTTTCATGTGTATGTGTTGAACCGTTGCTCCGTTTTGAGCATGCTCGATATGAAACTTGCTTGTTTTTGCATGTAGATGCATCATATAATGTTGTATACATGTTTGGATTGTGTTTCCTTGATGTTTGAATGCATCTTGCATCTTTGCCATGCTTAACTTGTTTTGCTCATATCTTCTTGGCCGTAGCTCCGAATTAAATGAACTTTATATGTAACTTGAATAGAATTTCGTGTAGATCATCATGGAGCGTGTTAACTTGCTGTTTAACAATTTTAACATAAGGTTTGTTCAGATCTGGACCAATTTCGAAATGTGCATATGAGGACTTACCGGAATTGTTATATGTTGTTTCCGGCCTCATTTAAACTTGTTTGGTTGTGTTGATCTTGTGTGCTTCATCTCTTGCCATGTTTTGCATCAGGTAGCCTTGTCATGCATCATACTTGGTTGAGCATCTTGTCTTGTTTATGTGTTGTGTGTTTACTGTGGTGTGTGCTTCTTCTCGTTAGTTCCTGTTTCGTTGCGATCGTGAGGATTCGTTCGGCTATGCTTGGCTCCTCTTCGTGGCTTCTTCTTCTTCGTCTTCTTCATGGGCTCGTTCTTCTTCCTTGCGGGACTCCAGACAAGATGACCATCACCTTGGATCTCATTACTATCATTGCCATGCTAGTTGTTTCGATGCTATCGCTATATGTCGCGCTACCTATCTATTGTTGTCAGCCTCTCATTATTGCCATGAAACCTCTAATCTTTGAGACCATCCTAGCAAACCATTGTTTGGCTATGTTACCGCTTGCTCAGCCCCTCTTATAGCGTTGCTAGTTGCAGGTGAAGATGAAGATTGCTCCATGTTGGATCTTGGATGTTGGAATATCACAATATCTATTACTATAATTAATGCACCTATATACTTGGCAATGGGTGGAAGGCTTGGCCTTTTGCTCGGTGTTTTGTTCCACTCATGCCGCCTTAAGAGCCGATAAACCGGTGTTACGTTCCTTGATTTTGCGTTCCTAACACGGTTGGGTTTATGGGGACCCATTGAAAGTTCGCATTGAATAAAACTCCTCCAGCAAGGCCCAACCTTGGTTTTACCATTTGCCTAATAATAACTAAAACTTGCATAGGGAGTTAGCGCTACCCATGGATTCTTAATTCAACCCCCGGGCCAGTGCTCGACATGAGTGTTGGTCCAAACTAGGGCACTGTGCGGGGCCACCACTGGGCAACTTGGGGTTTGGCACCTGTACGCGTAGCTCATCCGTCGTGGCCTGAGACAAGATACGCGCGGCTACTATAAGGGTGTCGGCACGTCGGGAGGTCTTGCTGGACTTGTTTTACCATTGACGAAATGTCTTGTGCACTGGGATTCTGAGTCTGATTGGGTTGTCCCTAAGATAAGGGGTTTTTACCTCTGCTGATCATGAGGGCTTGTGATGGGCTAAGTTGGGACACCCCTGCAGGGTTATGATCTTTCGAAAGCCGTGCCCGCGGTTATGTGGCATATTGGAATTTGTTAATTTTCAGTTGTAGAAGACTTGACAGAGGATCCGAAATAAAACACACCAACCGCGTGAGTAACCGTGACCGTATCTTTTCATCTTGAGAAGAGAACACAGTGGGGTTATGTTTGACTCGTAGGTAGTTCATGATCACTTAGCGATCATTACTAGTTTGCGACCGTTTGCGTAGATGCTCATCTTATTCTTGTACTCGTAAGTTAGCCACCATACATATATATAAATTATCGGTAATACCCGGTATTGTCAGATACTCTCTGAAACCCTTCCGGTGACCCCGAAATGCCTCCGGATCCTCTTGGAACTATTCTGAATATTCATGAAATAAATTCACAAATATATTCTCATGACTCTTGTCCTACTAACTCTCAATAAATCGTGATCGCCTTAAGCTTGTGACCCCATAGGTTCGTAAACTCATGGACATGAACGGAACCATTCGAGCAATGACTGGTAGCGGGACCGTGGTCATCTGTATCGACCCCCATGAGTATACAGATGATATTTGAGTGAACCTTTGGTTATCATCTGATCCAGAAATAATGTTCTTAGTACGTAGCTTCGGAACAAAATAACAATTACTTAGTTCTTAAACCAATCCTGAAGGTAATTTCAAAGACATGACACCGACGGCTTGAGCAATGATCCCATCACAGTTCCCAACTCGCATCACAACTTCATTTCTTCTCAACTTCTGAACATTCCAAAGTCCCTACATCATGTTGCAAATGTTAGCAACAGACCAGGTATCAAATGCCCATGACTTGAAATTTTCGGTGAGTAGAATGTCAGTAACATTAACTTGTATAACTTACCTTTTGTTGAGGAACGTAGCATGCAATTTAAAACAAATCCTACGATCACGCAAGATCTATCTAGGAGATGCATAGCAACGAGACGGGAAGAGTGTGTCTACGTACCCTCGTAGACCGAAAGCGAAAGCGTTAGATTAACGCGGTTGATGTAGTCGAACGTGTTCGCGATTCAACCAAGCAAGCACCAAACATACGGCACCTCCGAGTTCAGCACACATTCAGCTTGATGATGTCCCTCGAGCTCTTTATCCAGTAGAGGGTCGAGGGAGAGTTTCGGTACCATGACCGCGTGTTGACGGTGATGGTGAAGTAGATCGCACAGGGCTTCGCCTAAGCACTATGACAATATGACCTGAGGTGTAAACTGTGGAGAGGGAAAACGCACATAGCTAAGAGAATAACTTGTGTGTTCTAGGGTGCCCCCCTGCCCACGTATATAAAGGAGGTAGGGAGAGGAGGCCGGCCGACCCCTAGGGCTCGCCAAGGAGAGGAGTCCTACTAGGACTCCTAGTCCTAGTAGATTCCATCTCAAGGAAGGGGGGAAGAAGGAAGGAGAGGGAGAGGGAGAGGGAATGGAGGGCGCCGCTGAGGGAGTCCTGGACTAAGGGGTCCTCGGGCATCCGGCCCGTTATCCATGGGCCGGACTGATGGGCTGTGAAGACATGAAGGCCGAAGACTTCACCCATGTCCAGATTGGACTCATCTTGGCGTGGAAGGCAAGCTTGGTGACCGACTATGAAGATTCCTTCTTATGTAACCGACTCTATGTAACCCTAGACCCCCCGGTGTCTATATAAACTGGAGGGAGTAGTCTGGAGGGCATATACTCATTACCATAGTCATACAGGCTAGGCTTCTAGGGTTTAGCCATTACGATCTTGTGGTAGATCAACTCTTGTAATACTCATATTCATCAAGATCAATCAAGCAAGAAGTAGGGTATTACCTTCATAGAGAGGGCCCGAACCTGGGTAAACATCGTGTCCCCAGCCTCCTATAACCATCGACCTAAGACGCACAGTTCGGGACCCCCTACCCGAGATCCGCCGGTTTTCACACCGACATTGGTGCTTTCATTGAGAGTTCCACTGTGACATCGACGAAAGGTTCGATGGCTCGCCTTGTCCTTAAAGACAACATCACCTCCGGGGGAGTCCTAGCCCCAGGCCAAATCTTCCGCTAGGCAGCTTTACCATGATCGCCTGTTCGGCCGTTGAGCCGACGATGACCTCTCGGGCCATCGAAAACCCCCTTCGCATCAGCTCCGAACACTCCAAGAAGATGGATCCGACAGAGTTCTCGTCCTTGAATGAGCTCCTAGATCGCATCGCTGCTTTGGGAGTCGCCATAGATTACGGTCGAATCGGGCTTAAAACCGATCAAAGGGAAATCAAAACTCCGCCGGTTACTCACCAGATAGCGATCGTCGAGGAGCAGGACAGCGAGTCTTCTTCTATAACGAAAACGGACTATGTTCGGATCGCCGATTAAGAAGAACCGACCATCCACTAGCGAAAGGATGCGACCAATCCTCCGAACATAGAATTAGACGACAGTCCTAACCAATCAGAAGATACTCCGGGGCTCGGACTGTCGAGTCTGGGTGGTCTTCAGACTCCGGACAATCGGTTGGGTCAGGGTTCAGATTTAATTCCACCCACCCACCCGGACATAGATGCTCTCATGATCATAAAACAGCAGTCTCAGGAAACGGTCCATCACTTCTGGGCCAGATTCCTCCTTGTCGACGAGGGGATTCTCAATGAAGTTCGCCATCAATCACCGACACATACTGAAGTTCGCCGACTTAGCAACTATCGTACAGAAGTACAACGCGATGGAAAGCGCCTGGAAAGCTCAAGCAGCTTACTGGGAACCGTCGGTCCCAACTCGACTGGTCCTACAGGCGAAGAGGGCGCACCCCCATGGCATGCCCAGTCCAACAGTCAAGAAGCATAAACCCATTACGCGACACAGCACCATTCTGGAGGGATGGCTCGACGGCCCATGCAAAATACACATGACACTTGATACCGTGGCAACCCACAGCCTTAGAGCATGTTGGATACTCCAGCAGGTAGCCAAGGGCGGCGAGGAGATCCTTATCAAGGACACCCCAGAGCAGCACCCTCCAGAAAACGACGACACAAGAGTATTGACGGTCTTCGAGACATTTGCTTCAAACAACAAGCACAAAAGGGCACTTCGTGACCTCGCCGAAGTCTCCCAAATAGCCGCAATAAACCCTTGGAATGACACGGCCATAACATTTAATGCCGGTGACGAACCGAGGTACATGACAGTCCGTGCGCCAGCCGCATTAGTCCTTAGTCCCATCGTGGACGGGTTTCGACTTACTAAGGTCCTCATGGACGGCGGCAGCAGACTAAACCTCATTTATGAGGACACGCTCCACAAAATGGAAATAGACAGGAGCCGCATCAAGCAAAGTAGCACAACCTTCCGAGGAATCATTCCTAGTCGGAAGGATCGGTGCGCGGGAAAAATCACACTTGACGTGGTATTCGGCACGCCGGAGAATTATCGGTCCGAAGAAATAACTTTCCAAGTGGCCCCTTTCAGCAGCGGATACCACGCCCTGTTGGGGTGGGATGCTTTTACATGCTTCCAAGCTATACCTCATTATGGGTATATGAAGATCAAAATGCCCTGTCCAAACGGTTTAATCACTCTTGCCAGTGATCTGGACATAGCACTCCACGCTGAAAACAAAACCGCATCCCTGGCCCTTGAGGCGCTATCCGAAGCCCTCACGGCCGAAGAGTTAACCGCACTATGCTCCACGGTGGATAGGGACGATGTGATCCTCGACAAACGCCCCAAATCCACCTCCTTCAAACCAGCAGAAGAAATAGTCAAATTTCAGTTCCACCCAACGGACCCCAAGAAGACAGCGTCTATCGAAGCACAACTGAACCCAACAGTTGACGCCGCACTACGAGAATTCCCGCGCGAAAACTGGGACAAATTTGCCTGGCACCCTTTAGACATGCCAGGGATCCCACGCAAGCTGGCTGGACATAGCCTTAATATATTAAAGGGATTTAAACCGGTCAAGCAAACACTGCGGCGCTTTTCCGAACCCAAGCCACAAGCCAAGGGGGAGGAGCTTGCCAAGCTTATCGAGGCAGGATTCATTAGAGAAATCAAACATCCGGACTAGCTGGCAAACCTGGTGATGGTACCAAAGAAGGACAAATCCTAGCGCCTGTGTGTTGATTTCAAAGACCTCAACAAGGCTTGCCCTAAGGATCCCTTCCCCCTCCCCGCATTGATCAAATCATTGACGTCACCGCAGGACATGACTCACTATGCTTCCTCGATGCATATTCCGGATAACATCAAATTAAAATGAAGGAGTCCGATCAAGCTGCAACAGCGTTTATTACCCCATACGGGCCATTCTGTTTCAACACCATGCCCTTCGGGCTCAAGAACGCCGGCGCCACATACCAATGCATGATTCAAAACTAGGCACGTCGAAACACTAATAGACGACTTACTAAGGTCCGATCAAGCCTACGTCGATGACATCGCCATCAAAACTAGGCACGTCGAAACACTAATAGACGACTTACGTCTTACATTCTACAACCCCCGTGCGTATGACATCAAGCTCACCCCGGAAAAATGTGTCTTCGGCGTCCCCACTGGAAAACTGCTGGGCTTCATTGTCTCCAATAGAGGAATAGAAGCAAATCCAGCTAAAATCCGAGCTCTGTCACAGTTGGCTATGCCAACAGACCTCAAACAAGTCCAAAAACTAGCTGGTTGCGTGGCAGCGTTAAGTCGTTTATCTCCAGATTAGGAAGAAAGGCACTACCACTCTATCACCTCTTAGAACGCACCGATAACTTCGAATGGACAGACGCGGCGACTGCCAAACTAGAGGAAATAACGCCATGGGCCGGATTGCCAAATGGGCCATCAAGCTACTTCCATTGGACATAACATACAAGCCACGTCGAGCAATCAAATCCCAAGTATTGGCTGACCTCGTCGCCGAATGGACAGAGGCTGAACTCCCTAAATAGTACGGTGCATATTCCAATTGGGTTATGTATTTTGACGGCTCAAAAAAGTTGACGGGGCTGGGACAGGGCGTCGTGTTAATGTCCCCCACTGGATATGTCGACCAGTATATGCTCCAAATATTATACACATACTCCAACAATGCAGCCGAATACGAGGCCCTATTGCATGGCCTTTGGATGGCCGTATCCATGGGCATACAATGCCTGGAGGTGCGCGGGGACTCATACCTTGCAATATCTCAAATAAACGGCGACTTTGACGCCAAAGATACAAATATGGCAGCTTATCATAATGCCATCTGAAAGATGTTGGCTCGATTGGAGGGGCTGGAATTTCATCACGTCGCCCGAGAAAGTAACCAGGCGGCAGACGTCCTTGCTCGCATTGGCGCTAAGCGCGACCCTATGCCACCTAACATCTTCCTGGAAATGCTTTTTAAGCCATCCGTGGTGTGGCAAGGGAAGGGCGGCAACAACAGTCCGGATCCGAACACAACCCTAGATTTCAAACACACCGATATCATCGGGGGCTCAGCCACCCAAATTACACCGTCGGCCCACCTCATTATGGCAGTCATAGCCCCATGGACCGAACCTTTCTTGGCCTACATTAATAGGAATGAACTCCCTGAAGACCAGAATGAGGCCCGCTGCATTGTCCGGCGTTCGAAGGCCTACAAGGTTCTCGACGGAGAGCTCTGCAAGAAAAGTACTATTGGGGTACTTCAAAGATGTATCTCCGAGGAAGAGGGGAGGCAGCTTTTGGTGGAAATTCATGCTGGTCTAGGCGGACACCACGCTGCAGCTTGGGCCCTTGTTAGCAAGGCCTTCCATAGAGGGTTTTATTGGCCGACGGCCCAAGCAGACGCGCAGGACCTTGTTAAACGCTGCGTCGGATGCCAACTCTTCGCCAACCAAAGCCATATGCCCCCAACTGCCTTACAAACAATCCCCATTACTTGGCCTTTTGCGGTCTGAGGACTGGACATGGTTGGACCCCTTAAAGGGGGAAGCCATAAGAAAAAATATGTGCTGGTCATGGTGGACAAATTCACCAAGTGGATAGAGGCTAAACCGGTCAAAACGGCCTAGTCCGGGCCGGTGATAACATTCATATATGACGTTGTGCATCGTTACGGTGTCCCACAAGGCAACATCACCAACAACGGCTCCAATTTCACAGCCGATGAGGTAAAAATCCGGTGTGCTAAACTGGGATTAAGCTCGCTAACGCCTCTGTCTACCACCCACAAACAAACGGTCAAGTTGAACAAGCCAATGGTCTTATAATGAGCGGCATCAAACCCAAACTAGTGCGGTATTTGAAAGAATCTGACAAGCACTGGATTGAGGAGCTCAACTCCGTACTCTGGGGGCTGCGGACCACGCCCAACCGTACTACCGGATACACACCTTTCTTCATGGTATATGGCGCAGAGGCTGTATTGCCCTGCAATATTATCCACGACTCACCTCGAGTGCAGATGTACAAAGAGAGGGAAGCCGAGCTGGATTGGCAGGACAACCTTGATGGCCTGGAAGAGGAGCATGATGTTGCAAAAGCCCGTTCAGCATTCTACCAACAGCAGGCTCGAAGATGTCAAAGTAGAGAAGTACGGGCCAAGACCTACAACATTGGCGAACTCGTTCTACGCCTGTCGGAGAAGAAAAAGGACAGACTCAAGCCCAAATGGGAGGGTCCCTTCATAATTGACGAAGTTCTCACCAGAGGGGCGTACCGTCTTCGTGATGCATCAGACAATCGCCTCGAGCCAAACCCCTGGAACGCGGCCAGACTCCGAAGATTCTATGCCTAGCGCCGAACTCCTTGTTCGTCTCCTTCTCCTCTGTAGTTTCCATTATTTGTTCTCTCTTTTTCGATTACCTTTTTCTTTCACGCTTTAAAGCTTTTGTATGGCTCAACCACACACCCCTGACCATACATCTTTAAATATGTACGTTGACTATACCTGGGGGCTTCTTGGACAGAAGCTTTTTATTATTATTCCTTGAGCATCAAGCTCTTCACATATGAGTTTTTTCCATATGTACCTTTTCTTCGCCACTGTATGCGTCGATATGACTTAAGTTTTGGCCAAGCTAGGTTGCCTGGCTCCTGTGCTTATGCCCTACGTTCCCGTTAGTTCGGCTAGGGCATAAAGGGAGCACCTCTACGATTGTTACTGCCGGGTCATCCGGATGTGTACCTCAGACTGGGTGAAGCCGAAAGCTTGTGTTCTTAAGGGAATATTCGGTCGGTGAATTAAAGATGTCGTTTGCACTCACTCCATTGTGAACCCCCAGAAGCTATACACACTGTGATTTTCACATCAGAATTCGGACATGTATACTAATGCATGCACACCTAGGGAAAGGAACCCTTAACGGAACTATTCTCTCTGGAAGATGTTTCTTACAATCTCAATGTAATATAACATAACTAGCCGGATACAACTTGTCTGTTCAAGCAACTATGACCCCTACGCCTAGTTTTCCATGCATACCCCGGTCTATTTGGCTGCGATGGTATTCGGAAACACTCCGCACCCACGGGTCTGGAGGTTGAAGCGGAAAGGTCCGCCATGACAAATGCTATACAATTCAGCTAGAGTTCCACAGGTCAAGGAAAGTACATAGTCACTTGGACTCAAACACTTCCTCCTCTATACCGTCCAACAGACGGTCTAACTTACAATCCCATTGGGAATATTTGGCGGCCACCTCTACTTGGTCATATACTAAACTAACGGGAACCTCTTCCCCATTCGACCCTAGCGGTCCGACACGGGCCATGCGATTAGGATCCAGCTTGGTATATCGCGTCTTCACCATGGCCCAGGCGTCTTGCGCATCCTCTCGGCAGGCCGATATCTTCCATAGGGCCTTGTAAACACTCCGCATCGCCAGCCAAGCCTGTTCGTGCACTTGCGATAGCCCTTGCAGCAGATCACTTGTTGATCCGGACACCTCCTCTTCAGGATGGCCCGTCAATATACCTGCAATTACAACTAAATCAGTTCCATTTATCTCCGAACTACTTTAAACTAGTTCAGACACATACTGAGTATGCCGCCCCGCAGCTTCTTGTTCTCCTTCACGGAATCGGCTAGCTGGGCTCGCACATCTTTCAATTCTTCACCCAATTTCGCGTGGGAATCCTGTAGCTTGTTTTTCTCCCCTTTTACTCGGGTCAGAACACGCTCGCCCGCAGCGTGTAGCCTTCTCACTTCTCTTTATTTCTCTTGGGCAATCTTCAACTTCTTGTCAAGTTGATCGGGCGATCCTATTATGCGATCAACAATAGTATTAGTATAGTTGGCATACAATTATTGTTCCTCGATGGAGGGGAATGTTACTGGAAGACGCCTTCTTGAAGTTTTCCAATTCGGTGGTTGCAGCATTTAGCTGCGCCTGACATTGCTCCAGCTCTCGGGCTAGCAGGCCATTCTTCTCTGTAAGCACCTGGTTATACAACGATCCTTAAATCAGTTGTACCAACTGCTTTCAGTCTCGGGGGCTACGGGCATATGGTTATCCTTTTTTGTAAAAAGAAAACTTACCTGCACATCCGTCAAATATTGTTTCGTGGCTTTCCTAAGCCCATCTCGAGCAGCTCGGATGTATGCGTCACCCGAGTTGAAGGCATTGAATGCCTCTTCTGAGAACTTGGGGTCTCGCAAGATAGGCCTGCAACGCCGATGATTCATGACGCTCTCTACTTCCAAGTTGGTGACGAACATATCTTCAGAACCCTCGGCCGAAGGACAGTCTGGCATTGTTCCCACACCGGTCCCCGTCTTTCCGGCAGGATCTAAATCCGGGTTGCTGGGAGCATGACCGGCCGGGCCCGCGGGCATAGTTCGGTGAATCATTTTCCTGTAACAAGACAAACACACAAGTCATAGTTGGATGTGGCCACTGAAAAACGTATTTATAAATCCATACCTCTTCGAGGAAGGCCTGGTTGTGTCTTCATCGGCTTTCCTCTTCGAAGACTTGCCCGGCGTGGGAATCGATCTCTTCGGAATCGCCGAACGACTCCCCTGTGGAGCACGAGACAGTGCGGTGGGTGAGGCGGTATAAGAGCACTCTTTTAAAGGAGGTGCCTCTTGATTACTTACATGTGAAGCGATAAGAAGGCCATGGTAGTCGGCAGTGATGGCCACTTCTTTGCCATCATAGCTCATCTGGTAAAACACCCCCTCCACGAGCGCCACGAATATATCCGGATCCTCTTCAAACCTGGGATCAAGATCCCGGTTGTGGTTCTCCGGCTGTGGGGCAGGACTATGTAGTCCTTTGGTGACCTTTCGCCAGTGCTGTCATAACAAATGGATTAGAAATTTATCAAAGGTGGTTCGGAGTTGGAATGAGTAAAACAGAGAGGTTGGGGCTTACCCAACTGGGAGGGTTGTACATAGAATACCCATCTCTGCGCTTAATGCGAAGAAATTCCTCTTCCTCCCCTTTGAACAGCTCGGCCAATATCTTGGCCAGAGCAGCAGGGGTATCCGAACCTTTCCGGCCCCAGCGGGAGGCGTCATCCTCTCCATTATAGTGCCACATTGGGAGCCTTCTGTATTGAAGCGGCTGAACCCCTCGCACTATGGAAGTCGCCATAACCTCGACTATTGTGAGTCCGGACTGAGCGAGTATCTTTATCTTGCTCATAAGCTGACGAACTTCCGCGATGTCATCCTCTTCAAGACTCCGAGGACACCAACTGTGGTGCTTCTTCAACGGAACGCTCGCAAATACAGGAAGACCATTTCGAACTGGGTCGGGAAGCGAGACATCTTCAATATAGAACCATTCGGAAGACCATTCTCCAGATGCCTACCTTGGTGTGCCGGACAGGTATCCGGTGCCGGCAATGCGCCATACCTCGGCTCCGACCACTTCAAATAATGACCCCTCATGGTTGCGCGGGACAAGACAGAACAACTTCCCCCACAGCTCAAAATGGGCCTCAACGCCCAGAAATAATTCGCGTAATGCAACATAACCCGCAATATGCAGAATCGAGGCAGTGGTGAAGTTATGCAGCTAGAGGCCATAGTATTCCAGAAGCCCTCGAAGGAACGGATGGATTGGAAATCTGACGCCCCTCAGAAGATAGGGGATGAAGCACACTCGCTCCCCCTGGAAGGATTGGGGAAGTCCTCTGCCTGAGTCTCATCATTTAAGGAGGCTAGCCCCGCTCAATCAGGGACCAGATCTGTAGGGGGAAGAAATCCCTGCGTCTGCAGCTTCGCTAATTGACTATGGGAAACAGAACACCTCTCCCACTCGTCTTTCTGTGGGCCGGAACGGGAGGAGGAGCTGGGAACGCTAGCCATGTTGGAATGGTTTCTCCTAGCTGTCTTCGGGGATTTTATCTGCGTAGTGCCAAACGGGTCTAAGATCAAATCTCTTTAAATAGGCGCTCATCCTTGCATGGACGGGATGCTATTTGCAAAAATGCCCTGACCTTCCGCATTCGCTTGACACGTGGAAAACGAAGTTATTTGCATGCAGAAGTTGAGGGGAGCGACATTGGATCAACGGCCGCGTACATTACTTGGAGGTCACTAGAGGAGGAACCCGCCTTGCAATGCCGAAGACAACTCGTACGTCGAACACCTTGTTATTGAAGACAGGTTTGGGGGCTACTGAGGGAGTCCTGGACTAAGGGGTCCTTGGCCGTCCGGCCTGTTATCCATGGGCCGGACTGATGGGTTGTGAAGACATGAAGGCCGAAGACTGCACCCGTGTTCGGATTGGACTCTTCTTGGCGTGGAAGGCAAGCTTGGCGATCGACTATGAAGATTCCTTCTTATGTAACCGACTCTATGTAACCCTAGATCCCCCCGGTGTCTATATAAACTGGAGGGAGTAGTCTGGAGGGCATATACTCATTACCATAGTCATACAGGCTAGGCTTCTAGGGTTTAGCCATTACGATGTCGTGGTAGATCAACTCTTGTAATAATAATATTCATCAAGATCAATCAAGCAGGAAGTAGGGTATTACCTCCATAGAGAGGGCCCAAACTTGGGTAAACATCGTGTCCCCAGCCTCCTATAACCATCGACCTTAGACGCACAGTTCGGGACCCCCTACCCGAGATCCGCCGGTTTTGACACCGACAGCCACCCCCTTCCCCTAGTCCAATTTGGACTGCCATGGGGGGTGCCACCCCTTGCGGCCCTCCTCTCTCTCCACTAAGGCCCATGTAGGCCCATTTGTTCCCCAGGGTTTCCGATAACCCTTCCGGCACTCCGATATTTACCCGGTACCTCTCGGAACCTTTCCGATGTCCGAATAACATCATACAATATATCATTATTTATGTCTCGACCATTTTGAGACTCCCCGTCATGTTTGTGATCTCATCCGAGACTCCGAACAATCTTCGGTTACCAAAACCTCATAACTCATAATACAAATCGTCATCGAACGTTAAGGGTGTGGACCCTATGGGTTCGAGAACTATGTAGACATGACCGAGACACTTCTCCGGTCAATAACCAATAGCGAAACCTAGATGCTCATATTGGTTCCCACACATTCTACGAAGATCTTTATCAGTCAAACCATAATGACAACATACGTTATTCCCTTTGTCATCAGTATGTTACTTCCCCGAGATTCGATCGTCGTTATCTTCATACCTAGTTAAATCTCATTACCGACAAGTCTCTTTACTCGTTCTGTCATACATCATCCCTGTGACTAACTCATGAGTCATTTGCTTGCAAAGCTTATTATGATGTGTATTACCGAGAGGGCCCAGAGATACCTCTGTGACACTCGGAGTGACAAATCCTATTCTCGATCTATGCCAACTCAACAAACACATTCGGAGATACCTGTAGAGTATCTTTATAATCACCCAGTTATGTTGTGACATTTGAAAGCACACAACGCATTCCTCCGATATCCGGGAGTTGCATAATCTCATAGTCGGAGGAATATGTATTTAACATGAAGAAAGCATTAGCAGTAAAACTGAATGATCATTATGCTAAGCTAACGGATGGGTCATGTCCATCACATCATTCTCCTAATGATGTGATCCCGTTGATCAAATGACAACACATGTCTATGGTTAGGAAACATAACCATCATTGATCAACTAGCTAGTCTAGTAGAGGCTTTACTAGGGACACTGTATTTTGTCTATGTATTCACACATGTATCAAGTTTCTGGTTAATACAATTCTAGCATGAATAAAAGACATTTATCATGATATAAAGAAAATATAAATAACAACTTTATTATTGCCTCTAGGGCATATTTCCTTCACCTTTACCAAAAGACGAGTTCTTCTTATCCACCAGATATTTCAAGCAATTTCTTTTCCAATGTCCTTTCTCTTTGCAGTAGAAACATATACTCTCGCAAGAAGCACCACCCTTGTTTCTTTTGGTGTTGTGTTTTCTTTGGAACTTTTTGTTTTGTTCACCATCAACTTTTGTTGGTTCTGCATCCCAATTTCTTTGGTATTGAGCATCGCTTCATAAAAGCGAAGAAATGATCAAATCAGTTTCTGGTGTTTTTTGGAAAATCTATTTCCATTGCATTAAGACTATCATAATAGTCTGCAAGCCTCACACCTTGCTTACTAACCTAAACTATCTTGCATTCTTCCAATGCTTCAGTCATTTCATGAACTTCAGCTGGCTCTTTGTGATACAGAACTTCAAGTGCCTTGACAATTTCGACTGTACTGTGTTGTTGATAACATTTCCATAACACTTGATCCATGCATGATAGCATGATACATTTGATAACACTGAAATCATTATTGTGAAACATAAACACATAGATGGCATCTTCAGATGCTCCAGGCCCTGGGTATTCACCAAGTGCTTGACCCAACATATATTTTTTCTTAGCACTCTGAGAACATATGTTAGAGTGTGGATCTGATCCTCATGTTGGAAATATGCCCTAGAGGCAATAAAGTGGTTATTATTATATTTCCTTAATCATGATAAGGTTTATGATTCATGCTATAATTGTATTGAGCGGAAACTTAAATACATGTGTGAATAGATAAACAAATACCAAGTCCCTAGTAAGCATCTACTAGACTAGCTCGTTGATCAAAAGATGGTTAAGGTTTCCTTACCATAGACATGAGTTGTCATTTGATAACGGGATCACATCATTAGGAGAATGATGTGATGGACAAGACCCATCCATTAGCATAGCATATGGTCGGTCAGTTTATTGCTTCTACTTTCTTAATGTCAAATACATGTTCCTTCGACTACGAGATCATGCAACTCCTGGACTCCGGAGGAATGCCTTGTGTGTACCAAATGTCACTTCATAAATGGGTGATCATAAATGTGAAGAAGCCCAAAGTTAGACCCAAGCTTGAAACTGAGTGCTTTTACTGCAAAGGAAATGGTCACCGGAAGTGAAACTGCCCCAAATACTTGGCAAATAAGAAGGATGGCAAACTGAACAAAGGTATATTTGATATACATGTTATTGACGTGTTTCTTACTAGTACTCGTAGTAGAGCCTGGGTATTTGATACTGGTTCGGTCGCTCATATTTGTAACTCGAAACAGGGGTTGTAGAATAAACGAAGATTGGCTAAGGATGAGGTGACGATGCACGTCGACAATGGTTTCAAGGTTGATGTGATCGCCGTCAGCACGCTACCTATACATCTACCTCCGGGATTAGTTTTAGACCTAAATAATAATTATTTGGTGCCAACATTGAGCATTAACATTATATTTTGAGCTTGTTTATTGCGAGACGATTATTCATTTAAGTCAGAGAATAATGGTCGTTCTATTTATATGAGTAAAATCTTTTATAGTCATGCACCCTTAGTGAATGGTATTTTTTTTAATCTCCATCGTAGTGAAACACATATTCATAATATTGATGCCAAAAGATGCAAAGTTCATAATGATAGTGTAACATACTGTTGGGAAACGTAGCATGCAATTTCAAAAAAATTCCTACGCTCACGCAAGATCTATCGAGGAGATGTATAGCAACAAGAGGGGGAGAGTGTTTTTACGTGCCCTCGTAGACCGAAAGTGGAAGCGTTTGACAACGCGGTTGATGTAGTCGAACTTCTTCTCATTCCGACCGATCAAGCACCGAACGTACGACACCTCCGAGTTTTGCACATGTTCAGCTTGATGACGTCCCTCGAACTCTTGATCCAACAAAGTGTCGAGGAAGTAGTTGAGTTCCGCCTGCACGACGACGTGGTGACGGTGATGGTGAAGTGATCTACGCAGGGCTTCGCCTAAGCACTACGAGAATATGACCGGAGGCGTACATAGTGGAGGGGGGCGCCGCACACGGCTAACAATTGTTGGTGTGTGTTCTAGGCGCCCCCTCCCCATGTATATATAGGTTGGAGGGGAGGAGAGGCATCCAAGGGGGCACCCCAAGTAGGAGGAATCCTACTTGGGGTCCTCTCCAATTCTGCCAAACCTCATCTCTTATTCCTATTCGGAGTAGGAAGGAAAAACGAAGAGAGGGGAGAGGAAAGGAAGGGGGAGGTCGAATCCCCCCTTTCCTTCTCCCACTTGGCCGGCGGCCTAGGAAGGGTGCGCCAGCCCCTTGTGGGCTGGTGTGCCCCTTCCCCTTTGGCCCATGTGGCCCATTAAACTCCCAGGGTTCTGGTAACCCCCCGCTACTCCGATATGTACCCGGTACCCCTCGGAACACTTCTGGTGTCCAAATTCTATCGTCCTATATACCAATCTTTATATCTCAACCATTTCGAGACTCCTCGTCAGGTCTGTGATCTCATCCGGGACTTCGAACAACATTCGGTCACCAAATCACATAACTCATATAATACAATATTGTCATCGAACGTTAAGCGTGCGGACCCTACGGGTTCGAGAACTATGTAGACATGACCGAGACACCTCTCCAGTCAATAACCAATAGCGGAACCTGGATGTTGTAATGCCCAGGATGGAGTTATACCTCCTACATGTCGAGGCACGACTTAAAGGCATAAATCCATCCTAGAATGATCTCAAGTTTGGTAATCTTTGCACAACTCGTGTGAAAGAGGGGAATTGTAAACATAAATAGTTGGCTTACACTCGCCACGTCACACAATTACAATTCAAGTCTCAATCATCATACATTAAGACATCACAACCCTCTAAGGGCAAAAAACAAATGCAAGATACCAAACTTAAATAACATCCACAGGCGGATCGAATCCTAGTAGGAGTCTCCACTACTGATCATCCGGGTATCGCACATAGTACCGACTACGCTCTTCGTCGAACTCCCAATCCAGCTCGGTGCCATCACCTGGATAGCTCACAGCTGGACCTGCATCTGGGGTGGTGAAGTAACTGTGAGCCATAGAGGACTCAGCAATCCCGTTTCCGGGTAACAAGACTATTTAAACCTTTGGGAGAGGAAAAGGCTGAAGAAAAGAATAAGTGTCTGCAGCAGCAACTAGCAACTAGCTTACGTGAGTGAGAGCGGGAAGAGAAAGCCTCGGACGAGAAGTGATCACGAAGTGATCCTAGCTACAAGCTCCACAAACATAACCCCTCCGTGTTCAACTCCCGAATCCCTATTCGGAAATTGACAGTCACGGAACACACGCTGGTAGTGTATTAGAAACATTGTGTCAAGTTATCTACAACCGGATATTAACAAGCTCCCATCTGCCACATAACCGCGGGCACAGCTTTCGAAAGTTCAAACCCTGCAGGGGTGTTCCAACTTGACCCATTACAAGCCCACGATCCGCGGAGTCGCAACTCCAAAGTGGGAAGACCCGAGTATCCTCGGAATCCCGTGCTCAAGATATACCGAACTAAGGTAAGGCTAATCCAGCAAATCCTCCCGGCGTGTCGACACCCTGATAGTAGCCGCGCGTATCTAAGTCTCAGGACACGACCGGATGGGCGATTCTACAGGTTTTTACCAAACCTCGAGTTTCCTTGAGGTGGCCCCGCAGACTCCCCGTTTCGGACCAACACTTATGTGGAACACTGGCCCGGGGTTGTAGATTAAGAAAAAGGGTTTATAACTCCCTATGCAAGTTTAGTTTGTTATTAGGCAAATAGTACCAATGTTGGGACTTGCTGGAAAAGACTTATCACTTAGCGGTTTATCGAGGGGGTCCCATACACCCCAACCGTGTTAGGAACGCATAATCAAGGAACATAACACCGGTTTATACGGTTCCTAACGGCATGAGTGGAACAAATCACCAAGCAAAAGGCTTAGCCTTCCACCCTTGCCAATATATAGATGATTTCATTTAAAGCATTTATATAGTGTGATAAAACCCAACCAAACTTCAACATGAAGCAAGCATCTTCGATCTTCACCTACAACTAGCAATGCTATAAGAAGGGCTGAGCGAAGCGTACTTAGCCAAGCAACGGTTTGCATAGGTTGGTTAAACATGGCAATGGTTTACAAGTAGGAGCCTGACAAGAAGATCATGGGCATCGAGGCAAAACTATAGATCGAGACTACTAGCAATAGGCAAAGATAGTAATGTTATCGGGGTTCGGTCATCTTGCCTGAAGAGAAGTCGTTCGGATCGTAAGAAGGGTCCTCGTGCTCAACCTCGTTGGAAACCTCGTGCTCGTACTCGAACTCAGACTCTGCTTCCGGCTCTAAACAAAACAATCACACCAAGCACCAATCAACAAGATGCAATGCGCACTCGAAAAAGATGGATGCATGATGGATGCACTAAGGATGCACACGGAGCACGTAAAAGATCACTCAAGCAAAACACCTCAAAACATGATAACAATCTGATATTATTAATCTACACAGAAAATCAATCAAGTTTCATGTAAGATTCGCTGAAATCGGAGTTACGGGCTAAAAGTTATGCCCGAAACAAGAAATGAGCGAAAGCTGAAAATTACAGCATCATAGCAACTTCGGAGCACAAAATAATTAAGCTACAGCACTCAAATATCATGGCAAAGGACATGAACACAAACTAGACATATACTACAGCAACTAAGTCCAAAGGTGCACCCCCAACGGAGCCACGGATCAATAGCAATGATCTTGGACATATTGAACTTGACAATAAAATTCTGGCAGCAGAATTTTATTGAAACTTTGGAGCAAAAGATAAACATGCTACAGCCACTTAAATAGACATGTGAGAACATGGATGGAAAGATAACAATATATACTACAAGGAACAATCAAGATCCACTCCAAAACTAACATGGTTTGTCCTAGAACATCACACGAACATGGCATCGGAACGTTACAGATTTCAGACTTAGTGAAAAATCATTAAGTCCTAAAACAACAATATCATCATGGCATCTAAAAGAGCATGTTTAAGTCACCTCGAAACTAAACATGGCAAGTGGTAAGCACCTCATCAAAGTACACATGAAGGTGATCCCGAAACACACAAGCATGCTTCATGGAGATAAACACAACGATAGCAACGAGCTCAACAAGATGGCATTTCATAATAAGTGCAACAACATCACAGCCACATGGCACTTTGCAACGATGATAACAAGGCAAGAATAAATCTATCATGCTACCTAGCACATACAACATGTAGAGCATGGCAAGATGAACACGTGGACATGTCATTTGCATCATTCGGATAAACGAGCTAAAAGATATCACATGGCAAAGATGGCATAGAAAACATCACATAGCAGTAGTTTATATCATGATGCACTCTTGCAACAGCAAAACAAGCACCTAGATGATCTCTAACATGCATGACAAGAACAGAAGAAACGTAGTGCTATTCACCACGAACGTCTGGACATGCTACATGCGCGAAACGGAGCACCACACTAGAAGTTACAACAGTTTGAAAAAGGCATCACAGAATAACAGATCTGGGACTAGCGTTAAGAAATAACCTCAGATCTGGATCTGGAGTCAACGCGGGCTTCGGGCCCGTGGCGGCGGATCGGGCGGCCCGGCTGGGATGCGGCGGCCTGGTGGCTGAGGGAGGCCCACGGGGCGGAGCCGGCCCGCGGTGGAGGCGCCCGGCGCTGGAGCGGCCTGGTGCGGGGAGTGATGGGCCGCGGGAGGCGGCACGCTGGCCCGGCGGGAGCCCGGCGCCTGGGCCTGCTGGAGGGAAGACGGGAGGCGGTGGCGCTGCGCACTGGCCTGGGCCTCGCGGCTTTCGGCCCGAGAGGAGAGGCGGGACGGCGAAGTGGTCCGGTCGGAAGCCGGACGCTTGGCGCAGAGGGCGATGGCCCATGGGCACCGACGGTGGAAGGCCTCGGTCGATCGGCCCTCCTGGCCGATCCGATCGAGCGCGGAACAAGCGCGTTGACCCGCGCGGGTGCTCGGGAATCGCGGCGGCGGTCGGCTGCGATCGATGGATCGGCGGCGGATCTGGCTGGTTCCCTCGGGAACTGGCCAGATGGAGAGGAAAAAGCTAGATCCAGAAAATTAGGGGAAGAAGGAGGAGAAACTAGATGCCCAAATAGACTAGGGTCTATTATATATCAGTTTTTAGGGTTAGGGGGGAATGGGGTGTTAGAAGCCCTCCGATCGCGATCCGACGGATCCGATCGCGGGGGTAGTCTAGGAGGGCCTAGGAGAAGATAAAAGATCGCAGTAGGGGTGTTTCTGGGACACAAAGTGAAGGCACTTTGGACCCACACGAATAACTGATGGGATAACCAACGGAGTCCAAATGAGACGAGATTTGAGAGGCGGGTTGCACACAACAAAACAACAACACACACAACAACCTCGCGGCACACCGGTAACGTTACACGCCCGAACAACAAAGTAGGCCTACGGGACGTCACGGACACGTGAGGGAGCTCCGGAACGCGAAACGGACAACATGAAGAAACGCGTGGAACCGGATGCAACCGACAACACAAATGCAATGCGATGCACATGTCTACATGATATGAATGAATGCCACACACTCACACAACAAAACGACGAAAACCCGAAAGACAAAGAACCCGGAATGGAAATAGATGAAGCCTGAGATATATTATATACCCAAAAGGGAAAGTATTACATCCGGGGCATTACAGATGCTCATATTGTCTCCCACATATTCTATGAAGATCTTTATCAGTCGAACCATTATGACAACATACATTATTCCCTTTGTCATCGGTATGTTACTTGCCCGAGGTTCGATCGTCAGTATCTTCATACCTAGTTCAATCTCATTACCGGCAAGTCTCTTTACTCGTTCCATAATAATTCATCCCGCAACTAACTCATTAGTCACTTTGCTTGCAAGGTTTCTTATGATGTGTATTACCGAGAGGGCCCATAATTACCTCTCTGATACTCGGAGTGACAAAATCTAATCTCGATCTATGTCAACTCAACAAATACCTTTGGAGATACCTGTAGAGCATCTTTATAATCACCCAGTTACGTTGTGACGTTTGATAGCACACAAGGCATTCCTCCGGTGTCCAGAGGTTGCATAATCTCATAGTCGGAGGAATATGTATTTGACATGAAGAAAGCAATATCAGTAAAACTGAACGATCATTATGCTAAGCTAAATGGTGGATCATGTCCATTACATCATTGTCCTAATGACATGATCCCGTCATCAAATGACAACTCATGTCCATGGTTAGGAAACCTTAACCATCTTTGATCAACGAGATAGTCTAGTAGAGGCTCACTAGGGATACATTGTTTGTCTATGTATTCACACATATACCAAGGTTTCCGATTAATACAATTCTAGCATGAATAATAAACATTTATCATTAATAAGGAAATATAAAATAACAACTTTATTATTGCCTCTAGGGCATATTTCCTTCACATACTTGTGGCACTGTTGTTTTGTCATATTGGTGTAAAGCGCATGAAGGAGCTCCATACGAATGGACTTTTGGAATCACTTGATTATGAATCATTTGATACTTGCGAACCATACCTCATGGGTAAGATGACTAAAACTCCATTTTTTAGAACAATGGAGCGTGCTAATGACTTATTGGAAATAATACATGCCTATGTATGCGGTCTGATGAGTGTTGAAGCACGCGATAGGTATCATTATTTTCTAACCTCCACCGATGATTTGAGTAGGTATGGGTATATCTACTTGATGAAACACAAGTCCGAAACATTTTACAGGTTCAAAGAATTTCAGAGTGAAGTGGCGAATCATTGTAACAAGAAAATAAAGTTTCTACAATCTGATCTTGGAGGTGAATATTTGAGTTACGAGTTTGGCCTTCATTTGAGTAAA
Source organism: Secale cereale (assembly GCA_902687465.1). Taxonomy (NCBI): domain Eukaryota; kingdom Viridiplantae; phylum Streptophyta; class Magnoliopsida; order Poales; family Poaceae; genus Secale; species Secale cereale. Next base: position 193,300,056 of record LR738713.1, read on the forward strand.
TGTGGAATTGTTTCACAACTCACTCCACCTAGAACACCACTTCGTAATGGTGTGTCCGAATGTCATAATGTACTTTATTAGATATGGTGCGATCTACGATGTCTCTTACCAATTTGCCACTATCGTTTTGGGGTTATGCATTAGAGACAACTGCATTCATGTTAAATAGGGATCCATCTAAACCCATTGAGACGGCACCGTATGAACTATGGTTTGGCAATAAACCTAAGATGTCGTTTCTTAAAGTTTGGGGATGCGGTGCTTATGTTAAAAGGCTTCAACCTGATAAGCTCGAACCCAAAGCGAAGAAGTGTGTCTTCATCTGATACCCTAAAGAAACTATTGGGTATACCTTCTACCACAGATCCGAAGGAAAAATATTTGTTGCTAAGAGTGGGTCCTTTCTAGAGAAGGAGTTTCTCTCAAAACAAGTAAATGGGAGGAAAGTAGAACTTGATGAGGTAATTGTAGCTTCTCTCCAATTGGAAAGTAGCACCTCAGAGAAAATTGTTCCCGTGATGTCTACACCAACCAGAGAGGAAGCAAATGATAATGATCATGAAACTTTAGATCAAGTTACTACTGAACCTCGTAGGTCGACCAGAACACGTTCCGCACCAAAGTGGTACGGTAATCCTGTCCTAGAAATCATGTTGTTAGACAACAGCGAACCTACGAGCTATGAAGAAGCTATGATGAGCCCAGATTTCGATAAATGGCTTGAGGCCATGAAATCTGAGATAGGATCCATGTATGAGAACAAAGTATGGACTTTGGTGGACTTGTCCAATGATCGACAATCCATTGAAAATAAATGGATCTTCAAGAGGAAGACGAACGCTGATGGTAATGTCACTATCTATAAATCTTAACTTGTCGCAAAAGGTTTTCGACAAGTTCAAGGGGTAGACTACGATGAGACTTTTTCACCTGTAGCGATGCTTAAGTCTGTTAGAATCATGTTAGCAATTGCCGCATTTTATGAGTATTAAATCTGGAAAATGGATGCCAAAACAACATTCCATAATGGGTTTCTTAAAGAAGAGTTGTATATGATGCAACCAGAAGGTTTTGTCGACCATATGGGTGCTAACAAAGTGGCAAGCTCCAGCGATCCATCTATGGTTTGGTACAAGCATCTCGGAGTTGGAATATAGGCTTTGATGAAGTGACCAAAGCATTTGGTTTTATACAGATTTCAGTGAAGCCTGTATTTACAAGAAAGTGTGTGGGAGCTCCGTAGCATTTCTGATATTATATGTGGATGACATATTGCTGAATGGAAATGATATATCATTTCTAGATAGCGTAAAAGGATATTTGAATAATAATTTTTCAATAAAGACCTCGGTGAAGCTGCTTACATATTGGGCATCAGGATCTACAGGGATAGATCGAGACGCTTATATGACTTTCAAAAGCGCATACCTTGATAAAGTTCTGAAGAAGTTCAATATGGACCAGTCAAAGAAAGTGTTCTTGCCTGTGTTGCAATGTATGAAATTGAGTAAGACTCAAAGTCTGACCACGGCAGAAGATAGAGAGAGAATGGAATTCATTCCCTATGCCTCAACCATAGGTTCTATTATGTATTCCATGTTGTGTACCGGACCTGATGTGTGCCTTGCCATTAGTTTGGCAGGGAGGTACTGATACGTCCATTTTCCATCATGCTTATAAGTTGATATTTATTGCATTATGGGCTGTTCATACATGTTTTGTCATAATACTTATGCCTTTTCCCTCTTATTTTGCAAGGTTTACATGAAGAAGGGGGGATGCCGGCAGCTGGATTCTAGGCTGGAAAAGGAGCAAACTCTGGAAACCTATTCTGCACAACTCCAAAAGCCCCGAAACTCCACATAACATTTTTTCGGAAAATATAAAAAATACCTGGTGGAAGAAACCCACGAGGGGGGCCACTGGCTGGCCTCGAGGGTGGGGGGCGCGCCCCCCTTCCTAGGGCGCGCCCCCCTGCCTCGAGGGCCAGCCGGTGGGCCCCAGGTGACCATCTTCTCCTATATGAAGCGTTTTGACCTGGAAAAAATCAAGGGGAGGCTTTCGGGACCAGACGCTACCGTCTCGAGGCGGAACCGAGGCGGAAACCAATTTAGGGCTCCGGCGGAGCTGTTCTGTCGGGGATACTTCCCTCCGGGAGGGGGAAATCGTCACCGCCGTCATCACCAACAACTCTCCCATCTTGGGGAGAGCTATCTTCATCAACATCTTCACCAGCACCATCTCCTCTCAAACCCTAGTTCATCTCTTGTATCCAATCTTTGTATCCAAACCTCAGATTGGTACCTGTGGGTTGCTAGTAGTGTTGATTACTCCTTGTAGTTGATGCTAGTTGGTTTATTTGGTGGAAGATCATATGTTCAGATCCATTATGCATATTAACACCCCTCTGATCATGAACAATATTATGTCTTGTGAGTTGTTGCTTTTATTCCTGCGGACATGGGAGAAGTCTTGCTATTAGTAGTCATGTGAGTTTGGTCTTCGTTCGATATTTTGATGAGATGTATGTTGTCTCTCCTCTAGTGGTGCCATGTGAACGTCGACTACATGACACTTCACCATTATTTGGGCCTAGAGGAAGGCATTGGGAAGTAATAAGTAGATGATGGGTTGCTAGAGTGACAGAAGCTTAAACCCTAGTTTATGCGTTGCTTCGTAAGGGGCTGATTTGGATCCATATGTTTCAGGCTATGGTTAGGTTTACCTTAATACTTCTTTTGTAGTTGCGGATGCTTGCATTAGAGGTTAATCATAAGTGGGAGGCTTGTCCTAGTAAGGGCAGCACCCAATCACGGTCCACCCACATACCAAATTATCAAAGTACCGAACGCGGATCAGACAATCGTGATGAAAACTAGCTTGACGATAATTCCCATATGTCCTTGGGAGCGCTTTACTTTGCATAAGAGTTTGTCCACGATTGTCCTTTGCTGCAAAAAGGATTGGGCCACCTTGCTGCACCTTATTTACTTTTACCTTTTGTTACTTGCTACCAATTATCTTATCACAAAACTATCTATTACCTATAATTTCAGTGCTTGCAGAAAATACCTTACTGAAAACTGCCTATCATTTCCTTCTGCTCCTCGTTGGGTTCGACACTCTTACTTATCAAAAGGACTGCGATAGATCCCCTACACTTGTGGGTCATCAGGTACCAAAGTAATCGAGGAGTGGATCACCGGACAACGGTCAAGAATATCCCAAAGTACCTAAAAAGGACCAAGGATATGTTTCCCGTTTATGGAGGTGATGAAGGGCTCGTCGTAAAGGGTTACGTCGATGCTAGCTTCGACATAGATCTGGATGACTCTAAGTCACAAACTGGACATGTATTTATATTGAATGGTGGAGCTTTCAGTTGGTGTAGTTCTAAGCACAGCGTCGTGGCGGGATCTACATGTGAAGCATAGTACATATCTGCTTCGGAAGCAACACATGAAGGAGTCTGGATGAAGGAGTTCATATCCGATCTGGGAGTAACACCCAGTGCATCGGGTCCAATGACAATCTTTTGTAACAACACTTAAGCAATTGCCATAGCAAGAGAGCCCAAGTTTCACAAGAGAACAAAGCACATCAAGCGACGCTTCAACTCCATTCATGAATCCGTTAAGGATGGAGACATAGAAATTTCCAAGTACATACGAATCTGAATGTGGCAGACCCGTTGACTAAACCTCTTCCACGAGCAAAACATGATCATCACCAAGACTCAATGGGTGTTAGACTCTAGATTATTGACTCTAGTGCAAGTGGTAGACTGTTGGAAATTTGCCCAAGAGGCAATAATAAAGTGGTTATTATTATATTTCCTTAATCATGGTAAAGGTTAATTATTCATGCTATAATTGTATTGATCTAAACTTAATTACATGTGTGAATATATAAACAAATATCAAGTCCCTAGTAAGCCTCTACTATACTAGCTCGTTGATCGAAAGATGGTTAAGGTTTCCTTACCATAGACATGAGTTGTCATTTGATAATGGGAACACATCATCAGGAGAATGATGTGATGGACAAGACCCATCCGTTAGCATAGCATATGATCGTTCAGTTTATTGCTACTGCTTTCTTAATGTCAAACACATGTTCCTTCGACCATGAGATCATGCAACTCCCGGACTCCGGAGGAATGCCTTGTGTGTATCAAACATCACTTCATAACTGGGTGATCATAAAGGTGCTCTACAGGTATCTCCGAAGGTGTCTGTTGAGTTGGCGTGAATCGAGATTGGGATTTGTCACTTCGTATGATAGAGAGGTATCTCTAGGCCCTCTCGGTAATATACCATCATAAGAAGCTTGCAAGCAAAGTGACTAAGGAGTTAGTTACAAGATGATGTATTACGCAACGAGTAAAGAGACTTGCCGGTAATGAGATTGAACTAGGTATGAGATACCGACGATCGAATCTCCGGCAAGTAACATACAGACGGATAAAGAGAACTACGTATGTTGTCATAAAGGTTCGACCGATAAAGATCTTCATAGAACATGCAGGAACCAATATGGGCATCAAGGTCCCGCTATTGGTTATTGACCTGAGAAGTGTCTCGGTCATGTCTACATCATTCTCGAACCCATAGGGTCCACATGCTTAACGTTCGTTGATGAAATTGTACTATATGAGTTACGTGAGTTGATGACCGAATGTTGTTCTGAGTCCTAGATGAGATCACGGACATGACGAGGAGCCCCAAAATGGTCCGGAGGTAAAGATTGATATATAAGATGAAGGTACTCGGGTTTTGGAATGCACCGGATTACCATCAAAGTGCCGGAATGGGTTCCGGGAGGCCACGGGGATTTATTGGGCTTAACGCGCCAAGAAGAGGGGAGCACTGTGATGGCCTGGCTTATTAGGGATGATAGACTACTCATATCAATAATGAATTCCTTCTTTTCCGGGAGCCCATTCGGATAGAACTCCAAAGTTAAGCGTGCTCAGCTTGGAGTAGTTTCAGGATGGGTGACCGACCGGGAAGTTGCTCCCTGGTGCGCACGAGTGAGGACAAAGTGCGCAGAAAATACTAGTATTGATATGTGAGGCCAGTCTAGATCCCGCCAGGAGTAACGACCACCGGCGGGTGTGTCCGGGGCGTTACAAGTTGGTATCACAGCCGACCCTCGCGGTTACACGGATGTTTGCAGACAGTTTGCAGTCATGTGCATGACGTTTGTGACCCGTCGTGGCACACGGCATGGCACCTGTGCTGTCCTGGAAGCACAGACGGTTGTGCCAAGAGGGAGCGTTCCTGTGGCCCGACGAGGACGTCGGTTCCTCTGAGTGAGGGTGTATGTGATGGCCTGGCTTATTAGGGATGATAGACTACTCATATCAATAAGGAATTCCTTCTTTTCCGGGAGCCCATTCAGATAGAACTCCAAAGTTAAGCGTGCTCAGCTTGGAGTAGTTTCAGGATGGGTGACCGACCGGGAAGTTGCTCCCGGGTGCGCACGAGTGAGGACAAAGTGCGCAGAAAAGACTAGTATTGATATGTGAGGCCAGTCTAGATCCCGCGAGGAGTAACGACCACCGGCGGGTGTGTCCGGGGCGTTACAAGGATCGGTGACCGACAGGGAAGTTGCTTCCGGGTGCGCACGAGTGAGGACAAAGTGCGCAGAAAAGACTAGTATTGATATGTGAGGCCAGTCTAGATCCCGCCAGGAGTAACGACCACCGGCGGGTGTGTCCGGGGCGTTACAAGCACACCATCCCATAGGGCGCCGGCGCGCCCACCTCGTCCCGGCCGCTGGCCCTAGGGAAGGAAAGAAAGAGGGCCAATCATGTCTGCTAGAACTATGTCGGTATTTCCCCAAAGAGGAAGGGATGATGCAGTATAGCAGTGGTAGGTATTTCCCTCAGTGATGAGACCAAAGTTATCGAACCAGTAGGAGAACCAAGCAACACAATGTAAACGGCACATGAACACAAATAACAAATACTTGCAACCCAACGTGTAAAAGGGGTTGTCAATCCCTTTCGGGTAACGGGCGTGATAGAGTTGTAAATATTGATAGATCAAACGCCAAATAAGATAAATTGCAGCAAGGTATTTTTGGGTTTTTGGTTTAATAGATCTGAAAATAAAATCAAAGGAAAATAGATCGCAAAGGCAAATATAATAAAGAAGAGACCCGGGAGCCGTAGATTTCACTACTGGCTTCTCTCGAGAAAAGTGGCAAACGGTGGGTGAACAAATTACTGTTGGGTAAATGATAGAACTTTAAATAATCATGACGATATCTAGGCAATGATCATTATATAGGCAACACGTCCAAGATTAGTAGACCGACTCCTGCCTGCATCTACTACTATTACTCCACACATCGATCGCTATCCAGCATGCATCTAGTGTATTAAGTTCATGGAAAATGGAGTAATGCAATAAGAACGATGACATGATGTTGACAAGATCTATTTGTGTAGAAATAGACCCCATCATTTTATCCTTTGTAGCGACGGTACATACATGTCGGTTCCCCTTCTGTCACTGGGATCAAGCACCGCAAGATCGAACCCACTAGAAAGCGCCTCTTCTCATTGCAAGATAAATAGATCAAGTTGGCCAAAAAAACCAATACCGGAGAAGAAATACGAGGCTATAAGTAATCATGCATATAAGAGATCAAAGAAGACTCAAATAACTTTCATGGATAAAAAGATAGATTTGATCATAAACTCAAAGTTCATCGGATCCCAACAAACACACCGCAAAAGAGTTACATCATATGGATCTCCAAGAGACCATTGTATTGATAATCAAAAGAGAGAGAGAGAGAGGAAGCCATCTAGCTACTAACTACGGACTCGTAGGTCTACAAGGAACTACTCACGCATCATCAGAGAGGCACCAATGGAAGTGGTGAACCCCTCCGTGATGGTGTCTAGATTGGATCTGGTGGTTCTGGACTCTGCGGCGGCTGTAATTGATTTTCGTCGACTACTCTATGGTTTCTAGAATATTGGGGTATTTATAGAGCAAAAGGGTGGTCCGGGGGGCACCCGAGGTGGGCACAACCCACCAGGGCGCGCCTGGGCCTCCTGGTGCACCCTGGTGGGTTGTGCTCCCCTCGGAGCACCCCCTAGGTGCTTCTTCGACCCACTAAATATCTTCTAGTCCGAAAAAATCCACAAAAAGTTTCGCTGCGTTTGGACTCCGTTTGGTATTGATTTCCTGCGATGTAAAAAACATGCAGAAAACAGCAACTGGCACTTGGCACTATGTCAATATGTTAGTACCAAAAAATGATATAAAATGACTTTAAAATGATTGTAAAACATCCAAGAATGATAATATAACAACATGGAACAATAAAAAATTATATATACATTGGAGACGTATCAGCATCCCCAAGCTTAATTTCTGCTCGTCCTCGAGTAGGTAAATGATAAATACAGAATTTTTGATGTGGAATGTTGCCTCTCATGTCATATCATATTCTTTTTATTATAGCATGTACATTTGGAATTTTATATGGTTCAAAGCAATAGTCTAGTTTTGATATGAGATTTAAATACTCAAGCATATCAACAAGCAACCATGTCTTTCAAAATATCCATGCTAAAATAAGTTATCCCTAGCCCATCATGCTCAACCATTGATCCATTCATGAAACACACTCGCATATTAACCACACCCAATGCTCAAGTACGATCATAGTGCTTCGTAGTTGGTGCTTTATAAGAGAAGATGGAGACTCAAATTCAAAAAAAAATTGCATAAAGTAAAAGGAAGGCCCTTCGCAGAGGCAAGTAGGGATTTGTAGATGTTCCAATGCTCAAAGCTTAAATTGAGAGATAAAATTATTTTGGGTGGCATACTTTTCCCACCAACGAAAACGACTTAGAGTTCCCAACACTTTCCATGCTAGATATATCATAGGCGGTTCCCAAACATAAAATAAAGTTTATTCTCTTTTCCACCAAACATTCACTTTCCATGGCTAGGCGAATCCACGGTTGCCTTCCATACCAACACTTTCCAAGGAATTAATTATTGGACAACATAAAGTAAATTCATTTTTCATTTTGGGGCTGGGCATCCCTAATACCTTTGCCTTACTCTCGTGCAATGACAAGTGAATAAACACTCATCGTGAAAATAACACATCTAGCATAGAAAATATTAGCCACCCCTCACCGCCTCGCGAGCGGTACGAGCACACAAAAGGGAAATTTATTTTGAAAAATAGAGATGGCACATACAAATTTGCTTAGAATGGCAAAGGAATACTGCATATAGGTAGGTATGGTGGACACACGTGGCAGGATTTTGGATGCACAAGTAGTGATCATACTTAGTGCAAAATGAAGGCTAGCAAAATATTGGGAAGCGACCAACCAAGAAACGACTAATCTCATAAGCAAGCATTAAGCATTATTAACACCGAATAATGCACCACACGTAGGATGTAATTTCATTGCATGAATATTGGCTTTCATGCTTGCATAGGGAATCAGAAACCTTAATACCAATATTCTTACTAAAGCATAATTACTCATTAATGTGACTCACATATCACATCATCATATCTCAAAACTATTACAAGGAATCAAGTTTATTTTTTCCAATGATTGTCATGAAAGTTTTTATTATGTCCTTCTTGGATATCTATCACTTTGGGATTAATTTTCATGTGTTGCTTTTGATAAGCTCAAACAAATATAAGTGAAGATCATGAGCATAATTTTTTCCCTTTTTTTCAAAATAATTTAACTGAAGCAAGAGAGAATTTCTTCAAAAATATTAAAGCACACCGTGCTCAAAACGATCTAAGTGAAGCACTAGAGCATATCCATAGCTCATAAAAATTTAAGTGAAGCATAGAGAGCTATTCTAACAAGTCATGGCATAATTATGGCTCTCTCAAATAGGTGTGTACAATTGATACGTCCAAAACATAACTATAATTTCTGCTTGCTCCATGCTTCTTTTGTGTGATATTGCTATGATATTGATGCACTTCCATACACTTTTGATCATATTTGGACTAACCTATTAACTCAGTGCACCACAGTGCCAGTTCCTGTTTTCTGCTGTTTTTCTATTTCAGGTTTCCCCCATATTAAAAGTGCTCCAAAAATTCCAGGAAAAATATAGGAAAAATCAGCGTACATGAAGCTTCGCGAAGAACCAAAGATGGGCCAGAGGGGAGCCAGGGGAGGCCCAGGCGGCCACCTGGCGCGGCCCCACCCCTGGCCGCGCTAGGGGGCGCCTGGGGCCCCTGCTCCGCCTCTGGCTGCCCCCCTTCGCATATATATCCCTCTCCTCCCGAAACCCTCGAGGACAGAACACTTTCTCGCGATCTCGCCTCTGTTCCGCCGCCGCAGCGCTTCCAAGATCGGGAGCATCAGGAGAACTCTTCCCGGCACCCTGCCGGAGGGGAGAACCACCACCAGGAGCTTCTCCACCACCATGGACGCTTCCTGGATGAGTCGTGAGTAGTCCACCTTGGACCATCGGTCCATGATCAGTAGCTATGAGATGTTCTCCTCCCCTCTTTGCTCTTCACGGTTTAGACCTCGTGAGCTGCCCTACATGATCGAGGCACATATGTAATCTTTCTGCTGTTGCTTTGCTGAGTTTGCTGGGATCTAATGGATTATGAGACTATGTTCAGATTGTGTTTGAGTAATATATTTGATTCACCTCTTTTATATCTTTGTTCTTGAGTAATTCTTGCATGTTCTCCGTTGCTGTTTATTGCTTTGGCCAAGTAGTAGGTAGTAACTCCAAGAGGGAGCGTTATGCTTGATTGTGGGTTCATGCCCCCTGATGACTAGCTTGAGTGACAGAAACATGAGTCTAGGGGATGTGATGTTGCCACAAGGGAGAAAACAACGGTGCTTGTACTTGCGGGTGCAAGGATTGTTTACTTTACGCAAAGTTCTTTTAATGCAGTTGTCTGTTGCTTTGAGTTTACACTTTGGGTGGGATTCACAACTTAATACCAGCGAGATGTTCTGGATAGATATCTCAAGGTGGATGATTAGTAGTAGATGCAGATGGATTTCGGTCTACTTGCCTTGGCGTACCGCCCATGCTTTTGAGCCTCTACCTTTCTTTGCAGCATAGTTAGCATTGGTTTGCGCACATAATCCTGTCAATTGCCCAGCTGTAATTTGTTTACCTCGCTTTGCTGTTTTATCGTCTTTTGGGAGAGAGATATCACTAGTGAACATCATGGGACCCCGGTCCATATTACCACCTGATCACACCTTCTATTTACTTCCTGTTTTTATTTCCTAGTTGCAGTCATAGCTATCATTATTATCTCTTGTGTTTGATCCTTTGTAAACAACAAGGCCGGAGGGATTGACAACCTCTTTGTACTCGTTGGGAGCAAAGTTATCTCTATCTGTGTGCAGGTCCCGTCAACCGCTAAGTTTCTGGCGCCGTTGACACCTACTTGTCGACCCTCGGAGTCACACGGGATTCGATCCTTGGTACCTTTGCCAAGGGAAATTTGCCGCTACGCTACATCTCAACCTTCCACTTGGGGTAACCAAAGAGGGGCGAGAAGCCATCAAGCAAGTTTCTGGCGCCGTTGCCGGGGACTCCACTCTTCAAGATAGGGGAGTTGCACGCTATCTTTTATCTTTGCTTTTTAGTCTTGTTAGTTTACCTTTCAGTTTTTGCGTTAGTGTCCCTTACCAAAAATCACAAAAATAGTTATCTTGCTTGCTGCTGCTATGGGTTCCACCGAGAACACCAAGTTGTGTGACTTCACTAGTCATAACAACAATGACTTTATCTGCACGCCTATTGCTACACCTGCCACTTCAGCACCTTCTTATGAGATTGAACCTGCTTTACTGAACCTAGTTATGAAAGATCAATTCTCCGGTGCTGGAGATGATGCTGCTTTGCACTTAATTTTGTTGAGCTCTGTGATATGCAAAAGTACAAAGAAGTAGATGGTGATATTGTTAAGCTTAAGCTTTTTCCTTTCTCCTTGAGAGGAGGAGCTAAAATCTGGTTGCAATCCTTGCCTAGGAATAGTATAGATTCTTGGGACAAGTGCAAGGATGCCTTTATTGGGAAGTACTATCCCCCTGCTAAAATTATCCAATTAAGGAGTAACATAATGAATTTTAAACAATTGGATAATTAACACGTTGCCCAAGCTTGGGAACGCATGAAATCTCTTGTCAAGAACTGCCCTACTCATGGTTTGACTACTTGGATGGTTATCCAAACTTTTTATGCAGTCTTGAACTTTACCTCGCGGAACTTGTTAGATTCGGCCGCGGGAGGAACCTTTATGTCAACTACACTTGGTGCTGCCACGAAGCTTCTCGACGAGATGATGACCAATTATTCCCAATGGCACACCGAACGCGCTCCAACAGGTAGGAAGGTAAACTTTGTCGAGGAGATTTCCTCCCTAAATGAAAAAGTTGACTTGATCATGTCTCTACTTTCCAAGCAATCTTCTATTGATCCTCATGATGTTCCTTTAAATTCTTTGATTGCTCAAGATCAAGTAGATGTGAACTTTATCTCTAGAAACAACTTCAATAACAATGCTTATAGGAGTAATTTTGGTAGCAACCCTAGACCGTTCCCCTCTAATTCCTATGGGAACAACAATACTTATCCTAGCACCAAGAACTCCACTTCTGAACTAGAGATTATGCTTAAAGACTTCATCACTACCCAAAAGGCCTTCAATAAGAGTGTAGAAGAAAAACTAGACAAACTAGATAATCTCTTTTCGAAGGTAGACAATTTAGCCCATGAGGTAGAGTTGCTTAAAATTAGAACTTCTCCTCTTGAGGAGAGGAAGACCACTCCTATGAATGCTATTCAAGTGCAAATTAATGAAAACATTAGGATGATGGCTAAACTTAAAAAGAGATGGGCTAGAGAAAAGGAGGAAGAAGATAGAATTAAGAGCCTTCCTACCCACCACAATGTTGCTACTATTCAAGTTGTTGAGGATATCCAAACTCTTAGCACCCAATGCACTCCTAGTCCCATTGGACCTATTAATGGTGATGCTATGACCTCAACCGTAGAAGAAGAAACTCCTATGACCATAGAAGCTACCAAACAAGTGAGCCTAAAGGACACCACTACCACTTTACTTGATAGTAGTGACCTTGATTTTGATAATTGCACCCTTTCTGAAGTTATTGGTTTTCTTCACAAGATGTCTAGAGATCCCCACACTAGCACACTTAATCTTGCCTTCACGGAGCATATCACTAATGCTCTCATCAAAGCTAGGGAGGAGAAGCTTAGGGTAGAAGCCTCCATACCTAGAAAGCTAGAAGATAGTTGGGATCCTATGATTAAAATTAAGTTGAATAACTTCTCTTGCTATGCTTTATGTGATGTTGGAGCTAGTACCTCCGTTATGCCCAAAAGAATGTATGATATGTTTGAATTGAAACCTTTTGATCCTTGTTCATTTGGTGTTCGTCTTGTTGATTCTTCCGTAAAGAAACCTTTGGGGAAGATCGACGATGTTCTTATCATTGTCAATGACAATTATATTCCCGTTGATTTTACTATTATGGATATTGAATGTGAACCTTCATGTCCAATTATTTTGGGACGTCCTTTTCTTCGCACCGTTGGTGCTATCATTGACATGAAAGAGGGGAATATAAAATTCCAATTCCCTCTCAAGAAAGGGATGGAACACTTCCCTAGAAAGAAGATTAAGTTGCCTTTTGAGTCCGTTACACGGGCTAGCTATTCTCTTACTCTTGATAAAACTTGATCTTCTCTTTTTGCATCATGCCTAGCTTAAAGGCATAAAAGAAAGCGCTTTTGGGAGGCAGCCCACAACGAATTAGGTTTTATTTTGCTTTTGTTGTGTCTTGATGTTTGTTACCACAGTAGCATCATCATTGTATCTTTTCTTTTCAGCTTTGTGCCAAGTTTAGCCTCCGATTGCAAGAAAGTTCAAAAGTTGTGACGTGCTGTCCAGAAAACAGATTCTGTCCTTGGACAGAAAAATTCGAATAAAATCACCAGATCATCTTTTTGATCTGAATTTTTTTGACAGCGTGCTCTATACAATTGGCTTTCGAGCATCTGTTCTAGGTTTTTTGATTTGAGTTGCAGAAGTGCCCCGAAAAAATTATTTACTACCTGCTGATCTGTTTTTCACAGATTCTGTCCTGTTTTGCCTTTTCTTCGTTTTGCAAACCTTGAGCTTGCTTTTTCTTTGCAAAAACCTTTTGGCAATCTTGAGAAACAGTAGCTCTTCAAGATTATTTTTATTTCCAGTAGGGAAAAATTATTTTATTGTGGGTACTAACCTCGCTAATCAGATTATGATGAGTTATGTATGAAGGGAGTTTTCAAGTGTGTGAGGGAAGATGATAAAAGAAGATTCAGGAGGGTCAAACGCTCAAGCTTGGGGATGCCCCCGTGCACCCCCAAGAAATATTCAAGAAGACTCAAGCGTCTAAGCTTGGGGATGCCCCCATGCATCCCCTTCTCCATCAACAATTATCAGTTCGTCTTTCGTTCCACTATATTCTTATCACTTCATGCGTTATGTGCTATGCTTGGAGCGTCTCGCTCTTAGTTTCCTTTTTTAGTTTTCTTTAGCTTTGCTTGCTGTTCATAACAAGTTAGAACCCAGCTTTCTTTGTGTGGGAGAGAAACACACTCCACTTCAACCTAGAACACAACATAGGATTTTCATGCTTATCTTTGCTGTGTGTGTTCTTTGTCTTTCCATAGTTGCTGTCATGTTTAGCTCTTAGTTTTCATGCTTTTCTTTTTAAAGAGCTTTTGTTTAGTTGGTTGCTGAACTCTCTTGAGTTTTCATGTTTATCTTGTTAAGAGAGTTTGCCTGTTGCACTGAGTTGTGTGTCTTAACTTAAAGTAGGTAATTGAGGTTGCTATTTAATTTTAGTAGTAACTTGCAATAGTTTTGAGGTATTGCCATGAGTAATGTCTGAACTTTTGGTGTCAAGAGCTTTAGCCTATTCGTGATAGATGTCGTATTTTGGGCAATCCGTGTTTATTTTCGAAAACCTACAAAATAGTTGAGAACTTTAGCTACTAGATGGATCACTAATCTTTGGAGGGATCGAATATTAGAGTACACTCACGTACCATGAGTCGAGGATGCGCAAGGATAACCAAACCCCCATACACTCCTCCTCGGGGTACTTGTCTCTTTGTGAACCTCCTAATTAGATTGAGAGTTACCGATAATAAGTGCATGAGTTCTTCGGACTAATGTGAGTATTCGAAAGTTGACACTTCCACCTAGCCATATTTTTCTAGCCTCTTCGGTAACGTGCATTGCCCTTTCTCACCTCGAGAGTTGGAGCATACTTCGCCGGTGCATCCAAATCCTTGGCACGATACACTATGTCATCATAAGCCTCATTATATCCTTCCTCAAAACAACCACCATACCTACCTATCAAGGCATTTCCATAGCCTTTCCGAGATACATTGCCATGCAACATCCATCTTCTCATGACTTGATCTTCATGTCATACATGCTTTTGCTTGATCGATGAGCCGCATGCTAGTTGGGCCTTGCCCTAATCATTGCTACATGACGCGCTAGTATCATTGCATATCCTGCTACACCGGCAGAGGCATACATCTGCATACATCATGATAGTTTCATTTTCTTTATGTTGAGTACTTTTGTAGAGTGTGAAAGATCTTCTATACTTCTTGTAATACATAGAGTGTTGCCCCTAAAGTGAGGAAAAGATCCCAAAGAGGACAAAATCAAAAGATCCCAAAGAGGACAAATGAGAGTTAAATAGAAAGAGCCATTGAGGCCACAAAAAAATAGAAAAATAGAAAAAAGAGAAAAAGAAATAAAAAGAGAGAAGGGGGCACACTACTATTCCTTTTGAGAGATCCACACTCGTACTTCATCTTATACCTTGTACTCCATAGAGATTATCATTCATGCATATAGCTATGTGGGGACCTTCACACTATAGAACTTGGCTTGTATATTCCAATGATGAGCCTCCTCAAAAGAGCTCTAGGTCTTCTTGAGCGAGCAAGTTGGATGCACCCCCACTAGTTCCATTGGAGAGCTTACCTTAGCTCATATGTGCATCCGTTACATGGCAATCCCTACTCCTCGCATCATATCTATCATTTGGCTTTCTCTCGCCTATGATTGTCCTCATTGATGTGAGCCTTTCACACCTTTTTTGTATTCCCCCTTCATCATTGTTCTCTCTTTGCCATCCTAAGTGTCAACTTTCTTGCTTACGCTCATCCATTGCATGAGTGCTCAAAATATTGAAAGGGAGTGGATCATTTTGACTTGTACCTGGCTAGTGGTTTGGGGATGAGTCAAGATAAGATTCCAAAGAATACCAAGTGTGAAACTTTAGTAGATTAAGTTCTCAACAATACAAAAACTATGTTTTACTCTCTCGTATATCCCTATCCCCTTTCTTGCATGCAAACACCATTTGGAGACATTCGAGTCACGGACAGCGAGAGCTCTTGCACCTTTATGTTCTTATGTTGCTTGTTACAATGCTAATATAGACTCTTGCTTGTTATGACTTGAATTGAATTACATGCCTTGATTGCTTTACTTAATAAGTTCTTATATGGTTGGTAGCATGTCACCACAGAAATTATGCTTGTTATCATTTACCTACTCGAGGACAAGCAGGAATTAAGCTTGGGGATGTTGATACGTCCAAAACGTATCTATAATTTTTGCTTGCTCCATGCTTCTTTTGTGTGATATTGCTATGATATTGATGCACTTCCATACACTTTTGATCATATTTGGACTAACCTATTAACTCAGTGCACCACAGTGCCAGTTCCTATTTTCTGCTGTTTTTCTATTTCAGGTTTCCCCCATATTAAAAGTGCTCCAAAAATTCCAGGAAAAATATAGGAAAAATCAGCGTACAGGAAGCTTCGCGAAGAACCAAAGATGGGCTAGAGGGGAGCCAGGGGAGGCCCAGGCGGCCACCTGGTGCGGCCCCACCCCTGGCCGCGCCAGGGGGGCGCCTGGGGCCCCTGCTCCGCCTCTGGCTGCCCCCCTTCGCATATATATCCCTCTCATCCCGAAACCCTCGAGGACAGAACCCTTTTTCGCGATCTCGCCTCTGTTCCGCCGCCGCAGCGCTTCCAAGATCAGGAGCATCAGGAGAACTCTTCCCGGCACCCTGCCGGAGGGGAGAACCACCACCGGGAGCTTCTCCACCACCATGGACGCTTCCCGGATGAGTCGTGAGTAGTCCACCTTGGACCATGGGTCCATGATCAGTAGCTATGTGATGTTCTCCTTCCCTCTTTGCTCTTCATGGTTTAGACCTCGTGAGCTGCCCTACATGATTGAGCCACATATGTAATCTTTCTGTTGTTGCTTTGCTGAGTTTGCTGGGATCTGATGGATTATGAGACTATGTTCAGATTGTGTTTGAGTAATATATTTGATTCACCTCTTTTATATCTTTGTTCTTGAGTAATTCTTGCATGTTCTCCGTTGCTGTTTATTGCTTTGGCCAAGTAGTAGGTAGTAACTCCAAGAGGGAGTGTTATGCTTGATTGTGGGTTCATGCCCCCTGATGACTAGCTTGAGTGACAGAAACATGAGTCTAGGGGATGTGCTGTTGCCACAAGGGAGAAAACAACGGTGCTTGTACTTGCGGGTGCAAGGATTGTTTACTTTATGCAAAGTTCTTTTAATGCAGTTGTCTGTTGCTTTGAGTTTACACTTTAGGTGGGATTCGCAACTTAATACCAGCGAGATGTTCTGGATAGATATCTCAAGGTGGATGATTAGTAGTAGATGCAGATAGATTTCGGTCTACTTGCCTTGGCGTACCGCCCATGCTTTTGAGCCTCTACCTTTCTTTGCAGCATAGTTAGCATTGGTTTACGCACATAATCTTGTCAATTGCCCAGCTGTAATTTGTTTACCTCGCTTTGTTGTTTTATCGTCTTTTGGGAGAGAGACATCACTAGTGAACATCATGGGACCCCGGTCCATATTACCACCGCTGATCACCATTCTATTTACTTCCTGTTTTTATTTCCTAGTTGCAGTCATAGCTATCATTATTATCTCTTGTGTTTGATCCTTTGTAAACAACAAGGCCGGAGGGATTGACAACCTCTCTGTACTCGTTGGGAGCAAAGTTATCTGTATCTGTGTGCAGGTCCCGTCAACCGCTAAGTTTCTGGCGCCGTTGACACCTACTTGTCGACCCTCGGAGTCTCACGGGATTCGATCCTTGGTACCTTTGCCAAGGGAAATTTGCCGCTACGCTACATCTCAACCTTCCACTTGGGGTAACCAACGAGGGGCGAGAAGCCATCAACAATAAGGATTCAAGACTTACAAATGAAAACAAAACAAGCAAAGACTCATATCATACAAGACGCTCCAAGCAAAACACATAATATGTGACGAATAAAAATATAGCTTCGAGTAAATACCGATGGTCGCTAGAAGAAAGAAGGGATGCCACTCAGGGGCATCCCAAAGCTTAGTTGCTTGCTTCTCTTTGGATAATAGCTTGGGATGCCATGGGCGTCCCCAAGCTTAGACTCTTCTTATTCCGTATTCCTTCATCCATCGTAAGATAACCCAAAACTTGAAAACTTCAATCACACAAAACTTTCATGAGATCTGTTAGTATAAGAAAACAAATCACTACTATAAGTACTGTAGCAAACCAATTCATATTTATTCTTGCATTATATCTACTGTATTCCAACTTTTCTATGGCAAAAACTCATTAAATAAAACCATAGAATCATCAAAACAAACACACAACACAAAGAAAACAGAATCTGTATGTAGCAATCTGGAAATTTTGAATACTTCTGTAACTCTATTTTTTTTAAAAAAAATAGGACCACGTGAGCAATTTTTATATTAATCTTCTGCAAAAAGAATCAACTTAAAAACACACTTCTGTTAAAAATGAGATTTTTTTTCTCCTAAGCGCAAAAGTTTTTGTTTTTCAGCAAGATCAAATCTACTAACACCCAACATGATGCTAAAGGCTTTGCTTGGCGCAAAAATTTATTCAAACCACAAAAACACATCTAAACAGAGGTATTAAAGGGTATACACACAAGAACAGAAAATAAAAGGTAAAAAAATATTTTATTTGTTGGGTCGCCTCCCAACAAGCTCTTTCTTTATAGCCATTAAGATAGGCTTGAGATTTCAATTATGCTTACATGAAAGACAAGAGTTGAAGCACAAAAAGAGCATCATGAAGCACCTGACAAACACATTTAAGTCTAACATGCTTCCTATGCATAGACATTTTGTGGGCAACCAAATTATCAAGACAAGAAACATCTAGCACATGCAAGGAAGAACAAAGAAACAATATCAATCTCAACATAATGAGAGGTAATTTAGTAACATGAACATTTCTACAACCATATTTTCTTCTCTCATAATAATTACATGTAGGATCATACTCAAATTCAACAATATAGCTATCACATAAAATTTTCTATTCATGATCCACATGCATAGAAAGTTGACACTCTTCCAAAATAGTGGGATTATCATCAAATAAAGTCATGACCTCTCCAAACCCACTTTCAAAATTATCGCAAACATATTCATCATGAGGCTTAAATAAATTTTCAAGATCGTAAGAAGAATCACCCCAATCATGATCATTGCAATAAGTAGAGGACATATCAAAATTAGCACCCCCGAGCTTGGGGTTTTGCATATTATTAGCATAATTGACATTAAGATAATTTATCATATCACCATTGCAATCATGCTTTTCATTCAAGGAGCTATCATGAATCACTTCATAAATTTCTTCTTTTATCACTTCATCGCAATTTTCAAATTCATGAATCTCAAGCAAAACTTCATAAAGATAATCTAGTTCACTCAACTCACTAGCAATTGGTTCATCACAATAGGATTTTTTAAAAAGATTAGCAAGTGGATGAGGATCCATAAATGCTTTCCTCCAGATTTCAATAAAACACCCAATTATACCAAACAACCAAGCAAAGTAATCAAGTAAGACATAAGGGCAAACGAAAACCGATCTGACGAGAAAACGGCGAACGAAAAAGAGGGCGAATAAAAAGGCAAATTTTTGTGAAGTGGGGGAGATGAAAATGAGAGGCAAATGGCAAATAATGTAAATTGCGAGGAGATGGCATTTGCGATTAGGAACCTGGTATATGTTGAAGATCCTCCACGGCAACGACGCCATAAATTCCTTTTGATGTCTGCTAGAACTACGTCGGTATTTCCCCAAAGAGGAAGGGATGATGCTGTATAGCATCGGTAGGTATTTCCCTTAGTGATGAGACCAAGGTTATCGAATCAGTAGCAGAACCAAGCAACACAACGTAACCAACACCTGCACACAAATAACAAATACTCGCAACCCGACGTGTAAAAGGGGTTGTCAATCCCTTTCGGGTAATGGACGTGATAGAGTTGGAAATATCTAACACCAAATAAGATAAATTACAGCAAGGTATTTTTGGGTTTTTGGCTTAATAGATCTGAAAATAAAAGCAAAGTAAAATAGATCGCAAAGGCAAATATAATAAAGAAGAGACCCGGGGGTCGTAGATTTCACTAGTGGCTTCTCTCAAGAAAAATAGCAAATGGTGGGTGAACAAATTACTGTTGGGCAATTGATAGAACTTAAAATAATCATGACGATATCCAGGAAATGATCATTATATAGGTATCACGTCCAAGATTAGTAGACCGACTCCTGCCTGCATCTACTACTATTACTTCACACATCGACCGCTATCCAGCATGCATCTAGTTTATTAAGTTCATGAAAAAACGGAGTAATGCAATAAGAATGATGACATGATGTAGACAAGATCTATTTATGTAGAAATAGAGCCCATCATTTCATCCTTAGTAGCAACGATACATATGTGTCGGTTCCCCTTCTGTCACTGGGATCAAGCACTGTAAGATCGAACCCACTACAAAGCACATCTTCCCATTGCAAGATAAATAGATCAAGTTGGCCAAACAAAACCGAATATCGTAGGAGAAATACGAGGCTATAAGAAATCATGCATATAAGAGATCAAAGAAGACTCAAATATCTTTCATGGATAAGAAGATAGATCTGATCATAAACTCAAAGTTCATCGGATCCCAACAAACACACCGCAAAAGAGTTACATCATATGGATCTCCAAGAGACCATTGTATTGATAATCAAAAGAGAGAGAGGAAGCCATCTAGCTACTAACTATGGACTAGTAGGTCTACAAGGAACTACTCGCGCATCATCGTAGAGGCACCAATGGAAGTGGTGAACCCCTCCGTGATGGTGTCTAGATTGAATCTGGTGGTTCTGGACTCTGCGGCGGCTGGAATTAATTTTCGTCGACTCCTCTAGGGTTTCTGGAATATTGGGGTATTTATAGAGTGAAGAGGAGGCTCGGGTGCGCCCTGGTGGGCCGGGCTCCCCTCGGAGCACCCCCCAGGTGCTTCTCCGGCCCACTAGATGTCTTCTCGTCCAAAAAAATCCACAAAAACTTTTGCTGCATTTGGACTCCATTTGGTATTGATTTCCTGCGATGTAAAAAAACATGCAGAAAACAACAACTGGCACTTGGCACTATGTCAATATGTTAGTACCAAAAAATGATATAAAATGACTATAAAATGATTGTAAAACATCCAAGAATGATAATATAACAGCATGGAACAATAAAAAAAAATTAGATTCGTTGGAGACGTATCAGCCAACCCCATATTACTTTCTCTTCCACTGTTCCACATGAGAAAAGGAAAGGGGGGCGCATCCCCTCTCGCCTTCTCCCCACGTGCCAAGAAAGGTAGGGGCGTGCCTAGGGCAGGCGCCTAGGGCAGCCGTCGGCCCCCTTGGGGGCGCGTCTAGGGACGCCTCTCCTCCTCCTCCACCTATATATAATAGAGGAGGGGAGGAGGTGCCACACACCATGAATCCACAGCCGTGTGCGGCGCCCCCTCTCCCTCTAGTTCCTCCTCCATCTAAATCTGTTGTGCTTGGCGAAGCCCTGCGGAAATAGTTTTCACCACCACCGTCACCACTATGTTGTGCTGCCGGAACTCATCTACTACTTCACCCCTCTTGCTGGATCAAGAAGGCGAGGACGTCATCAAGTTGAATGTGTGCTGAACACGGAGGTGTCGTACATTCGGTGCTTGATCAGAACGGCTCGTGAAGGTGTATGACTACATCAACCACGTTGATAAACGCTTCCGCTTAGTGATCTACAAGGGTATGTAGATGCCTCCCCCTCTCGTAGATATGCATCTCCATGGATAGGTCTTGCGTGTGCGTAGATTTTTTTGTTTTCCATGCAACGTTCCCCGACACCTCATAGTTTCCACCATTTTCAGACAACTTTTCTTTATCCAAGAGGTGCTAATTTTAAACTATTGCAAGCCATTGATCTACAACAATAAACACAAGATTCATTTAGACATTTTCATAATTAAACCTTGCACTAAGTTGTTTTAATTTACAATATAAAGTGCACTCCCTCAAATCAATATCTCTCATAAAAGATAGTGAGTGAGTCAAGATCCAAATCTAGTTCTCAGCCATTGATGTGGACATCACTAATGACGATAATTTTGACCGCTGGGCAAACTATTACCGATCATATCACCACACGACTCTTGTTCATCTTTCGATGCTTTGTCCTCCGAGCTTAGAATGTTTCTACTAGAACTTCAAGATAATTGAGTGATATCTGCACACATGGTCTAACCATCTCCGTCTTACATCTCTCAACTCGTTTGTACTCATGTGGACATGAAACACTCCAAGATGCTAGAATGTCGTAGATGATTGCAACACTGGGAAGAGAACCTTTTAATCATGATATTTACTATGAGAGATCACCCTAATAATTGACTACTACACAATCAAAGGGTGAAAAAACAAAGGGATAAACATATTACACAATTCATAAATGTATGATATGGTATAGCCATGGGCGCCGGGAATCTCCGTGATCATCTTCAATCTCCAGTTGAATGGTCGTGACAACCAATATTTTATTGCCATGGCAACCGTTCCATAAACATTGTCATGCCGGCAATTTCAAAAAGTGTTGCCGTGGCACGAAATTCAAAAATTCCACCGTGTCACTAAATTATAGCTCCTCGGCCCGCGCCTAGTACACCTACTCCTCATCGAGGTCCTCCTTGTACGGTTGCCATCGTCACCTGTAACCTGTAGGCTATCTCTACGAAATTTACATTAACGTGGCAATCCCGTGGATCCAGCTATCATGACGTGACGTGCAAGCCACTTAACATTACAACATGTAACCGTCTCATACATAAACTCATTATCATAACGAAGGCTACACCACATCATATGCATACCCTGCAAAACCAAGTTAGATGTCTTCTAATTGGTTTTAGCAAAAATTTAGTTACACAATTAACCAGTTTTAACAAGTAATACTGGGTACCTACATCCACAATTCAGGCGATGATTCTTGATACTATATTAAGTTTCATGATGTCTGAAAGAGGAGACTCTAATTAAAATGTCTCGTTCCGCACACTAAACTTTGTCTAATACGCGTGACCCCCTAGAAGATCATCCATCTTCGGCACCCTCTTGTGTACACGACGGTTCACTATTCTCAACTATGGTGAAGCCCAACGAACTGTTAGCAAATCGTCGATAGCCACAACCGATGGATTGCTAGAACCTTGTAAAATCAACACCATGCCTTCAATGAATTGAACCAAAACAACATGCATTGGAAGTATAGCAAGAACATCAACCCTCACAATCACATGTGATCTTGATCGCAACCTGCACCTATTCATATAACTGCTCATGATGCCATGGTTGGCAAACATAGTAGAAAACAAAAAATAATCATGCCTACGATCACCCAAAATCAATATGAAGATGCATAACGGGTTGGGGTCATGACCATTACCGTCATCAAGTTGTAGTGGAAGAAGAACGTGTCAGTGTAGATCGTACTTGGAGTCCCTCGTTGGCGAATGATCCCTCGTGTCGCTCACGAATAGTCCCTCAAATTGAAAACCGAAAGCATGACATCTCTACTTGGTTGCAAGCGTGTGGCCTTCATGATCCGGCAGTGCTCCACCATTCAGAGCTAATCGTCGCCAGAGAATTAGAGGGAGGAGATTAGAACCACACATGGCTTCTAATTATGAGGACAAGAGGATTGGTCTAGCTCTAATTAGTCAACTAGGACCAATTATAACTAGAACTAGAAGAACTAGAGGAGGCTCCAATACTTGTATGGAACAATAGAGCAAAAAAACATAGTATATATAGGGTGGTGGAGGAGAAGAGGGCAGCAACCAAGAGGGAAAGTATCCCTTGGGGTGCTGGCCATGGGAGAGGGAGTTGGACTCCCTCCCCTTGTCCAATTCGCCCCCCACTAGGAAAGGGGGCGCCACTTCCTTATTTGCCCTTGTGGCCCATAATTCCTTCACCTATTAGCCTTTTAAGGCCCGTGGATATTTAACTTACATATAAAATGTTCTAAGTACTGATGGAAATATGCCCTAGAGGCAATAATAAAATGGTTATTATTATATTTCCTTATTCATGATAAAGGTTTATTATTCATGCTAGAATTGTATTGATAGGAAACCTTAATACATGTGTGAATACATAAACAAACACAATGTCCCTAGCGAGCCTCTACTAGACTAGCTCGTTGATCAAAGATGATAAGGTTTACTAACCATGGACATGAGTTGTCATTTGATAACGGGATCATATCATTAGACCCATTCGCTAGCTTAGCATATGGATCGTTTAGTTTTATTGCTATTGCTTTCTTCATGTCAAATACATATTCCTTCAACTATGAGATTATGCAACTCCTGGATACCGGAGGAATGTCTCGTGTGCTATCAAACGTCACAACGTAACTGGGTGATTATAAAGATGCTCCGCGGGTATCTCTGAAGGTGTTTGTTGATTTGGCATAAATCGGGATTAAGATTTGTCACTCCGAGTATTGCTACCTCTTGAGCATGCGTTGGTTTTCCCTGGAAGAGGAAAGGGTGATGCAACAAAGTAGCATAAGTATTTCCCTCAGTTTTTGAGAACCAATGTATCAATCCAGTAGGAGACTACACGCAAATCCCTAGTGCCTGCACAAACAATTAAGAACCGGGCAACCAACGCGATAAAGGGTTGTAAATCCCTTCATGACCACTTGCAAAAGTGAGATCTGGTAGAGATAATAAGATAAATATTTTTGGTATTTTTTTGTATAGATTGAAAAGTAAATATTGCAAAATAAACTTCGATAAAAATAGCTAGTTGACAAGAGATTATTATGATGGAAAATAGACCCGGGGGCCATAGGTTACACTAGTGGCTTCTCTCAAGATAGCATAGTTTACAGTGGGTGAACAAATTACAGTCAAGCAATTGATAGAAAAGCACATTGTTATGAGAATATCTATGCATGATCATGTATATAGGCATCACGTCCGTGACAAGTAGACCAAAACGATTATGCATCTACTACTATTACTCCACACATCGACCGCTATCCAGCATGCATCTAGAATATTAAGTTCATAAGAACAGAGTAACGCATTAAGCAAGATGACATGGTGTAGAGGGATAAACTCATGCAATATGACATAAACCCCATCTTTTTATCCTCGATGGCAACAATACAATACGTGCCTTGCCGCCGCTGCTGTCACTGGGAAAGGACACCGCACGATTGAACCCAAAGCTAAGCACTTCTCCCACTGCAAGAAAGATCAATCTAATTAGCCAAACCAAACTGATAATTCGAAGAGACTTCCAAAGATATTAAATCATGCATATAAGAATTCAGAGAAGAATCAAATATTGTTCATAGATAATCTTGATCATAAACCCACAATTCATCGGATCTTGACAAACACACCGCAAAAAGTATTACATCAAATAGATCTGCAAGAAGATCGAGGAGAACTTTCTATTGAGATCCAAAGAGAGAGAATAAGCCATCTAGCTAATAACTATGGACCCGAAGGTCTGTGGTAAACTACTCACACATCATCAGAGAGGCTATGGTGTTGATGTAGAAGCCCTCCGTGATCGATTCCCCCTCCGGCGGAGCGCCGGAAAAGGCCCCAAGATGGGTTCTCACTGGTACAGAAGGTTGCGGCGGTGGAAATAGGGTTTCGTGGTGCTCTCGGATGTTTTTAGGGTATATGAGTATATATATATAGGAGGAAGAAGTATGTCGATGGATCTACGAGGGGCCCACAAAGGTGGGGGTGCGCCTACCCCCTGGGCGCTCCCTCCTGCCTTGTGGCCACCTTGTGGCTTCCCAGACTTGTACTCCAAGTCTCCTGGATTGTGTTTGTTCCAAAAACGATCCTCGGGAAGGTTTCATTCCATTTGGACTCCGTTTGATATTCCTTTACTTCGAAACACTGAAATAGGCAAAAAAAACAACAATTTGTATTGGGCCCTTGGTTAGTAGGTTAGTCCCAAAAATAATATAAAAGTGCAAATTAAAGCCCATTAAACATCCAAAACAAATAATATAATAGGATGAACAATAAAAAAATATAGATACGTTGGAGATGTATTTATACGTCTCCAACGTATCAATAATTTTTTATTGTTCCATGCTATTATTTATGAAGTCTTGGATGTTTAATGGGCTTTATCATACACTTTTATATCATTTTTGGGACTAACCTACTAACCCAAAGGCCCAGTCCAGATTGTTGTTTTTTTGCCTATTTCAGGGTTTTGCAGAAAAAGAATATCAAACGATGTCCCAACGGAATGAAACCTTTGCGAGAGATATTTTTGGAGAAAATCACGCACAGGGAACTTGAGAACCACGTCAGGGGAGCATCGAGGCGCCCACGAGGGTGGGGGCTGCGCCCCCTGCCTAGGGTGCGCCCCTACCTCATGGGCACCTTGAGCGTCCCCCGGTGTCCTCCTTCTTCCTATATAAGTCTACGTACCCCGAAACCTTTGTGAATAGAGGGAAAACCCTAATTCCACCGCCGTAACCTTCTGTTCCCGTGAGATCCCATCTTGGAGCCTGTTCCGGAGCTCCACCGGAGGGGAATCCATCACGAAATTCTTCATCATCGCCCTCACCATGAGTTGTGAGTAGTTTATCATAGACCTTCGGGTCCATAGCTAGTATCTAGATGGCGTCTTCTCTCTCTCTGGATCTCAATACAAAGTTCTCCTCAGTCTTCTAGGAGATCTATTCGATGTAATCTCTTTTTGCGGTGTGTTTGTCGAGATCCGATGAATTGTGAGTTTCTGATCAAGGTTATCTATGAAATATATTTGGTTCTTCTCTGAACTTTTTATGTGTGCTCATAATATCCTTGCAAGTTTCTTCAAATTATTGGTTTGGTTTGGCCTACTAGATCCATAGTTCTTGCAATGGGAGAAGTGCTTGGCTTTGGGTTCAATCTTGAGGTGTCCTTTCCGAGTGAAAGTGGGGGCAGCAAGCCACATATTGTATTGTTTCCATCGAGGATAAAAAGATGGGGTTTATAGCACTAAGTTTGAGTTTATTCCTCTACATCATGTCATCTTGCTTAAGGCGTTACTCTGTTCTTATGAACTCAATACACTAGATGCATGCTGGATAGCGGTCGATGTGTGGAGTAATAGTAGTAGATGCAGAATCGTTTTGGTCTACTTGTCTCGGACGTGATACCTATATACAATGATCATGCCTAGATAGTCTCATAATTATTCGCTTTTCTATCAATTGCTCGACAGTAATTTGTTTACCCGCCGTAGAATATTGCTATCATGAGAGAAGCCACTAGAGAACACTATGGCCCCCAGGTCTATTCTCAACATATCAATCTACATCTACTTTACTTTTATCACTTTTATTTGCTGTTCTTATAAACCAAAAATACCAAAAATATAAACTATCATCTCTATCATATCTCACTTTCGTAAGTGACCATAAAGGGATTGACAACCCCTTATCGCGTTGGCTGCGAAGTTCTTATTTGTTTGTGCAGGTGTGAGGGACTCGCGCGTGGTCTCCTGCTGGATTGATACCTTGGTTCTAAAAAACTGAGGGAAATACTTACGCTACTGTGCTGCACCTCCCTTTCCTCTTCGAGGGAATACAACGCAAGCTAGAGAAGTAGCAAGAAGAATTTCTGGTGCCATTGCCGGGGAGGCTTACACAAAAGTCATATACCAAGTACCTATCACAAACCCTTATCATTCTCATTACATTTATTTGCCTCTCGTTTTCCTCTTCCCCACTTCACCCTTGTCGTTTTATTTTCCCTTCTTCCGCCGTGTGTTTATCGTTCGCTTGCTTCTTGTTTGCTTGTGTGTGTTGGATTGCTTGCTTGTCACTATGGCTCAGAACAATACCAAATTGTGTGACTTCTCCAATACCAACAACAATGATTTTATTAGCACTCCGATTGCTCCTATTACCGATGTTGAATCTTGTGAGATCAATATTTCTTTGTTGAATCTTGTCATGAAAGATCAATTCTCCGGCCTTCCTAGTGAAGATGCCGCTACACATCTAAACAACTTTGTTGATTTGTGTGATATGCAAAAGAAAAGGGATACGGATAACGATATTGTTAAATTGAAGTTATTTCCGTTTCCATTTAGAGATCGTGCTAAAACTTGGTTTTCCTCTTTGCCTAGAAATAGTATTGATTCGTGGAATAAGTGCAAAGATGCTTTTATCTCTAAGTATTTCCCTCCTGCTAAGATCATCTCTCTTAGAAACGATATTGTGAATTTTAAGCAACTAGATCATGAGCATGTTGCACAAGCTTGGGAGAGAATGAAATTTATGATACGTAATTGCCCTACACATGGTTTGAATCTATGGATGATTATTCAGAACTTTTATGCTGGCTTGAATTTTGCTTCTAGAAATCTTTTAGACTCGGCCGCGGGAGGCACTTTCATGGAAACCACCTTAGGAGAAGCTACCAAACTCCTAGATAATATTATGGTTAATTATTCTCAGTGGCACACCGAAAGATCTACTAGTAAAAAAGCGCATGCTATTGAAGAAATTAGTGTTTTGAGTGGAAAGATGGATGAACTTATGAAATTATTTGCTGCTAAGAGTGCTTCTTCTGATCCTAATGATATGCCTTTGTCCACTTTGATTGAAAATAGCAATGAATCTTTGGATGTGAATGTTGTTGGTAGGAATAATTTTGGTAACAATGCCTATAGAGGTAATTTTAATCCTAGGACATTTCCTAGTAATTCCTCTAATAATTATGGTAATTCCTACAACAACTCTTATGGAAAGATGCCTTATGAATTTGAAACTAGTGTTAAGGAGTTTATGATCTCGCAAAAGAATTTCAATTCTATGATTGAAGAGAAATTGCTTAAGGTTGATGAATTGGCTAGAAGTGTGGACAGAATTACTCTTGATGTTGATTCTTTGAAACTTAGATCTATCCCACCTAAGCATGATATAAATGAGCCTCTCAAAGCCATGAGAATTTCCATTGATGAATGCAGAGAAAGAACCGCTAGGATGCGTGCTAAAAGAGAGGATTATATTAAATCGTGTTCTTCTAGTTATCATGAAAATAAAGATGAAGATCTGAAAGTTATTGATGTATCTCCTATTAGATCCTTGTTTTCTAGTATTAATCTTGGTGAAGATAGGATTGGAGATGATTCTGCTTTAAGGTGTCCCAGTGATTCGGAGTTTTTAGATCTTGATGCTAAAATTGCTAAAAGTGGGAGTGAAGAGATTAAAACTTTGCATAGTGATGAACCCACTAGTTTGGATTTCAAGGGATTCAATTATGACAATTGCTCTTTGATTGATTGTATTTCCTTGTTGCAATCCGTGCTAAATTCTCCGCATGCCTATAGTCAAAATAAAGCTTTCACCAAACACATAGTTGATGCTTTGATGCAATCTTATGAAGAAAAACTTGAGTTAGAAGTTTCTATCCCTGGAAAGCTTTATGATGAGTGGGAACCTACTATTAAAATAAAAATAAAAGATCATGATTGCTATGCTTTGTGTGATTTGGGTGCAAGTGTCTCCACTATCCCTAAATCTTTGTGTGATTTGCTAGGGTTCCATGAGCTTGATGATTGTTCTTTAAATTTGCTTCTTGCGTATTCCACTATTAAGAAACCTATGGGGAGAATTAATGATGTTCTTATTGTTGCCAATAGGAATTATGTGCCCGTAGATTTCATTGTTCTTGATATAGATTGCAATCCTTCATGTCCTATTATTCTTGGTAGACCTTTCCTTAGAATGATTGGTGCAATTATTGATATGAAGGAAAGGAACATTAGATTCCAATTTCCGTTAAGGAAAGGCATGGAATACTTTCCTAGCAATAAAATCAAACTACCATATGAATCTATCACGAGAGCCACTTATGGATTGCCTTCCAACGATGGCAATACCTAGATTTATCTTGTTTCGTGCTTAGCTAGGGGCGTAAAACGATAGCGCTTGTTGGGAGGCAACCCAACTTTATATATTTTTGTTTTTATTGCTGTTAGGGAATAAATATTGCATCTAGCCTCTGATTACATGTGGTTTCATGTTTTGTTTAGTGTTTGTGCCAAGTAGAACCTTTGGGAAGACTTGTGTGAAGTTTATGTGATCCTGTTGTGAAAAACAGAATCATTAGCGCTCGCTAAAGTGGTCGTTAGATTTTACTAGAGAGTGCTATTTAGTTGATTCCTTTTGAAGATGATTAGTAGAAAATTTCGCAAATTTACCAATTTAGTTTGAATTTTTTGGAGTTCCAGAAGTAGGCGAAACCTGCAGATTACTACAGACTGTTCTATTTTTGACAGATTCTGTTTTTCGTGTGTTGTTTGCTTATTTCAATGCATCTATGAGTAGTATTGGCAAGTATGAACAATAGAGAAGTTGGAATACAGTAGTTTTAACACCAATATAAACAAAGAATGAATTGATTGCAGTACCTTTGAGTAGTGATTTGTTTTCTTATACTAACGGAGTTCACGAGAATTCTTGTCTAAGTTTTGTGTTGTGAAGTTTTCAAGTTTTGAGTATTGCTTTGATGGACTAGGGAACAATGAGTAGCAAAGGCCTAAGCTTGGGGATGCCCATGACACCCCAAGGAATTCAAGGGTAATCAAAAGCCAAAGCTTGGGGATGCCCCGAGAAGGCATCCCCTCTTTCGTCTTCATCCATCGATAACTATACTTGGAGCTATATTTTTATTCGCAACATGATATGTGTTTTGCATGGAGCATCCTGTATAATTTGACTCTTTGCTTGTTAGTTTGCCACAATCATCCTTGATGGACACACCTATTTGAGAGAGTTAAATATGGCCTAGAAATTATTATAACACTCTATGTGCTTCACTTATATCTTTTGAGCTGAATAGTTTTTGCTCTAGTGCTTCACTTATATCTTTTTAGCACGGTGGTGGTAATATTTTGTAGAAATTGTTGAACTCTCATGATTAACTTATATCTATTTGAGAGTCTATTAAAACAGCATGGTAATGTGTTTAGGCTTAAGAAACTAGTCTTCACATGATAGACGTCCAATGTCAATGTAGTAAAAAAATTCACACAAAGTGCATTGAATATGATGAGATGTTGGATGCTTGATAATTGTTTTGAGATATGAGGATAGTGATATTAGAGTCATGCTAGTGGAGTTATTATGAAATTGAGAAATACTTGTGTTAAGGTTAGTGATTCCCGTATCATGCACGTATGGTGAACCGCTATGTGACGAAGTTAGAGCATGAGGTATTTGTAGAGTGCCAACCTTTGTGTGGAGGTCGGGGGCGCGCGATGGTTAACTCCTACCAACCTCCCCCCTAGGAGCATGCGTTGATTGCTTTGTTTTGATGACTCGTAGATTTTTGCAATAAGTATATGAGTTCTTATGACTAATGTTGAGTCCATGGATTATACGCACTCTCACCCTTCCACCATTGCTAGCCTCTCTTGTACCGCGCAACTTTCGCCGGTGCCATAAATCCACTATATATCCTTCATCAAAACAGCCACCATATCATTCCTCAAAATAGCCACCATACCTACCTATCATGGCATTTCCATAGCCATTCCGAGATATATTTCCATGCAACTTTCCACTGTTCCGTTCATATGACACGCATCATATTGTCATATTGCCATGCATGATCATGTAGTTGACATTGTATTTATGGCAAAGCCACCATGCATAATTTTCATATATGTCACTCTTGATTCATTGCACATACCGGTACACCGCCGGAGGCATTCATGTAGAGTCATACTTGTTGTAGTGTCGAGTTGTAATTTCGAGTTGTAATAAAAGTGTGATGATCATCATTATTAGAGCATTGTCCCATGTGAGGAAAGGCCAATAAAAAAAGAGATGGCCCAAAAAAAATATAGAGAGGGGCTAATAAAAAAAGAGAAAGCCCCTCCAAAAAATGAGAGAAAAGAGAGAAGGGACAATTGCTACTATCTTTTTCCACACTTGATGTGAGACTATATCCCTCCTTTTTGTCTTCTCCACAACCACCACTCTATTCCAGCCATAGTGCTATATCCATGGCTCACGCTCATGTATTGCGTGAAAGTTGAAAGGTTTGAAAAGATAGAGTATAAAAACAAGTGTTTGGCTGAAATCGGGGTTGTGCATGATATGAATATTTTGTGTGATGAAGAGGGTGCATAGCCAGACTATATGATTTTGTCGGGATAACTTTCTTTAGCCATAGTACTTTGAGAAGACATGATTGCTTTGTTAGTATGCTTGAAATATTATTGTTTCTTATGTCAATATAGACTTTTATCTTGAATCTTTCAGATCTGAACATTCATGTCACAATTAAGAGAATTACATTGAAAAACTATATTGGTTAGCATTCCACATCAAAAATTCTTTCTTTATCATTTACCTACTCGAGGACGAGCAGGAATTAAGCTTGGAGATGCTTGATACGTCTCCAACGTATCTATATTTTTTATTGTTCCATGCCATTATTTATGAAGTCTTGGATGTTTAATGGGCTTTATCATACACTTTTATATCATTTTTGGGACTAACCTACTAACCCAAAGGCCCAGTACAGATTTTTGTTTTTTGCATGTTTCAGGGTTTTCCAGAAAAAGAATATCAAATGGAGTCCAAACGGAATAAACCTTCGCGAGAGATATTTTTGGAGAAAATCACGCACAGGGAACTTGAGAACCACATCAGGGGAGCATCGAGGTGCCCACGAGGGTGGGGGGCGCGCCCCCTACCTCGTGGGCCCCTCGAACGTCCCTCGGTGTCCTCCTTCTTCCTATATAAGTCTATGTACCCCGAATCCTTCGCGAACAGAGAGAAAACCCTAATTCCACCGCCGTAACCTTCTATTCCGTGAGATCCCATCTTGGAGCCTGTTCCGGAGCTCCACCGGAGGGGGATCCATGACGGAGTTCTTCATCATCATCATCATCGCCCTCACCATGAGTTGTGAGTAGTTTACCACAGACCTTCGGGTCCATAGCTAGTATCTAGATGGCTTCTTCTCTCTCTCTGGATCTCAATACAAAGTTCTCCTCGGTCTTCGAGGAGATCTATTCGATGCAATCTCTTTTTGCGGTGTGTTTGTCGAGATCCGATGAATTGTGAGTTTATGATCAAGGTTATCTATGAAAGATATTTGGTTCTTCTTTGAACTTTTTATGTGTGCTCATAATATCCTTGCAAGTCTATTCGAATTATTGGTTTGGTTTGGCCTACTAGATCTATAGTTCTTGCAATGGGAGAGGTGCTTGGCTTTGGGTTCAATCTTGCGGTGTCCTTTCCCAGTGACAGTAGGGGCAGCAAGGCATGTATTGTATTGTTGCCATCGAGGATAAAAATATGGGCTTTATATCATATTGCTTGAGTTTATCCCTCTACATCATGTCATCTTGCTTAAGGCATTACTCTATTCTTATGAACTCAATACACTAGATGCATGCTGGATAGCGGTCGATGTGTGGAGTAATAGTAGTAGATGCATAATCGTTTAGGTCTACTTGTCTCGGACATGATGCCTATATACAATGATCATGCCTAGATAGTCTCATAATTATTCCCTTTTCTATCAATTGCTCGACAGTAATTTGTTTACCCGCCGTAGAATATCGCTATCATGAGAGAAGCCACTAGAGAACACTATGGCCCCCGGGTCTATTCTCAACATATCAATCTACATCTACTTTACTTTTATCGCTTTTATTTGCTGTTCTTATAAACCAAAAATACAAAAAATATAAACTATCATCTCTATCAGATCTCACTTTCGTAAGTGACCGTAAAGGGATTGACAACCCCTTATCGCGTTGGCTACGAAGTTCTTATTTGTTTGTGCAGGTGCGAGGGACTCGCGCGTGGTCTCCTACTGGATTGATACCTTGGTTCTCAAAAACTGAGGGAAATACTTACGCTACTGTGTTGCATCTCCCTTTCCTCTTCGAGGGAATACAACGCAAGTTCGAGAAGTAGCACGTATCAAGCATCCCCAATCTTAATTCCTGCTCGTCCTCGAGTAGGTAAATGATAAAAACCGAATTTTTGATTTGGAATGCTACCTAACATAATTTTCAATGTAATTTTGTTTATTGTGGCATGAATGTTCAGATCCGAAAGATTCAAGGCAAAAGTTTAATATTGACATAAAAATAATAATAATTCTAGGATACTAACAAAGTAAACATGTCTTCTCAAAATAACATGGCCAAAGAAAGTTCATCCCTACAAAATCATATAGTCTGGCTATGCTCTATCTTCATCACATAAAATATTTAAATCATGCACAACCCCGATTTCGGCCAAGCAATTGTTTCATGCTTTAATTTTTTCAAACATTTTCAACTTTCACGCAATACATGAGCGTGAGCCATGGATATAGCACTATAGGTGGAATAGAGTGGTGGTTGTGGAGAAGACAAAAGGAGGAAGATAGTCTCACATCAAGTAGGCATATTAATGGGCTATGGAGATGCCCGTCAATAGATATCAATGTGAGTGAGTAGGGATTGCCATGCAACGGATGCACTAGAGCTATAAGTGTATGAAAGCTCAACTAAAGAAACTAAGTGGGTGTGCATCCAACTCGCTTGCTCACAAAGACCTAGGGCATTTTTAGGAAGCCCATCATTGTAATATACAAGCCAAGTTCTATAATGAAAATTCCCACTAGTATATGAAGATGACAAAACAAGAGATTCTCTATCATGAAGATCATGGTGCTACTTTGAAGCACAAGTGTGGAAAAAGGATAGTAGCATTGCCCCTTCTCTATTTTTCTCTCATTTATTTATTTATTTGGGTATTTTCTTGTATTCTCTTTTTTATGGCCTCTTTTTTTCTTTTCTTTTTTATTTTTCGTCCGGAGTCTCATCCCGACTTGTGGGGGAACCATAGTCTCCATCATCCTTTCCTGACTAGGACAATGCTCTAATAATGAAGATCACCACACTTTTATTTACTTACAACTCAAGAATTACAACTCGATGCTTAGAACAAAATATGACTCTATGTGAATGCCTATGGCGGTGTACCGGGATGTGCAATGAATCAAGAGTGACATGTATGAAAAATTATACATGGTGGCCTTGCCACAAATACGATGCCAACTACATGATCATGCAAGGCAATATGTCAATGATGAAGCGTGTCATAATAAACGGAACGGTGGAAAGTTGCATGGCATTATATCTCAGAATGGCTATGGAAATGCCATAATAGGTAGGTATGTGATACGTCCAAAATGTATCTATAATTTCTGCTTGCTCCATGACTCTTTTGGGTGATATTGCTATGTTATTTATACACTTCCATACACTTTTGATCATATTTGGACTAACCTATTAACTCAGTGCACCCCAGTGCCAGTTTCTGTTTTCGGCTGTTTTGTATTTCAGGTTTTCACATTACGAGAACTGCCAGAAAAAATCCAGAAAAATTATATAAAAAATCAGCGTTCTGGAAGCTTCCATACGGCCAAAGTAGGGCCGGAGGGGACCCACACGGGCTCCAGGTGGCCTGCCCACGCGGCCCCCCTGGCCGCACCGGGGGGGCGCCTAGGCACCCCTGACCCCCTCTGATGCCCCCCTTTGGCATATATTTACACCGTGTCGCGGAAACCCTGATTCCAGACCCCTTTTCTCTAGACGCGATTCAGATCTCCGCCGCCATCGCCATCAAGCTTCGGGGGACCAGAATTCCTGCGCCGGCACCCTGCCGGGACGGGGAAGTGCCCCCGGATTCATCTCCATCGACGTTGCTTCCTTCCTCCATGATGCGGGAGTAGTTCCTCCTCGGGGCTGAGGTTTCTACCAGTAGCTATGTGGTCAATTCTCTCTTCCATGATGTGATCTTCGTTGTGATCATAGGCTATGTTAATCTAGGGTGATCCCATGATATTTCCCCTTCCTCTATGTATTGGATTGATGTACTCACTTGTCTTTATCTAGTATAATCCCCGAGACCAAGGTGACAGCGGTCTATTGGACATGGATTAGAAGAATAATTTCATGAGTGATTTCCTTTTTGTGTGTTGATTGAAGATTGAAAGTCTCTTGGTGCTTGTCTTTGACTATCCTTTAGATATGTTGTGGTGATTGTGGGACTCTCTTTGGATGGCCGCGGTGACATTGGGAAATCCTTAGATTGAGAACTATGAACTTTGAGGTGTGCTTTTGTAGCCCTACATAATTCTCGTCCTCTCTTGACCACGAAGGAATGACCTTCGAGTGCGTCCCCTTTGCATGTTTTATGGGAAATATCATGTGATTCGATTGTGTTAATGTTGTTGGGAGTTGCCACTAGTGAAAGTATGAAGCGTAGGCCTTGTTTCCACCATTGCAATACCATTTGTGCTCACGTTTACCACTTGTTTGCTTGCTGCACTTTTTATTACAGATTTATATTACTTTGTTTTGCCATCCATATCACTTGCCATTTAACATCTCTTCGCCGAACTAGTGCACCTATACATCTAACAAGGGTATTAGGTGTGTTGGGGACACAAGAGACTTCTTGTATCTTAGTTGCAGGGTTGCTTGAGAGAGACCATCTTCAACCTCTACTTCCCTGAGTTCGATAAACCTTAGGTCATCCACTTGAGGGAAATTGCTGCTGTCCTACAAACCTCTGCGCTTGGAGGCCCAACATAGTCTACAAGAGTAGAAGCGTGTGTAGACATCAAGCTATTTCTGGCGCCGTTGCCGGGGAGGTGAGCGCTTGAAGGTATATCTTTAGATCTTGCAATTAAATCTTTTTGTTTCTTGTTTTTATTTCACTAGTTATGCTTATGGACAACCTTGCTATTGGATCGTTGCTTGCGAGAAGACGCCCCGCACCTGTGGTGGTTGCTCC
Source organism: Secale cereale (assembly GCA_902687465.1). Lineage (NCBI taxonomy): Eukaryota > Viridiplantae > Streptophyta > Magnoliopsida > Poales > Poaceae > Secale > Secale cereale. The sequence goes on from LR738713.1 coordinate 193,336,418, forward strand.
TCCCCCTACTGAAATTGTGCCCTATAAAATACCAGCTTGTATTATCGATTATGTTTTGGCTGATCGTTATGCAGGAGACAGACATCCCGGTGAACACTTGCTATATCTGTCACAACTATGTTCATTATTTAAGCTTGCAGGTGTATCAAGGGAGTTTGTCATGAGGAAATTATTTGCCTTGTCACTGAAAGGAAAAGCATTGAAATGGTATAGGCTACTAAATGACTCTCACCTGCTAGAGTGGGAAGAGATCCAGTCTCTCTTTTACTCCAAGTTTTATCCTCTTCATGAAGTCCATGAGAATAGGAATTATGTTTATAATTTTTATCCTCATGACGGAGAGAGCATAGCTCAAGCTTGGGGGAGACTGAAAACATTAATGCTAAAATGTCCTAACCATGGGCTCTCCAAAGATATGATTATTACTAATTTCTATGCGAGGCTCTCTCGACAGGATAAAGATTTGCTCGATGCTTCCTCTATGGGTTCTTTCACAAACGAAAAGACTGATGCTAAATGGTAACTCCTTGAAAGAATTCAACGCAACACTGAAGATTGGGAGATCGACAAAGGTAAAGAGTCAGGTATAATTTATGAGTATGATTGCATTAAGTCCTTTGTTGAAACTACAAGTTTTAATAAGTTTAGTGCTAATTTTGGACTTGATTCTCAACTCCTTGTTGATTTCCTCAAATCTTTTGCTTCACATCTTAATATGCCTAAGGAGGATTGGATCAAGCATCATAAACCTTTTAAAGAGACTTGAAAAGAAAATGAAATTGTTCATGATGATTGCAACATGCATGATCCAATTCCTAAAAATGAAGTTTTATATAAGCATGTTAATTTTTGTGGAGTGGATAGACCTTGTGAAAGGCCTATGATTGAAGAAGAGAAGTATTGTAAGCAACATAAGCATGAAAGAACAATCACTTGGGTCAGAGATTTAAATGAAATTGCTAGAGAATTGTGTGACCTTTATCCTTTTACTTGTGAACTTTGCCGTATAGAGGGTCACTTTAATTTTCAATGCATCAACTTTCAAAACATAACTGTTAACCGGTTGTGTGATAACATGATCACCTCTGATCTTTATGATGAGCTTATGTTATTTTTGATGTGTGAAGAGTTAACAGAAAAGACTTCTTGGCTAGATGTTAATGCCATAGGAATAAAAAACACTTTGCAAAACTGCCATCTCTATTGTGTTGTTAATTGCCATGAAAATGATTACATAAGTAAGATTAGAAAGGAGGGAACTTTACCAAAATATAAAAATGTCTCTTATATTTCTGCTAATAAAAAGGAGAGTTTCTCCCGAGTTTCCTCTATTGTTTCTAATGATAAACCAGGATATGTGGAGAAGCTTCATCTCCAACCACTCCCTCCTAAGGTGAAGAAGAAGAAAAAGAAGAGGAGGAGGAAGAGGAGCAAGAAAGAAGAAGAATGGGTATCAACCTGGCCTGAGCATATTCCTCCCATCAACTTTTATCCTAACGGTTGTAAGTTTAAAGAAGAAGGTGAAGTTTATTGCCTTAATTATCATCTTGATGATACATCCGTAGGAACTATTGAAGATGATTTTGATTATGATATGCATGTTACTTATTGTGATTGGGAAAATGATGATAATGCTACTTATGATCTTGAAAATCTTTTTGGTACCAACTCTGAAAGTGATGATATGGGAAGCTCTAAGCTTGGGGATGATAGGATTGCAAACCCTTTACCCACTAGTGATGTGATAATTGATAATTCTTTTGCTAGTAAGAATAAAGACAACATGATTACAAATATAGTTGCTAGCAATGATAATGCTCTTCTCTACTATGATGATGTCATAACTCCAACCTATAGTGATTATAAAGGTACCTATGACATAAGGAGAAATTATCCTTATGAAACTTGTCATAATCATGGAGGGAATTACTCCCTTGTTGAACACCACCCTCCTAATACACAAGTAATCTATAGTGTTCAAGTTGTTTATGATAGTCCTACTCCCACTATTACCAATGAGAAAGATTATGCTTATGTGGAGAGTAAGAGTACCTTTTTGCATGTGGATCATGGTAACAATGCTTTACGTGATGCTTATATTGTTGAGTTCATCCATGATGCCACTGAAATTTATAATGAGAGAGGGAGACTTGGTTCTAAATATCTTAATAATAAGAAGTTTCCTCTCTTTATGGTGAATATTTTGAAGTTATGCTTGTTTTGCCTTCCTATGCTAGTTGCTTTGTGCTTCAATGGATTATTCTATTGCAATATTCCTATGCATAGGAAGCATGTTAGGCTTAAATGTGTTTGGTATTTGCTCCTTGATGCTCTCTTTTGTTCTTCATCTCTTATTCCTACGAGAGCATCATTAAAGTCTTAAGCCTATCTTTATGGCTATAAAGAAAGAGCTCTAGGGAGACAACCCTTGTTATGTTTACTTTCAGTTTTAGTGGTCTTGATGTTTGTTACTACTGTAGCAACATCATTGTATCTTTATTTTTCAGCTTTGTGCCAAGTTTAGCCTCTGATTGCAAGAAAGTTCAAAAGTTGTGACGTGCTGTCCAGGAAACAGATTCTGTCCTTGGATAGAAAAATTCGTATAAAATCACCAGATCATCTTTTTGGTCTGAATTTTTTCTACAGCGTGCTCTATATAATTGTCTTTCGTGCGTCTGTTTTGAGTTTTTTGATTAGAGTTGCAGAAGTGCCCCGGAAAAATCATTTACTACCTGTTGTTCTGTTTTTCACAGATTCTGTCCTGTTTTGCCTTTCCTTCATTTTGCAAACCTAGAGCTTGCTTTTTCTTTGCAAAAACCTTTTGGCAATCTTGAGAAACAGTAGAACTTCAAGAATATCTTTATTTCCAGCAAGGAACAATTATTTTATTATGGGTACTAACCTCGCTAATCAGATTATGATGAGTTATGTATGAAGGGAGTTTTCAAGTGTGCGAGGGAAGATGATAAAAAGATTCAGGAGTGTCAAACGCTCAAGCTTGGGGATGCCCCCATGCAACCCCAAGAAATATTCAAGGAGACTCAAGCGTCTAAGCTTGGGGATGCCCCCATGCATCCCCTTCTCCATCAACATTATCAGTTCGTCCTTCGTTCCACTATATTTTAATCACTTCATGTGTTATGTGCTATGCTTGGAGCGTCTTGTTTTAGTTTTCCTTTTAGTTTTCTTTAGCTTTTCATAACGAATCGGAACTCAGCTTTCTTTATGTGGGAGAGGAACACGCTCCACTTCTACCTAGAACATAACATATAATTTGCATGTCTATCTTTGCTGTGTGTGTTCTTTGTCTTTTAATAGCTACTATCATGCTTAGCTCTTAACTTTCATGCTTATCTTTTTAAAGAGCTTTTGTTTAGTTGGTTGCTTGAACTCTTTTTAGTTATCATGTTTATCTTATTAAGAGAGTTTGCTTCCGTTGTATTGGTTGATATGTCTATGATAAAGATGCTACGTGCATAATGGCGCTTAGTAGTTCATGTTTTCTTATGGTTAGTCTCAAATAGCTGGGGGGTTCCCAATGTGTTATTGGAGTACCAACATGATTTGTTTGCCTATGATGTGGTATGGTTTAGTAATATCTTCCTTCAAAGAATTTATTTTGATTGACTTGGCGTATGCTCACGCAAAGACTGTAAAGAAAGTATGTCAAGCCTTGATGATCTTTTGTTTCTGAGTAGCGATATAACTTCCATGCCTGATTCCATGTTGCTTTGTCGCTCTGCATGATTATGACCGTCATTGCTCTCTTAGTTGGTCGCTCCCAGTCTTTTGCTAACCTTCGCCTGTACTAAGCGGACTGACTGCTTGTGCATCCACATCCTTTTAATCCAGTTATGCCATATGAGTCCACCATATCTTCCTACATGGTATTTACCTGCCATTCCTAATGGAGACTTGCATGTACCATCTCGAAATTATTCAAAGAAAAAGCATTCCTATTTTGCGCCTCTGTTTTAAGTTCATGAGGAAGTAGTAGTTAATTCATGATCTTTTTAAGTTGGACAAGCTTCACCCAGAGATTGCATGTATAATGTGCAAACCCATAATACGAGAAGGAACTGGCATTGAGTGCGCCCGGCACAAAAAGATAATATAACAAACAAACCCTCCTTCACGCTTTGTTCATGAGAAATCAGAAAACTTTGGCAGTGATAAACAAAGGAGATTAAGAGGATGTGATCGTCCTCATTCGGGAGCCGTTCCTCGAAACTTGTCCATCTCAAGAAGTGATTGAGTTGTCTGCTAGCATTCGTTGACGAAATATGCATGATCTAAAAAAATTATTACCTCTGTTTTAAAACCAAGAGCTCTGGTACATGTTTTGTCTTTGTTTCCGACTACGGGTTTTCAACCTTTCCAACAAAAGCCACGGTTCGAGAGTCTCCACCTTCTTTTAAAAGCACCAACTACTAAGAGCATGATTGTCATTCTGAGTGTAATGTGCATTGTCCCAAAGTAGCATTGTCTTTTGCATGATTGTGATATCGTTTATTTTGAAATCATTGTATCTAGTCATCACTTAAACCTTGGAGGTGCCCCTGCATTTATGTTTTGCTTCACTAAAGGGGGCAAGCTAGATATCACTTTATCATATTTGCACATCATGTTCATTACAAATCTATTCGATGTTTCAATATCATATTG
>LR738713.1:193341092-193352328 GCA_902687465.1 Secale cereale
ATGTTGCTTTGTCGCTCTGCATGATTATGACCGTCATTGCTCTCTTAGTTGGTCGCTCCCAGTCTTTTGCTAACCTTCGCCTGTACTAAGCGGACTGACTGCTTGTGCATCCACATCCTTTTAATCCAGTTATGCCATATGAGTCCACCATATCTTCCTACATGGTATTTACCTGCCATTCCTAATGGAGACTTGCATGTACCATCTCGAAATTATTCAAAGAAAAAGCATTCCTATTTTGCGCCTCTGTTTTAAGTTCATGAGGAAGTAGTAGTTAATTCATGATCTTTTTAAGTTGGACAAGCTTCACCCCGAGATTGCATGTATAATGTGCAAACCCATAATACGAGAAGGAACTGGCATTGAGTGCGCCCGGCACAAAAAGATAATATAACAAACAAACCCTCCTTCACGCTTTGTTCATGAGAAATCAGAAAACTTTGGCAGTGATAAACAAAGGAGATTAAGAGGATGTGATCGTCCTCATTCGGGAGCCGTTCCTCGAAACTTGTCCATCTCAAGAAGTGATTGAGTTGTCTGCTAGCATTCGTTGACGAAATATGCATGATCTAAAAAAATTATTACCTCTGTTTTAAAACCAAGAGCTCTGGTACATGTTTTGTCTTTGTTTCCGACTACGGGTTTTCAACCTTTCCAACAAAAGCCACGGTTCGAGAGTCTCCACCTTCTTTTAAAAGCACCAACTACTAAGAGCATGATTGTCATTCTGAGTGTAATGTGCATTGTCCCAAAGTAGCATTGTCTTTTGCATGATTGTGATATCGTTTATTTTGAAATCATTGTATCTAGTCATCACTTAAACCTTGGAGGTGCCCCTGCATTTATGTTTTGCTTCACTAAAGGGGGCAAGCTAGATATCACTTTATCATATTTGCACATCATGTTCATTACAAATCTATTCGATGTTTCAATATCATATTGAAAAACTTTCAGTTCTTTGTGATTTTCTCATGAGGCAACTTAATTACTATAGATTCATTGTCTCAGTAAGCTTTTGTCATATGACTATGAAAAAGTCCTATATGGTTAATAGCATGTCACCACAGAAATTATTCTTGTTATCATTTACCTACTCGAGGACGAGCAGGAATTAAGCTTGGGGATGTTGATACGTCCAAAACATATCTATAATTTCTGCTTGCTCCATGCCTCTTTTGGGTGATATTGCTATGTTATTTATACACTTCCATACACTTTTGATCATATTTGGACTAACCTATTAACTCAGTGTACCCTAGTGCCAGTTTCTGTTTTCGGCTGTTTTTGTATTTCAGGTTTTCACATTACGAGAACTGCCAGAAAAAATCCAGAAAAATTATATAAAAAACCAGCATTCCGGAAGCTTCCATGCGGCCAAAGTAGGGCCGGAGGGGACCCACAGGGGCTCCAGGCGGCCTGCCCACGCGCCCCCCCCCCTGGCCGCGCCGGGGGGCGCCTGGGCACCCCTGACCCCCTCTGATGCCCCCCTTTGGCATATATTTACACCGTGTCGCGGAAACCTTGATTCCAGACCCCTTTTCTCCAGACGCAATTCCGATCTTCGCCGCCATCGCCATCAAGCTTCGGGGGACCAGAATTCCTGTGCCGGCACCCTGCCGGGACGGGGAAGTGCCCCCGGATTCATCTCCATCGACGTTGCTTCCTCCCTCCATGATGCGGGAGTAGTTCCTCCTCGGGGCTGAGGTTTCTACCAGTAGCTATGTGGTCAATTCTCTCTCCCATGATGTGATCTTCGTTGTGATCATAGGCTATGTTAATCTAGGGTGATCCCATGATATTTCCCCTTCCTCTATGTATTGAATTGATGTACTCACTTGTCTTTATCTAGTATAATCCCCGAGACCAAGGTGACAGCGGTCTATTGGACATGGATTAGAAGAATAATTTCATGAGTGATTTCCTTTTTGTGTGTTGATTGAAGATTGAGAGTCTCTTGGTGCTTGTCTTTGACTATCCTTTAGATATGTTGTGGGGATTGTGGGACTCTCTTTGGATGGCCGCGGTGACATTGGGAAATCCTTAGATTGAGAACTGCGAACTTTGAGGTGTGCTTTTGTAGCCCTACATAATTCTCGTCCTCTCTTGACCACGAAGGAATGACCTCCGAGTGCGTACCCTTTGCATGTTTTATGGGAAATATCATGTGATTCGATTATGTTAATGTTGTTGGGAGTTGCCACTAGTGAAAGTATGAAGCCTAGGCCTTGTTTCCACCATTGCAATACCATTTGTGCTCACGTTTACCACTTGTTTGCTTGCTGCACTTTTTATTACAGATTTATATTACTTTGTTTTGTCATCCATATCACTTGCCATTTAACATCTCTTCGCCAAACTAGTGCACCTATACATCTAACAAGTGTATTAGGTCTGTTGGGGACACAAGAGACTTCTTGTATCTTAGTTGCAGGGTTGCTTGAGAGAGACCATCTTCAACCTCTACTTCCCTGAGTTCGATAAACCTTAGGTCATCCACTTGAGGGAAATTGCTGCTGTCCTACAAACCTCTGCGCTTGGAGGCCCAACATAGTCTACAAGAGTAGAAGCGTGTGTAGACATCAGTATGGTGGCTGTTTTGAAGAAGGTATATGGTGGGTGTATCGTACCGGCGAAAATTGCGCGATTCTAGAGAGGCTAGCAATGGTGGAAGGGTGAGAGTGTGTATAATCCATCGACTCAACATTAGTCATAAAGAACTCATATACTTATTGCAATAATCTACAAGTTATCAAAACAAAGCACTAAACGCATGCTCCTAGGGGAAGGGTTGGTGGGAGTTAACCATCGCGTGATCCCGACCTCCACACAAAGGAAGACAATCAATAAATAAATCATGCTCCAACTTCATCACATAACGGTTCATCATACGTGCATGCTACGAGAATCACAAACTTTAACACAAGTATTCTTCAAATTCACAATTACTCCACTAGCATGACTCTAATATCACCATCCTCATATCTCAAAACAATCATCAAGTATCAAAGTTCTCATAGTATTCAATGCACTTTATATGAAAGTTTTTATTATACCCATCTTGGATGCCTATCATATTAGGACTAATTTTTTAGCCAAAGCAAATTACCATGCTGTTCTAAAGGACTCTCAAAATAATATAAGTGAAGCATGAGAGATCAATAATTTATATAAATAAAACCACCGCCGTGCTCTAAAATATATAAGTGAAGCACTAGAGCAAAACTATCTAGCTCAAAAGATATAAGTGAAGCACATAGAGTATTCTAATAAATTCTGATTCATGTGTGTCTCTCCCAAAAGGTGTGTACAGCAAGGATGATTGTGGTAAACTAAAAAGCAAAGACTCAAATCATACAAGACGCTACAAGCAAAACACATATCATGTGGTGAATAAAAATATAGTCTCAAGTAAAGTTACCGATAGACGAAGACGAAAGAGGGGATGCCTTCTCGAGGCACCCCCAAACTTAGGCTTTTGGTTGTTGAGGGAGTCCTGGATCAGGGGGTCCTCAGGTGGCCGGACAAACTCCTGGTGGGCCGGACTGGTGGGCCGTGAAGATTATTATAGAAGATCGTCTCTCATATCCGGATAGGGCTCCTAGATTCTTGTAATGGCAAGTTTTAGGCTCAGGTGTAGATTTTCCTTCCTCTGCAAGATGATATGTACAAACCCTAGGTCCCTCCGGTGTGTATATAAACCGGAGGGTTTAGTCCATAGAGAGAAGAATCATAATATCCTCATAGGCTAGACCTAGGGTTTAGCCATTACGATCTCGAGGTAGATCAACTCTTGTACACATATTCACTCATAATAATATAGCAGGTTGTAGGGTTTTACCTCGATCGAGAGGGCCTGAACCTGGTTAAACATCGTGTCCCCTGCCTCTTGTTACCATCGATCCTCAAACGCATAGTGTGGTACCCCCTACCTGAGATCCGCCGGTTTTGACACTGACATTGGTTCTTTCATTGAGAGTTCCACTATGTCATCGACGGAAGGACTGATGGATCACGTCGTCAACTGCAACGGCGACGTCGAGGGGATTTTCCCTCCCGGCCAACTTTTCGTGTTCAGCTGCTTCACGCTTCGTGCCAACACTGAAGGCCACCTTCAGCAGATCGAGAGCTACGCCCTTGGCCACCATGTCAGATTCGGTGGCTTGAACTACGTTGCTGATATCCATGGAGACTTGATCTTCACCAGATTCGAGCCAACGGCAACCTCTCTCTGCCACCATGATGATCATGACTTAACTCTGTCATCGGATCCGGAAATAGCACCTGCAACAGTTCTGGCCCTAGATCCAGAACAGATTGTGTCACCCAAAGATGGGAAGATCAATCCCACCATGGGAGCCGCAGACTCTAAGGCATTGGAGCCGCACACGGACCCAACTGACGGGGTCTGTGTTACCGGAACCCCGGACTCAGCTCCGGTCTCTGATTTCGAACTGCGTGTAATTGCACCCCTCAAATCCAATCAGGCGCCTATCGCCGAATTCCGTGCTACGGATATTTTCCAGCACTCACCACTTGGCGACATATTAAGGTCGTTAAGATCTCTCTCCTTGGACGAGAGCACACAGCAGCACTATATCCGGTTCAAACTGGAGGCTGATGAACAGCCGTGCCATACCCAGGGGGTGATGAATTTCGTTCCCCACCCACCACCCACTTGATAGCCACGGTTGAAGATCTAACCGATCTACTAGACTACGCTTCAGAAGACTTCGACGGGATGGACCTCGAAGCTGAAGCTGATACAGATAAAAGCCGGCCCATAATAGGGCGGTGAAAAGCTACGCCTTCATACGACGTATATATGGTGGATACACCCAAAGAGGGGGAAGGCAATGGCAAAAACAATCCCATAGAGGACAAACCTGCCGAAGAACCTCCCAAGCGTCGGCGTCCAAAACGCCGAAGAAAATCCTATAAAGGAAAAGACAGCAACACCGCGACTAATGACGGTGATATTTCGGAACAAGTCGAAGACCCCGTAGATCCAGCGATAGAGCAGGAGGAGCGAGAGGACGGCGAACAGAGTCTGAAGCCGCAGTCCGATGACAGCGATGCCGAAGACGGTGACTATGAACCGGTCTCCGAAAAAGAGGTTATCCTGGAGGACGATGAATATACCGTCCTAGAAGAACCCTCCAAACAAAAACGCTTCCATCGGCGGCTTATTATAGCCACCGCACGGAGCTTAACAAAGCAGCAGAGACAGCTTCGAGCTGCACAAGACACGCTCAATGATAGATGGAACGAGGTGTTAGACACCGAACAGAAACATGGCTTTAACGATCAAACCAAAGGCTATCCCAAGCGCAAACTGCTGCCAATATTCGACGAAGAGGCCGTCGCGCCTGTCCTACCAAAAAATAACACCGCCGACAAGCTGGACCGACCACCTCGCGAACGGGATAGAGTAGCTAGCAATGTATACATGCACCACCACCCCATAAAGGAAAGGAGGGTGCCACACAAGTCCGAAAACACGATCTGCGTGAGGACCTAAACAAAAAAGTTAGCAAGACCAGGTCTATATTCGGACCTAGGGACCGAGCTCCCGCACGGGACGACGGCTATCAAGCCAATCGCGCCGGTGACATACCAGTTCGGGGTCAATACCGAACACCACAACCATCGGACATATGCCACAATATAGCAAGATACAGAGGAGCTTCACACCCTCTATGCTTTACCAATGAGTTGTTGGGTCATGATTTCCCAGAAGGGTTTAAACCCGTGAACATTGAAGCGTACGATGGAACGACGGATCCTACCATCTGGATAGAAGATTTTATTCTTCACATCCACATGGCTGGAGGAGATGATCTCCACGCCATCAAATATTTACCCATCAAGCTAAAAGGACCAGCTCGGCACTGGCTAAACAGTCTCCCAGAAAACTCCATTGGGAGTTGGGAAGAACTTGAGGACGCTTTTCGGGCCAATTTTCAAGGGACTTATGTCCGGCCCCCGGACGCTGACGATTTAAGTCACATCATCCAACAACCCGGGGAGTTAGCCCGCAAGCTTTGGAACCAATTTCTCACTAAGAAGAACCAGATCGTCGACTGTCCGGACACCGAAGCCTTAGCGGCATTCAAGCATAGTATCCGGGACGAATGGCTAGCCAGACACCTTGGATAGGAAAAGCCGAGGACAATGGCAGCCCTAACTACACTCATGACTCAGTTTTGCGCGGGTGAGGATAGCTAGTTAGCTCGTAGCAGCACCAGTGACCCTGGAACATCCGAAATCAGGGATGGCAATGGAAAGCCACGACGTAACAAAAACAAACATTCAAACAATACTCAAATCCCAGATGATACAACGGTAAACGCCGGATTCAGCGGCTCCAGACCCGGTCAACGGAAGAAGCCATTTAAAGGCAACAAAGACGGTCCATCAAGTTTGGACAGGATATTAGACAGGCCCTGCCAAATCCATGGCACCCCAGAAAAACATGCAAATTACACCAACCATAATTGTTGGGTTTTCAAGTAGGCCGGCAAGCTAAACACCGAACACAAGGGGAAGGAGCCTCAGAGCGAAGACGAGGATGAACCTCGCCAGCCGAATATAGGGGGCAGAAGAAATTTCCACCAGAGGTCAAAACAGTGAACATGATATATGCCACTCATATTCCAAAGAGGGAGCGCAAGCGCGCACTCCGAGACGTCTATGCCGTTGAGCCTGTCGCCCCAAAATTAAACCCATGGTCAGATTGTCCGGTCAATTTCGATCGCAGGGATCATCCGACTAGTATTCAGCATGGGGGTTCGGCTGCCTTAGTGATCGACCCAATAATAGATGGATACTATCTAACCCGAGTCCTTATGGATGGCGGCAGCAGTCTCAATCTGATATATCAGGACACTGTCCGCAAGATGGGGATCGACCCATCAAGAATCAAGCCAAGCAGCAAGATCTTTAAAGGAGTGATACCGGGCGTTGAGGCTCGCAGCACAGGTGTCAGCCAGTTATTCGTTGCCTTTGCCATGTCATCTGCTTGCGTGTTGCATCTTGCCATGTCATCATGTGTGTTGCATCAGCATGTTTTCAAAACTTCCATCCGTCCGAGTTCCCCTCGTCCTCTCCGTTGTCCGTTCTCAGCCCAGACACACTTGCACGCGCCCGCGGCGCCTCCGAATATTTATTTAATGAGTGGCCGGAAAACGTTCTCGGAATGGGGTAAAACTTGTCATGTGGTCTTATTATAGTGTAGACAGGCCGCCTGCCAAATTTCATCGCATTCGGAGCTCGTTTGATAGCCCAACGGATATATATAGCGGCACTAGTCGCCGGTTTAATCGTCGGACGATTTCGGTCTCCGAAAACCCCCGCGGGCCTCCCTTCTCTCCTCTCCTATCAGCTCTTGGCCTCTTGGCACAGCCCTTTAGCCCACCTACAAACCCCCTCCGCTCCTGACCGTCCGATGGCGATCGAACGGCTCCGAAACGGAGCAATTCCACTAACCCTAGCCCCCTTTCCCTATATAAAGACCCCTCCATGCCATTTTTGGGCATCCCTAGCCCTTCCCTAACCTCTAGCCTCCCACCACCTCCATTTTCGTGCCTGCCCAAGCCCTGGCCGCCACTTGGCGCCACCGAAGCCTTCCTGCGCCGCCGCCACCTCAGCGCAGGGGCCCGCCGTCAGCCTCCCCATCACCTAGCGCCTCCTAGTTTTCCCCTGGCTCCCAGCCGCGAGGCCCGCCGAGGCCCGGATCCGACCCGCCGTGGGCCGAACCGGGCCGAACCGCCTCCCACAGCACCCCGCCCTAGCGCTCCGCTCCTCCTCCTCCCGAGCCGCCGCGCCTCGCCGCCCTTCTGCCCCGCGCCGCCGCCTGGGCACGGCCCCGCCGCCGCTGTCCGCCTCCCATCGTTCCCCCGCTCCCCGCCGACCGCCGCGAGCCAAGCCCCGCCGCCTCGTACCTCCTCGCCACCTCCTCGACAGGAGCTCCTCCGCCGTAGCTCCGGCGAGGCCGTCGTCGCGCACGTCGCCTGTGGCCCTGCTCCGGCCAGATCCGGGCTGGGCGCCGCCGGATCCACGCCCGGATCCACCCGCAGCGCCCCGATCCTCTTCGATCTGCAACGTTGACCTTCGGCCTGTCGCGGACCGGTGGGACCGCGCGCCTGCTGGGTCGGACATGTCCGGGAGGAGCCCGGACGTGTCCGCCCCTCTCTCTGCCATGTGGGCCCAGCCCGTCGGACATGTCCATATAGGCCGGACATGTCCATTTCCCCGGAGGTCTAATTTCTTCTAAGTCCCCAGAAAACTGTTATAATGTTGCATCATTGCATGGCTGTATCTATTTGTGTGTATGTCCAAATTGAGTGTATGATATGTCAAAACGAAGGTGGTGATATGCTCTACACTTTGTTCCATTGTGCCATGCTTGTTTGACTTCATCTAGATGCTCTAATCTCTGTTGCAAGAGTGCTCCTTGTTATAAACTGTTGTTACCTTTAATTTTGTTGCCATGTTCGAGATATGCTAACTTGGTGCATGTTTATCCAAATGAGGCATATGAGATGTCAAAATGTTCATTATAAAGTGTACTACATAATGGTTCCTGTAGCATGCTTGTTTGAGTTCATATTGCCATGTTAATCTCTGTTGCAAAAGTGCATTTGGCTGTTAAGTTCTGAAACTTGTTATGAGATGCTGATTTCAATTGCTCTTTGTTATTGATGTGTTTGTCCTCATGCCACATGTCTAGATGTTTTAGAATCTCAATTATATGGTTTTTGATGTGGTGCAACCTCTTTACATGATATGTCTTGAGGTGACTTAAACATGCTTGCAAAAATGCCATGTTGTTGTAACTGTTTTATACTTAGTGGAATTTCTGCTAAGTCTGGAATCTGTCATATCTTGATGCTATGTTTGCTTGATGCCCTATTCAAATCCATGTTAGTTTTGGGGTGGCCATTGATCGTTCCTTGTTGTACATGTTGTTGTCTATCCATCCATGCCCTCACTTGCTCATATGGGTTGCTGTAGCTTATTTATTTCTTGCTCTCAAATTCCTATAAATTATACCATTCAGGATTTTATCAGCATGATCAATTTTGTGTAGCTTGTTGCTATTGATCCATGCCTCCTATGGAGTTGCTCCAATGGAGTTGTTTGCTGTAGTGTATGTCTACTACATGTCCATGCTCTTTATTTACTTGTTAGAGTTGATATGCTTGTTGTTTTGTGCCTCCGAAGGCAGCATCGTGATGATGTTTTTGCCTTCCTAGATTTTGGCTAAGTCTGGAATATTTTATTGCAAATTGTCATGCTTGTTTAAATGTGTTTCAGCAAGCTTTTGGGTGTGTTCTAAGTTCCTACTTGTTAAGTAACATGTCTAATTCACATCCATGCTTCTTGTTATCATGTTTGGGTGTTGTAGCATATATTTACCTTGCTCCAAAGTTGCTATGTGGTTGCTAACTTCAGCTTGTTGTTATATCTTGTTTCATGTGTATCTTTTAGCCCGTTGCTCCATTTTGGGTGTGCCTTATATGAAACTTATGTGATTTTGCATGTATAATCATAATATCATGTTGTTTACATGTTTGGAGTGTGTTTGCTTGATGTTTGGGTGCATCTTGCCCCGTTGCCATGTTTGACTTGTTTTGCTCATATCTTCTAGGCCGTAGCTCCGAATTAAACAAACTTTATATGAAACTTGACTAGAATTTCGTGTAGATCATCATGGTGCATGTTAACCTGCTGTTTAACAACTTTAGCTTAAGGTTTGTTCAGATCTGGACTAATTTCAAAATATGCATATGAGGACTTACCGGTTTTATTATATGTAGTTTCCGGCCTCATTTAAACTTGTTGACTTGTGTTGTTTTTCTGTGCTTCCAACCTTGCCATGTATTGCATCATATATAGCCTTGTCTTGCATCATACTTGCTTGAGCATATTGTCATGTTCTTATGTTGTTTTTCTGTGCTTCCTACCTTGCCATGTATTGCATCATATATAGACTTGTCTTGGATCCTACTTGCTTGAGCATATTGTCATGTTCTTGTGTTGTTTTTCTGTGCTTCCTACCTTGCCATGTATTGCATCATATATAGACTTGTCTTGCATCATACTTTCTTGAGCATATTGTCATGTTCTTGTGTTGTTTTTCTGTGCTTCCTACCTTGCCATGTATTACATCATATATAGACTTGTCTTGCATCATACTTGCTTGATCATATTGTCATGTTCTTGTGTTGTGTGTTTACCGTATTGCTTGCTTCTTCTCGTTAGTGCTTGTTCTGTTGCGATCGTGAGGATTCGTTCGTCTACCCGTGGTTCATCGTCGAGGCTTCTTCTTCGTCTTCTTCATGGAACCGTTCTTCTTCCTTGCGGGATCTCAGGCAAGATGACCATACCCTTGGATACCTTTACTATCATTGCCATGCTTAGTGTCTCTATGCTATCAGTATATGTCGCGCTACCCATCTTATTGTCAACCCCTCTCCTTGTTGCCATGTAACCTCTAACCTTGACACCTTCCTAGCAAACCATTGTTTGGCTATGTTACCCGCTTGCTCAGCCCCTCTTATAGCGTTGTTAGTTGCAGGTGAAGATGAAGATCGTTCCATGTTGGAACTTGTTGTTGGAATATCACAATATGTCTTACTATATTAACACACCTATATACTAGGCATGGGTGGAATGCTTGGCCTTTTGCTCGGTGTTTTGTTCCACTCATGCCACCTTAGGAGCCGATAAACCGGCATTATGTTCCTTGATTTTGCGTTCCTTACACGGTTGGGTATATGGGGACCCCTTGACACTTCGTCTTTGAATAAAACTCCTCCAGCAAGGCCCAAAATTGGTTTTAATTTGCCTCATAATAATAACTTAATTAATTAATTAAAATGCATAGGGGGTCGCGTCCCCGGGGATTCTTCCACATAGCAGGGGGGCCAGTGCTGATGGTGTTGGTCCCAAACGGGCGGACTGCGGGACCGCCTCGGGGAAACTCGAGGTATCTGGCTCCCGTAGGATGTCCCATCCGGTCGTGGCCTGAGATGAGATACGCGCGGCTACTATCAGGGTGTCGGCACGCCGGGAGGTCTTGCTGGACTTGTTTTACCATTGTCGAAATGTCTTGTGCACCGGGATGCCGAGCCTGATCGTATTTCCCTAAGATAAGGGGTAATAATTATTATTACTTCAGCTGATCGTGAGAGCTTGTGATGGGCTAAGTTGGGACACCCCTGCAGGGTTATGA
>LR738713.1:193352338-193364379 GCA_902687465.1 Secale cereale
TAATAATAACTTAATTAATTAATTAAAATGCATAGGGGGTCGCGTCCCCGGGGATTCTTCCACATAGCAGGGGGGCCAGTGCTGATGGTGTTGGTCCCAAACGGGCGGACTGCGGGACCGCCTCGGGGAAACTCGAGGTATCTGGCTCCCGTAGGATGTCCCATCCGGTCGTGGCCTGAGATGAGATACGCACGGCTACTATCAGGGTGTCGGCACGCCGGGAGGTCTTGCTGGACTTGTTTTACCATTGTCGAAATGTCTTGTGCACCGGGATGCCGAGCCTGATCGTATTTCCCTAAGATAAGGGGTAATAATTATTATTACTTCAGCTGATCGTGAGAGCTTGTGATGGGCTAAGTTGGGACACCCCTGCAGGGTTATGATCTTTCAAAAGCCGTGTCCGCGGTTATGTGGCAGATTGAAATTTGTTAATATCCGGTTGTAGAAAACTTGACAGAGGATCCGAAGTAAAACACACAACTGTGTGAGTAACCGTGACTGTCCCTTTTCACAGTGACAAGAGAACACGGTGGGGTTATGTTTGACTCGTAGGTAGTTCAGGATCTTTAGCGATCACTACTAGTTGCGACCGTTTGCGTAGATGCTCATCTTATTCTTGTACTCGTAAGTTAGCCACCATACATTTTGCTTAGCCGCTGCTGCAACCTCACCACTTTACCTCTTCCTACCTATTAAGCTTTGACAGTCTTATTACCCATGGTTATGGGATTGCTGAGTCCTCGTGGCTCACAGATACTACAACAATAGTTGCAGGTGCAGGTTTCCGATGTCTTGACGTGAGAGCGATGATCGTTGTGTTGGAGTTCTTTCTTCTTCTTCTTCTTCTGCAGTCTTGGGTTAGGTTCCGGGTCGGCAGCCTGGGATAGCAGATGGATGTCTTGTGCTTTTCATGTTTGCATCCGTAGTCGGATGCCTTGTATTGAGGGTGTATTCATGTGACTTGTATGTATTGTTGTATCCCCATGTATGTATGTAATGGTACGATGTAATGATATCCATCTTGCTAAGCGCCCGAAATGCGGTTGTGCCCCAATCACGTAAGTGTCACGTGATCGGGATAGAATCGCATCTTGGGCGTGACAAGTTGGTATCAGAACCTCGACCGACCATAGGAGCCCCCTTGATTGATCGTAGTCTGGCCGTTGTTGAGTCTAGCAGAAAAACTTTTTCGGAGTCTAGTTATATCGTAGAGTAGGAATTCTTTTTACTCCCCTGCCCCTTCGTTGCTCTGGTGAGGAATCTTGACGTAGGTGTTTTGAATTACTCCTCTTCCCCTTCAAATTTTTTTAGGATTGCGTGGTTAGTTTTTGTTCGTCGCGTTGTTAGTTCTTTCATCTGGTGCATCTCTCGTCAAGTGGATTCAACCCTCTTCTTCTTTGCAAGTTCAATCCTTGGTTCTTTCCAACCGATGTTGTTTTCCCCGTCCGAAGTGGTCTTTGTTTTCCCACCCGCCCACCCTTTTTATTCTCGGACCAGGAGTCCGTAATCGAGTATCCATCCTACTCGTGTGAAGTCTTTGCTTTCTTTCATCAATTATTTCAATTGGTGAATTCTCCTCCCATTTGATATTCTTCACCTCTTCTTCTTTTCCGGTGAATTCAATTCAAGTATTCAGTGTTGTTCATATTCTTTCCCCTCAGCTCAGATGTTTCCTCTTGCTCATTTAGCTCTCGCCATTTAACTATTCCGGAGTTCCGAACAAATCTCAGGAGATTTGTCTGTGTCCAATTAATTCGAGGTTGTCACCTCATTCGAGTCTTTTAATCGTTCTGGTGCATCATCTCCTTTTCAATACTTTCCAACGGTGTTTTCTTTTGGTGGGCTCATAACCCACAGGTCTTTCCCAGGATCTTACCTGACTCTTTTAATTTCCCGGAGTGTTCCAAAATTCTTTTCAAATGTGACGTAAGTATGAATTCCATCAGTCATATGCCTTCTTCAAGATCGCTTTTAATTCTTTTCATCATTGGTTCAACCTTAATTCTTTTCATTCTTCCGGAGTATTTCATGAATTCTTTTCTTTGTGTTCCTCCGAAGCCATCATTCAGAAGATTTATTCGTTCTCAGTTCTCAACTTTGTCCTCCAAATATTCTTCATTGATGCCTCTTCGTTCGTCTCACATTCTTCCGGTGCTTGCTCAAGTATTCTTTAATCAGTTCACAATCTCTTTGTTCTCGTCATTCAAGTTGTCCTCAAGTGCTTTATTCTTCCCGGAGATTCATTCTCTTGTGTGCACTCAATCTCAATTCTTCACGGTGGCTTGTCCTCTTGCATCGTTCAATTTCATTCCTTACGATGGTCATTCTCGTTCTTCACTCGATTTTAATTCTACCCGGCGGGTTGTTCTTTTCTTCACTCGGCTTCAATTCTTTATGGTGGTTCGCTCAACAGTTCTTTTCCGGTGTCGTCATATCAATCTATCCGTTCACTTTATTCCAATCCTACCGGTGTTCATGAAGATTTTTGCAAGTTCGCGATATATCCCTCTTTAATCATTTCAACGAGAATAAGTAGTATGTGAATCCATTGTTTTCGTCAATTTAATTGGTGGAGGATAAGCATAACATAATTCTTATTCATCTCGTCAAGTTGATTTATTCCTTCCTTCGGAGTTTATTCTTGATGAATAAATACTAATCCCAAATGCTTTAATCTTTTCTTCCCCGGAGTTCAAGGTTTTCTTGGATTTTCTCATCGGACCCCGTCGAATCACTGCAAGGCTTTAATCTTATTCTTTTCATCCGTCATTTCTATATCATCATTCTTTTGTTACCGGAGTTCTTCACGGTGGTTCTTCACGATTTAACGCATTCCTCAAATATTCATCAAATTCTTTGGAGGAGCTCAAGCATTATTCTTTCGTGTCTCAGAATGCAAATAATTCTCCTTATTCCTTTGAAGTGGAGTTTTGCATTTCTTATTCTCAGCTAATCAATCTTTTCGTTGCGGCGGTAATTCACCTCAAGTTTTGAGATGTTTTCATAAGTCCACATCAAGCTTATTCTTTCGTTGTTGATTTTCAACGACTCCGTTCAATCCTTCCGTCTAAGAATGCTCTCAAAGTCATTCGCACTCGAAGTTGTCATCTTCTTCTCCATTCTTTTAATTCCATCATTTCAATTCTTCCGGAGGCATTGTGTTGTTGCTCTCGTCGAGCATCATTTTATCTTTCCAAGTTCTTGTTCCATTCCATTCATGTTCAACCAGTGAGCTATTCCTTTCAGTTTCAGCCGGAGTGCTGCCCGAATTCCTTCGTGGAAATTCCTTTCTATCTCTTATTTACCGGCATGGTTTCGAATTCATTCTTATTCCTTCAACACGTGCGTCATATCCTTCAACCTTTTGGTTCTCGTCATATACCTTGCTCCTCTTGTTTAACGAAGACTTTGCAGCTTCGTTCATCTTCGTTGTATTCGTCCTTTCAAGTGGCTCAACCTCTCAGGTTCTTTGGTTTCACTCTTTTGTCATCGAAGAACTTCGTTCTTCCTTTTCCTCTTCCGTCTCGTTCCTAAGAACTCGGGACGAGATCTCTTGTTAGTAGGGGAGTGTTGTGACACCCCGAGACCGGTGCGCCAGGTGTCAGCCAGTTATTCGTTGCCTTTGCCATGTCATCTGCTTGCGTGTTGCATCTTGCCATGTCATCATGTGTGTTGTATCAGCATGTTTTCAAAACTTGCATCCGTCCGAGTTCCCCTTGTCCTCTCCGTTGTCCGTTCTCAGCCCAGACACACTTGCATGCGCCCGCGGCGCCTCCGAATATTTATTTTATGAGTGGCCGGAAAACGTTCTCGGAATGGGGTGAAACTTGTCATGTGGTCTTATTATAGTGTAGACAGGCCGCCTGCCAAATTTCATCACATTCGGAGCTCGTTTGATAGCCCAACGGATATATATAACGGCACTAGTCGCCGGTTTAATCGTCGGATGTTTTCGGTCTCCGAAAACCCCCGCGGGCCTCCCTTCTCTCCTCTCCTATCAGCTCTTGGCCTCTTGGCACAGCCCTTTAGCCCATCTACAAACCCCATCCGCTCCGGACCGTCCGATGGCGATCGAACGGCTCCGAAACGGAGCAATTCCACTAACCCTAGCCCCCTTTCCCTATATAAAGACCCCTCCATGCCATTTTTGGGCATCCCTAGCCCTTCCCTAACCTCTAGCATCCCACCACCTCCATTTTCGTGCCTGCCCAAGCCCTGGCCGCCACTTGGCGCCGCCCAAGCCTCCCTGCGCCGCCGCCACCTCAGCGCAGGGGCCCGCCGTCAGCCTCCCCATCGCCTAGCGCCTCCACGTTTTCCCCTGGCTCCCAGCCGCGAGGCCCGCTGAGGCCCGGATCCGACCCGCCGTGGGCCGAACCGGGCCCAACCGCCTCCCGCCACGCGCTTGCAACGCCCCGCCCCAGCGCTCCGCTCCTCCTCCTCCCGAGCCGCCGCGCGTCGCCGCCCTTCTGCCCCGCGCCGCCGCCTGGGCACGGCCCCGCCGCCGCCGTCCGCCTCCCGTCGTTCCCCCGCTCCCCGCCGACCGCCGCGAGCCAAGCCCCGCCGCCTCGCACCTCCTCGCCACCTCCTCGACAGGAGCTCCTCCGCCGGAGCTCCGGCGAGGCCGTCGCCGCGCACGTCGCCGGTGGCCCTGCTCCGGCCAGATCCGGGCTGGGCGCCGTCGGATCCACGCCCGGATCCACCCGCAGTGCCCTGATCCGCTCCGATCTGCAACGTTGACCTTCGGCCTATCGCTGACCAGTGGGACCACGTGCCTGCCAGGCCGGACATGTCCGGGAGGAGCCCGGACGTGTCCGCCCCTCTCTCTGCCATGTGGGCCCAGCCCGTCGGACATGTCCATATAGGCCGGACATGTCCATTTCCCCAGAGGTCTAATTTCTTCTAAGTCCCCAGAAAACTGTTATAATGTTGCATCTTTGCATGGTTGTATCTTTTTGTGTGTATGTCCAATTGAGTGTATGATATGTCAAAACGATCGTGATGATATGCTCTACACTTTGTTCCATTGTGCCATGCTAGTTAGACTTCATCTATATGCTCTAATCTCTGTTGCAAGAGTGTTACTTGTTATAAACTGCTGTTACCTTTTATTTTGTTGCCATGCTCGAGTGATGATAACTTGGTGCATGTTTATCCAAATGATGCATATGAGATGTCAAAATGTTCATTATAAAGTGTACTACATTATGGTTGCTGTAGCATGCTTGTTTGAGTTCATATTGCCATGTTAATCTCTGTTGCAAAAGTGCATTTGGCTATTAAGTTCTGAAACTTGTTATGAGATGCTGATTTCAATTGCTCTTTGTTATTGATGTGTTTGTCCTCATGCCACATGTCTAGAAGTTTTAGAATCTCAATTATATGGTCTTTGATGTGGTGCAACCTCTTTACATGATATGTCTTGAGGTGACTTAAACATGCTTGCAAACATGCCATGTTGTTGTAACTGTTTTATACTTAGTGAAATTTTTGCTAAGTCTGGAATCTGTCATATCCTGATGCTATGTTTGCTTGATGCCCTAGTCAAATCCATGTTAGTTTTGGGGTGGCCATTGATCATTCCTTGTTGTACATATTGTTGTCTATCAATCCATGCCCTCACTTGCTCATATGGGTTGTTCTAGCTTATTTATTTCTTGCTCTCAAGTTCCTATAAATTATACCATTCAGGATTTTATCAGCATGATCAATTTTGTGTAGCTTGTTGCTATTGATCCATGCCTCCTATGGAGTTGCTCCAATGGAGTTGTTTGCTGTAGGGTATGTCTACTACATGTACATGCTCTTTATGTACTTGTTATAGTTGATATGCTTGTTGTTTTGTGCCTCCGAAGGCAGCATCGTGATGATATTTTTGCCTTCCCAGATTTTGGCTAAGTCTGGAATATTTTATTGCAAATTGCCATGCTTGTTTAAATGTGTTCCAGCAAGCTTTTGGGTGTGTTCTAAGTTCCTACTTGTTAAGTAACATGTCTAATTCACATCCATGCTTCTTGTTATCATGTTTGGGTGTTGTAGCATATATTTACCTTGCTCCAAAGTTGCTATGTGACTTGTTTTGCTCATATCTTCTAGGTCGTAGCTCCGAATTAAACAAATTTTATATGAAACTTGACTAGAATTTCGTGTAGATCATCATGGTGCATGTTAACCTGCTGTTTAACAACTTTAACTTAAGGTTTGTTCAGATCTAGACTAATTTCAAAATATGCATATGAGGACTTACCGGTTTTATTATATGTAGTTTTCGGCCTCATTTAAACTTGTTGACTTGTGTTGTTTTTCTGTGCTTCCTACCTTGCCATGTATTGCATCATATATAGCCTTGTCTTGCATCATACTTGCTTGAGCATATTGTCATGTTCTCGTGTTGTTTTTCTGTGCTTCCTACCTTGCCATGTATTGCATCATATATAGACTTGTCTTGCATCCTACTTGCTTGAGCATATTGCCATGTTCTTGTCTTGTTTTTCTGTGCTTCCTACCTTGCCATGTATTGCATCATATATAGACTTGTCTTGGATCATACTTGCTTCAGCATATTGTCATGTTCTTGTGTTGTTTTTATGTGCTTCCTACCTTGCCATGTATTGCATCATATATATACTTGTCTTGCGTCATACTTGCTTGAGCATATTGTCATGTTCTTGTGTTGTGTGTTTACCGTATTGCTTGCTTCTTCTCGTTAGTGCTTGTTCCGTTGCGATCATGAGGATTCGTTCGTCTACCCGTGGTTCATCGTCGAGTCGTCTTCTTCGTCCTCTTCATGGAACCGTTCTTCTTCCTTGCGGGATCTCAGGCAAGATGACCATACCCTTGGATACCTTTACTATCATTGCCATGCTTAGTGTCTCTATGCTATCGTTATATGTCGTGCTACCCATTTTATTGTCAACCCCTCTCCTTGTTGCCATGTAACCTCTAACCTTGACACCTTCCTAGCAAAGCATTGTTTGGCTATGTTACCCGCTTGCTCAGCCCCTCTTATAGCGTTGTTAGTTGCAGGTGAAGATGAAGATCGTTCCATGTTGGAACTTGTTGTTGGAACATCACAATATGTCTTACTATATTAACACACCTATATACTGGGCATGGGTGGAAGGCTTGGCCTTTTGCTCGGTGTTTTGTTCCACTCGTGCCACCTTAGGAGCCGATAAACCGGCATTATGTTCCTTGATTTTGCGTTCCTTACACGGTTGGGTATATGGGGACCCCTTGACACTTCGTCTTTGAATAAAATTCCTCCAACAAGGCCCAACATTGGTTTTAATTTGCCTCATAATAATAACTTAATTAATTAATTAAAATGCATAGGGGGTCGCGTCCCCGGGGATTCTTCTACATAGCAGGGGGGCCAGTGCTGATGGTGTTGGTCCCAAACGGGCGGACTGCGGGACCGCCTCGGGGAAACTCGAGGTATCTGGCTCCCGTAGGATGTCCCATCCGGCCGTGGCCTGAGACGAGATACGCGCGGCTACTATCAGGGTGTCGGCACGCCGGGAGGTCTTGCTGGACTTGTTTTACCATTGTCGAAATGTCTTGTGAACCGGGATGCCGAGCCTGATCGGATTTCCCTAAGATAAGGGGTAATAATTATTATTACTTCAGTTGATCGTGAGAGCTTGTGATGGGCTAAGTTGGGACACCCCTGCAAGGTTATGATCTTTCGAAAGCCGTGCCCGCGGTTATGTGGCAGATTGGAATTTGTTAATGTTCGGTTGTAGAAAACTTGACAGAGGATCCGAAGTAAAACACACAACTGTGTGAGTAACCGTGACTGTCTCTTTTCACTTTGAGAAGAGAACACGGTGGGGTTATGTTTGACTCGTAGGTAGTTCAGGATCTTTAGCGATCACTACTAGTTGCGACCGTTTGCGTAGATGCTCATCTTATTCTTGTACTCGTAAGTTAGCCACCATACATTTTGCTTAGCCGCTGTTGCAACCTCACCACTTTACCTCTTCCTACCTATTAAGCTTTGATAGTCTTGTTATCCATGGTTATGGGATTGCTGAGTCCTCGTGGCTCATGGATACTACAACAACAGATGCAGGTGCAGGTTTCCGATGTCTTGACGTGAGAGCGATGATCGTTGTGTTGGAGTTCTTTCTTCTTCTTCTTTTGCAGTCTTGGGTTAGGTTCCGGGTCGGCAGCCTGGGATAGCAGATGGATGTCTTGTGCTTTTCATGTTTGCATCTGTAGTTGGATGCCTTGTATTGATGTTGTATTCATGTGACTTGTATGTATTGTTGTATCCCCATGTATGTATGTAATGGTAATGATATCCATCTTGCTAAGTGCACGAAATGCGGTTGTGCCCCAATCACGTAAGTGTCATGTGATCGGGATAGAATCGCATCTTGGGCGTGACAACAGGCTCTTTAACCTTGTAGGTTGTATTCGGTTCTCCCGGCAACTTTCGAAGTGAAGAATTACTCTTCGACATAGCTCGGTTCCGAAGTGGCTATCATGCTCTACTCGGAAGGACGGCCTTCGCCCGCTTTAATGCAGTCCCGCATTATGCCTATTTAAAGCCCAAGATGCCTGGACAACATGGCGTTATCACGATCAATGGAAATATGGAGCGCTCTCTCCGTACGGAGGAAGATACTGCGGCCTTAGCAGCCGAAGTACAATGCGGCCTATTCAAGCCAGATAGTGTATCAATAGCGGACACAGCCAAACGTGTCCGGTGCATGCCTCAGTGCGGCAGCTCAGATGAACCTAAGCAAGATTGACAGATATGCCCTGATACGTCTCCAATGTATCTATAATTTTTTATTGTTCCATGCTATTATTTATGATGTCTTGGATGTTTAATGGGCTTTGTCATACACTTTTATATCATTTTTGGGACTAACCTACTAACCCAAAGGCGCAGTCTAGATTACTGTTTTTGCCTGTTTCAGAGTTTTGCAGAAAAGGAATATCAAACGGAGTCCAAACGGAATGAAACCTTCGGGAGAGATATTTTTGGAGAAAATCACGCACGGGAGACTTGAGAACCATGGAGTAGGGGCCACGAGGTGCCCACGAGGGTAGGGGGGCGCCCCTGCCTCGTGGGTCCCTCGTGAGTCCCCTGATGTCCTCCTTCCTCCTATATAAGCCTACATACCCCGAAACCATCATCAATAGAGAGAAAACCCTAATTCCACCGCCGTAACCTTCTGTTCCCGTGAGATCCCATCTTGGAGCCTGTTCCGGAGCTCCGCCGGAGGGGGTATCCATCACGGAGTGCTTCTATATCATCGTCATCGCCCTCACCATGAGTTGTGAGTAGTTTACCACAGACCTTCGGGTCCAAAGCTACTATCTAGATGGCTTCTTATCTCTCTCTGGATCTCAATACAAAGTTCTCATCGGTCTTCGAGGAGATCTATTCGATGTAATCTCTTTTTGGGGTGTGTTTATCGAGATCCGATGAATTGTGAGTTTATGATCAAGATTATCTATGAGAAATATTTGGTTCCTTTCTGAACTCTTTATGTGTGCTCATAATATCCTTGCAAGTCTCTTCGAATTATTGGTTTGGTTTGGCCTACTAGATCTATATTTCTTGCAATGGGAGAAGTGCTTGGCTTTGGGTTCAATCTTGCGGTGTCCTTTCCCAGTGACAGTAGGGGCAGCAAAGCACATATTGAATTGTTGCCATCGAGGATAAAAAGATGGGGTTTATATCATATTGCTTGAGTTTATCCCTCTACATCATGTCATCTTGCTTAAGGCGTTACTATGTTCTTATGAACTCAATACACTAGATGCATGTTGGATAGCGGTTGTTGTGTGGAGTAATAGTAGTAGATGCAGGCAGGAGTCGGTCTACTTGTCTCGGGCGTGATGCCTATATACAATGATCATGCCTAGATAGTCTCATAATTATTCGCTTTTCTATCAATTGCTCGATAGTAATTTGTTTACCCGCCGTAGAATATCGCTATCATGAGAGAAGCCACTAGAGAACACTATGGCCCCCGGGTCTATTCTCAACATATCAATCTACATCTACTTTACTTTTTCCGCTTTTACTTTCTGTTCTTATAAACAAAAATACCAAAAATATAAACTATCATCTCTATCAGATCTCACTTTCGTAAGTGACCGTAAAGGGATTGACAACCCTTATCACGTTGGCTGCGAAGTTCTTATTTGTTTGTGCAGGTGCGAGAAACTCGCGCGTGGTCTCCTACTGGATTGATACCTTGGTTCTCAAAAACTGAGGGAAATACTTACGCTACTGTGTTGCATCTCCCTTTCCTGTTCGAGGGAATACAACGCAAGCTCGAGAAGTAGCAAGAAGAATTTCTGGCGCCGTTGCCGGGGAGGCTTACGCAAAAGTCATATACCAAGTACCTATCACAAACCCTTATCCTTCACATTACATCTTTTGCCTCTCGTTTTCCTCTCCCCCACTTCACCCTTGCCATTTTATTTGCCCTTCTTCTGTCGTGTGTTTATCGTTCGCTTGTCTCTTGTTTGCTTGTGTGCTATGTGCCCTCAACTAGCTTGCATCTTCGCTTGCTAAAGTATGGATCCTCATCCACGTGCTAATCTCTTTAAGAGATCCCATTATGTTGAACCTATTGCTAGTGAGCTGCGTGCACTAGATATCTTTATGAGGTTTTCCTCGAAATTTATGAATCTAAAAATTGTGAGGAATTGTTAAAAGAAAAAGTGATTCATGTTAGCTCCTTAAATAAAAAGCATGATTGCAATGATGTTACTATAAATTATATTGATGTCAATTGTGCTAATAATATGCAAAACCCTATGCTTGGGAATGCTAGTTTTGCTATGTCTACTACTTGTTACAATGATCATGATTGGGGTGATTCTTCTTATGATCTTGAAATTTATTTAATCCCCATGATGATTATAAGATTGATAAAAATGTTTGCATTAATATTGAAAGTGGGTTTTGAAGAGTATTAACTTTAGATCCCACATATTTGGAGAATATTCAATCTTATGAATTTTTTTATGAAAGTGGGTTTGGAGAGGTCATGACTTTAGTTAATGTTGATCCCACTATTTTGGAAGAGAGTCAACTTCGTATGCATGTGAATCGTGTTAAGAATAAGTCCTATGATAGTTATATTGTTGAATTTGCTTATGATCCTACATGCAATTATTATGAGAGAGGAAAATCTGGTTGTAGAAATTTTCATGTCACTAAATTACCTCTCTTCATGTTGAGATTGATCTTGTTTCTTTCCGCTTCCTTGCATATGCTAGTTTTTGCCTCCTATGATAATCTGTTTTCCTATAAAATGTCTATGCATAGGAAGTATGTTAGACTTAGATGTGTTTTTCACAAGTTTTATGATGCTCTCTTTGTGCTTCAATCCTTATCTCTCATGTGAGCATCACTCCATGTATCGTGCCTAGCTAGGGGCGTAAAACGATAGCGCTTATTGGGAGGCAACCCAATTTTATATTTTTTTTGTTTTTTATGCTGTTAGGGAATAAATATTTCATCTAGCTTCTGTTTAGATGTGGTTTCATGTTTTGTTTAGTGTTTGTGCCAAGTAGAACCTTTTGGGAAGACTTGTGTGAAGTTTATGTGATCTTGCTGTGAAAACAGAATCGTTAGAGCTCGCTAGAATGGTCATCAGATTTTACTGGAGCGTGCTATTTCATTGATTCTTTTTGCAGATTATTAATAGACAAATTCCTCACGTTTACCAATTAGTTTGAATTTTTTGGAGTTAGGGAAGTATGTGAAACCTGCAGATTAGTACAGACTGTTCTGTTTTTGACAGATTATGTTTTTCGTGTGTTGTTTGCTTATTTCAAGGCATCTATGAGTAATATTGGGAGGTATGAACCATAGAGAAGTTGGAATACAGTAGTTTTAACACCTATATAAACAAATAATGAATTCATTGCAGTACCTTCGAGTAGTGATTTGTTTTATTATACTAACGAAGCTCACGAGAATTTTTGTCTAAGTTTTGTGTTGTGAAGTTTTCAAGTTTTGAGTATTGCTTTGATGGACTATGGAACAAAGAGTAGCAAGGGCCTAA
>LR738713.1:193373550-193383843 GCA_902687465.1 Secale cereale
AAGCCGACGACTGCAAACTTTCAGATTTAAGATAAACAGTCACACATGAGGTAAAAAACGTTGATATCATCAATAGCGCAAAAGTTATATATACATCGGATTAATAAGCCTGGTCTTTACATCCGGATACAATCACTCAAAGACAACATCCTTCGAACACTGGCCTTCTACAAGGCGGACGCCGTCGATGATGTCCTCGAAGTACTTCTCTGACTTGCGGTGCTCCTTGCCTGCGGGTGGGCCTGTAGTAGCTATATGCACTGCGTTCATCTTCGCCCAGTGCACTTTGACGCGAGCGAAGGCCATCCGAGCACCTTCTATGCAGGCCTAACGCGTTAGTGCATCAACCCGCGGACTCGCCTCGACGAGCCGCTTCACCAATCCGAAGTAACTACTTGGGATTGGCTCAGCGGGCTATAGCCGGACAATTAAGTCCTTCATGGCTGAACCCGCCATGTTGTGCAGCTCGACCAACTGCTTCATCTGGTCGTTGAGGGGAACTGGATGTTGTGGCGCATAGAACTGCGACCAGAACAATTTCTCCATGTCATTCCCCTCCTAGGCTCGGAAGTATTGAGCGGCATCTGCGCTGCTCCTCGGAAGATCAGCAAACACGCCTGGAGAACTCCACAATCGTGTCAGCCTAATATACTTTCGCCCGCCGAAGATGCTCTGTAAGAGAAATATCTTACCAGATGATATCTTTCGCGCTTGTTTGATTTCCTCACAGGCAATGCGCGCCTCGCCTCGCGCGTCCTGGGCAGACTTTACTGCCGCAGACAGCTCGGTCGCCTGCTCCGAAGCCTTCTTCTCCGATGCCTCACACTTAAGGAGGGCATCTTGGAGCTCGACCTCGACTTCGGACACCCGAGATTTGTGCTTCCCGCACTCCGCCTTTTCAGCCTCCAAATCAGCAGCCGCCTTGTTCGCCTTGGCCTCCTCCTTGACCCTGGCAACCTCGCCCTTGAGGGCCTCGAGCTCAGGGGCACCAACTATGTAATACATAATACAATATTAGAGTTTGTACTCATACTCAATTAATTAAGTCTTATTGACATTTAAATAAAAAAATTGCATACCTTGCGTTCCATCTAAACGCCGGTTGATGCGGTCGAGGTCCGCGTTGGCCACCTCAAGCTTCCGATTTAGTTCGGCAACCTCTGCTCGTTGAGGAGACGGAGGTTGCAGCACAGGTCCTCCTGTGCTGGTAGCTCTTCCGCCATTAGGGCGTCAAAGTGCGGCCGCACCTGCTCTATGGTGAACACGGCATGAACCGGCTTGGACAGTGGCGCCGACTCCTGGTCGGAACCTACGTCCATCGTCTGATTGTCATCGCTCAGCTCGGTGAGGTAGCTGGCGAGCCAGCATGTCCGACTGCAAGACCGACCCGCTGCCAAGCACGAGTCTGACTGCCCTGGCCCACCCAGACCGCCTCCCTCGCCCGCGCGTGCTTTCCGCCCGAAACGGTCAGCACCGCCCGCCCCGCTTCCCGGTGCATGCGATTGCTCCGCCTTCAAACGACAGAAGTGTCGTCCGTTCGTCCTTCTGCCGCCCACATTAATGATACGCGGTTGCCAAGGCGGCTACTCCGGCACCACACGTCCGTCCCTCCGCCGCCCACCATTGCTATATAAACTGATGCGCCGGCCATAGTCGCAGTCATCCGCATCCATTCCTATTCTCCTGTCCACACCACTACTGCCCACCATGGCTTCCTCGCGCTCCAGCGCTCTTCGGGACGGGCGGACGACGGACCACAAGGAGATGGCAGCCATTGCTGCCGACTGGCTGGCCGGCAGGTAGCTGGAGGACGACAACGTCCCAATGGAGAACATGGTAGTCGACGATCCGGCGCCAACCCGCTCCTCCGCGCCATCCTCGCCGGTGCATTGCACCATGACCATCGGTGAGGCCCGTGCCCAATATATGAACATGGTGAGGCAGAAGCGTGAGGAGCAGTTCCAGGAGGCGCAGGCCGACGCCGCCTACAACCACCATATCCTCTAGGAGCACCTGCAGGCGAAGGAACAGATCGCCACAGAGCGGGCGGAGCAGGAGGCGCTGCTCGACTCGTACCGCTCCGACTGCGAGGGCCGCCTCGGGCGCTGGCGGTACCGTATGCGGGTGGTGGAGGCTGCGGCCGCCTACAAAGATGGCGATGAAGCGGGCGAGGCGCTGTTTGGCGAGACCGAGGATGAGGCAGAGGACAATGCCGGCTCCGACAAGTCCCCGATCCGCTGGGGTCGACGAGGCCCTGCTCCGCCGAGGCCCCATGGCGCCAACAACGAGGCAGAGGACACCGCCGGCTCCACCGAGGCCCCACCCTGCCAGCAACGAGGGGGAGGATTTCCCTCCGTCGAGGCCCCGCGGCATCAACGACGAGGCAGAGGACACTGCCGGCTCCACCGAGGCCCCACCCTGCTGGCAACGAGGGGGAGGATTTCCCCCGCTCCGCCACGGCGCTGCCCGCCGGCAATGAGACAGAAGACATCGCCGGCTCTGCCGAGGCCCCACCCCGCTGCCAACGAGGCCGCGCCACACAGAAAATGAGGAAGAGTAGAACACGGTAGGTCGCCGATGCTCGGGTCCAAGTAAGGCCACCGCTGGTACCCTTCGGTTGTTGGCACTAAGTTGTACATCATGGAGCAATTCTATGATTACAGGATGATTGAAGAGCTCTCCGTGGTTGAGCAAGCTCATGAGATACAATCATTTGCTAGAGAACTTGAGCACTTCAGTTGTATGCTACTGGACAAGTTTGTTGCCGGAGGTATCATCACTAAGCTTCCTCCTTCGTGGATCTCATTGGCACTCTTGATGTGGAAGAAAAGGCGAGAGAAAAGGACACACATGCTCAAGGAATTGAGGGAGGATCTAGTGCCGATCTGGTACAGAAGAAGAACTTTCGGCCCCACAAGTTCAAGAACAAGGGCAAGTTTGATGGTAAAGCAAAGTTTGATGGGAAGAACATGGTTGTGCAACACACGAACTTCAAGACGAAGAATGACAAGAAGAAAGGTGTTTGTCATGTGGGGATCCTGATCATTGGGCTCCTAGTTGCCCTAATCGCTATGACAAGCTAGGCAGGTTGACCACTGACGGTCGGTTAGCTTCTTGGCGGAAACGTGGAGTCAGAGAGCTATGTTGGAGAAGGACGCTGCTTCTACTTAACTGCTGGTGCAGTTGGCTGACTGACACGTGGGCCCAATAGGCATCTGGGCCACATGTTAGTTACGAAACTGCACCTGCAGTTAAGTCACGGAAGCTTCTGTCCGGCTCAGCCAGACACATGTGGGTAGCTTCGGTTAATTAATTATACCTCCAGCGCACTCCTTTTTAGTTGAAGAATGTATGAAATGTAATGAAATCTGGCATGTTTATATGAATTCCGACCGTGTATGAATGAATTTATTTCGATTAGTTCGAATTCTTGTATCACTGGCATTGGATGAACATGCAAAACAATATGTACTAGCATTATTCCCAGGGTGATCACCTCGTTTGCAGTAGTTTCACATGTACTCCCTCCGGTCCTTTCTAGTCTGCATACAAGTTTTGTCTGCAGTCAAAGTATCTCTACTTTGACCAATCTTATAGAAAAAAGTATGCACTTTCACAATGTGCGAAGTAAAAAAGAATAGAAGGAGTAGAAAGAGTTTGAGCAGCTTTTTAGCGTTCCTGTACATTGCAATCAAACACACATGCCTGGCAATTCATAAAGAACATTCAAAACAATCGATGATTATGCATCTCAGCGATTCACATGTCAGAGCCAATATTTACTTCACAACTAAAGAATAAAGAAAAAATGGATCGACGCTGCTGACAGCAAAGGGCGTCCCATTCAAAAACATCAAACGCATGTCTTCTTGCTAAAATCAATGAGCAAAATTTGACAAGGTTTTCCCATTCCAAAATATCAAATGCCTACGATTGTGGAATGGGCAGGGTTTTCCATTAGTTCGGACATTGACATGGCACCTTGTGCTAAACAAACCAGCTGTTCTTTTTGTGCACTTCCACCAAAATCAACCAAATTCCCGCGTAGCTTGTATGATTTCGCCCATATATGTTGCAACGCCTTGAACTTATTGGCACCTCCTTTCTTGTGGTGGAAATGAATGATTCGATGTATTCATGAACATTTTGTGTAGTTCCCATCTAAATCAAGCTGAGCACCCCTGTTTGCACAAATACAAAAAAAGTGATTAGTATAAAGCAAATTGTACTATGAATTGACAGTTTAAAAAGGCACCTGCATGGTCCATGTAGAGCACACTTTTAGAAAAATGGAACTCACCGGAAAGAATCCTAGAACAACATTGTACTCGCGCATCACAACAAGAATATGGAGATTTGTCATTCCTTCTGAGCGGAAGTTAGTTTGGTCTTGTTTGGGGTAATGTAACCATCCTTCAACTGCTCCTTCTGATGAGAAGATAGATAGGGCTTCTTCATCCTGGCATAATCGGAACTACTCACTTCACGTACTCCATATTCTTCTTCAGGCCTTGTTCGTTTAATCCTCCTCCCAAGGGGATTGGAGTGGATTGGAGAGGATTTTGGATTGTAGGGGATCTAATCGCCCTCAAACCCTGCCATTCCCCCACCTCAACCGAACAAGGCCTCAGAGGAGGAGGATCCTGTTGTGCAAAGACAAGAGGATAATTAAATGCTAGCATCCCTGTTTGCTCGAAAAGAAGGAAAGAAAATATTTAAAACAGCACAGATGAAGCACTTCTCAAGGACAATACCACTTTTTGATGATAGTATCTAAACAGTAGCACAACATCAATAGAGATGACAAAGCTCAATCATATGGATGAAATTAGTGGGCCAGTACCAACCTTTGTCAGGAAGCTTATTGTGTAGAGCATACAGATGAAGCACTTCTCCGGAACCATCTGTTGCTATCTACTGTGGTGGCCATGCTTACTATATGCTCCTCGATTAGATTAATATTTCCAACATCTTCTTGTGCAGTTCCACTAAAATATATGGTATCTTCAAAGCAATCAAGCAACGTTGTCGGTGTGACATTTTGGTTGAACTACACAAAACACTCTTAAAACAAAAGTGTTTTGTGCAGTGCAACAAAAGGTCACAGTGGCAAGGAGGTGAAGTAGATAACCCTGTTTACACAGAGGTGCAAAGGAAACAACTAGTGGTCAATAACGGTGGATGACACAGAAGCCTATAAAAAGAAGCATCTACCTTATCTACATGGGAAAGAAAGCAAGACAATAGCATTTCTCAAACGGTGGCATTGATTAATATTAACAGAGAGATTATATTAACAATAAAATTCGTTAAACATGTAATTTTCTTTTAACTGTGGCATTGCATCAATTTTCCAGCGGCATTATTAGAGGGTGCTTGTTTACAGGGACATTTTGGTGGAGGGAATAAAAATACTCCGCGTCAGTCCCATCTAAACCAAACAGGGGGGGCTTTTAGGGACTAAAAGTGGGCATTTGGGACTAAAGAAAGAAGACCCCGAGGAAGAGTCTTTTTGGGACTTTTTCCAACAGTTGCCCCTGCCACGCATCGCACCTTGTCTCTATTAGTTCATCACTAGGGGTAACATGGTCTTTTAGCATGTCATTTAATAACCTCTAGTCCATGTTTAGTCCCTGGAACCAAGCAGGTAGGGACTAGGGAGTTTTTAACCAAATAGGGCCTTAGATTAACAATAGCTAAAGAGTTTCACGGGACAATGAACGCACCAGCACCATGTGCATCTACCGATGTACTGGGGTGATGCACAGTCTGTTGCAACAAAGAACAAACAACCAAGGAGCATATTTGTGTTGGTCCCAGTTTTGTTATCTTTAGATACCTTTCCCTATGTGACCACGGCAAATCTAGTCCTGCTCAAACTCTACAGCCTTGTCCCCCAAAACAAAAGATTTGTTCGTTACAAATGTGTGTACTGCGTTTGTCATTGTTTTCCCTTTTCGACCAACGTAGGTGTTGGATAGCCAGTCTGTACTAGTACTTTCCCCACTTCCTTTCCTCTGTGAACCACGTCCTAGATTTATGCTATACAACTTTCCCCACTACTTTCCCCCATTCATGTCCTCTTTGAACCACGTCTTAGATTCATGCAATACAGCTTTCCCCACTACTTTCCCCCTTCCTTCCCTTTTTGAACCACGTCCTAGATTCATGCTATACAACTTTTCCCACTACTTTCCCCCATTCCTTTCCTCTTTGAACCACGTCCTAGATTCATGGAATACAACTTTCCCCACTACTTTCCTGTTTGATCCAACACCTAGATTTGAGTGCAGAAGCGGAAAAAGCCCACATACAGCTAGAGCAATGCATGTGGAATAAGTAAATTATACCTTAAGGTTCTTGGGGTGTGGTTCGGTGGGCTACCGGAGGCCGTTCGACCCACACTATTACGGCAACAAAGAAGAAGGGGTCGGAGGCCCTCCCGCGCCGCCGCTGGGTGAAAGTGAACAACTGCGGTAGTGGATTCCCTCCCTCGGCGTTGGTGACAGCGTTAAGCCTCCTTCCCTTCCCGATGGACGGATCCTGTCGGCTCTTTGACCAGCAGTGAGGGGAGAGAGAGAGGCCAACGAAGTCTTGTTTAGATCTGGAGAGGGTGAGAGAGTGTGAAGAGAGCAACTACAAGCAGACCAATAGTGAGGGGAGAGAGAGGCCAACGAAGTCTTGTTTAGATCTGGAGAGGGTGAGAGAGTGTGAAGAGAGCGACTACAAGCGCTAAGGCTCCAACGTGTATATATATACTGGAGAGAGTGTGAAGAGTACAAACCCTAGAAAACAAGCGCCGAGGCTGCAGCTTATACGTGATGAGGTGATTATACGGTCACTACGAGATTGTATAGCTCTGTATCCATCCATTTTGACCAGTCAAAGAATCCTCCTGGCACGAATTATGCTCAAGTGTAGTTATCGGGTTCAAGTTTCATGAGCGAACAGGCTAACCAGCTACACAACCCTCCCGTTATGTTCAACGAGAGAAAAATAACCTTTTATACATTCCTGCATTCGTGTGACAAGCATGCCGTATCTTTTTTGTGTGTGTGGGAGTCATTGGGATTTAAATCATAATTGTGTCATGTGGCTTTGGTGGCAAGACTATCCACAGTGGTGCAGCAATAATGCAGCCTTAGTCACCTTACCTCTCTCCATGTAGTATGTTGGGTCCCACCAGTCAGAGGGTGAAACAAACAAATTAATAAGAAAAGTTACAAGCGTCAGCGGTATATCTTACCTCACACATCTCTCTACTGCTCGGGAACACTGTCCAATTAATCCCTCTGTTCGCTCACGTACTATTCTAAGTGAATCCTTATTATAACATGCACACAATTTTGGGCACTTGTATTCGACCTAAGTCAGTGTGCCACTGTATCTCGTACGACTCCCTCCATCTAGGTGTAATAAGTCACGTTAGAAGGTGCAGCGGGACCAAGGTGCAAGCAGATTGGAGGAGAAGGAGAAACTTGACCGGTCATTCCTCCAATCAAAGCCCTGATTTCTGTCTCTAAACGCAACAATTAATCCAAACAACTAAGGGCCTCTTTGATTCGTAGGATTTCCAGAACACGGGAATAAGAAAACGTGGGATTGGGGTGGCATGTCATCTTGAATCCTACATGATTCTATGAGTGTTTGATCGTGCATAGAAAAAATGTAGGGTTCTTTCAAAGAGGTTAGTGTGGATTGAAAATTTCCTATGAAATCTAGTGCAAATGAATCCTATGGAAAAGTTCCTATGGTTTAGAATCCTATGAATCAAACAACCCACATAAGAAAAAAATCCTAAGGAACTAAATCCTTCAAAACTCCTTTGAGAATCCTTGGAATCAAAGAAGCCCTAAGAGATGCCGTTTTAGCTACCATGCAGGGCCACGTATTAACTCGCATGCAAGCCGACTTTAATTTCTTGATTGATCAACGCGTAGTTGCGCTCCATGCATTGGGTTTCTGGGGGAGATAACAAGGCAGAGTAAGGAGTGTTTGGTTACATTGCTTAGGCTGGTTATAGTGGTGAGTAACTTGGACTAGTTCAACATGCATATGTTACTAGTCTATGTTACTACTACGCAAAGTTTGTCGTCGGAAGCGAGCCGATCTGGCTCTCGTGAGTTAACATGGTTTTTCTAGCCCACCCGAGCTAGCTGGCCCACAAAAGCTAAAATATTTTAGCAGTTCCAAACGTCTAACCTTGCCCGGCTATGCTATAAGCTGTTCTTGCTAAGGATCCAAATGCTCCCTAAGTAACAACGCTCGCTAGCAACGAGGCCAGGAGGGGATTGAGATGCGAAGTTAATGGACGACGCCTAAACATTTTGGGAATATCTGATTTCCGTACGATGACTTAACGCCTAGACGGAGGGAGTACTACTCCTCAGTCCAGGTTTGATGGAATATTCGTCACCTCTTCTCTTCTTGTACGTACTCCATTTGTATCTCACTTCCTGTGGCTTCACACTCGCACGATTTTCCTATTCTATGAACATGTGTGTGCGTGTGCATGTGTGTGTTTAACAGCATGTGTGCGTGTGTGTGTTTATCATCATGTGTGCGTTAGAGAGAGCGACAGATCGATCGACCTACTCCTACAGAGAGATGGTGTGTAGTGTACGATTTTAGCCGCGAGAGTCAGTGCATCCTCTCGTTTCCGGGCATCCGATAGGGACAGGCGGACAGTTGCCACGCCCGCTCCTGACCAGCCTGGCCCACCCAAAGCCCCTCCATCGCCCATGCGTGCTTCCCGCCCAAAACGGTCAGCGCCGCTCCAAAGAATCGGTGCCACATTCATGCCCGGGCAGAGCGGACGCGACCTCTCACTGGCGCCTGCATTGAAGGGAGAAGCAGATTCAAGAGTGATGGTTGCTTCGTCCGTCCAATTTACTACTGGGTCTATGTGATTTGACGGCTCATTGGTCATTATTACTGAGGTGGTAGGACTACTCTATGTCCCACGCTTTCGGCAAAGGAGGTACTACTAGATTACATTTTTCTCCATTCTTACGGCGGAGGAGTGCAAGAGAAGTGAAAACACACAGGCTCAGTGATTACATGGCCCACCTCACACAATCACCATATTTTCTGGACACCGTGCGACACCTAACTCTTTACATAGTACTCCCTCCGTTCCTAAATATAAGTCTTTGTAGAGATTCCACTAGGTGGACTACATACGGAACAAAATGAATGAATCTACACTTAAAATGCATCTATATACATCCGTATGTGGTTCATGGTGAAATCTCTACAAAGACTTATATTTAGGAACGGAGGAAGTACTTATATAGTACGTACTGTAATTTATCAGCGAGATAGTACAATGCTATGAAGCTTCCAGCTTCTGTTACATGTATCTTGTGTCCAAGGTTGCCCGTTGCAACATTTCATCAAATACAAAGGAGACTAACATGCATGATATTGCATCTCAATGATTGACAGATCATAGCAAATATGTACTCCCTCCGTTCCAAAATAAGTGTCTCAACTTTATGCTACATACGGAGCAAAATGAGTGAATCTACACTCTAAAATACGTCTATATACATCAATGTTTGGAGTATGTACTAGTAGTTCATGTTGAAATCTACTAAAGGACATATATATTCCAAACAATATGATAATCTCTCTAACCAAGGTAGTAGGGACGAGGAGTAAACGGAAGGAGTAGTAAAATTTTCTCCTCGTCCTGCGAGCCACCGCACGCGTGGGCGAGGGAGCGGGCGTAAGGCGTAGTAAGCAAGCTTCACCTCATCCTGTGAGCCATCGCGCCCGTGGGAGGGGGAGGCGGCGTACTAAGTAAGCTTCTCCTCGTTCTACGAGTTGACGGGACACATCAAAAGTACTCCAGTGTATAGAGCCTTGCCTCTAAGGTAGGCCCCACATGGTTTGCCTCTTTTTTAACATAAAGTGTCAAGTCGCAATTTGTTTGTTCACCTGTGGTAGACGATACTCCCTCCATCTAATGGACAACCAGTACACGTGTCAAGTTACCACGTTGGCTGCCTTTTCGTACATAAATGAGCTCCACTGTGTACCCGTGCGGGTGTGGTTGGGAAAGAGACGGGAGTACGTGCGTCGTGCGTGCACCTCTTCTCTTCGTGCACGTCCCCCACCTACGTCGGAGTGTGTGAGAGATACAAACCTAGAAAAATGGCTTGTGCGTTCATGAGTGTTTTTTTTTGGGGGGGGGGAGAGGTTGATTTCATGAATGTATTTGTGGGAATATGTGTCGATGACATCTCAAACAAAATTTTGCATGCAATGTGTGTGAAATGGAGGCCTATA
>LR738713.1:193384288-193464414 GCA_902687465.1 Secale cereale
GGAACGTCAGAGGGCACATGTCAAGTTTGTGTGTGGCAGGGAGACATGACTAGAGCGCTCGATGTATCGGTGTGTGTGTGTGGGAGGTGGTGGGGGAGGGGTAGGCAGAGGCCTAACTATAGAGGTAGAACGACTCGTATATGTGTTCAGAAGGAGAGGCCCAGCTATGTCTTGAGGGAGATCGGTCGACATCCATACATAACTGAAGGACGGGAAATAGGATGGGACAGAGAGAGAGAGGAGAGAGAGAGGGGGGAGAGGGGGGAGTGCTGGATGGGTGATGGAGTTGCTTCTCGAAGATGGTGGTAGAGGCCTACTAGACAAACTAAGGGTGGGACTGCAATATTATCAATAAGAGTGGGGATGTGTTTCTGTGTGTGCCTATGCGTGATAGATCTGTCGGGACACATCCTGTCACATCCCTAGTTAGCACTTGCTTTAGTACCTAGCTAGAGTGTGCATCATGTTTACTTTCAAAGAAACTGGAAATGGGATTAACAGAAACCCCAGCACCCCTCTCCTAACAACTAGGGTTTGTTAAAATATTTTCCAATGTACCCAAAATGCCCTTCAAAAATGTTCATCATTTCTGCCTTGGTCTTAAACCTCTGCCAAAAATGGTGCACATTATTCTAGGACACTCTAGGGCTTTGGATTAAATCATATGGTATTTGTATTTGGGCATTTAAATACTTTTAAATATTTTAAATGCTCAAATAATCATGAACTATACTGTTTCCTACTGTTCATATTATATACAGTGGGCATGACAAGTTTCATGAGTAATAAAAATGTTTTGGCATTTTTAATAATTGAACAAAGCTGCAAAAGAAATGAAACAGAAAAAGAAATAGGAAAAAGAAAAAGGGAGAAATCACTTACCTCGGGCCCAGCCCTGTAGCAGGCCGGCCCAGCCCACCAGCCCTTCTCCGTCATCTTCCTCCTCGCGCCAGAAGGACGCGCGCGTGGCCGCCGCGCGCCGGCACGCGCCCGGCCACCTCCAGGCTGCTTGCCTGCCTCCCCGATGGCCTGGATGACTCCACGAGTCGACACGCAGCTGCCCCGACCGCTCTCACTTCTCCCCCTCGTCTCCTTCGCCCTCCCCTGGCTCTCTCCTCCTCCATCACCGAGCCGCCGTCGCCGCCGCTCGCCGTAGCCGCACCTAGAGCCACCCCCTCGCCCCGTGAGTGTGTCCAGAAGATCCGCCGCGTCGCCCTCTTCCTCCTCGCTGAGCCACGAGCCGCGGGAAGCCCTGCAACGCCCTCACGCCGCCGTCCCCTTCCTCGGATCGCCGGAGCACCTCGCCGCCGTTACGAAGCTACAGCGCATCCCCGACCCCTCCGTCGAGCTCGTTAGCACCGCAGTGAGCTTCTACGTCGAACCCCTCCTTCCTCCGCCTCGTTTGCACCTTGTAGCCGTCGCACCGTTGATCACCGAAACGCACCGCCGCCGTGCTCGCCGCCGGTGATGCTCCGGTGACCATTTGGTCACTGGCACATGTCCATCACACTCACCGCAGTGCGTAGATGCGATGGGTGCTATGCACGCATCGCCTAGGCCTCTGTAGCCGCGTCTCCACACACGCCCGACGCCGGTCGCCGCCGTCGAGCTTGTTGCCGTCGTCTCCGGCCACCCCAGGTCCGGCGACCACCACCATCCGACGCGCAAGAGCAAGAGCTTTCCAACGCGCCTAGCCGCAGCTCGAGCCGTGCCCGTAGACGATTTCCAAAGCACGCCGCCGTACTTGGCCTCGCCGGCGTCACGTCGCCGGCGGGTTTGACCTGTTTGACCAGGGGGTTGACCACCCCTGGGTCACTGACGTGTGGGCCACCTTTTGCTAATTAGTTAGTTTAATTAAGTTTCTGTTAATTTAATTAGTTAATTAGTTTAGTCACTGACCCGTGGGCCCAGGCCCCACTGACAGCTAATTAGTTTTAGTTTAACTCTAATTAACTTAGTTAATTAGTTGTGACACTGACATGCAGGGCCCACATGTCATGTTTGACTTGGACTAGCTCCTGTTGACTGACTCACGTCAGCATGATGTCATGCTGATGCAGTAAAGGTTTTTCTGGGATTTTTAGATTAAAAATAATTCAGGAAATTCCAGAAAATACCCAAAACTTCTAAAAATCATATAAAATCAACCATAGCTCATATGGAAAAGATTTATATATGAAAAATGATCAGAAAAATCCAATCTTTCCAATGGAACTAGTTTCATCCATGTTTGAACAAGTTAACTTGCTGTATACATCAAAAACATGATAATGCACTTATTTAAATAATAGCTTGAACTCCAATTTGAATCTTTGATTCAAATAGGTTCAAACCCTTCTGGTTTTAGTTGCATTAGCCAACACACATGCATCTTGCCATGTCATGAGCATGCATCATATTGTTGCATTTTTTTGTTAATGATTGTATCGCCGGTGTTCTCTGTGTTAGGTCCTGCTCCCGAGGATACTGCTGCGTATCCAGTTGAAGAGCAGTACCCGACAACTACTTTGTCAGGCAAGCAATCATTGATCATTCCGATACAAACCCAATCTTCTCGCTCCTGCTCTCTTTTACTGCATTAAGGCAACAGTGTGTGAACTGCTACTTGCTGTGGTAGTTGAACCCTATCCCTTGCATGACCTGTCATTGCCACAGTAAATAGTTGAAACCCACTAGCATGTGTAGGAGTTGATTGAGCCATGTGATGTGTGATCCACCATGCTATTTGTTTATGTTGCCTGCTATGCTTAGAGTTGTGTCTGGTCTGGTTCATCTGGGTGATGGATCAGAGTGAAATGATCATACCGATAAAGAGAGGGAAGTGTGGAACACGCTTGGTAAAGGTATCGATGAAAGGCCATATAGGAGTACATGGTGGGTTGTTTCATTGAAATCGTCCATAGGACCCGAGATCTGTATGTGTGGTTCAAGTTACAGTTACTACCACACATTGGGCCCTGAAATATGACCCCGCTCGACTTATTGACTGCCCTTGTACTCTGTCCAGGAGTTGCAACTAGTTTCTGGTGTTTATAGCTTACTGGAGGTCGTGCACAGCGCTGACCCTCGGGGTGGGCTGTGATGCGACAGGTACGTGGCACGGTGTACCGGTTGCCCGTTTGGTGACTCGGGAACCCTGTACACATCGTTTGGGGCCATGAGCGACACCCCGGCCGGATCTCCCCACGGATGGAACCCAAATAGGCGATAAACCTGGACGAGAGACTTGAGTGGTTGGTTAGGTCGTGGTCTACACCCACGTCGGCTTTCGCTTGAAGTCTGCCGAGCACATGTCGTGTGCAGACGCTAAGTGGTGAAAACATGTGTGAAGAAGTACACCCCTGCAGGGTTATCAAACTATTCGAATAGCCGTTGTTCGCGGTACGGACTACTTGGTTACTCTTACAGTTCATAGACAAGTTGATGGATACTACTAAAAGCCTCAAGATAAGCGTGAGTGCCGCGGATGGCCCTTCCGTAGGATGACGGAAGAGGATCCTCGGTAGTCTATTGATTGTGGTGAGTAGAGGACTCGTGTTCGTAATAACATCTTGCAATCTGTTGAGAGTTGTAGTATAGGTTAGCCAAGGTCAAAGCTGGCATTCTGCTATGAACTCCACTACCCCCCTTGATAATGTTGCATGTATGATAGGTTCTGTGGTAAGACTTGCTGAGTACCTTTGTACTCATGTTTGCTTAATAACTGTTGCAGAGGAGAACCCTGCCCCTGCTGATGGGTTCTACATAGACGTTGACGTCGACGAGTAGCTTGACACCCAGACGGAGATCTGGAGCTTGTGAAGGGCCTTGTAGATAGTCAGGCTACACCAAGCCTGTTTTATTTTCTAAGTTGTCTGTACTCAGACATGTAGCTTCCGCTTGTGCTTGTATGACTGTATGACTTGAGTGTTGGGTCATGTGACCCCTACCTGTATGGATATGTTATGTATGGCTCTTGGAGCCTTTTAAATAAAGTAATTTGAGTCATAGAGTTCTGTTGTGATGCAATGTTGTATTTGCACATATTGAGCATATTGCGTGTATGTTTGAAATGCTTGGTATGTGTGGGATCCGACACCTAGTTGTTTTCCTTTGGTAGCCTACCTTACAGGGAAATGCCTCCTAGTGATTCCAATGAGCCTTGGTAGCTTGCTACTGCTCGGAACACGTAGGCTGGCCGGCATGTGTCCTTCTTCGTTCCTGTGTCTGTCCCTTAAGGGAAATGTCACGCGTTGTTCCTTTAAGTCCATGTAGCTTGCTACGACTTGGGTTCATACGTTGATGACCGACACGTTCGTTGCTGGGTCATGGATGCCTGTCTCTGTAATCTAGTGCCACTTTTGGTTTATAACTAGCCATGTCGGCCCGGGTTCTCTGTCATATGGATGCTAGCGACACTGTCATATACGTGTGCCAAAATGCACAAACGGTCCCGGGCCAGGTAAGGTGGCACCCGTGGGGTTACCGTGCATGAGGCCGCAAAGTGATATGACGTGTTACAGCTAGATCGGTGTGACTTAGGATCGGGGTCCTGACAGCGTTGGCATCAGAGCTAGACTGCCTGTAGGTTTCTCAAGCCAAACTGGTCGATGTTGAGTCTAGAAAAATTCTTAGTTATATGTAGGGGAATTGATTGTGGAAGGGAACGTAAGGCTCTTTTTACTCCTTTACCTTATGCCCTTCTGATCTGAGTCAGTCTATTCTTTCTACGGGGATTTAGGACTAGGCCTCTTATCCTTACTAGGTTCACGTGTTACTAATCCGTAGACTCTTAGGATTGTTGGTTTCAAGCCTCAGTTCAGTTTCTATCCTTTTAGTATGATGATTGTTGGACCTGGAACCTTGATATGGATTGTTGAGTGGCTATGCTATCATTTGTATGATGTCTCAAATCTTTGTTTGAGCATTTACAGTTGTTATGCTGCCCGATTTCTTCCAGAAACACTAATGCCTTTGCATTATTCCGTGTTTCAGATGTCTGGCCGCATCCCTCACCGAGTGGTTCGTTTGACTCGGTGCATTAATGTGCCCGGTCACACGGCCATGCTAGTCCGTGTGCTGACTGAGACCGGTTATCGCTGGTATCCTGAGTACACCGTGGAGGAACTGTACCGGGATTTCAATCAGAGTCAGTATTTCTGCACAGTCCGGATATACCCCTCATATCCTGGAGCTAATGATCCCATCCATTGGTCTTATGGACTCGGGATTACCATCGAGATGGCAGTGCAGGATGCCGCTTATTCGATGATGACCATTCTCCGTGCTAGGCATGCCCTGTTGCTGAACACTGAGTTCTGTTACATGCCAGCCTCACTTCCCGGAGAGGAAGGCTACTACACTGGTCTGTATACTGATGATGCTCATGAAGAGCCACTGCTTCAGACTACTGTCCAGATGTTGGAGGATAGGGACCGTGAGGTCCGTGCCCTCCGAATGGAGCTGTATAACACTCGAGCCGCTCATTGGACTACTTTGACACGGCTTGCACCTGCCGTGCACGCCGGATATCTGGACATGCGGGATTTGTACCCCGTGCGGACTCGTCTGCCTGATCGCATGGATTGGCGTGACGTTGGGGGTATTACACCTCCACGTGGGCGTCGGTTACCACCAGCATCGGGACCGAGGCCACATCCGTGTCCTTATGGTCCACAGCCTTCGAGTGCTCGCGAGTTCCAAGATCCATATGTTCCACTTCCAGGCTACGGTGGTAATCTTTACGAGGATTACTACGCGAATGTCTGAGCTAGGCCGTGGTTGTAGTAGTATTGTAGTAGTTGTATTTCCACAGTCCTGCGCGTCTTGTGGAATATGACTTAGTGTGTACTGAGTTCCGGAGGTGTAGTTAAATAATGTATAGGAGCTTGGAATGCCTCTGATGGGATGTATCGTCTTTCACCGCAGTTGTACTTTAGCCTTGGCTTGTACTAAACTTTGTATGGTGTGTATGACCACTGGTGTATATATAGCAGTTCCTATATTACCATGTCGTACGGATGAACATCTTTGCATTCCGTGTCATCCATTACATTCTGCACTTCTATGTCAAATTTTGCCATCCTTGTCTAAACCGTTGTTTTCTTTTCCTAGGATGGTCAACACTCGCAACACTCCTGCTGCTCAGGAGCAGGGTGAGGCTAGTGGGGCTAGAGATGGGAATCTGCCCCAGCCACCCTCCTTGGCGGAAGTTATGCTCGAAGCAGAACGGAACAAGAGAGAGACTAACCGTCTGCTGGAACGCATAGAGCAGAACACTAGGTTCCGCCAGAGGAATGACGTGGTGTCAATCAATGACTTTATCAAGATGTGTCCACCGAAGTTCCATCACTCCACTGAACCTCTGGATGCTGATGACTGGCTACGTAGTATCACCCACAAGCTACACTCTGCCCGTGTGGCCGAAGCTGACAAGGTTACCTACGCT
This sequence comes from Secale cereale, assembly GCA_902687465.1. Taxonomy (NCBI): domain Eukaryota; kingdom Viridiplantae; phylum Streptophyta; class Magnoliopsida; order Poales; family Poaceae; genus Secale; species Secale cereale. The sequence goes on from LR738713.1 coordinate 193,390,716, forward strand.
GCCTACCATCTGGAGGGCCCTGCCAGTCTTTGGTGGGAAAACTTTGAAGCTATGCGTCCTGCTGGCCAAGTCACTACCTGGGTTGAGTTCAGTGAAGCATTCCGTGAACACCACATTCCAGAAGGTCTCATGGATCGCAAGCGGGAGGAATTCTGCAATTTCACCCAGGGCCGTTTAACTGTGGATGGCTATAGTCGTGAGTTTGGTAACCTGGCACGCTATGCACCTGAAGAAGTATCCACCTATGCCAAGAAGCAGGCGAGGTTCCGCAAGGGACTCAGCCCTGAACTCCGCCGAGATCTGCGGTTGCACGAGTGCACTTCCTTCCAGAAGTTGGTAAACAAGGCTATCAGTGCTGAAACAGGCCAGACCGACTTCGAGGCCACCCGCAAGCATACTCGAGACTTTGGTTCCTCATCCGGCTCCGGCTCTCACAAGCGTCGTGTGTGGATTCCTAACACTGCTCTGCCACCCAAGTACACACCGAGGCCATCCTATGAGGCACCTCGCCCAACTCAACAGTTTGCACCTGCTAAGACCTATGGAGGACCACCTTCCAACTTTGCTCCACGCACCACCACTGTGACATGTTTCAAGTGTGGAGAACCGGGGCACTACATGCGTGAGTGTCCTCAGAACCAACCAGGAAAACCCGTTGGCCGTGGTAAACCAACCGGCAAGGTGAATTATGTCAAGCCAATCCCCACTGCACGTGGTCATGTCAACTATGTCTCTGCCGAGGAAGCTTATGAGGATCCTAACGTCGTCCTTGGTACGCTTCTCGTAAACTGCCATCCGGCATCTGTTCTTTTCGATACTGGAGCATCCCATTCGTTCATATCTGAGAGCTATGCTCGATTGCACAACATGACTTTTTGTGACATGCCTACTTCCATGGTTATTCAAACTCTTGGTTCAAAGTGGCAAACCTCTAGGGTAAGCCATGGAAATGAAATCCTTGTCGATAGACTTGTTTTCCTAGCATCTTTAATCTCCCTCAAGTCCTCGGACATAAACATCATTTTGGGTATGGATTGGATGACAACTCATTACGCCAAAATTGATTGCTATACTAGGACCGTTCAACTTACACATCCATCCGGCAAGATAGTCAATGTCTTGACTCGAATGGTTGAGCGTCAGCTCTACTCTCTTAATGCCAGCCCTCTACCAGAACTCGAAGATATCCCGGTAGTCTGTGACTTCCCGGATGTTTTTCCAGAAGAACTGCCAGGAATCCCACCTGACAGAGATGTCGAGTTCGTGATAGATCTTATCCCAGGAACTGTCCCAATCTCTAGGAGACCTTATAAGATGGCACCACTAGAATTAGCTGAGCTAAAGAAACAACTCGATGAGTCCTTGCAAAAGGGTTTCATCCATCCTAGTTCTTCCCCCTGGGCTTGCCCCGTCCTCTTCGTCAAGAAGAAGGATGGAACGGAGCGGATGGTTGTAGATTACCGACCTGTCAATCTGGTCACCATAAAGAATAAGTATCCGCTCCCCAGGATCAATGACCTGTATGATCAGCTCGCTGGATCCTCAGTCTTCTCTAAGATGGATTTGAGGTTGGGCTACCATCAAATCAAAATCAAGAACGGGGACATTCCTAAAACGGCTTTTGTTACTCGTTATGGCCAATATGAGTACACCGTCATGTCCTTCGGATTAACCAATGCCCCAGCTACCTTTTCTCGGTTAATGAATTCTATATTCATGGAGTATTTGGATAAATTCGTCGTGGTATACCTCGATGATATACTCATCTATTCCAAGAACAAGGAAGATCATGCCGAGCATTTAAGGCTGGTATTGACAAAACTTCGAGAGCACCGCCTTTATGCCAAATTCTCTAAATGTGAATTTTGGTTGCCAGAAGTAACCTATCTAGGTCATGTGATCTCTGGCAAGGGTATTGCTGTCAATCCCGAGCGAGTTCAAGCCGTACTTGATTGGACTCCCCCTGAATCGGTCAAGCAAGTTAGGAGTTTTCTTGGCTTAGCAAGCTATTGCCGACGCTTCGTCGAGAATTTCTCCAAGGTTGCCAAACCTCTAACAGAACTCCTCAAGAAAGATAAAAAGTTTGAGTGGACCCCATAGTGCGAGTCCAGTTTTCAGGAACTGAAAAGACGCCTGACATCTGCACCTGTACTGGTACCACCAGATTTTTCCAAGGATTTTATAATCTATTGCGACGCCTCGCGACAAGGACTAGGTTGCATTCTCATGCAAGATCGTCAAGTGATTGCATACGCATCTCGACAGTTGCGTCCACACGAGGATAACTATCCTACTCATGATCTAGAGCTTGCAGCTGTAGTCCATGCACTCAAAACATGGCGACATTACCTTCTTGGTAATCGCTGTGAAATCTTCACTGATCATCAAAGTTTGAAGTATATCTTCACCCAACCGGATTTGAATCTCAGGCAAAGACGTTGGGTTGAGTTGCTCACAGACTACGACTTAGGAATCACTTATACCCCTGGAAAGGCCAATGTCATGGCTGATGCGCTAAGTCGTAAGTCATATTGTAACAACTTAATGTTACAACAAAGTCAACCACTTCTCCACGAGGAATTTCGTAAGCTTAACCTTCACATTGTTCCTCGAGGATTCCTTTCCACCTTGGTGGCGAAACCTACCCTTATGGATCAAGTTATAGCTGCCCAGAAGCGTGATAAAGGTATAACCCGACTCCAAGAGAACATTGCTAGCGGACTCGCTAAAAGTTTCTCTATGGATGATCGAGGTGTTGTTTCTTTGAGAACCGTGTAGTGGTTCCCAAGAACCACCATCTACGGCAGTTAATCCTTAAGGAGGCTCATGAATCTCCTCTCACGATTCATCCCGGTAGTACTAAAATGTATCAGGATCTACGTCAGAGATTCTGGTGGACTAGGATGATGAGAGAAATCGCTCAATTCATTGCTAACTGCGACGTTTGTCGCTGAGTCAAAGCAGAGCATCAACGGCCTGCTGGCACCCTTCAACCTTTAGCTATTCCTGAATGGAAATGGGACAAAGTCGGTATGGACTTCATTACCGGATTTCCCAGGTCCAGGAAAGGGAATAATGCTATCTTCGTCGTTATCGACCGCCTCTCTAAAGTAGCTCATTTCCTGCTTGTTCGAGAGAGTATTACCGCTAGCCAGCTAGCAGATTTGTATGTCTCTCGGATAGTATCACTTCATGGTGTGACGTTGGAGATTAACTCAGGCCGTGGAAGTCTTTTTACTTCACGATTTTGGGAAAGTTTCCAGAATGCTATGGGAACTCATCTCTCCTTCAGTACCGACTTCCATCCCCAGTCAAGTGGTCAAGTGGAACAAGTCAATCAAATTCTGGAAGACATGCTTCGAGCCTCTGTCATTTCTTTCGGTATGGAATGGGAAAAGTGTCTTCCCTTTGCCGAATTCGCTTATAACAATAGTTATCAAGCCAGCTTGGGCAAAGCTCCCTTCGAAGTTCTATATGGACGAAGGTGTCGAACACCTCTTAACTGGTCAGAGACCGGGGAAAGACAATTCTTTGGCCCGGATATGATCCAGGAAGCGGAAGAGCAAGTTCGCATTGTTCGTGAGAGATTGAAAACAGCCCAGTCTCGCCAAAAGAGCCAATGTGATAGTCATCATAAGGCTGTGACTTTTGAAGTCGGCGATAAGGCTTACCTTCGGGTTACTCCTCTTAAGGGAACCCATCGCTTCGGTATCAAAGGCAAATTGGCCCCTCGTTTCATCGGTCCTTTTCGCATTCTTGCCAAACGAGGAGAAGTTGCCTACCAATTGGAACTACCTCCGCACCTCTCCAGAGTTCATGATGTTTTCCACGTTTCTCAACTCAGGTGTTGCTTCTCGGATCCTATCCGCGGAGTGGACCACGAAACGCTTGATCTCCAGGACAAACTCACATATCGAGAGTACCCCGTTCGTATTCTTGATCAAACCGAGCGCACCACTTGACGCCACAATATCAAGTTTCTCAAGGTTTAATGGTCACATCATTCCGAGAGTGAAGCTACTTGGGAAAGGGAGGATCGTCTTCGACTTGAGTACCCCACCCTCTTTCCGGAGGAACCCGAATCTCGGGACGCGATTCTTTTAAGTGGGGGTGAGTTGTCACATCCCTAGTTAGCACTTGCTTTAGTACCTAGCTAGAGTGTGCATCATGTTTACTTTCAAAGAAACTGGAAATGGGATTAACAGAAACCCCAGCACCCCTCTCCTAACAACTAGGGTTTGTTAAAATATTTTCCAATGTACCCAAAATGCCCTTCAAAAATGTTCATCATTTCTGCCTTGGTCTTAAACCTCTGCCAAAAATGGTGCACATTATTCTAGGACACTCTAGGGCTTTGGATTAAATCATATGGTATTTGTATTTGGGCATTTAAATACATTTAAATATTTTAAATGCTCAAATAATCATGAACTATAATGTTTCCTACTGTTCATATTATATACAGTGGGCATGACAAGTTTCATGAGTAATAAAAATGTTTTGGCATTTTTAATAATTGAACAAAGCTGCAAAAGAAATGAAACAGAAAAAGAAATAGGAAAAAGAAAAAGGGAGAAAGCACTTACCTCGGGCCCAGCCCTGTAGCAGGCCGGCCCAGCCCACCAGCCCTCATCTGTCGTCTTCCTCCTCGCGCCAGAAGGACGCGCGCGTGGCCGCCGCGCGCCGGTACGCGCCCGGCCACCTCCAGGCTGCTTGCCTGCCTCCCCGATGGCCTGGATGACTCCACGAGTCGACACGCAGCTGCCCCGACCACTCTCACTTCTCCCCCTCGTCTCCTTCGCCGTCCCCTGGCTCTCTCCTCCTCCATAACCGAGCCGCCGTCGCCGCCGCTTGCCATAGCCGCACCTAGAGCCACCCCCTCGCCCCGTGAGTGTGTCCAGAAGATCCGCCGCGTCGCCCTCTTCCTCCTCGCTGAGCCACGAGCCGCCGGAAGCCCTGCAACGCCCTCACGCCGCCGTCCCCTTCCTCGGATCGCCGGAGCACCTCGCCGCCGTTACGAAGCTACAGCGCATCCCCGACCCCTCCGTCGAGCTCGTTAGCACCGTAGTGAGTTCTACGTCGAACCCCTCCTTCCTCCGCCTCGTTTGCACCTTGTAGCCGTCGCACCGTTGATCACCGAAACGCACCGCCGCCGTGCTCGCCGCCGGTGATGCTCCGGTGACCATTTGGTCACTGGCACACGTCCATCACACTCACCGCAGTGCGTAGATGCGATGGGTGCTATGCACGCATCGCCTAGGCCTCTGTAGCCGCGTCTCCACACACGCCCGACGCCGGTCGCCGTCGTCGAGCTTGTTGTCGTCGTCTCCGGCCACCCCAGGTCCGGCGACCACCACCATCCGACGCGCAAGAGCAAGAGCTTTCCAACGCGCCTAGCCGCAGCTCGAGCCGTGCCCCGTAGACGATTTCCGAAGCACGCCGCCGTACTTGGCCTCGCCGGCGTCACGTCGCCGGCGGGTCTGACCTGTTTGACCAGGGGGTTGACCACCCCTGGGTCACTAACGTGTGGGCCACCTTTTGCTAATTAGTTAGTTTAATTAAGTTTCTGTTAATTTAATTAGTTAATTAGTTTAGTCACTCACCCGTGGGCCCAGGCCCCACTGACAGCTAATTAGTTTTAGTTTAACTCTAATTAACTTAGTTAATTAGTTGTGACACTGACATGCAGGGCCCACATGTCATGTTTGACTTGGACTAGCTCATGTTGACTGACTGACGTTAGCATGATGTCATGCTGACGCAGTAAAGGTTTTTCTGGGATTTTTAGATTAAAAATAATTCAGGAAATTCCAGAAAATACCCAAAACTTCTAAAAATCATATAAAATCAACCATAGCTCAGATGGAAAAGATTTATATATGAAAAATGATCAGAAAAATCCAATCTTTCCAATGGCACTAGTTTCATGCATGTTTGAACAAGTTAACTTGATGTATACATCAAAAACATGATAATGCACTTACTTAAATAATAGCTTGAACACCAATTTGAATCTTTGATTCAAATAGGTTCAAACCCTTCTGGTTTTAGTTGCATTAGCCAACACACATGCATCTTGCCATGTCATGAGCACGCATCATATTGTTGCATTTGTTTGTTAATGATTGTATCGCCGGTGTTCTCTGTGTTAGGTCCTGCTCCCGAGGATACTGCTGCGTATCCAGTTGAAGAGCAGTACCCGACAACTACTTTGTCAGGCAAGCAATCATTGATCATTCCTTACAAACCCAATCTTCTCGCTCCTGCTCTCTTTTACTGCATTAAGGCAACAGCGTGTGAACTGCTACTTGCTGCGGTAGTTGAACCCTATCCCTTGCATGACCTGTCATTGCCACAGTAAATAGTTGAAACCCACTAGCATGTGTAGGAGTTGATTGAGCCATGTGATGTGTGATCCACCATGCTATTTGTTTATGTTGCCTGCTATGCTTAGAGTTGTGTCTGGTCTGGTTCATCTGGGTGATGGATCAGAGTGAAATGATCGTACCGATAAAGAGAGGGAAGTGTGGAACACGCTTGGTAAAGGTATCGATGAAAGGCCATGTAGGAGTACATGGTGGGTTGTTTCATTGGAATCGTCCATAGGACCTGAGATCTGTATGTGTGGTTCAAGTTACAGTTACTACCACACATTGGGCCCTGAAATATGACCCAGCTCGACTTATTGACTGCCCTTGTACTCTGTCCAGGAGTTGCAACTAGTTTCTGGTGTTTATAGCTTACTGGAGGTCGTGCACAGCGCTGACCCTCGGGGTGGGCTGTGATGCGACAGGTACGTGGCACGGTGTACCGGTTGCCCGTTTGGTGACTCGGGAACCCTGTACACATCGTTTGGGGCCGTGAGCGACACCCTGGCCGGATCTCCCCACGGATGGAACCCAAATAAGCGATAAACCTGGACGAGAGACTTGAGTGGTTGGTTAGGTCGTGGTCTACACCCACGTCGGCTTTCGCTTGAAGTCTGCCGAGCACATGTCGTGTGCAGACGCTAAGTGGTGAAAACATGTGTGAAGAAGTACACCCCTGCAGGGTTATCAAACTATTCGAATAGCCGTTGTTCGCGGTACGGACTACTTGGTTACTCTTACAGTTCATAGACAAGTTGATGGATACTACTAAAAGCCTCAAGATAAGCGTGAGTGCCGCGGATGGCCCTTCCGTAGGATGACGGAAGAGGATCCTCGGTAGTGTATTGATTGTGGTGAGTAGAGGACTCGTGTTCGTAATAACATCTTGCAATCTGTTGAGAGTTGTAGTATAGGTTAGCCAAGGTCAAAGCTGGCATTCTGCTATGAACTCCACTACCCCCCTTGATAATGTTGCATGTATGATAGATTCTGTGGTAAGACTTGTTGAGTACCTTTGTACTCATGTTTGCTTAATAACTGTTGCAGAGGAGAACCCTGCCCCTGCTGATTGGTTCTACATAGACGTTGACGTCGATGAGTAGCTTGACACCCAGACGGAGATCTGGAGCTTGTGAAGGGCCTTGTAGATAGTCAGGCTACACCAAGCCTGTTCTATTTTCTAAGTTGTCTGTACTCAGACATGTAGCTTCCGCTTGTGCTTGTATGACTGTATGACTTGAGTGTTGGGTCATGTGACCCCTACCTGTATGGATATGTTATGTATGGCTCTTGGAGCCTTTTAAATAAAGTAATTTGAGTCATAGAGTTCTGTTGTGATGCAATGTTGTATTTGCACATATTGAGCATATTGCGTGTATGTTTGAAATGCTTGGTATGTGTGGGATCCGACACCTAGTTGTTTTCCTTTGGTAGCCTACCTTACAGGGAAATGCCTCCTAGTGATTCCAATGAGCCTTGGTAGCTTGCTACTGCTCGGAACACGTAGGCTGGCCGGCATGTGTCCTTCTTCGTTCCTGTGTCTGTCCCTTAAGGGAAATGTCACGCGTTGTTCCTTTAAGTCCATGTAGCTTGCTACGACTTGGGTTCATACGTTGATGACCGACACGTTCGTTGCTGGGTCATGGATGCATGTCTCTGTAATCTAGTGCCACTTTTGGTTTATAACTAGCCATGTCGGCCCGGGTTCTCTTTCATATGGATGCTAGCGACACTGTCATATACGTGTGCCAAAATGCGCAAACGGTCCCGGGCCAGGTAAGGTGGCACCCGTGGGGTTACCGTGCGTGAGGCCGCAAAGTGATATGACGTGTTACAGCTAGATCGGTGTGACTTAGGATCGGGGTCCTGACACATCCATGGATGATGAAGGGGAACCATGTGTTTGGTAAGCAAACCTAACTAGATCAGTAGATCAATTGTTGTTTGTCGGAGGAAGGGAGAGACATAACTAATGGCGTAGATCGATCGATGCGTGGGGAAAACGAGTTATAAGGACCTAGCTAGCTATATGTATAGCGGGAGATTTGTCGGTGTACGTCCATTTGTTACAGGCAAATAAGGCTCGCCGAGACGGATAGACAGAGAGAATGGATCTAGGAGGTGGTGCAAGAGGCCCAGCTACTAGCTAGATAGGGGAGGAGTGTGCGGTTGTGAGATCGATGAAAAGAGGGGCGAGAGTTTACACGTGTGTGGGACCATATGAGAGACACGAGGCAAGGACACATAAAGGAGGAGATTGAAGGTGCGTGTGTATGTTGTAGGCAGACATCGCTGGAGAGGTTTATCAATCGGTGTGTGTCGGAAAGGAGTTGTGGAGACTATGGGAGAACGACCTAAAGAAAAAAAATGAATGTGCGCGATGGATAGAATGCTGAGGGAGGGGGAGGGCGAGGAGGGCGTGTGCATGCACGAGAGAAAGTTAGTGGTAGCTACAAAGGTTAGAGGATTGTGTGGGTGTAAGAGACTAACAAAGATCATAATTTGATATGAAAGTGGATCATATATTTGAATAGGAGATCATAGTGTTTTGCATGAATATAGCGGTGATACGCGTGTTGTGGTTTTGCACATGTTATACCATAATGTGATAATGCATGGCGTTTGCAACTCACAGCTAAATGTCGAACAATCTAAACCATACTATACATCAAACAATCTCACATTTTATTTGAATTTGTGATAATGTGTGGCGTTTGCAGCTTTCAACTAAATATCAAACAATCTAAACAATACTATATATCGAACATTCTCACATTTTATTTGAATTTGTGGTAATGTGTGGTGTTTGCAACTCACATCTAAATACTTGTAGGCGTAGGGGGCGGGGCACCATACATAATGTGATAAACACATTATACATATGAGGCATGGTTTAGTTTGTTAAGATCTAGCTAGAGCTTGAAATGTACTATGATTTGAAATCAACATAAAGTGGATTCAAAAAATTGAGTTCGAGTTCATATAGTACACATAGTTCATATGTAACTCGAGACTAATCATGTGGTGTGTTGTGAAGATAATACACAAACGATGGTTTAACTTGACAATAATGACGATTGTAGATCTTATTAAAACAGAGAAACGAATTCAAATGCTTTGACTTCACAACAATCATTATTGTAGATCTTATTCAAATAGAGAAACGAATTCAAATTTTTAGTTCATATTGAAGCGGTAGTATATACGTTTGGAATGCACTAAAACGTTCATTTGAGTACTAGGTTGCATGCATTATACACGTAGCCAAATATTTTAAATGAACATAACATGAATTCAAAGTTTTGAATGACATTTGTAGTGCGAATTGATTTGGTACAGTACACGTTAGGCTTGTCTGGAAAGTTCAACCCGCGCCTTGTTAGCCTGAAATATTTAAGATATATCTTTGTCTCGTTGTGCTCCGACAACTCCCTCCATCTCAACCCGCGCCTTGCTATTCCAAAATTACAACGCGCGTGAAAACTCCCACCTCCTGTGAAATCCCGACACGCGAAATGCCCGTGATACCCCTGAACAGAAAGAACCGCCTCAAATTGGTGGGGGTACTTTCGTAACTTACCCCACACTTCGGACAAGCGCGTCCCTAAGCCATGGTTCCCCACTCCCATCCCATCCACTCACCCATTCGTACACCGAGGCCGGCAAAACTCGCGAAGCCCCACACCCCCCTCCATCCACCACCCAGCCGGAGCCTCTTCCCCGATGATGTCGTCCACAGCAACACCTCGACGTCCATCATCGACCGTACCGGATGAGGATCCGTCGTCGATCTCGTCGTCCCGCCGGTTCAACCACCCCGTCCTCCACCTCCAAGGAGCTGCCCCGACATTTCCCTCGTCTTTCGTGCCACCTCCATTCCCACACCGTCGTCTTCACCTTCACCATTGGAAGAGCATCATCATCACCGTTTCCTCTAATGAAGCTGCAGCCTAATCAGTGCCACCACAGAGGTTATACATTAATCGCTGCATTTTCTTCTTGATTCGATCTCACGGTGCTGTCGGCGCTCGGTCCCGAGCTGACACGGCGCGGCTCCATCCACGGCGGCGTCGCCGGCCACTTCCTCCACGGCGTGGCTCCCTCGACGGAGACGTCCACATCAGTAGGAGTTGCTGCTGCTTTAGCTCTCGCTCGCGCTGCTGCTCTGCTCTTGCTCTCGGTCCCCTGCCTGGTCTGCTCTTGATCTTGCTCTTGCTCGTGCTGCTACTCTCGCTCTTGCTCTTGCTTGCGATGCTGCTCCGATTTAGCTACACTTCAGTCGACTGAATCGAATTTTGGGTCAGTCAATTTTCACGGGGTGGGGGGCTCGCCAAAGTAAAGGAAGAACCAGCCGCAGCGGGGAGGGGGCTCGTCGGAGAGGCACCCCACTATGTATCTTAGGGTTCAGGGTGGGGGCGGTGGTCGCCGGTGGTGGTGGGGCAGTGGCGTGGGGATCGCCGGAGAAAAAGCTCGGCATGGGGGGGCTACAGGGATGGCCGGGGCGGCAGCGGACCGGTAGTGGGGAGTATTTTCGGGGCGGGTGGGGCGGCGCAAAGTCGGCTGCGGGCGTCGGGGGCGGCTGTTTGGCCAGTGGTGGCTGGCGGCTTAGGGGGTGGAGGTTGAAGATGAACTGCAGGCCCTTGATTTCGTATCCAATGGCTGCTAAATCGACTGACCAGAGATGAAAAAGTCAATCGACTGACTTGTAGCCTCACCTCTGGTGCGTTCAGTTTCGACAGTAAAATTCAGTTTCGACAACAAAATTCAGTTTTGACAGTTAAATTCAGTTTCAACGGTTAAGTTCAGAGATGAGCGGCTGATGTATACATCTAGCACTTTGTGGTTATGTATTTTACGTCATCTATTGGAGATGCTATTAGAATTCCACTCAGGTTAACGTTGTCTCTCTTGTCCTGCTTCAGCCTCGGCGTCATACAACTCACCGGAGTTGCTCCAACAATGAAACCCTCCATCAGAGCGGAGCTGTACCTCGGGCTTCATCTCCAGATGCCTAAGATCTTCTTCCCCTCCTCCGACGGCCAAGTCAGCCGGAGCATCCTCACCGGCCAACCCAATCACGCTGAGATCGACATGGCTTCGCCAAAGAGGTTGTACACTTCTTGTGGTTTGACTTAATCTCACCATGCTTCTTTGCATCATGTGATCTTCCAATTCTTGTGAACCAAACACCCAGATTGGCAGAAATCCTGTGTTTTTAAATTCTCTGTTTTGCACATGCATTCCTATCCTATTCATGTCTATTTCCTATCCCTGCATTGCTAGAATCCTCAAATTCAAACAAGCCCTTACACAATTACTTCTGTTATAGATATCTGTCAAAGAAAACCTTGTGTGGTTTGTCCTGCTCCTGCGGTACTGTGTTCCACCCTAGCTCAGCTGCTCCAACAACGGAAGGGTTCACCACAGCAGGGATCCGCTCTCCAGACTGTCTTTCACCGCCTCAGATCTTCTTCCCCGCCGCCGGCAGCCACGACAACTGCATTACCATCATCAACTGAGCACATGACCTTGAGGACTACACGGGTCCGCAAGAGAGGTCGCACTCTTCCGTGTCTGCTTACGTTATGCATCGCTTAATATGATGACATGCTACTTTATCGTCGTGTTCACCTATTAGACTCCGACTCAGGTCCAAACTTATGCTGAAACTTGATTTTTTAAATGGTTGTGGGGGTACATATTGGGGCAGCAATCAGTACTATATGTCAACTATCTGGTTAATCTCGGGTGTCTACTATGAGTTTCATGTTGGGTGCAAACAAATATTAAAGGAGCCATTATTTGTATTTTTTAACTAAAGCTATTATTTGCCTGCTATCATTGGTTTTGGGCCTACCCATAGTTCGCTACCTTCACTCAGGATTTGTGCATGCACTCCTTACATAATCTCACTATGTTTTATTCCTATGCATGTCAGTTATTGTACACAATGGAACTGAACATGTAGAGCAAAAGAGATGAGCCTTGCGTGGCAATAAAATTTTATGCAGACGTCGCTCCATGGTGGGCGCAAAGGCAGCCCCTCTCCACCCATTTCGGATTGTAATCAAGAGGAAGATAACTCCTCAGAGGAGGATTCAGAGACACATGACCAGTCCTATCCCCCCCCCCCTCGAGGTGCATGCTCTAACTTGGCAGGGTTATGTTGCTCATATCGTGCATATGGTATCTTGCATTGCTATGTCATTTGCTTAGTTTAGACATGATTTGTGTGAATGCCACATGTTCAGTGTCTAATTACCATATATGTGAATTATGCAATGCCATCTTTTTGCAAGACATTATACATGTGAATTATGCAATGGTATCTTGTTGCAAGGCATTATATATGTGAATTATGCAATGCCATGTTGTTTAGCCAAGCGTCATATATGTGAATTATATCATGCCGTCCTTTTTTTTGTATTTCTCATTTCTTTTGTCGACAATGTTTGTATATTCAACTGCTCTTACTGTGCATCAGCCATTTGAATTGGTGATGGAGAAATCTGGAGTGAAAACAAGGTCTTCAGAGTAGACAATGCTACCTAGTGAAGCAGATATGTTGCTGGTTACAGATAGCTCTTCAGAGGAGGATTCAGAGGCAGATGACCAGTCCTGCTATCCCCCTGAGGTGTATGCTCAAACTTGGCAGGGTTATATTACTCATATCATGCATATGTTGTATTGCAATGCTTAGTGTTTACATCATCTACACGATATTGAATGCCATCTCCTTAGTTGACACATCATATATGCGATTGTTGAATATAAATCATATATTCGAATTATATCATGCCATGATGTTTACATAGACAACATGTATCTGAATTATGGCATGCCAACCCATTTTCTAAAGACATAATATAGTTATATCATCTCATCCTATTCACATAGTCATCATATTTTGAATTATGTCATTCTATCCGTGAATTATCATGCCATCATGTTTCCATCGACGGCATGTTTGTGATTTATGGCATGCCAACCACTTTAATAGACACATCGTATAGTTATATCATGTCATCCTGTTTACATAGTCATCATATTCTGAAGTATGTCATTCTATCATGTTTAGTTAGCCATCATACATGTGAAATTGTGTCATGCTATCTTGTTTAATTAGCCATCATATATTTGAAATTATGTCCTGCTATTCTGTTTGGTTAGACAACATAAATGTGAATTATTTCATGCCCTGTTTTCTTCCCTACTATCCATTGCACCTGTCTATCTTACAATGTATGTACATTCAATTACTTTTCTTGTTTATCAGCCATTTCAACTGGAGGGGGTGATGGCAGTATCTGTGGGAGTAAAAACACGGTCTTCAGAAAAGATCGTGCTACCTGTCGATGGAGATCGAACCACGGTTGTACTTGCCCAAGAACCTGAAGGAAATATGCCCTAGAGGCAATAATAAAAATGTTATTTGTATTTCCTTATATCATGATAAATGTCTTTTATTCATGCTAGAATTGTATTAACCGGAAACTTAGTACATGTGTGAATACATAGACAAAATAGTATGTCCCTAGTATGCCTCTACTAGACTAGCTCATTGATCAAAGATGGTTATGTTTCCTAGCCATAGACATGAGTTGTCATTTGATCAACGGGATCACATCATTAGGAGAATGATGTGATGGACAAGACCCATCCGTTAGCATAGCACTATGATCGTTTAGTTTTACTGCTATTGCTTTCTTCATGACTTATACATGTTCCTATGACTATGAGATTATGCAACTCCCGAATACCGTAGGAACACCTTGTGTGCTATCAAACGTCACAACGTAACTGGGTGATCATAAAGATGCTCTACAGGTGTCTCCGAAAGTATTCGTGGTGTTGGCATAGATCAAGATTAGGATTTGTCACTCCGAGTGTCGGAGAGGTATCTCTGGGCCCTCTCGGTAACACACATCACAATAAGCCTTGCAAGCAAAAGACTAATGAGTTAGTCACGAGATGATGAGTTACGGAATGAGTAAAGAGACTTGCCAGTAACGAGATTGAACTAGGTATAGAGATACCGACGATCGAATCTCGGGCAAGTAACATACCGATGACAAAAGGAACAACGTATGTTGTTATGCGGTTTTGACCGATAAAAGATGTTCGTAGAATATGTAGGAGCCAATATGAACATCCAGGTTCCGCTATTGGTTATTGACCGGAGATGAGTCTTGGTCATGTCTACATAGTTCTCGAACCCGTAGGGTCCGCACGCTTAATGTTTGATAACGATCGGTATTATGAGTTGATGAGTATTGATGTACCGAAGGTAGTTCGGAGTCCTGGATGAGATCACGGACATGACGAGGAGTCTCGGAATGCCCGAGACATAAAGATTGATATATTGGACGACTATATTCGGACACCGAAAGTGTTCCGGGAAAGTTTCGGATTTATCGGGATTGCCGGAGGGGGTTACTGGAACCCCCTACGAGAGGGGATGGTCCATAGTGGGCCTAAAGGGAAAGAGAGAGGCAGCCCATAGGGCTGGCCGGCGCCCCCACCTAGGGTTCCTAGTTGGACTAGGATTGGGGGGGGGCGCCACCTCTCCTATTCCTTTCCCTCTTCTTTCTTTTGGTGAATCCTACTAGGAATAGGATTGCAATCCTATTCCTAGTAGGACTCCTTCCCTAGCCGCACCAGGAGAAATTGGCCGGCCTCCCTCCCTTGCTCCTTTATATACGGGGGCAGGGGGGCACCCAAAGACACACAAGTTGAATTGTTTTAGCCGTGTGCGGTGCCCCCCTCCACAGTATCACACCTCGATCATACCGTCGCGGAGCTTAGGCGAAGCCCTGCGCCGGTGAACACATCATATCCGTCACCACGCCGTCGTGCTGACGAAACTCTCCCGTGAAGCTCAACTGGATCAAGAGCTCGTGGGACGTCATCAAGTTGAACGTGTGCTGAACGCGGAGGTGCCGTACGTTCGGTGCTTGATCGGTTGGATCGCGAAGAAGTTCGACAACATCAACCGCGTCATTTGACGCTTCCGCTCCCGGTCTACGAGGGTACGTAGACACACTCTTCCCTCTCGTTGCTATACATCTGGTAGATAGATCTTGCGTGATCGTAGGAAAATTTTAAAATACTACGTTCCCCAACAGTGGCATCATGAGCCAGGTCTATGCGTAGATGATATGCACGAGTAGAACACAATGAGTTGTGGGCGATACTAGTCATACTGCTTACCAGCATGTCATACTTTGCTTCGGCGGTATTGTGAGATGAAGCGGCCCGGACCGACATTATGCGTACGCTTACGCGAGACTGGTTTCACCGTTACGAGCACTCGTTGCTTAAAGGTGACTGGCGGGTGTCTGCCTCTCTCACTTTAGCTGAATCAAGTGTGGCTACGCCCGGTCCTTGTGAAGGTTAAAACAGCACATACTTGACGAAACATCGTTGTGGTTTTGTATGCGTAGGTAAGAACGGTTCTTGCTAAGCCCGTAGCAGCCACGTAAAACATGCAACAACAAAGTAGAGGACGTCTAACTTGTTTTTGCAGGGCATGTTTGTTGGGGAACGTAGTATTTTAAAATTTTCCTACGATCACGCAAGATCTATCTACCAGATGCATAGCAACGAGAGGGGAGAGTGTGTCTACGTACCCTTGTAGACCGGGAGCGGAAGCGTCAAGTGACGCGGTTGATGTTGTCGAACGTCTTCGCGATCCAACCGATCAAGCACCGAACGTACGGCACCTCCGCGTTCAGCACACGTTCAGCTTGATGACGTCCCACGAGCTCTTGATCCAGTTGAGCTTCATGGGAGAGTTTCGTCAGCACGACGGCGTGGTGACGGATATGATGTGTTCACCGGCGCAGGGCTTCGCCTAAGCTCCGCGACGGTATGACCGAGGTGTGATTCTGTGGAGGGGGGCACCGCACACGGCTAAAACAATTCAACTTGTGTGTCTTTGGGTGCCCCCTTGCCCCCGTATATAAAGGAGCAAGGGAGGGAGGCCGGCCAACTCCTCCTGGTTCGGCTAGGGAAGGAGTCCTACTAGGAATAGGATTGCAATCCTATTCCTAGTAGGATTCACCAAAAGGAAGAAGGGGGAAAGGAATAGGAGAGGTGGCGCCCCCCCCCCCCCAATCCTAGTCCAACTAGGAACCCTAGGTGGGGGCGCCGGCCAGCCCTATGGGCTGCCTCTCTCTTTCCCTTTAGGCCCACTATGGACCATCCCCTCTCGTAGGGGGTTCCGGTAACCCCCTCCGGCAATCCCGATAAATCCGAAACTTTTCCGGAACACTTCCGGTGTCCGAATATAGCCGTCCAATATATTAATCTTTATGTCTCATACATTCCGAGACTCCTCGTCATGTTCGTGATCTCATCCGGGACTCCGAACTACCTTCGGTACATCAATACTCAAAAACTCATAATACCGATCGTCATCAAACGTTAAGCGTGCGGACCCAACGGGTTCGAGAACTATGTAGACATGACCGAGACTCATCTCCGGTCAATAACCAATAGCGGAACCTGGATGTTCATATTGGCTCCTACATATTCTACGAAGATCTTTTATCGGTCAGAACCGCATAACAACATACGTTGTTCCTTTTGTCAAACGGTATGTTACTTGCCCGAGATTCGATCGTCGGTATCTCTATACCTAGTTCAATCTCGTTACCGGTAAGTCTCTTTACTCGTTCCGTAACACATCATCTCGTGACTAACTCATTAGTCTTTTGCTTGCAAGGCTTATTGTGATGTGTGTTACCGAGAGGGCCCAGAGATACCTCTCCGACACTCGGAGTGACAAATCCTAATCTTGATCTATGCCAACACCACGAATACTTTCGGAGACACCTGTAGAGCATCTTTATGATCACCCAGTTACGTTGTGACGTTTGATAGCACACAAGGTGTTCCTACGGTATTCGGGAGTTGCATAATCTCATAGTCATAGGAACATGTATAAGTCATGAAGAAAGCAATAGCGGTTAAACTAAACGATCATAATGCTATGCTAACGGATGGGTCTTGTCCATCACATCATTCTCCTAATGATGTGATCCCGTTGATCAAATGACAACTCATGTCTATGGCCAGGAAACATAACCATCTTTGATCAATGAGCTAGTCTAGTAGAGGCATACTAGGGACATACTGTTTTGTCTATGTATTCACACATGTACTAAGTTTCCGGTTAATACAATTCTAGCATGAATAAAAGACATTTATCATGATATAAGGAAATACAAATAACATCTTTATTATTGCCTCTAGGGCATATTTCCTTCAGTCTCCCACTTGAACTAGAGTCAATAATCTAGCTCACATCGCCATGTGATTTAATACCGATAGTTCACATCATTATGTGAATAACACCCATAGTTCACATCACCATGTGACCAACACCCAAAGGGTTTACTAGAGTCAATAATCTAGTTCACATCGCTATGTGATTAATACCCAAGAGTAATGAGGTGTGATCATGTTTTGCTTGTGAGAGAAGTTTAGTCAACGGGTCTGTCATATACAGATCCCTATGTATTTCGCAAATTTCTATGTCTACAATGCTCTGCATGGAGCTACTCTAGCTAATTGCTCCCACTTTCAATACGCATCCAGATTGATACTTAGAGTCATCTGGATTTAGTGTCAAAGCTTGCATTGGCGTAACCCTTTACGACGAACTCTTTATCACCTCCATAATCGAGAAATATTTCCTTAGTCATCCAATTACTAAGGATAATTTTGACCGCTGTACAGTGATCTACTCCTGGATCACTATTGTACCTCCCTGTCAAACTCTTGGCAAGGTACACAACGTGTTTTGTAACCAGCATGGCATACTTTATAGAACCTATGGCTGAGGCATAGGGAATGACTTTCATTCTCTCTATATTTTTCTGCCGTGGTCTGGCTTTGAGTCTTACTCAACTTCACACCTTACAAGTCAGGCAAGAACTTCTTCTTTGACTGATCCATTTTGAACTACTTCAAAATCTTATCAAGGTATGTACTCATCGAAAGTCTTATCAAGCGTCTTGATCTATCTATATAGATCTTGATGCTCAATATGTAAGCAGCTTCACCGAGGTCTTTCTTTGAAAAACTCCTTTCAAACACTCCTTTATGCTTTCCAGAAAATTCTACATCATTTCCTGATCGACAATATGTCATTCACATATACTTATCAGAAAGGTTGTAGTGCTCCCACTCACTTCTTGTAAATGCAGGCTTCTCCAAAAGTCTGTATAAAACCATATGCTTTGATCACTTCATCAAAGCGTATATTCCAACTCCGAGATGCTTGCACCAGTCCATAGATGGATCGCTGGAGCTTGCATAATTTGTTAGCACCTTTTGGATCGACAAAACCTTCTGGTTGTATCATATACAACTCTTCTTTGAGATATCCATTCAGGAATGTAGTTTTAACATCCATTTGCCAGATTTCATAATCATAAAATGCGGCAATTGCTAACATGATTCGGACGGACTTAAGCATCGCTACAGGTGAGAAAGTCTCATCGTAGTCAACTCCTTGAACTTGTCGAAAACCTTTCGCAACAAGTCGAGCTTTGTAAACAGTAATATTACCGTCTGCGTCGGTCTTCCTCTTGAAGATCCATTTATTTTCGATGGCTTGCCGATCATCGGGCAAGTCAACCAAAGTCCATACTTTGTTCTCATACATGGATCCCATCTCAGATTTCATGGCTTCAAGCCATTTTGCGGAATCTGGGCTCATCATCGCTTCCTCATAGTTCGTAGGTTCATCATGGTCTAGTAACATGATTTCCAGAACTGGGTTGCCGTACCACTCTGGTGCGGAACGTACTCTGGTTGATCTACGACGTTCAGCAGAAACTTGATCCGAAGTTTCATGATCATTATCATTAACTTCCTCACTAATTGGTGTAGGAATCACTGGAACAATTTCCTGTGATGTACTACTTTCCAATCTGGGAGAAGGCACAATTACCTCATCAAGTTCTACTTTCCTCCCACTCACTTCTTTCGAGAGAAACTCCTTCTCTAGAAAGGATCCATTTTTAGCAACGAATATCTTGCCTTCGGATCTGTGATAGAAGGTGTACCCAACAGTCTCTTTTGGGTATCCTATGAAGATTTACTTCTCCGGTTTGGGTTCAAGCTTATCATGTTGAAACTTTTTCACATAAGCATCGCAGTCCCAAACTTTAAGAAACAACAACTTTGGTTTCTTGCCAAACCACAGTTCTTAAGGCATTGTCTCAACGGATTCAGATGAGGCCCTTATTTAACGTGAATGTAGATGTCTCTAATGCATGACCCAAAACGATAGTGGTAAATCGGTAAGAGACATCATAGGTCGCACCATATCCAATAAAGTACGGTTACGACGTTCGGACACACCATTATGCTGTGGTGTTCCGGGTGGCGTGAGCTGTGAAACTATTCCACATTGTTTCAAATGAAGACCAAACTCGTAACTCAAATATTCTCCTCCACGATCAGATCGTAGAAACTTTATTTTCTTGTTACGATGATTCTCTACTTCACTCTGAAATTCTTTGAACTTTTCAAATGTTTCAGACTTGTGCTTTATTAAGTAGATATACCCATATCTGCTCAAATCATCAGTGCAGGTCAGAAAATAACGATACCCGCCGCGAGCTTCAACACTCATTGGTCCGCATACATCAATATGTATGATTTCCAACAAATATGTTGCTCGCTCCATAGTTCCGGAGAACGGAGTTTTAGTCATCTTGCCCATGAGGCATGGTTCGCAAGCACCAAGTAATTCATAATCAAGTGATTCCAAAAGTCCATCATTATGGAGTATCTTCATGCGTTTTACACCAATATGACTTAAATGGCAGTGCCACAAATAAGTTGCACTATCATTATTAACCTTGCATCTTTTGGCTTCAATATTATGAATATGTGTATCACACGATCGAGATCCAACAAACTATTTTCATTGGGTGTATGACCATAGAAGGTTTTATTCATGTAAACAGAACAACAATTATTCTCTAACTTACATGAATAACTGTATTGCAATAAACATGATCAAATCACATTCATGCTCAACACAAACACCAAATAACAGTTATTTAGGTTCAACACTAATCCCGAAAGTATAGGGAGTGTGCGATGATGATCATATCAATCTTGGAACTGCTTCCAATACACATCGTCACTTCATCCTTTAACTAGTTTATGTTCATTATGCAACTCCCACTTCGAGTTACTACTCTTTAGCAACTGAACCAATATCAAATACCGAGGAGTTGCTATGAACACTAGTAAAATACACATTAATATTCTGTATATCAAATATACCTTTTGTTCACTTTGCCATCCTCCTTATCCGCCAAGTATCTAGGGCAGTTCCACTTTTAGTGACCATTTCCTTTGCAGTATAAGCACTTGTTTCAGGCTTGAGTTTAGCTTTGGGTTTCTTCACGGGAGTGACAACTTGCTTGTCATTCTTCTTGAAGTTCCCCTCCTATCCCTTTGCCCTTTACTTGAAACAAGTGGTCTTGTTAACCATCAACACTTGATGCTTTTTCATGATTTCTACCTTCGCCTACTTCAGTATCGCGAAGAGCTGGGAATTCCTTTCGTCATCCCTTGCATATTATAGTTCATCACGAAGTTCTACTAACTTGGTGATAGTGACTAGAGAACTTTGTCAATTACTATCTTATCTGGAAGATTAACTCCCACTTGATTAAAGTAATTGTAGTACCCAGACAATCTGAGCACATGCTCACTGGTTGAGCTATTCTCCTCCATCTTGTAGGCAAAGTACTGTCAGAGGTCTTATACCTCTCGACACGGGCATGAGTATGAAATACTAATTTCAACTCTTGGAACATCTTATATGCTCCATGGCGTTCAAAACGTTTTTGAAGTCCCGGTTCTAAGCCGTAAAGCATGGTGCACTTAAACTATCAAGTAGTCATCATACCGAGCTTTTGTCAAAACGTTCATAACGTCTACATCTGCTCCTGCAATAGGTCTGTCACCTAGCGGTGCATCAAGGACATAATTCTTCTGTGCAGCAATGAGGATAATCCTCAGATCACGGAACAATTCCGCATCATTGCTACTAACATCTTTCAATCTTGGTTTTCTCTAGGAACATATGAAAAATAAACGGGGAGCAACATCGCGAGCTATTGATCTACAACATAGATATGCTAATACTACCAGGACTAACTTCATGATAAATTAAAGTTCAATTTAATCATATTACTTAAGAACTCCCACTTAGATAGACATCCCTCCGGTCATCTAAATGATCACGTGATCCAAATCAACTAAACCATGTCCGATCATCACGTGAGATGGAGTAGTTTCAATGGTGAACATCTTATGTTGATCATATCTACTATATGATTCACGCTCGACCTTTCGGTCTCCAGTGTTCCGAGGCCATATCTGTATATGCTAGGCCCGTCAAGTTTAACCCGAGTATTCTGCGTGTGCAAAACTGGCTTACACCCGTTGTATTTGAACGTAGAGCTTATCACACCCGATCATCACGTGGTGTCTCGGCACAACGAACTTTCGCAACGGTGCATACTCAGGGAGAACACTTATACCTTGAAATTTAGTAAGGGATCATCTTATAATGCTACCGTCGTTCTAAGCAAAATAAGAAGCATAATAAGATAAACATCACATGCAATCAAAATATGTGACATGATATGGCCATCATCATCTTGTGCTTTTGATCTCCATCTCCAAAGCACCGTCATGATCACCTTCGCAAAACATGATCATCTCATACAAAAACCGTATAACTCATCATGTCTTGACCATATCACATCACAACATGCCCTGCAAAAACAAGTTAGACGTCCTCTACTTTGTTGTTGCAAGTTTTACGTGGCTGCTACGGGCTTAGCAAGAACCGTTCTTACTTACGCATATAAAACCACAACGATGTTTCGTCAAGTATGTGATGTTTTAACCTTCACAAGGACCGGGCGTAGCCACACTTGATTCAGCTAAAGTGAGAGAGACAGACACCCGCCAGTCACCTTTAAGCAACGAGTGCTCGTAACGGTGAAACCAGTCTCGCGTAAGCGTACGCGTAATGTCGGTCCGGGCCGCTTCATCTCACAATACCGCCGAAGCAAAGTATGACATGCTGGTAAGCAGTATGACTAGTATCGTCCACAATCTCATTGTGTTCTACTCGTGCATATCATCTACGCATAGACCTGGCTCTGATACCACTGTTGTGGAACGTAGTATTTTAAAATTTTCCTACGATCACGCAAGATCTATCTACCAGATGCATAGCAACGAGAGGGGAGAGTGTGTCTATGTACCCTTGTAGACCGGGAGCGGAAGCGTCAAGTGACGCGGTTGATGTTGTCGAACTTCTTCGCGATCCAACCGATCAAGCACCGAACGTACGGCACCTCCGCGTTCAGCACACGTTCAGCTTGATGACGTCCCACGAGCTCTTGATCCAGTTGAGCTTCACGGGAGAGTTTCGTCAGCACGATGGCGTGGTGACGGATATGATGTGTTCACCGGCGCAGGGCTTCGCCTAAGCTCCGCGACGGTATGACCGAGGTGTGATTCTGTGGAGGGGGGCACCGCACACGGCTAAAACAATTCAACTTGTGTGTCTTTGGGTGCCCCCTTGCCCCCGTATATAAAGGAGCAAGGGAGGGAGGCCGGCCAACTCCTCCTGGTGCGGCTAGGGAAGGAGTCCTACTAGGAATAGGATTGCAATCCTATTCCTAGTAGGATTCACCAAAAGGAAGAAGGGGGAAAGGAATAGGAGAGGTGGCGCCCCCCCCCCCAATCCTAGTCCAACTAGGAACCCTAGGTGGGGGCGCCGGCCAGCCCTATGGGCTGCCTCTCTCTTTCCCTTTAGGCCCACTATGGACCATCCCCTCTCGTAGGGGGTTCCGGTAACCCCCTCCGGCAATCCCGATAAATCCGAAACTTTTCCGGAACACTTCCGGTGTCCGAATATAGCCGTCCAATATATTAATCTTTATGTCTCAGACATTCCGAGACTCCTCGTCATGTCCGTGATCTCATCCGGGACTCCGAACTACCTTCGGTACATCAATACTCAAAAACTCATAATACCGATCGTCATCAAACGTTAAGCGTGCGGACCCTACGGGTTCGAGAACTATGTAGACATGACCGAGACTCATATCCGGTCAATAACCAATAGCAGAACCTGGATGTTCATATTGGCTCCTACATATTCTACGAAGATCTTTTATCGGTCAGAACCGCATAACAACATACGTTGTTCCTTTTGTCAAACGGTATGTTACTTGCCCGAGATTCGATCGTCGGTATCTCTATACCTAGTTCAATCTCGTTACCGGCAAGTCTCTTTACTCGTTCCGTAACACATCATCTCGTGACTAACTCATTAGTCTTTTGCTTGCAAGGCTTATTGTGATGTGTGTTACCGAGAGGGCCCAGAGATACCTCTCCGACACTCGGAGTGACAAATCCTAATCTTGATCTATGCCAACACCACGAATACTTTCGGAGACACCTGTAGAGCATCTTTATGATCACCCAGTTACGTTGTGACGTTTGATAGCACACAAGGTGTTCCTACGGTATTCGGGAGTTGCATAATCTCATAGTCATAGGAACATGTATAAGTCATGAAGAAGGCAATAGCAGTAAAACTAAACGATCATAGTGCTATGCTAACGGATGGGTCTTGTCCATCACATCATTCTCCTAATGATGTGATCCCGTTGATCAAATGACAACTCATGTCTATGGTTAGGAAACATAACCATCTTTGATCAATGAGCTAGTCTAGTAGAGGCATACTAGGGACATACTGTTTTGTCTATGTATCCACACATGTACTAAGTTTCCAGTTAATACAATTCTAGCATGAATAAAAGACATTTATCATGATATAAGGAAATACAAATAACATCTTTATTATTGCCTCTAGGGCATATTTCCTTCAGTCTCCCACTTGAACTAGAGTCAATAATCTAGATTACAAAGTGATGATCCTCACACCCATGGAGTCTTGGTGCTGATCATGTTTTGCCCGTGGAAGAGGCTTAGTCAACGGGTCTGCAATATTCAGATCCGTATGTATTTTGCAAATCTCTATGTCTCCCTCCTTGACTAGATCGCGGATGGAATTGAAGCGTCTTTTGATGTGCTTTGTTCTCTTGTGAAACCTAGATTCCTTCGCCAAGGCTATGGCTCCAGTGTTGTCACAAAAGATTTTCATTGGACCCGATGCACTAGGTACTACACCTAGATCGGATATGAACTCCTTCATCCAGACTCCTTCATTTGCTGCTTCCGAAGCAGCTATGTATTCCGCTTCACACGTAGATCCCGCCACGACGCTCTGCTTGGAACTGCACCAACTGACAGCTCCACCGTTCAATAAAAATACATATCCGGTTTGTGACTTTGAGTCATCCGGATCAGTGTCAAAGCTAGAATCGACGTAACCGTTTACGACGAGCTCTTTGTCACCTCCATATACGAGAAACATATCCTTTGTTCTTTTCAGATACTTTAGGATGTTTTTGACCGATGTCCAGTGATCCACTCCTGGATTACTTTGGTACCTCCCTGCTAGACTTATAGCAAGGCACACATCAGGTCTGGTACACAGCATTGCATACATGATAGATCCTATGGCTGAGGCATAGGGAATGACTTTCATTTTCTCTCTATCTTCTGCAGTGGTCGTGTTGGGGAACGTAGTATTTTAAAATTTTCCTACGATCACGCAAGATCTATCTACCAGATGCATAGCAACGAGAGGGGAGAGTGTGTCTACGTACCCTCGTAGACCGGGAGCGGAAGCGTCAAGTGACGCGGTTGATGTTGTCGAACTTCTTCGCGATCCAACCGATCAAGCACCGAACGTACGGCACCTCCGCGTTCAGCACACGTTCAGCTTGATGACGTCCCACGAGCTCTTGATCCAGTTGAGCTTCACGGGAGAGTTTCGTCAGCACGACGGCGTGGTGACAGATATGATGTGTTCACCGGCGCAGGGCTTCGCCTAAGCTCCGCGACGGTACGACCGAGGTGTGATTCTGTGGAGGGGGGCACCGCACACGGCTAAAACAATTCAACTTGTGTGTCTTTGGGTGCCCCCCTGCCCCCGTATATAAAGGAGCAGGGGAGGGAGGCCGGCCAACCTCTCCTGGTGCGGCTAGGGAGGGAGTCCTACTAGGAATAGGATTGCAATCCTATTCCTAGTAGGATTCACCGAAAGGAAGAAGGGGGAAAGGAATAGGAGAGGTGGCGCCCCCCCAATCCTAGTCCAACTAGGATTCCTAGGTGGGGGCGCCGGCCAGCCCTATGGGCTGTCTCTCTCTCACCCTTTAGGCCCACTATGGACCATCCCCTCTCGTAGGGGGTTCCGGTAACCCCCTCCGGCATTCCCGATAAATCCGAAACTTTTCCGGTATACTTCCGGTGTCCGAATATAGCCGTCCAATATATCAATCTTTATGTCTCGGGCATTCCGAGACTCCTCGTCATGTCCGTGATCTCATCCGGGACTCCGAACTACCTTCGGTACATCAATACTCAAAAACTCATAATACCGATCGTCATCAAACGTTAAGCGTGCGGACCCTACGGGTTCGAGAACTATGTAGACATGACCGAGACTCATCTCTGGTCAATAACCAATAGCGGAACCTGGATGTTCATATTGGCTCCTACATATTCTACGAAGATCTTTTATCGGTCAGAACCGCATAACAACATACGTTGTTCCTTTTGTCAAACGGTATGTTACTTGCCCGAGATTCGATCGTCGGTATCTTTATACCTAGTTCAATCTCATTGCCGGCAAGTCTCTTTACTCGTTCCGTAACACATCATCTCGTGACTAACTCATTAGTCTTTTGCTTGCAAGGCTTATTATGATGTGTGTTACCGAGAGGGCCCAGAGATACCTCTCCGACACTCGGAGTGACAAATCCCAATCTTGATCTATGCCAACACCACGAATACTTTCGGAGACACCTGTAGAGCATCTTTATGATCACCCAGTTACGTTGTGACGTTTGATAGCACACAAGGTGTTCCTACGGTATTCGGGAGTTGCATAATCTCATAGTCATAGGAACATGTATAAGTCATGAAGAAAGCAATAGCAGTTAAACTAAACGATCATAATGCTATGCTAACGGATGGGTCTTGTCCATCACATCATTCTCCTAATGATGTGATCCCGTTGATCAAATGACAACTCATGTCTATGGCCAGGAAACATAACCATCTTTGATCAATGAGCTAGTCTAGTAGAGGCATACTAGGGACATACTGTTTTGTCTATGTATTCACACATGTACTAAGTTTCCGGTTAATACAATTCTAGCATGAATAAAAGACATTTATCATGATATAAGGAAATACAAATAACATCTTTATTATTGCCTGTAGGGCATATTTCCTTCAATGTTGTGATGTGATATGGTCAAGACATGATGAGTTATACGGTTTTGTATGAGATGATCATGTTTTGTAATGTTATCGGCAACTGGCAGGAGCCATATGGTTGTCGCTTTATTGTATGAAATGCAATCGCCATGTAATTGCTTTACTTTATCACTAAGCGGTAGCGATAGTCGTAGAAGCAATAGTTGGCAAGACGACAACGATGCTACGATGGAGATCAAGGTGTCGCGCCGGTGACGAAGGTGATCATGAAGGTGCTTTGGAGATGGAGATCAAAAGCACAAGATGATGATGGCCATATCATGTCACATATTTTGATTGCATGTGATGTTTATCTTATTATGCTTCTTATTTTGCTTAGAACGACGGTAGCATTATAAGATGATCCCTTACTAAATTTCAAGGTATAAGTGTTCTCCCTGAGTATGCACCGTTGCGAAAGTTCGTCGTGCCGAGACACCACGTGATGATCGGGTGTGATAAGCTCTACGTTCAAATACAATGGGTGTAAGACAGTTTTGCACACGCAGAATACTCGGGTTAAACTTGACGAGCCTAGCATATGCAGATATGGCCTCGGAACACTGGAGACCGAAAGGTCAAGCGTGAATCATATAGTAGATATGATCAACATAAGATGTTCACCATTGAAACTACTCCATCTCACGTGATGATCGGACATGGTTTAGTTGATTTGGATCACGTGATCATTTAGATGACCGGAGGGATGTCTATCTAAGTGGGAGTTCTTAAGTAATATGATTAATTGAACTTTAATTTATCATGAACTTAGTCCTGGTAGTATTAGCATATCTATGTTGTAGATCAATAGCTCGCGATGTTGCTCCACGTTTTTTTTCTATGTTCCTAGAGAAAACTAAGTTGAAAGATGTTAGTAGCAATGATGCGGAATTGTTCCGTGATCTGAGGATTATCCTCATTGCTGCACAGAGAATTATGTCCTTAATGCACCGCTAGGTGACAGACCTATTGCAGGAGCAGATGTAGACGTTATGAACATTTTGACAAAAGCTCGGTAAGATGACTACTTGATAGTTTAAGTGCACCATGCTTTACGGCTTAGAACCGGGACTTCAAAAACGTTTTGAATGCCACGGAGCATATAAGATGTTCCAAGAGTTGAAATTAGTATTTCATACTCATGCCCGTGTCGAGAGGTATAAGACCTCTGACAGTACTTTGCCTACAAGATGGAGGAGAATAGCTCAACCAGTGAGCATGTGCTCAGATTGTCTGGGTAGTACAATTGCTTTAATCAAGTGGGAGTTAATCTTCCAGATAAGATTGTAATTGACAAAGTTCTCTAGACACTATCGCCAAGTTAGTAGAACTTCGTGATAAACTATAATATGCAAGGGATGACGAAAGTAATTCCCGAGCTCTTCACGATGCTGAAACCGGCGAAGGTAGAAATCGAGAAAGAGCATCAAGTGTTGATGGTTAACCAGACCACTTGTTTCAAGTAAAGGGCAAAGGGATAGAAGGGGAACTTCAAGAAGAATGACAAGCAAGTTGTCACTCCCGTGAAGAAACCCAAAGCTAAACTCAAGCCTGAAACAAGTGCTTATACTGCAAAGGAAATGGTCACTAGAAGTGGAACTGCCCTAGATATTTGGCGGATAAGAAGGATGGCAAAGTGAACAAAGGTATATTTGATATACAGATTATTGATGTGTATTTTACTAGTGTTCATAGCAACCCCTGGGTATTTGATACCGGTTCAGTTGCTAAAGTTAGTAACTCGAAACGAGAGTTGCGGAATGAACAGAGACTAGTTAAAAGTGAAGTGACGATGTGTGTTGGAAGCGGTTCCAATATTGATATGATCATCATCGCACACTCCCTATACTTTCGGGATTAGTGTAGAACCTAAATAAATGTTATTTGGCATTTGCGTTAAGCATGAATATGATTTGATCATGTTTGTTGCAGTACGGTTATTCATTTAAAGTCATAGAATAATTGTTATTCTGTTTACATGAATAAAGCCTTCAATGGTCATACACCCAATGGAAATAGTTTGTTGGATCCCGATCGTAGTGATACACATATTCATAATATTGAAGTCAAAAGATGCAAAGTTTATAATTATAGTGCAACTTATTTGTGGCACTGCCGTTTAGGTCATATTGGTGTAAAGCGCATGAAGAAACTCCATAGTGATGGAATTTTGGAATCACTTGATTATGAATCACTTGGTGCTTGCGAACCATGCCTCATGGGCAAGATGACTAAAACTCCGTTCTCCGGAACTGTGGAGCGAGCAACAGAGTTGTTGGAAATCATACATACAGATGTATGCAGACCAATGAGTGTTGAAGCTCGCGGCAGGTATCGTTATTTTGTGACCTTCACTGATGATTTGAGCAGATATGGGTATATCTACTTGATGAAGCACAAGTCTGAAACATTTGAAAAGTTCAAAGAATTTCAGAGTGAAGTGGAGAATCATCGTAACAAGAAAATAAGAGTTTCTACGATATGATCGTAGAGGTAAAATATTTGAGTTAGCGAGTTTGGCCTTCAGTAAAAACAATGTGAAATAGTTTCACTACTCACGCCACCTGGAACACCATAGTGTAATGGTGTGTCCAAACGTCATAACCGTACTTTATTAGATATGGTGCGATCGATGATGTCTCTTACCGATCTACCACTATCGCTTTTAGGGTTGTGCATTAGAGACAACTGCATTCACGTTTAATAAAGGCACCATCTAAAAATCCGTTGAGACGACGCCTTTTGAACTGTGGTTTGGCAAGAAACCAAAGTTGTCGTTTCTTAAAGTTTGGGGCTGCGATGCTTATGTGAAAAAGCTTCAACCTGAGAAGCTCGAACCCAAGTCGGAGAAATGTGTCTTCATAGGATACCCAAAAGAGAATGTTGGGTACACCTTCTATCACAGATCCGAAGGCAAGATATTCGTTGCTAAGAATGGATTCTTTCTAGAGAAGGAGTTTCTCTCGAAAGAAGTGAGTGGGAGGAAAGTAGAACTTGATGAGGTAATTGTACCTTCTCCCGAATTGGACAGTGGAACATCACAGAAACTAGTTCGAGTGATTCCTACACCAATTAGTGAGGAAGCTAATGATGATGATCATGAAACTTCAGATCAAGTTTCTACCGAACGTCGTAGATCAACCAGAGTACGTTCCGCACCAGAGTGGTACGGCAACCCAGTTCTGGAAGTCATGTTACTAGACCATGATGAACCTGCGAACTATGAGGAAGCGATGATGAGCCCAGATTCCGCAAAATGGCTTGAGGCCATGAAATCTGAGATGGATCCATGTATAAGAACAAAGTATGGACTTTGGTTGACTTGCCCGATGATCGGCAAGCCATCGAAAATAAATGGATCTTCAAGAGGAAGACCGACGCTGACGGTAATGTTACTGTTTACAAAGCTCGACTTGTTGCGAAAGGTTTTCGACAAGTTCAAAGAGTTGACTACGATAAGACTTTCTCACCCGTAGCGATGCTTAAGTCTGTCCGAATCATGTTAGCAATTGCCGCATTTATGAAATCTGGCAAATGGATAACAAAACTGCATTCTTTAATGGATTTATTAAAGAAGAATTGTATATGATGCAACCAGAAGGTTTTGTCAATCCTAAAGGTGCTAACAAAATATGCAAGCTCCAGCGATCCATCTATGGACTGGTGCAAGCATCTCGGAGTTGGAATATACGCTTTGATAAGTTGGTCAAAGCATATAGATTTATACAGACTTGCGGTGAAGCCTGTATTTACAAGAAGTGAGTGGGAGCACTACAACCTTTCTGATAAGTATATGTGAATGACATATTGTCGATCAGAAATGATGTAGAATTTTCTGGAAAGCATAAAGGAGTGTTTAAAAGGAGTTTTTCAAAGAAAGACCTTGGTGAAGCTGCTTACATATTGGGCATCAAGATCTATAGAGATAGATCAAGACGCTTGATAAGACTTTCGATGAGTACATACCTTGATAAGATTTTGAAGTAGTTCAAAATGGATCAGTCAAAGAAGGAGTTCTTGCCTGACTTGTAAGGTGTGAAGTTGAGTAAGACTCAAAGCCAGACCACGGCAGAAAAATATAGAGAGAATGAAAGTCATTCCCTATGCCTCAGCCATAGGTTCTATAAAGTATGCCATGCTGTGTACCAAACATGTTGTGTACCTTGCCATGAGTCTGTCAAGGCGGTACAATAGTGATCCAGGAGTAGATCACTGTACATCGGTCAAAATTATCCTTAGTAACTGGATGACTAAGGAAATGTTTCTCGATTATGGAGGTGATAAAGAGTTCGTCGTAAAGGGTTACGCCGATGCAAGCTTTGACACTAAATCCAGATGACTCTAAGTATCAATCTGGATGCGTATTGAAAGTGGGAGCAATTAGCTAGAGTAGCTCCATGCAGAGCATTGTAGACATAGAAATTTGCAAAATACATACGGATCTGAATGTGACAGACCCGTTGACTAAACTTCTCTCACAAGCAAAACATGATCGCACCTTATTACTCTTGGGTATTAATCACATAGCGATGTGAACTAGATTATTGACTCTAGTAAACCCTTTGGGTGTTGGTCACATGGCGATGTGAACTATGGGTGTTATTCACATGACGATGTGAACTATCGGTATTAAATCACATGGCGATGTGAGCTAGATTATTGACTCTAGTGCAAGTGGGAGACTGAAGGAAATATGCCCTAGAGGCAATAATAAAGATGTTATTTGTATTTCCTTATATCATGATAAATGTCTTTTATTCATGCTAGAATTGTATTAACCGGAAACTTAGTACATGTGTGAATACATAGACAAAATAGTATGTCCCTAGTATGCCTCTACTAGACTAGCTCATTGATCAAAGATGGTTATGTTTCCTAGCCATAGACATGAGTTGTCATTTGATCAACGGGATCACATCATTAGGAGAATGATGTGATGGACAAGACCCATCCGTTAGCATAGCACTATGATCGTTTAGTTTTACTGCTATTGCTTTCTTCATGACTTATACATGTTCCTATGACTATGAGATTATGCAACTCCCGAATACCGTAGGAACACCTTGTGTGCTATCAAACGTCACAACGTAACTGGGTGATCATAAAGATGCTCTACAGGTGTCTCCGAAAGTATTCGTGGTGTTGGCATAGATCAAGATTAGGATTTGTCACTCCGAGTGTCGGAGAGGTATCTCTGGGCCCTCTTGGTAACACACATCACAATAAGCCTTGCAAGCAAAAGACTAATGAGTTAGTCACGAGATGATGAGTTACGGAACAAGTAAAGAGACTTGCCAGTAACGAGATTGAACTAGGTATAGAGATACCGACGATCGAATCTCGGGCAAGTAACATACCGATGACAAAAGGAACAACGTATGTTGTTATGCGGTTTTGACAGATAAAAGATCTTCGTAGAATATGTAGGAGATAATATGAACATCCAGGTTCCGCTATTGGTTATTGACCGGAGATGAGTCTCGGTCATGTCTACATAGTTCTCGAACCCGTAGGGTCCGCACGCTTAACGTTTGATGATGATCGGTATTATGAGTTTTTGAGTATTGATGTACCGAAGGTAGTTCGGAGTCCCGGATGAGATCACGGACATGACAAGGAGTCTCGGAATGTCCGAGACATAAAGATTGATATATTGGACGACTATATTCGGACACCGGAAGTGTTCCGGGAAAGTTTCGGATTTATCGGGATTGCCGGAGGGGGTTACCGGAACCCCCTACGAGAGGGGATGGTCCATAGTGGGCCTAAAGGGAAAGAGAGAGGCAGCCCATAGGGCTGGCCGGCGCCCCCACCTAGGGTTCCTAGTTGGACTAGGATTGGGGGGGCGCCACCTCTCCTATTCCTTTCCCTCTTCTTTCTTTTGGTGAATCCTACTAGGAATAGGATTGCAATCCTATTCCTAGTAGGACTCCTTCCCTAGCCGCACCAGGAGAAGTTGGCCGGCCTCCCTCCCTTGCTCCTTTATATACGGGGGCAGGGGCACCCAAAGACACACAAGTTGAATTGTTTTAGCCGTGTGCGGTGCCCCCCTCCACAGTATCACACCTCGATCATACCGTCGCGGAGCTTAGGCGAAGCCCTGCGCCGGTGAACACATCATATCCGTCACCACGCCGTCGTGCTGACGAAACTCTCCCGTGAAGCTCAACTGGATCAAGAGCTCGTGGGACGTCATCAAGCTGAACGTGTGCTGAACGCGGAGGTGCCGTACGTTCGGTGCTTGATCGGTTGGATCGCGAAGAAGTTCGACAACATCAACCGCGTCATTTGACGCTTCCGCTCCCGGTCTACGAGGGTACGTAGACACACTCTTCCCTCTCGTTGCTATACATCTGGTAGATAGATCTTGCGTGATCGTAGGAAAATTTTAAAATACTACGTTCCCCAACAGAACCAGCCCCACCACACATAACCCAGACTCACGCAGATTGTACCCCTACCCAGTTGGACAGAGAACCAGCTACACCCCTTCTAACCCCAACCCAAGAAGATAGTAACTCAGTTCCCGTTGACACAGCACCGTCTCCACCACAGAGCACCCAAACACGAACAGTTAGTAAGGCAACTGCAGTGCCCAAAGCACGAGGATCACCACTCCGAACCCCAAGTCAACGCATAAAGCAGAAGAAGAATTGTTCTCAGGTCAGGTTCCGTAGCTATGGTTCATACTACTTTGCTCATGCATCACTGTATTTACTCATACCAACTAATTTCAAACTTGAACGTTGCAATTGAAACTCCAATGGCGCAACAGGTATGTTTTAAACCTGTTTCTTTAATGTGTTTGCTATTGTAACTTGCTCTATGTTGATTTCAGTTTCAATTGAATAAACATTTATGTTCTCATGCCATGCACATTACAAGTGTTGTTACTACTGTGTAGTTTCCCACACTTATATTATGTCCATGCTGCTTTGTCTTAAATAGATATGATTCGAACTATATCTATCTTGATTTGGCAACATAAACTAGAATGATATAGACCATATAGTGACCATACTACATATATATATGTTTGTTTCATGTTGTTATCATGTCCACCTTACTACTGAACTGGTTTACCAAAATGAGTTTCATATACTACATTGTAAACCTGTGATGGGTTTGTTTGTTTCTCCTTTAGAACGCGGATAAAATATTGGAGAAGAGTACCCCGTTATGCAATGGTAAAGGAAGTAATGCAGATCAGGTTCAAGATAGTGAGACATCCCTGTTATTCTCCAAGAAAGCTGATAAAAACTATATTAAAGACACTAAGACAACCCCAAAATCCTGTCTTTATGTAGTGTTCGAGTTACTGGCTACTACTGCTGGCACCAGCTCTTCGAACTCGCAGCCCGAATCAGTTCGGCTTCTTGAGTCTCAAATTCAAGTTGAAAGACGTCGATCAGATGTTATGCGACAGGAAGCCGAAGGACTGAGAAGTCCCTGCAGAATTCAGATGCATACTTTCTGGTGCAACAGCAAGTGTTGGAGGATTTTAGCGCCAAACAAGAGAAAGTTAATAAGCTTGCCAGCATATGGGTACACAGGATATTGTTTCTTGAGCTCTTCTGAAGTGGTTTCAGTTCTGGACTTGTTTTGCTGCGATGTTTATATGCTGCTTTGTTCCCTATATTTGCACTTGTGGCGAACTTTGATGCCCAGTAGATGTAATATGTGTAATAGCCGTGATAGCCTAGCGTAAGTTGCTTGCTTATTTATTTCCGTTGTCTTGTTTATTTGTTTTCTTGTAGTCAGTGCAGTTCTTTTTCCGCGGTTTGCTAGTGGTCGGAATAACCTATTTTTTAAAAACTAGGCCACATTAACAATGGGCTACATATTTACTGTAGTTAACATGAGCCTCCTACGGGCCGTAGAAACAATGGGCCTTCTAAGGGCCATAGAAACAATGGGCCTTCTACGGGGTGTAGACACAATGGGCCTTCTATGGGCCGTATCATCAATGGGCCTTCTACGAGCCGTATGATCGGTTGGCCAAACATGGGCCAATAACAGACCACATTATGGTCGTAAATGGGCTAGAGTTGAAATCGTCCGTTCATGGGCCGACCATAATGGTCCGTCATTAATAGGTCGTATTTGATGACGCTATGAAAATGGCCCAAAGTATTAACGGGCCACAAACGGGCTGACTGTAACCACGGGCTATATTTGGCCCACAAGCAGAAAATGACAGTAACGGGCCGAAAGTAAACGAATGTTGGAAATGAGCCCAAGAATAAATGGGCCCTAAGAAGGCCGAAAGATAACATGGGCTGGAAACGGCCCAACGGAATAATGGGTCGTTAATGGGTATAAAGTGATACACTATTCATTACGAGCCAGTTTTACCACGGGCCGTTAATGGGCCAAGGGTTACTAAGGGCCTCATATGGGCCAAAATACGTCATGGGCCATACATGGGACAGAAGTTAAAACGGGCTAGAATTATATTGGACGGCCCTGATGACGCTACTGGGCATAATTCAGATAGGCCGTAAACGGACTCTAGATTAGCGGGCTGTAAATGGGCTATATGCCAACAGGCCGTTAACAGGCTTGTTTTTTATATAATGGGCCGTTAATGGGTATAAAGTGATACACTGTTCATTACGGGCCAGTTTTACCACGGGCCGTTAATGGGCCGAGGGTTACTAAGGGCCTCATATGGGCCAAAAGACGTCATGGGCCATACATGGGCCGGAAGTTAAAACGGGCTGGAATTATATTGGATGGCCCAGATGACGCTACTGGGCCTAATTCGGATAGGCCGTAAACGGGCCCTGGGTTAGCGGGCTGTAAATTGGCTATATGCGAACTGGCCGTTAACAGGCTTGTCGTGGGCCGGCCCGCCACCTTTTGACCAAGTCAAACAGGCCGGCCTTTTCACATGAATGGGCCTCTGTTGGGCCGTGCCACGTGTCGACGTATCATAGGCGCTTTGGGTCCAATGAGTGGATGAAATATGTCCCAACGGTGAGCCGACACGTGTTTCCTCCAGCTAATGATGATTTTACACATGGAAAATCCCCATTGGTCGGGGTTGTTAACGGGTTATCGGATCCAAAACCGGACCCGATAGCTTAACGGCGTTCCGTTGCGGTGGATGCCACGTGTCGGTCACCCTTGACGAAAGCACTTCTGTGACGCATGATTTATCGTCATGGAAGTGGATACTTCCGTGGTGATAATTTTGGTAATGTCCTGGAACACTTCTACGATAGCACATGTATGACTATCTTGATTTTGTCATAAATTTGTCATGGATGTACATGCATGACAGAAAACATGACCTACACGTATCATCATGGAAGTGTACTTTTTTGTAGTGCTTCCCCTCCCCTCTCCTTCCTTTCCCCCTTGTCCATACATGGCAGGGGCGCGACCAGGGCAGGAGCCCTAGGGCTGGCCGGCCACCTATGTGGTGTGCCAGGCTGCCTCTTCTCCCCCTCCCACCTATATATATGTGGGGGGCGCCCCTATCACAACACACCAAAAATTGTTAGCCGTCTGCGGCACCCCCCTCCATAGTTTACGCCTCCGGTCATATTCTCGTAGTGCTTAGGCGAAGCCCTGTGTGGATCACTTCACCATCACCGTCACCACGTCGTCGTGCTGACGGAACTCATCTACTTCCTCGACACTTTTCTGGATCAAGAGTTCGAAGGGCTTCATCGAGCTGGACGTGTCCATAACTCGGAGGTGTCATACGTTTGGTGCTTGATCGATCGGAACGAGAAGAAGTTTGACTACATCAACCACGTTGTCAAACGCTTCCGCTTTCGCTCTATGAGGGTACGTAGACACACTCTCCCCCTCTCGTTGCTATGCATCTCCTAGACAGATCTTGCATGAGCGTAGGATTTTTTCTTTGAAATTGCATGCTACGTTTCCCAACAAATACCTCTAGACCATTATATATATACATTAAGAGCCTGTTTGGGACTGCTCTGCTCCTTAAAATTCAGCTCCGCTCCAGAAAACACAAGCCAAACGGGGTAGCTCCACGATATGCCGCTCCACAAAAAAACTAGAATCCGGGGTACAAGTCTCGGTTTTTTATGAAGATCGTGAGGGGGTGCTCCAAAAAACTCTAGAAGCTGGAGTTGGGAGAAAATTACCCACCACTGCCACCAGTAAGTGGATACCCCTTTGTTATTCCTCTCTCATCCAATCAAATAGATTCTTTCCACCAAATTTCTCATTCTTGAAGCTGGAGCTACATGGAAGCCAAACATTCTCTTTGATAGTGCTACAACTTCTATATGAAACTGCTCCAAAGTGAATTTGGTGAAGTGAAACTGATTTTTGTGAAGTGGAGCGGTCCCAAACAAGCCCTAACATCTCGAGAAACATTTCCACATATATATAATTTAACGGTAATACCCAGTATTACCCGATACTCTCTGAAACACTTCCGGTGACCCCGAAACCCTTCTGAATTCTCTCGAAACTATTCTGAATATTCATGAAATAAATTCACAAATATATTCTCATGACTCTCTTCCTACTAACACTCAGCAGATCATGATTTCCTTAAGCTTGTGACCCCATAGGTTCGGTAACTCATGGACATGAACGAAACCGTTTATTCAATGACCGACAGCGGGACCATGGACGTCCATATCGGTCCCCATGAGTACACGAATGATATTCGAGTGAACCTTTGGTTATCATGTGATGTTCTCTTTGCTTCGTGATACTTCACAAAAATCGGGTTGCCTTGGTTTTTTCCATAAAGGGCGCTTTATTACTTAAAAGGTTTAAGCATTACACCCGGCCTCTGCATAACTAAGATGCACACAGCCAAACAAACAAAGTCCTCTCAACAAAAGTAAAAGTAAAAGTAAAAAAGGTGAAATACAAAGAAACACGTAGAGTCTCCATAACGCCTAAACCGGAGGGGGCCCAATCCTAAGATCATGTTGCCACCCATGTTGGGTAAAAGTATCCCTCGTCGTAGCCTCCAATCGTGTACACACCTCCGTAAACAGGTCTTGATTCTCCACACATTGTAGAGAGGACCATAAACAAAGAGTCCCGGTACATCTGTAGATAACCTGCATAAAAGAAGTACCTTTATCATTAAAAACCTTATCATTTCTACATAGCCAAAGCGACCAAATAACGGCAAGCGCTCCCACCTTGAGAAGCGTTCTGAACCTGTGATCTATCCCATGTAACCAGTTGCCAAATATATTAGCAACACTACAAGGAGGATACAAGCCAGAAGCTATTTGGATGACTAACCATATAGAACGAGCCAATTTGCATTGGAAGAACAAATGTTTTATTGTCTCATCATGCTGACAAAATACGCATTTCGTACATCCATGCCAATTCCTCTTAATAAGGTTATCTTTAGTAAGACTGACTCCGCGATGAAGATACCATACAAAGATTTTATTCTTAAGAGGTATCTTCATCTTCCGGATCTTCTTATTATTGTCAACTGGCACATCAGACTGAAGTAAAGCTCTATACATAGATTCTACTGAGAATTTTCCATTCCCATGTAGATTCCAATGAAATACATCGGACCCATGTGACAAATGCACCGTGGACAACCGCTGGAGCAGGATGTTCCATGATAGGAGTCTGGTTCCAATTAAATCTCTTCTGAATGGCACATTTGGCGGAAATGATTCCAAAACCGTGGCGATGGTATCACCCTTGTGACGCACAATTTTGTATAGAACCGGATATTGTTCCTGGAGTGTAGCATTATCTAGCCACTTATTGTCAGGCCCAAGATGCGATTCTATCCCGATCACGTGACACTTACGTGATTGGGGCACAACCGCATTTCGGGCGCTTAGCAAGATGGATATCATTACCTCGTACCATTACATACATACATGGGGGATACAACAATACTTACAAATCTCATGAATACAACAACATCAATACAAAGTATCCGACTACGGATACAAACAAGAAAAACACAAGACATCCATCTGCCATCCAAGGCTGCCGACCCGGAACCTAACCCAAGACTGAAGAAGAAGAAGAAGAAGAAGAAAGAACTCCAAACAACGATCATCGCTCTCACGTCAAGACATCGGAAACCTGGACCTGCAACTGTTGTTGTAGAATCTGTGAGCCACGAGGACTCAGCAATCCCATGACCATGGGTAACAAGACTATCAAAGCCTAATAGGTAGGAAGAGGTAAAGTGGTGAGGTTACAACAGTGGCTAAGCAAAGTATGGTGGCTAACTTACGAGTACAAGAATAAGATGAGCATCTACGCAAACGGTCGCAACTAGTAGTGATCGCTAAAGATCCTGAACTACATACGAGTCAAACATAACCCCACCGTGTTCTCTTCTCAAAATGAAAAGAGACAGTCACGGTTACTCACACAGTTGTGTGTTTTACTTCGGATCCTCTGTCAAGTTTTCTACAATCGGACATTAACAAATTCCAATCTGCCACATAACCGCGGGCACGGCTTTCGAAAGATC
Source organism: Secale cereale (assembly GCA_902687465.1). NCBI lineage: Eukaryota > Viridiplantae > Streptophyta > Magnoliopsida > Poales > Poaceae > Secale > Secale cereale. Next base: position 193,430,007 of record LR738713.1, read on the forward strand.
ATAACCCTGCAGGGGTGTCCCAACTTAGCCCATAACAAGCTCTCACGATCAGCTGAAGTGATAAATATAATATCATCACCCCTTATCTTAGGGAAATCCGATCAGGCTCGGCATCCCGGTGCACAAGACATTTCGACAATGGTAAAACAAGTCCAGCAAGACTTCCCGGTGTGTCGACACCCTGATAGTAGCCACGCGTATCTCTTCTCAGGCCACGACCGGATGGGCGATAGTACGAGTAAAACCAATCCTCGAGTTTCCCCGTGGTGGCCCCGCAGAACCCCCGTTTGGGACCAACACCATCAGCACTGGCCCCCCCTGCTATGTAGAAGAATCCTCGGGTAGCGCTAACTCCCTATGCAATTAATTAATTAATTAAGTTGTTATTATGAGGCAAATTAAAACCAATGTTGGGCCTTGCTGGAGGAGTTTTATTCAAAGACGAACTGTCAAGGGGTCCCCATATACCCAACCATGTAAGGAACGCAAAATCAAGGAACATAATGCCGGTTTATCGGCGCCTAAGGTGGCATGAGTGGAACAAAACACCGAGCAAAAGGCCAAGCCTTCCACCCATGCCCAGTATATAGGTGTGTTAATATAATAATAATAGATATTGTGATATTCCAACAATAAGTTCCCTCCTGGAACGATCTTCATCTTCACCTGCAACTAACAACGCTATAAGAGGGGCTGAGCAAGCGGGTAACATAGCCAAACAATGGTTTTGCTAGGAAGGTTTCAAAGGTTAGAGGCTTCATGGCAACAAGGAGAGGGGCTGACAATAAGATGGGTAGCGCGACATATAACGATAGCATCGAGACAACTAAGCAAAGGCAATGATAGTAAAGGTATCCAAGGGTATGGTCATCTTGCCTGAGATCCCGCAAGGAAGAAGAACGGCCGTGAAGAAGACGGAGAAGAAGCCTTGAAGAAGAACCACGGGTAGACGAACGAATCCTCACGAACGCAATGGAACAAGCACTAACGAGAAGAAGCAAGCAACACGGTAAACAAACCACTCAAGAACATGACAATATGCACTACCAAGTAGGATGCACGACAAGTCTACATATGAAGCACAACAAATCTATACAGGAAGCACAACATGGCAAGGTAGGAAGCACAGAAAACAACACAAGTCTATATATGATGCAATACATGGCAAGGTATGACGCATGACAAGTCTATACAGGAAGCATTACATGGCAAGGTAGGAAGCACAACATGGCAAGGTAGGAAGCACAGAAAACAACACAAGTCTATATATGATGCAATACATGGCAAGGTATGACGCATGACAAGTCTATACAGGAAGCATTACATGGCAAGGTAGGAAGCATATATAAACTATCTATCTAGACAAGTTTAAATGAGGCCGGAACAACAAACAACAATTCCGGAAAATCCCCATGTGCATATTTCGTATTTGCTACTGTTCTGCCTACAACACAATTTTAAAGTTGTCAAACAGCAAAAGTAATTGCACCAAGTTAATCTACTCATTTTTCTACCCCATTTACATATAAAGTTTATTAAATTTGGAGCTATGGTTATTTAGTTATGAATAAAACCATTTTAACATGTTATTTTTGCAAATTAATTCGAACAACAAGCTAAACATATTTAACAATGATACAAGTTGGATATTATGAAACTAGATGAAATACTGAGCAGTATGCATGTATGACATATTTTATTATGATGCATGAATATTTAGATATGAGCAATGCAAATTAATGGCATTTCTGAAAATATGCATGCACTAGAAAATGCTAAATACAGAGTGGGGAAAAATATGCATGGGCCGGATTGCAGCACAGTGCAGCAGCCCGTATGAGTGTGTGTAAAATAAAAATAAAATGCAGCAACAAAAGGGGCGCCTAGGACTTGAACCAAACACCACAGGTTGAAAACAGGAAGCGTTGACCAGCTAGACTAGAAGATGTTCCTAATAGATACTAGACTTGACAGAATAAGAACACAGAAAGAGCTTGGTCTGGTTGTTAAGGTAAAATTGTTGAAAAAATGATGTCGTGCCCGTGGGGATTTGATCCCTGGTGGCCTGGGTGCCAGCAAGCTAGACTAACCAGTAGGACAAGAAGACAATTTGAAATAATTTGTATACAAGGTCTAACTGAACCAGTTGATCAAGGGAACCTGACTGAACATAACATAAACAAGATGAAAACGAACAGGGCAAAGAAAAAAAAAATAGGGGCACGCTAGGATTCGAACCCCAAACCTTCAGGAAGACGGGCAGAGTACTAGCCAGCTGGGCTAATGCAGTTTTCGTGACAAAGAGTGGTTCTGGAGCTACATCACACATGAAGTCGAGTTTATCTGAACCAAACTGAAGAGCAAAGACAGAGACAACTCGCTAGCTCTGCCGCCGTGGCTGGGCAAGCATGGCAGCGTGCGCATGAGGATGCGCCTGTGTGCAGCGAGGAGTGTGTGCGGGTGTGTGTGTGGAAGACTGAGGCATGCGTGAGGCCAAGCCTCGCTGGACATGGTTACGGCCACGGCTGCAAAGTACGGCGAGGCAGGAGACATACGGCAAGCACTAGTGGGCATATACAGCCGCGGCTGCAGCTACAAAACCACGGCGATCGTGCGGAAGAGGGACGTTGGTGCGCTCTGAGGTGAGATTGTGCAGAGGCTTGGGTGCGCGGGAAGACTCAAGGACGAGCTTGAGGTCACCTCGGACACAGCGGCTGCAGAGGCATGCAAGGCAACGATGATGCTCAAAACGGCCATGGCGATTGCACGACAACAGCAGCTCGAACACGACGGGATCGGTGACTACATGCATGCAAAGAAGTGGTAACAGAGGGGATTCGAAGCGGCTCACCGAGTGGGTGCGGAAGATGAGCTCGGGCGGCGAGAGGAGGCCGATCCGAGGTGGGGCGAGGAGCTGATCAGACGATGATGCTCGGACCATGAAGCAGAGGAAGCAGGGGAGGCGATGGGCGCTGGACTTGGCGATCCGGCTCGAGGAGGTCGTGTGAGGGGTCTCTCCGAAGGAAGAAGAAGGCCGGCGGCGAAGTGGACGACGCCGGGCTCGAGCTCGGCTCGGCTCCACCGGCCATGGCGACGGCGACAGTAGGGAGGCGTGTGGGGGAGGCTCCCACCAAACTAACCCCCGGGATCGGTCGAGGAGGGTGACGGGGCGCCGGATGACATGCCGGAGAGGATCCTAACGCAGACCGGACACGAGGACGACGACGGGCACCGGCGGTTCCTCTCTGAAGTCTGAACTCTCTCTGCTCTCTCACTTGGGATCGAGAGAAGAGGCGAACGAAGAAGAAAGAGGTGGCGGCGGCTAGAGGGGAAAAGAGGAAACCCTAGGGGCGCGCTGGCTTGAAAGGGGCGCGGGGAGGCGCGTGCCTCGACGTCCGTGAGCCTCCTGCTCATAACGCTGCTGCTGTTTGCCTGGAAGAAGGAGACGGCGTGATGGAGGGAGCAGGTGGCCGTTCGGCTCGGTTGGGCCAGGGAAAGAAAGGCCCAGGTAAGGTTTCTCTTCTCTTTAACCTTCTGCTTATTTCCAATAAACAGAATAACCAGATTTAGAGAGGAAAAGGCCAGGGCTTTGGGGAAGGAATATGGGAGATATAAACATATGTCTGAACTCCTGGTATTATTTAGGATTTGAATAAAGTGCTCTGGCATTGTTAGAAGGTAGAAAAATATTTAGAGTTTGAATTATTTTCAAACTTCAATCATTTTTTAACCTCACCAAAAACAACTTCAAAATGGATGAAACTTGGCAGAGAGGTATAAGACATGATCCAAGATTTACAGAAAATAAGTGAACATTTACTGGCACAGGAAAATGTCACTTGCAATAAATGGGTGAGAATTGAAATGGAGAAGCTTGTGATGGGGTGTTGCACTTGATGATGTTTTAGATGGAAAGGTAAGATGAAAAAGGAAAGAAGATGAGGAGAAGGATTTCACAAAGAGAACAAGCACACAACAAAACTTCAAGATGCAAACCAATGCATGATGCTCGTGATGCGAATGCAACAAAAATGACATAGGCAATATCACATCATAAAAGCATAGAACAAAACTAGGATGGCACAATGCAATATAATAAAGATGAACATGATACAAGAAGCAAACATGACAATGGCACTCATCATGATCATGGCAACAACATAGGGAAAAGAAATATGCAAAACAATTATGATAATGCAACAATCACAATAAACACACGACAACAACTAAAATAAATGGAAGGCATCTTGAGCACCGGTCTCGGGGTGTCACAACACTCCCCTACTAACAAGAGATCTCGTCCCGAGATCTTAGGAACGAGACGGAAGTGAAAAGGAAGAACAAGGTTCTTCGAGGACAAAAGAGTGAAGCCAAAGAATCTTAAGAGGTTGAGCCACTTGAAAGGATGAATACAACGAAGATGAAGGAAGTTGCAAAGACTTCGTTAAACAAGAGGAAGAAGGAATACGACGAGAACCAAAAGGTTGAAAGATATGAAGCACGAGTTGAAGGAACAAGAATGAATTCAAAACCACTCCGGCTAAAAAAGAGATAGCAAGCAATTGAACAAAGGAATTCGGGCAGCACTCCGGCTAAAATTGGAAGGAATAGAACAAGAAGTTGACAAGATGAACAACACAATGCCTCCGGAAGAAATAAAGAATTGAATGAGAAGAAGGGAGAAGAACAACATCTTCTAGCTCAAAATAATTTGAAAACATCCTTGCAAAGACGGAACGAATGGAATTGTTGAAAGAAAATCAACACGAAAAGAATAAGCTTGGTTTGGACTTATTTAATCATCTCAAAAGTTGAGGTGAATTATGCCGCAACCAAATATTGAATAGATGAGATGAAGGAAGAAATGCAAAACTCCATTTCAAAAGAATACGGAGAATTATTTGCACTCGAGAGGCAAGAATAAGAATGCTTGAGCTTGAACCAAAAGAATTAGACGAATATTTGAAGAATTAATTAAATGATGAAGAACCACCATGAAGAACTCCGGTATTAAAGGATGATGAATATAGAAATGACGGATGAAAAGAATAAGATTAAAGCCTTGCAGTGATTAGTCGGGGTTCCGACGAGATAGCCGAGAGAAACTTGAACTCCGGAAAGAAAAGAATAAAAGCACTTGGAACTAGAATTTATTCATCAAGAATAAACTCCGAAGGAAGGAATTAAATCAACTTGATGAAAGGAATAAGAATTATGTTATGCTTATCCTCCACCAATTAAATTGATGAGAAGCAATGGATTTGCATACTACTTACTCTCGTTGAAAAGATTAAAGAGGGATATATCGCGAACTTGCGAAAATCTTCATGAAACACCGGTATGATATGAATAAAAGAATGGATTGATATGATAGCACTGGAAAGAACTCTTGAGTGAACCACCGGTAAGAATTGAAACCGAGTGAAGAAAGAACGAACCAACGTGAAGAGTTAAAATCGAGTGAAGAACGAGAATGACCACCGTGAGGAATGAAATTGAATGATGCAAGAGAACAAGCCACCGTGAAGAATTGAGATTGAGTGAACACAAGAGAATGAATCTCCGGGAAGAATAAAACACTTGGGAAATTAAAATGACGAGAGCAACGAGATCGTGAACTGATTAAAGAATACTTGAACAAGCACCGGAAGAATGTGAGACGAACGAAGAGGCATAAAGAAGAATATTTGGAGGACGAAGTAGAAAACTGAGAACGAAGAAATCTTCTGAAATGATGGCCTTCGGAGGAACACAAAGAAAAGAATTCAAGAACTACTCCGGATGAATGAAAAGAAGAAAGGTTGAACCAACGATGAAAAGAATTGACAGCAATCTTGGAGAAGGCATATGACTGATGGAATCCATACTTACGTCACACTTGAAAAGAATCTGGGAATACTCCGGGAAATTAAAAGAGTCAAGTAAAATCCTGGTAAAGACCTGTGGGTTATGAGCCCACCGAAGAAAAACACCGTTGTAAATGAATGAAAAGAAGATGATGAACCGGAATGATTAAAAGACTCGAATGAGGTGACAACCTCGAATTAATTGGAACACGTACGAATCTCTTGATATGCCTTCGGAACTCCGGAACAATTAATGGCGAGAGGCGAACGAGAGAATGGGAAACATCTGAGCCGAGGGAAAAGAATATGACGAGCACCAGATACAAATTAAATTGAAACCACCAGAAAAGAATAAGAGGTGAAGAATATCAAACGAGATGAGAACTCATTGGAGAAGAAAAGAGATGAATGATGACGAGCTAGACGAGAATTCACCAGTTGAAATAATTGAGGAAAGAATGCAAAAGATTCACACGAGTCGGATGGATACTCGATTAAGGACTCCGGCTCCGAGAAGCAAAAGGGTGGGCGGGTGGGAAAAAGAAAGACCACTTCGGACGGGGAAAACACCGGTTGAAAAGAACTGAGGATTGAACTTGCAAAGAAGAAGAGGGTTGAATCCACTTGACGAGAGATGCACCAGATGAAAGAACTAACAACGCAACAACCGAAAAAAACTAACCGCGAGATCCTAAAAAAATTGAAGGGGAAGAGGAGCAATTCAAAACACCTACATCAAGATTCCTCACCAGAGCGACGAAGGGGCAGGGGAGCAAAAAGAATTCCTACTCTCCGATAAAACTAGACTCCGAAAAAGTTTTCTGCTAGACTCAACAACGGCCAAACTACGATCAATCAAGGGGGCTCCTATGGTCGGTTGAGGCTCTGATACCAACTTGTCAGGCCCAAGATGCAATTCTATCCCGATCACTTGACACTTACGTGATTGGGGCACAACCGCATTTCGGGCGCTTAGCAAGATGGATATCATTACCTCGTACCATTACATACATACATGGGGGATACAACAATACTTACAAATCTCATGAATACAACAACATCAATACAAAGTATCCGACTACGGATACAAACAAGAAAAACACAAGACATCCATCTGCCATCCCAGGCTGCCGACCCGGAACCTAACCCAAGACTGAAGAAGAAGAAGAAGAAGAAGAAGAAGAAGAAGAAGAAGAAGAAGAAGAAGAAGAAGAAGAAGAAGAAGAAGAAGAAGAAGAAGAAGAAGAAGAAGAAAGAACTCCAAACAACGATCATCGCTCTCACGTCAAGACATCGGAAACCTGCACCTGCAACTATTGTTGTAGAATCTGTGAGCCACGAGGACTCAGCAATCCCATAACCATGGGTAACAAGACTATCAAAGCTAAATAGGTAGGAAGAGGTAAAGTGGTGAGGTTACAACAGCGGCTAAGCAAAGTATGGTGGCTAACTTACGAGTACAACAATAAGATGAGCATCTACGCAAACGGTCGCAACTAGTAGTGATCGCTAAAGATCCTGAACTACATACGAGTCAAACATAACCCCACCGTGTTCTCTTCTCAAAATGAAAAGAGACAGTCACGGTTACTCACACAGTTGTGTGTTTTACTTCGGATCCTCTGTCAAGTTTTCTACAACCGGACATTAACAAATTCCAATCTGCCACATAACCGCGGGCACGGCTTTCGAAAGATCATAACCCTGCAGGGGTGTCCCAACTTAGCCCATAACAAGCTCTCACGATCAGCTGAAGTGATAAATATAATATCATCACCCCTTATCTTAGGGAAATCCGATCAGGCTCGACATCCCGGTGCACAAGACATTTCGACAATGGTAAAACAAGTCCAGCAGGACCTCCCAGTGTGTCGACACCCTGATAGTAGCCGCGCGTATCTCGTCTCAGGCCACGACCGGATGGGCGATAGTACGAGTAAAACCAATCCTCGAGTTTCCCTGTGGTGGCCCCGCAGAACCCCCGTTTGGGACCAACACCATCAGCACTGGCCCCCCCTGCTATGTAGAAGAATCTTCGGGTAGCGCTAACTCCCTATGCAATTAATAAATTAATTAAGTTGTTATTATGAGGCAAATTAAAACCAATGTTGGGCCTTGCTGGAGGAGTTTTATTCAAAGACGAACTGTCAAGGGGTCCCCATATACCCAACCATGTAAGGAACGCAAAATCAAGGAACATAATGTCGGTTTATCGGCGCCTAAGGTGGCATGAGTGGAACAAAACACCGAGCAAAAGGCCAAGCCTTCCACCCATGCCCAGTATATAGGTGTGTTAATGTAATAATAATAGATATTGTGATATTCCAACAATAAGTTCCCTCCTGGAACGATCTTCATCTTCACCTGCAACTAACAACGCTATAAGAGGGGCTGAGCAAGCGGGTAACATAGCCAAACAATGGTTTTGCTAGGAAGGTTTCAAAGGTTAGAGGCTTCATGGCAACAAGGAGAGGGGCTGACAATAAGATGGGTAGCGCGACATATAACGATAGCATCGAGACAACTAAGCAAAGGCAATGATAGTAAAGGTATCCAAGGGTACGGTCATCTTGCCTGAGATCCTGCAAGGAAGAAGAACAGTTCCGTGAAGAAGACGGAAAAGAAGCCTTGAAGAAGAACCATGGGTAGACGACCGAATCCTCACGAACGCAACGGAACAAGCACTAACTAGAAGAAGCAAGCAACACGGTAAACAAACCACTCAAGAACATGACAATATGCACTACCAAGTAGGATGCACGACAAGTCTACATATGAAGCACAACAAGTCTATACAGGAAGCACAACATGGCAAGGTAGGAAGCATAGAAAACAACACAAGTCTATATATGATGCAATACATGGCAAGGTATGACGCATGACAAGTCTATACAGGAAGCATTACATGGCAAGGTAGGAAGCATATATAAACTATCTATCTAGACAAGTTTAAATGAGGCCGGAACAACAAACAACAATTCCGGAAAATCCCCATGTGCATATTTCGTATTTGCTACTGTTCTGCCTACAACACAATTTTAAAGTTGTCAAACAGCAAAAGTAATTGCACCAAGTTAATCTACTCATTTTTCTACCCCATTTACATATAAAGTTTATTAAATTTGGAGCTATGGTTATTTAGTTATGAATAAAACCATTTTAACATGTTATTTTTGCAAATTAATTCAAACAGCAAGCTAAACATTTTTAACAATGATACAAGTTGGATATTATGAAACTAGATGAAAAACTGAGCAGTATGCATGTATGACATATTTTATTATGATGCATGAATATTTAGATATGAGCAATGCAAATTAATGGCATTTCTGAAAATATGCATGCACTAGAAAATGCTAAATACAGAGTGGGGAAAAATATGCATGGTCCGGATTGCAGCACAGTGCAGCAGCCCGTATGAGTGTGTGTAAAATAAAAATAAAATGCAGCAACAAAAGGGGCGCCTAGGACTTGAACCAAACACCACAGGTTGAAAACAGGAAGCGTTGACCAGCTAGACTAGAAGATGTTCCTAATAGATACTAGACTTGACAGAATAAGAACACAGAAAGAGCTTGATCTGGTTGTTAAGGTAAAATTGTTGAAAAAATGATGTCGTGCCCGTGGGGATTTGATCCCTGGTGGCCTGGGTGCCAGCAAGCTAGACTGACCAGTAGGACAAGAAGACAATTTGAAATAATTTGTATACAAGGTCTAACTGAACCAGTTGATCAAGGGAACCTGACTGAACATAACATAAACAAGATGAAAACGAACAGGGCAAAGCAAAAAAAAATAGGGGCACGGCTGGGATTCGAACCCCAAACCTTCAGGAAGACGGGCAGAGTACTAGCCAGCTGGACTAATGCAGTTTTCGTGACAAAGAGTGGTTCTGGAGCTACATCACACATGAAGTCGAGTTTATCTGAACCAAACTGAAGAACAAAGACAGAGACAACTCGCTAGCTCTGCCGCCGTGGCTGGGCAAGCATGGCAGCGTGCGCATGAGGATGCGCCTGTGTGCAGCGGGGAGTGTGTGCGGGTGTGTGTGTGGAAGACTGGGCATGCGTGAGGCCAAGCCTCGCTGGACATGGTTACGGCCACGGCTGCAAAGTACGGCGAGGCAGGAGACATACGGCAAGCACTAGTGGGCATATACAGCCGCGGCTGCAGCTACAAAACCACGGCGATCGTGCGGAAGAGGGACGTTGGTGCGCTGTGAGGTGAGATTGTGCAGAGGCTTGGGTGCGCGGGAAGACTCAAGGACGAGCTCGAGGTCACCTCGGACACAGCGGCTGCAGAGGCATGCAAGGCAACGATGATGCTCAAAACGGCCATGGCGATTGCACGACAACAGCAGCTCGGACACGACGGGATCAGTGACTACATGCATGCAAAGAAGTGGTAACAGAGGGGATTCGAAGCGGCTCACCGAGTGGGTGCGGAAGATGAGCTCGGGCGGCGAGAGGAGGCCGATCCGAGGCGGGGCGAGGAGCTGATCAGACGATGGTGCTCGGACCATGAAGCAGAGGAAGCAGGGGAGGCGATGGGCACTGGACTTGGCGATCCGGCTCGAGGAGGTCGTGTGAGGGGTCTCTCCGGAGGAAGAAGAAGGCCGGCGGCGAAGTGGACGACGCCGGGCTCGAGCTCGGCTCGGCTCCACCGGCCATGGCGACGGCGACAGTAGAGAGGCGTGTGGGGGAGGCTCCCACCGAACTAACCCCCGGGATCGGTCGAGGAGGGTGACGGGGCGCCGGATGACATGCCGGAGAGGATCCTAACGCAGACCGGACGCGAGGACGACGACGGGCACCGGCGGTTCCTCTCTGAAGTCTGAACTCTCTCTGCTCTCTCACTTGGGATCGAGAGAAGAGGCGAACGAAGAAGAAAGAGGTGGCGGCGGCTAGAGGGGAAAAGAGGAAACCCTAGGGGCGCGCTGACTTTATAGGGGCGCGGGGAGGCGCGTGCCTCGACGTCCGTGAGCCTCCTGCTCACGGCGCTGTTGCTGTTTGCCTGGAAGAAGGAGATGGCGTGATGGAGGGAGCAGGTGGCCGTTCGGCTCGGTTGGGCCAGGGAAAGAAAGGCCCAGGTAAGGTTTCTCTTCTCTTTAACCTTCTGCTTATTTCCAATAAACAGAATAACCAGATTTAGAGAGGAAAAGGCCAGGGCTTTGGGGAAGGAATATGGGAGATATAAACATATGTCTGAACTCCTGGTATTATTTAGGATTTGAATAAAGTGCTCTGGCATTTTTAGAAGGTAGAAAAATAATTAGAGTTTGAATTGTTTTCAAACTTCTATCATTTTTGAACCTCACCAAAACAACTTCAAAATGGATGAAACTTGGCAGAGAGGTATAAGACATGATCCAAGATTTACAGAAAATAAGTGAACATTTACTGGCACAGGAAAATGTCACTTGCAATAAATGGGTGAGAATTGAAATGAAGAAGCTTGTGATGGGGTGTTGCACTGGATGATGTTTTAGATGGAAAGGTAAGATGAAAAAGGAAAGAAGATGAGGAGAAGGATTTCACAAAGAGAACAAGCACACAACAAAACTTCAAGATGCAAACCAATGCATGATGCTCGTGATGCAAATGCAACAAAAATGGCATAGGCAATATCACATCATAAAAGCATAGAACAAAGCAAGGATGGCACAATGCAATATAATAAAGATGAACATGATACAAGAAGCAAACATGACTATGGCACTCATCATGATTAAGGATGGCAATGGGTCGGGTTTGGAGCGGGTTGAACAATACCAAATCCATATCCATATCCATGAAGACAGTTTTTGCCCGCCCATGAAAAAATCCATGGGTGAAAAATTATGTCCATGTCCAAACCCGATGGATATCCATACCCACTGGATATCCATTGGGTCCTCTCTAGCTATATAAATAAGACATAACACAATGTTAACATAAGATCTTCCATTCTTCACTTCGTGGCAGGCGGTGCTTCACTTATGGTAAATCAACGTCCACTAACAACATAAAATCATTTAGTATTTTTCTAACAAATGAGAATGACAAGTCATTTAACAAGGAGATAAAAATAAGGGAAGGGCATTGGGGTAAGTTACAGTTGGGATTGGATGTCAACTAATAAAAGTTATGACGAGGATTGTGTAATTTCTTTTGCATGTTTTGGATAACAAAGTGTAAAATTGCAGTGGGGCATGTGACTGCGGGGTAGGGATAGCAGATTTTTTCTAATAAGTCATACTATCAGGTCGGGTTTGGATATACCCACGGGTACAAGATTATATCCATGCCCTACCCACGAGTAATCGGGTTGGGTTTGGGCGCTGCCCATGGACACAAAAGCATATCCAAACCCTATCCATTCGGGTCGGATATCCATGGATATCCATGTCCATGGATAAAATTGCCATCCTTAATCATGATCATGGCAACAACATAGGGAAAAGAAATATGCAAAACAATTATGATAATGCAACAATCACAATAAACACACGACAACAACTAAAATAAATGGAAGGCATCTGGAGCATCGGTCTCGGGGTGTCACACTTATCCTCCCAGAATCTAATTTCCGAGCCGTCCTTAATCGAGAAGGATCCATAGCAGAAGAAATATTTCTTCGTAGCCATTAGACCCGCCCAAAAATGAGAATACCCAGGCTTCCAGTATACTTGCGATACCGCCTTGGAACCCACATATTTTCTCCTTAGGAGGGTTTGCCATACACCATCTTCCGCCAGTAATCTAAACAACCATTTGCCGAGGAGGGCCCTATTCTTAACCTCAAGGTCATGAATGCCCAACCCGCCTTGGTCTTTGGGACGGCAAACCACACTCCATTTAGCCAGTCGATATTTCTTTTACTCACTATCTCCTTGCCAAAAGAATCTTGATCGGAAGTAATCCAATCTATGAAATACTCCTTTTGGCAACTGGAAGAAGGAAATCATATATAGTACCATATTACTTAGTACTGAATTTATGAGGACCAATCTTCCACCCAGAGATAGCAGTTTACCTTTCCAACTGCTTAGTATTTTCTGTAGTCTCTCCTCGACGTGTTTCCATTTAACATTTGTGAGTCTCCGATAATGTATCGGTATCTCCAAATATGTAATCGGAAACTCGCCCAACCCGCATCCGAACAAGTCAGCATACAGATGGGCCTCGTCTTGAGCCTCGCCAAAGCAAAACAATTCACTTTTATGAAAATTGATCTTAAGACCTGATAGTTGCTCGAATGCTGATAAAATTAATTTCAGATTTCTCGTTTTCTCGAGGTTATGATCCATGAAGAGAATTGTATCGTCGGCATATTGAAGGATAGATAGACCACCATCAACAAGATGATCCACTACCCCATCAATTTGGCTATCAACCTTGGCACGCTCAATCATGACCGCTAACATATCCGCCACTATATTAAATAGCATGGGCGATATTGAGTCACCTTGTCGCAATCCCTTCTTCGTTTGGAAATAGTGGCCAACATCATCATTGACTTTAATTGCCACACTACCTCCGGAAACGAAACTATCGATCATAGCGCGCCACTCAGCAGAAAATCCTTTCATTCTGAGAGTCTATTGAAGAAAAGACCACTTGACTTATCCTCCTAAGTCATCATCATGCTCAATATACCGAAATCCTCATTATCGATTTTGTCTTCTTTCTCGTTATTGTGTTCTGCCATCCCCGTGACGTAGTCACATGTGTCTATCCAGAATATGATTGATGCCGTCACCCCAAGAGGCCCTGAGAATATATCTCCATCGTCGGAGGAGCAAATCACACTCTTGAGTTATCTAGTCCCTTTTCAAACTTTATGACGAACCTGTAAGTTGTCGTTATGATCACCATGTTACATGTGACGTTTGAACAACCCCAAAGCCCAACGTACGGTAAGAAGTGACTACGACACTCTCATGTTCTAAGGAGCAAATTCACACGTTAACACTCCGTGTTATTACAATTGGTCATAGATGACATTAACTCAATTTATAACAACAAGATTGGATCGATTTAATATGGTCATTCTTCTAATGTCATAATCTTAATGTGGTTTTAGGATCATCGTTACACTTAGATGTCATAAGATTCCGAAAATGTGATCACCAACAACACTCAAGGTAGTCCTAGAGGCGAGACTAGGAACCTTTTATTTATCATTTATCATTCCACACGTGCATATGAGTTTTCCACTGAATCGCATATTCCAGGATCATAGCAGTTATAGTATAGAATATAAACTCCTTAATTATGAATATAAAAATATAATTCTACAAATATTATTTCCTCTAGGGTATATTTCCAACAGAAAGAAGGGGAGCTACTGGAGCCATAGCTCGGGACACGAACGATGCCTTTCTGGTGGTTGCTTGTGCCAGAATACCATATATTCTAACGCGACAACTGTTGAAACCACAACGATGAAGAACAACTTGAACCAGTCGAACACCATGGGATTCTATATGATCCAAATCGAAGCCGGTGTAGTGGAGGTTGTTAATGCATGTGCATGATAAGATGGAATTGGGGGCGAAGCAACTGCCATTTTTGTCTATTGCTTTGTCAAGGTAGGGACGATATGTGTATGATCATGGGTTATCTTGATGGAGTTTCCCATAGTATAGGGATGATATGAAGAAACTGCCATAGAGAATGTTGAGTTCTTACACTGTTTGAGGGAATCCAATGAAGTTGCCCAATACAACCAAATATGTGTATGATCAGGAGTTATCTTGTAACTGGGTCCCCGAATTTTCCAGATTGCATTTTTGGTGGTATTATGAATAGCCATTTGAGACATTTTTATGCAGAAATTAGAAGGTTCGGATTGGATGCATACCGGGAGGGTGCACGCTAAATATTTGGAAGTGGTAGAATGTGTTATGTCTTCCATTACAACACACAGACATATCTACTACCCCCTCCGTTCCTAAATATTTGTCTTTCTAGACATTTCAAATGATTACAACATACAGATGTATGTAGACATATTTTAGAGTGTAGATTCACTTATTTTGCTTTGTATGTAGTCATTTGTTGAAATCTCTAGAAAGACAAATATTTTGGAACGGAGGGAGTAGTTAACATATACATATTATATGTGGGTTTGACGGCAATTAAATTAATCTATAAAAAAGCACCTACTTGCATCCTTAATCGAGACACCGTCATATGATTAGCGGAAAACCTAACGAAAATTCTGTTCATACTCGATTAGACTAATTTTATAATTATTCTGAATGAGGTAGGGGAAGGGAAAAGAACATTGGAAAAATTCGACAGGTGACCGAAAATTAAGGGGAAATAGTATATTGCTCCTAATCATAGAGATGATGGCCAGCCAGGTATCCATGCAACGGTAGATCCGCTGCCCATTTACCTGCAGCGAGGCACCACGAAATGACGATAGGTATCCTTGTTGTACGTCCATGTTACCTTTTTTATTACTTCCTCCGTCCAAAAAAAACTTGTCATCAAAATGAATAAAAAGGGGCGTATCTAGAACTAAAATATATCTAGATACATCCCCTTTTATTCATTTTGATGACAAGTATTTTCGGACGAAGGGAGTATTAAAGAAGATAGTTTACCTTTTGTTGAATATAAAACCATCCATATTAGTCACACCAAGAAATCCCAGATAGAAAAACGCATATCTCGCACGAAAATCTTTCCATCCAGCTAATAGGAGGAGAATGCCTCAGCCATCGCTATCCCATTTATTGAATCAGCTGGGACACATGTAGTCGATGGATCAATTGCTGAACTTGATGTTTCAATAATTGGGTGTGATAAGTCTGCACATTTGGCATTAGTTAGGTGTAGCGACTCAGTGTGCAATGAATATGGAATGTGAGTACTATGGGCAGTTTCAATGCATCAGTGTATGTGAAGTTAGAGCAAGTACAATAGTGGGCTTATAGCCCGCTTACATGACATTTTTGTCTATGTGGAGGAGAGAGATGAAAAAATAGAGGGAGTGGGCTCTCATGCAAGAGCCTGGCTATATGTGCATTCCTAGGTAAATAGAATAAGTGTGAAGAAAGAGACAGAGAGAAGATGGAAAAAAGTACTAATGCAATAGCCAACCTTATAGCTCACACTATTGTATGGGTGCATATAGATGATGGCTATAGATGACACGACGGTTTCTTAAGCCATCAGCTGGCTATATTATTAACCATGCTCTTATATCTAATGACATTAGATAGATGTTTAATGCATCGGTGTATGTGAAGTTATATCTAATGACATTAGATAGATGTTTAGATATACCAACCGCAGTGCAATATATATTAGTGTTGTACTATATATTAAGACTATCTAAAGTAACCCTTATTTAATATCTTTTGTGGGAGAATTTATGAGTTGTCTTAGATTTGCTGTTGAGATTTATATCTAAATTAAATTCAATTTTTTTATAGAGTTGACGATTCTTGGGAGTGGTTTTTTTATGGAACGGTCTCTGATGTGTTTGATTTTACGCGTGAATCTTAATGTGGTGGCACGTGGCAAGCCGTGGGGCACACTCTTCGCTCTCATGCACCCTCCCAAGGAATTGCTCGCTCTCATACACCCTCTCATGGGAATCGACCCCATCTGAAGCATGTCAATCCCCTAGATATAACATCATAATTACTGGAAGTATATATGACAACTACTGTAATGCCCAGGATGGAGTTATACCTCCTACGTGTCGAGGCACGACTTAAAGGCATAAGTCCATCCTAGAATGATCTCAAGTTTGGTAATCTTTGCACAACTCATGTAAAAGAGGGATAGTAAACTGAAAATAGTTGGCTTACACTCGCCACGTCACAGAATTACAGTACAAGTCTCAAACATCATACATTAAGAACACTACAACCCTCTAAGGGCAAAAGCCAAAAGTCAAAGTACCAAACTCAGATAAATAAACCACAGGCGGATCGAATCCTAGTAAGAGACTCCACTACTGATCGTCCGGGTAGCGCACGTAGTACCGACTACGCTCTTCGTCGTACTCCCAATCCAGCTCGGTGCCATCACCTGGATAACTCACAGCTGGACCTGCATCTGGTGTGTGAAGTAACTGTGAGCCACAGAGGACTCAGCAATCCCGTCTCCGGGTAACAGAACTATTTAAGCCTTTAGGTGAGGGAAAGGCTGAAGAAAAGAATAAGTCTACAGCAGCAACTAGCATCTAGCTTACGCAAGTGAGAGCGAGAAGAGAAGGCATCGGCGAGAAGTGATCACGAAGTGATCCTAGCTACAAGCTCCTCAATCATAACCCCTCCGTGTTCAACTCTCGAATCCCTATTCGGAAATTGACAGTCACGGAACACACGCTGGTAGTGTATTAGTAACATTGTGTCAAGTTATCTACAACCGGAATTAACAAGCTCCCATCTGCCACATAACCGCGGGCACGGCTTTCGAAAGTTCAAACCCTGCAGGGGTGTTCCAACTTGACCCATTACAAGCCCACGATCCGCGGAGTCGCAACTCCAAAGTGGGAAGACCCGAGTATCCTCGGAATCCCGTGCTCAAGATATACCGAGCTAAGGTAAGGCTAATCCAGCAAATCCTCCCGGCCTGTCGACACCCTGATAGTAGCCGCGCGTATCTAAGTCTCAGGACACGACCGGATGGGCGATGCTACAGGTGTATGCCAGATACCTCGGGTTGCCCCAAGGCGGCCCTGCAGGACCCCCGTTTCGGACCAACACTCATGTGGAGCACTGGCCCGGGGTTGTTGATTAAGAAAGAGGGTTAATTACTCCCTATGCATGTTTAGTTTGTTATTAGGCAAATAGTACCAATGTTGGGACTTGCTGGAAAAGACTTAGCACTTAGCGGTTTATCGAGGGGGTCTCATACACCCCAACCGTGTTAGGAACGCATAATCAAGGAACATAATACCGGCTTATACGGATCCTAACGGCATGAGTGGAACAAAACACCAAGCAAAAGGCTTAGCCTTCCACCCTTGCCAATATATAGATGATTTCATTTAAAGCATTTATATAGTGTGATATAACCCAACCAAACTTCAACATGGAGCAAGCATCTTCACTTCACCTGCAACTAGCAACGCTATAAGAAGGGCTGAGCGAAGCGTACTTAGCCAAGCAACGGTTTGCATAGGTAGGGTGGTTAAACATGGCAATTGGTTACAAGTAGGAGGCTGACAAGAAGAACATGGGCATCGAGGCAAAACTATAGATCGAGACTACTACCAATAGGCAAAGATAGTAATGTTATCAGGGTTCGGTCATCTTGCCTGAAGAGAAGTCGTTCGGATCGTAAGAAGGGTCCTCGTGCTCAACCTCGTTGGAAACCTCGTGCTCAACCTCGTACCCGGTCTCAGCTTCCGGCTCTAAACAAAACAATCACACCAAGCACCAATCAACAAGATGCAATGCGCACTCGAAAAACATGAATGCATGATGGATGCACTAAGGATGCACATGGAGCACGAAAACATCACTCAAGCAAAACACCTCAAAACAAGATAACAATCTGATATTATTAATCTACACGGAAAAACAATCAAGTTTGATATAAGATTCGCTGAAATCGGAGTTACGGGCTAAAAGTTATGCCCGAAACAAGATTTGAGCGAAAGCTGAAAATTACAGCAACATAGCATCTTTGGAGCTCAAAATAATTAAGCTACAGCACCCAAAAAGCATGGCAAAGGACTTGAACACAAACTAGACATATAGTACAGCAACTAGGTCCAAAGTGCACCCCCAACGGAGTCACGGATCAATAGCAATGATCTTGGACATATTGAACTTTGCAATAAAATTCTGGCAGCAGAATTTTATTGAAACTTTAGAGCAAAAGATAAACATGCTACAGCCACTCAAATGGACATGTGAGGACATGGATGGAAAGAAAACAATATATACTACAAGGAACAATCAAAATCCACCCCAAAACTAACATGCTTTGTCCTAGAACATCACACGAACATGGCATCGGAACGTTACAGATTTCAGACTTAGTGAAAAATCACTAAGTCCTAAAACAGCAATATCATCATAGCAACTAAAAGAGCATGTTTAAGTCACCTCGAAACTAAACATGGCAAAGGGTAAGCACCTCATCAAAGTGCACATGAAGGTGATCCCGAAACACACAAGCATGCATCATAGAGGTGAACACAACAATTGCAACGAGCTCAACAAGATGGCATATCATAACAAGTGAAAACACAACATATGAACATGGCACTTTGCAACGATGATAACAAGGCAATAATAAATCTACCATGTAACCTATCACAAGCAACACGTAGTTCGTGGCAAGACGAACACGTGGACATGTCATTTGCATCGTTTGGACAAACGAGCTAAAAGATATCACATGTCAAAGGTGGCATGAAAATAACACATAACAGCAGTTTATATCATGATGCACTCTTGCAACAGCAAAACAAGTGTCTAGATGATCTCTAACATGCATGACAACAACAGGTAAAACGTAGAGGACAACTCCACGAACGTCTGGACATATCACACGCGCAAAACGGAGTTACACACAAAAAGATACAGCAGGTCAAACATTGCATCTCAGAACAGAAATAAAAAAGGACTTAGAGGAATTAGGGTTCAACCTCTCCAGATCAGATCTGGAGGAACAGTAGCGGGCCGGCCGGATCTGGAGCGGCGGCTCGGCCTGCTGGGCGGCGGATCTGGGCCCGTGGGGCGAAGCGGCGCGGGAGGCCCGGCGCGGTGCGACCTGCCTGGGCCGGTGGGGAGGCGGCGGCCCACCGGAGGCGCGGCCCGAGCGCGTCGGCGATCTGGTGGCCCGGTCGTGCGGGCCTTGCGGCGGAAGAGGGAGCCCGCAGAGGGGCGCTGGCGATCGGCTGGATGCGGCGCGGATCGGGAGGCGGTACGGGCCTTGGCCCAGGCGAGCGAAGGCGAACGGCGTCGAAGGAGCGGGAGGCGCGGCGAAGCCTGGCTCGGGTCGAGGGAGTACGGGCCGGGGATGATCTGGCGCGGGGAAGTGGTCCACTGGCGCGCCCGTCGCTGCGGAGCGGTGCGAAGCGGTGCGGTCGGCTCGGTCGACGCGGGAGGCGGCCCACCCGGCGCGCGTTGACCCGGCGACGAAGCGCTGCGTCGATCGAGGGGATCCCCTCGGGATCCAGATCGAAGGAAAAACGGCTGGAGATCTGCCAAGGGTGGCTGGACTGGAAAAAAAATGGATCTGGGAAAAAAGAGAGGGGAGGAGGAGGAAGAAGAAGGGAATGCCCAAATAGACTAGGAGGGTCTATATGTAGCAGTTTTTAGGGTTAGGAGGGGATTTAGGGGCGCTAGGAGCCCTCCGATCGCGATCCGACGGATCCGATCGCGGGGGTTGATTTAAAAGGCCTAGACGGAGAAAAGAGACTGCAGTAGGGATGTTTTCGGGACACGAAGCGAAGGCACTTCGGGCCCACACGAACAACGGATGGAAAAGTCAACGGAGTCCAAACGAGACGAGATTTGAGAGGCGGGTTGCACACAACAAAACAACAACACACAAAACAACCTCGCGGCACACCGGTAACGTAAAACGCCCGAACAACAAAGTAGGCCTACGGGACGTCACGGACACGTGAGGGAGCTCCGGAACGCGAAACGGACAACGGGAAGAAACACGCGGAACCGGATGCAACCCACAATACAATGCAATGCAATGCACATGTCTACATGATATGAATGAATGCCACACACTCACACAACAAAACGACGAAAGCCCGAAAGACAAAGAACCCAGAATGGAAATAGATGAAGCCGGAGATATATTATATACCCAAAAGGGAAAGTATTACATCCGGGGCATTACAAACTCTCCTCTACTACAAAAAGATCTCGTCCCGAGATCTAGGACTGGAAAAAGGAAGGGTACTCGGAACGAAGATGATCTTCTCGTTCCCAGGTAGCTTCTCGGTCGGTGTGATGTGACCACTTGACTTTCAGAAACTTGATGGACTTGTTGCGAGTCTTGCGTTCGGTTTCTTCGAGAATTGCAACTGGATGCTCTCGGTAGGAAAGGTCTTGTTGAAGATCAATCTCCTCAAACGGAATCATGCGCTCAGGTGCCTTGAAGCATTTGCGAAGCTGAGACACATGGAAGACATCATGAACATTTGCAAAGTTGGAAGGGAGCTCGAGCTGGTAGGCTAGATCGCCTCTTTTGCCAAGAATCTTGAAAGGCCCGACGTATCTAGGAGCAAGTTTTCCTTTGATACCGAATCTTTGGGTTCCTTTCATCGGAGAAACTCGGAGATAGACATGATCACCGATGTCGAAAGCCAAATCACGATGCTTTCCGTCATAGTAGCTCTTCTGACGCGACTGAGCGGTCTTGAGATTCTCACGTATGACTTTGCACATTTCTTCGGCTTCTGAGATCAAGTCATTGCCAAGAAGTTGACGTTCACCTGTTTCAGACCAGTTGAGAGGGGTACGGCACTTTCTGCCATAGAGAATTTCAAATGGTGCTTTGCCTGCACTTGCTTGAAAGCTGTTGTTGTAAGAGAACTCGGCAAATGGAAGGCAGTCTTCCCATTTCATGCCGAAGGAGATGACATAGGATCTGAGCATATCTTCTAGGATCTGATTCACACGCTCGACTTGACCACTTGTCTGAGGGTGAAAAGCAGTGCTGAACCTGATCTTAGTGCCCATGGCGGACTGAAAGGAGTCCCAGAACCTTGATGTGAACAAGCTGCCACGGTCTGAGGATATCACTTGAGGAATGCCATGTAGGGACACAATTCTGGAAGTGTACAGCTCTGCAAGTTGAGCTGCATTGATTGATTCTTTGACTGGAAGAAAGTGAGCGACTTTGGTAAGCTTGTCAATCACCACAAAGATAGCATCATTGCCTCTCTTGGATTTAGGAAAGCCAGTGACGAAGTCCATTTCAATGTGGTCGAACTTCCACTCAGGAATAGGAAGAGGTTGGAGAAGACCGGCTGGACGTTGATGTTCTGCTTTCACTCTTCTGCATACATCACATTCATTCACGAATTGGGCAATTTCCCTTTTCATGCGTGTCCACCAGTAAGACTGCTTGAGGTCTTGATACATCTTTGAACTGCCAGGATGAATGGAAAGGAGAGAATCATGAGCTTCTTCCATTATGAGCTTCCTGAGATCACCTTTGGGAACAACGAGTCTGTCCTCGAAGAACAAGGTATCTCTCTCATCAACACGGAAGCACTTATATTTTGGAGTGCCCTTTGCAATCCCATGTTTCACCTTCTTCACCATGGTATCACTGAGCTGGGCCTCACGGACTTGATCTTCCAAGGTAGGAGCAATTTGGAGATTAGCAAGAAAACCCTGCGGAACAACTTGGAGGTTGAGTTTCCTGAATGCTTCACAAAGCTCAGGCTGGTACGGCTTGATAAGAAGGCTGTTGCAATATGCCTTTCTGCTCAAAGCATCTGCAATCACATTCGCCTTGCCTGGAGTGTATTCAATGCTGGGGTTGTACTCTTGGATCATCTCGACCCAACGAGTCTGGCGGAGGTTCAGATGCGGCTGTGTGAAGATGTACTTCAAGCTCTTGTGATCAGTGAAGATGTCGACCTTTCTGCCCAACAACAGATGTCTCCACGTAATCAGAGCATGTACCACAGCTGCTAGCTCGAGATCATGTGTGGGATAGTTCTTCTCACTTGGCTTGAGCTGCCGAGAAGTATATGCCACAATTTTCTTATCTTGCATAAGCACACCACCAAGACCTTGAAGAGAAGCATCACAGAATACTTCATAGGGCTTGGTTTCATCCGGAGGAGTCAGAACTGGAGCAGAGACAAGCTTCTCTTTGAGGGTTTTGAAAGCCACTTCACATTCGGGAGACCAAAAGTATTTGACATTCTTCTGAAGCAGGTTGGAAAGAGGCTTGGCAATCTTGGAGAAGTTTTCAACAAACCTTCTGCAATAGCTGGCAAGACCCAGGAAACTGCGGAGCTGCTTGACGTTCTGAGGAGCTTCCCAGTTGACAATTTCTTCAACTTTCTCGGGATTAACCGCAATACCGTCAGCTGAGATGATGTGGCCCAGGTACAAAACCTTATCGAGCCAAAACTCGCACTTGGAGAACTTGGCATAGAATTTATGCTCTCTGAGTCGATCAAGAACCAGACGCAAGTGCTTTTCGTGATCTTCTTCATTCTTGGAAAACACCAGAATATCATCCAGATACACAAGCACGAATTCGCCAGTATAGGGGTTGAAGATGTAATGCATCATCCTTGAAAAGGTAGGAGGAGCATTGGCGAGACCGAAGGACATGATGGTATACTCGTATGAACCGTAGCTCGTTCTGAAGGCCGTCTTGGGAATGTCTTCCTCGCGAATGCGAATTTGATGATAGCCCATTCGGAGGTCAAGCTTAGAGAACACTTTAGCTCCTTTGAGCAGCTCAAAGAGTTCGTTGATGTTGGGGAGCGGATACTTGTTCTTAATTGTCTTCTTGTTCAATGGCCGGTAGTCAACACAGAGACGCTCCGTGCCATCTTTCTTCTTGACAAATAAGACACCACAGCCCCACGGAGATGTACTCGGTCTGATGAGACCCATACTCTCCTGCTTATCAAGCTGCTTCTTCAATTCCTTCAATTCATCCGGAGAGAGCTTGTAAGGACGCCGGCAAGCAGGCTCAGTGCCCGGCTCGAGTTCAATGACAAACTCCACCTGACGGTGTGGAGGCATGCCTGGAAGATCTTCTGGAAAGACGTCTTGATATTCGTTCACCACTGGAATTTGCTCTATGGCATTAATTTCACCCTTATCATTAAGAGAGAAAAGCCGAATAGTATTATCCCTGGAGGCGAAGATAATCACATCTTCATCAGAATGAGTCAACTTGACTTCCTTTTGAGCACAATCAATGTGAGCATCGTGCTGAGAAAGCCAATCCATTCCGAGAATGAGGTCAATATCAGAATGACCAAGAACGACCGGAGAAGCCAAAAATCGATAGTCACCCATGCGAATAGAAACATCCGGAGCATAGACAGTGGAGTGCATTCGTCTTCCCGGAGAAATAACTGTTAACTCCCTTGGCAGATTTTTGGTGACAAAATCGTGCTTGGATGCAAATGGATATGACATGAAAGAATGTGAAGCACCCGAATCAAATAACACTTTAGCTGGAAAAGAGTTCACTGGAAGGTTACCCAGAATGACATCAGAAGAAGCCTCCGCTTGTGCTGCATTCATCAGATTAACCCTTGCAGACTTTGGATCATGCTTGACAATAGCTGAACTCATAGGTGGTGGAGGAGGAAGACGCTTCGGATTCGGACATCTGTTGGCATAATGACCCTTCTGGCCACACTTGTTGCACACCACTTCAGAGAGAGGACGGAAATGAGAGCCACTGGACTTGGAGCCTTGAGACTGAAACTGCTTCTTCGACTGGTTGATTGGGTTGGGTGGGTGGGAGAACCCACGACCACTAGAGTTCTTGTTGTTGGAGTTGTTGAAGTTGTTGGAGTTGTTGTATGGAGCTCGAATCACTGGAGGAGGAGGAAGCCAGAATTTCTGTTGTTTCGCAGCCAACTGAGACGATGAGGAAGAGTGAACAGCGTCTCGAATTCTCTTCTTAGAAGCCTCCATCTTAAGCTGAGCTGCTTCTTGTTTCAAAGCCATGTTATAGAACTTATCGAATTCGTCTGGCTCGAACAAAGTGAGAGCAAGCTGAAGTTCATCTTTGAGACCTCCACGGAACTGATAGATTTTACTCTTTGCATCAGGAATGTCTTGCTTTGCATAACGAGCGAGGTTTTGGAACTTGACATTATACTGATAGACTGTCATGGAGCCCTGCTTGAGGTTGCGGAATTGCTCACGCATACCCTCGATAACACTTGTAGGAATGTGATGCGAGCGGAAATCCTTGCAGAAATTCTCCCAAGAGATCACTTGACCCGGCCTTGAGTCTTTGTACTGCTGCCACCAGTCAGCTGCTTGATCTTTCAGTTGGAAGGCTGCAAACTCCACATAGTCATCTTCTTTCACGTTACTGCACTCAAAATGCTTCTTGATATCGGTTAGCCAATCTTCAGCATCAAGAGGGTCGACACAGTAACTGAAAGCTTTAGGATTGTTGGCCAAGAACTGGTTGAGGGTAGCATGGTGCTGCTGGAAGAAGTTGCCTTGGTTCACTGGAACACCCTGATTAGCTTGATTAGCTTGCATAGCTTGCATTTGCTGCATCATCTGCATCATCAACTAAGTGTTCTGAGCAGTAGTCTGCATAATTGCTCTCCAAGCCTCAGGCGGAGGAGGAGGTGAAGGAGGACGTTCTGGAACCTCTTCACCCTCTGGGTTAGCATTCGGAACCCTTTTCGGAGCCATCCTGTAAGAGATGACCACGAATCAGCAATTGATTGACAAAAGGAATAAGCTGAATCAATGGAATGAATTGCAACAAGTCTTCACAATAATCATTCGAACAATAAGAACGAATGAAATCATCCGAACAAGAGGGACGAATGAATTTCTCAGTTAATTGATAACATCAGTCTTCACGAGAATCCACATAGGGAACAAAAGGATAAAATAAGAAAACAACAAGGTACGGAAAGGAACAAACACAAGAAAGGAGTTTCGTTCTAACATCTTTGTGTTGAAAGCATATGAACGCGTTACGAAAAGGTTTTGCAATCCCCGGATCAGCATAGCCAAGGACCCTTTAAGATGCAACTCCTGATAGTAACCTCGGTCATATAACCTCTTCACTCAATGTCGAACCCCGAACTCACTAACCTGCATTCGTTGGAAGAATGCCTACGATCTACTGGATAAAACCCACCTATAGATTTCCGAAAGATTCCAGTTATGCAATCAGGTGTTGGGGATACACGGGAAGCACCGCGCAATCAACTCTAACCTACATCCAGGTGTATCCATCCTTCAACACATAACCAGTCTTTCTCGGAAACTGTGTACCTCGGACCTTCGAAAAGCATCCACTATAACAAGCTATAGCAATACTCCCGAACTACCTCCCCAGTACTGGGTGATGTCGGGGTTATCTTGCCACTGGCCGTATAGGGGAGATTTTCGATGTCGGCCGTCTTAAGTATTTAGTACTGTCGCGATATGCTTGTTACAATGATACCCTGAAGCTCAACTCCTCGGTAACAGGAGGCATCGAGAACAATATCCTTGTCACAAGAACATCGAAACAATCCCAGAATACTCGCGGGATTCCTAAAAAAAAATTGTGCAAATTTTGAAGATAGGAGAGACAAGAGTAGACGTCAGGAGTCCTCACCAGAGAGAAAGGGGATGAGAAGCAAAGAAATCCTACCCTCCGATATAATATAGGACTCAAAAAGTTTTCAGTGTGTGCCTAGACTCAACCGTCAACGGTTCGATCAAACAGTGGGGGCTCCTAGGTCGGAGAAGGCTCTGAATACCAACTTGTAATGCCCAGGATGGAGTTATACCTCCTACGTGTCGAGGCACGACTTAAAGGCATAAGTCCATCCTAGAATGATCTCAAGTTTGGTAATCTTTGCACAACTCATGTAAAAGAGGGATAGTAAACTGAAAATAGTTGGCTTACACTCGCCACGTCACAGAATTACAGTACAAGTCTCAAACATCATACATTAAGAACACTACAACCCTCTAAGGGCAAAAGCCAAAAGTCAAAGTACCAAACTCAGATAAATAAACCACAGGCGGATCGAATCCTAGTAAGAGACTCCACTACTGATCGTCCGGGTAGCGCACGTAGTACCGACTACGCTCTTCGTCGTACTCCCAATCCAGCTCGGTGCCATCACCTGGATAACTCACAGCTGGACCTGCATCTGGTGTGTGAAGTAACTGTGAGCCACAGAGGACTCAGCAATCCCGTCTCCGGGTAACAGAACTATTTAAGCCTTTAGGTGAGGGAAAGGCTGAAGAAAAGAATAAGTCTGCAGCAGCAACTAGCATCTAGCTTACGCAAGTGAGAGCGAGAAGAGAAGGCATCGGCGAGAAGTGATCACGAAGTGATCCTAGCTACAAGCTCCTCAATCATAACCCCTCCGTGTTCAACTCCCGAATCCCTATTCGGAAATTGACAGTCACGGAACACACGTTGGTAGTGTATTAGTAACATTGTGTCAAGTTATCTACAACCGGAATTACCAAGCTCCCATCTGCCACATAACCGCGGGCACGTCTTTCGAAAGTTCAAACCCTGCAGGGGTGTTCCAACTTGACCCATTACAAGCCCACGATCCGCGGAGTCGCAACTCCAAAGTGGGAAGACCCGAGTATCCTCGGAATCCCGTGCTCAAGATATACCGAGCTAAGGTAAGGCTAATCCAGCAAATCCTCCCGGCGTGTCGACACCCTGATAGTAGCCGCGCGTATCTAAGTCTCAGGACACGACCGGATGGGCGATGCTACAGGTGTATGCCAGATACCTCGGGTTGCCCCAAGGCGGCCCTGCAGGACCCCCGTTTCGGACCAACACTCATGTGGAGCACTGGCCCGGGGTTGTTTATTAAGAAAGAGGGTTAATTACTCCCTATGCAAGTTTAGTTTGTTATTAGGCAAATAGTACCAATGTTGGGATTTGCTGGAAAAGACTTAGCACTTAGCGGTTTATCGAGGGGGTCCCATACACCCCAACCGTGTTAGGAACGCATAATCAAGGAACATAATACCGGCTTATACGGATCCTAACGGCATGAGTGGAACAAAACACCAAGCAAAAGGCTTAGCCTTCCACCCTTGCCAATATATAGATGATTTCATTTAAAGCATTTATATAGTGTGATATAACCCAACCAAACTTCAACATGGAGCAAGCATCTTCACTTCACCTGCAACTAGCAACGCTATAAGAAGGGCTGAGCGAAGCGTACTTAGCCAAGCAACGGTTTGCATAGGTAGGGTGGTTAAACATGGCAATTGGTTACAAGTAGGAGGCTGACAAGAAGAACATGGGCATCGAGGCAAAACTATAGATCGAGACTACTAGCAATAGGCAAAGATAGTAATGTTATCAGGGTTCGGTCATCTTGCCTGAAGAGAAGTCGTTCGGATCGTAAGAAGGGTCCTCGTGCTCAACCTCGTTGGAAACCTCGTGCTCAACCTCGTACCCGGTCTCAGCTTCCGGCTCTAAACAAAACAATCACACCAAGCACCAATCAACAAGATGCAATGCGCACTCGAAAAACATGAATGCATGATGGATGCACTAAGGATGCACATGGAGCACGAAAACATCACTCAAGCAAAACACCTCAAAACAAGATAACAATCTGATATTATTAATCTACACGGAAAAACAATCAAGTTTGATATAAGATTCGCTGAAATCGGAGTTACGTGCTAAAAGTTATGCCTGAAACAAGATTTGAGCGAAAGCTGAAAATTACAGCAACATAGCATCTTTGGAGCTCAAAATAATTAAGCTACAGCACCCAAAAAGCATGGCAAAGGACTTGAACACAAACTAGACATATAGTACAGCAACTAGGTCCAAAGTGCACCCCCAACGGAGTCACGGATCAATAGCAATGATCTTGGACATATTGAACTTTGCAATAAAATTCTGGCAGCAGAATTTTATTGAAACTTTAGAGCAAAAGATAAACATGCTACAGCCACTCAAATGGACATGTGAGGACATGGATGGAAAGACAACAATATATACTACAAGGAACAATCAAAATCCACCCCAAAACTAACATGCTTTGTCCTAGAACATCACACGAACATGGCATCGGAACGTTACAGATTTCAGACTTAGTGAAAAATCACTAAGTCCTAAAACAGCAATATCATCATAGCAACTAAAAGAGCATGTTTAAGTCACCTCGAAACTAAACATGGCAAAGGGTAAGCACCTCATCAAAGTGCACATGAAGGTGATCCCGAAACACACAAGCATGCATCATAGAGGTGAACACAACGATTGCAACGAGCTCAACAAGATGGCATATCATAACAAGTGAAAACACAACATATGAACATGGCACTTTGCAACGATGATAACAAGGCAATAATAAATCTACCATGTAACCTATCACAAGCAACACGTAGTTCGTGGCAAGACGAACACGTGGACATGTCATTTGCATCGTTTGGACAAACGAGCTAAAAGATATCACATGTCAAAGGTGGCATGAAAATAACACATAACAGCAGTTTATATCATGATGCACTCTTGCAACAGCAAAACAAGTGTCTAGATGATCTCTAACATGCATGACAACAACAGGTAAAACGTAGAGGACAACTCCACGAACGTCTGGACATATCACACGCGCAAAACGGAGTTACACACAAAAAGATACAGCAGGTCAAACATTGCATCTCAGAACAGAAATAAAAAGGGACTTAGAGGAATTAGGGTTCAACCTCTCCAGATCAGATCTGGAGGAACAGTAGCGGGCCGGCCGGATCTGGAGCGGCGGCTCGGCCTGCTGGGCGGCGGATCTGGGCCCGTGGGGCGAAGCGGCGCGGGAGGCCCGGCGCGGTGCGACCTGCCTGGGCCGGTGGGGAGGCGGCGGCCCACCGGAGGCGCGGCCCGAGCGCGTCGGCGATCTGGTGGCCCGGTCGTGCGGGCCTTGCGGCGGAAGAGGGAGCCCGCAGAGGGGCGCTGGCGATCGGCTGGATGCGGCGCAGATCGGGAGGCAGTACGGGCCTTGGCCCAGGCGAGCGAAGGCGAACGGCGTCGAAGGAGCGGGAGGCGCGGCGAAGCCTGGCTCGGGTCGAGGGAGTACGGGCCGGGGATGATCTGGCGCGGGGAAGTGGTCCACTGGCGCGCCCGTCGCTGCGGAGCGGTGCGAAGCGGTGCGGTCGGCTCGGTCGACGCGGGAGGCGGCCCACCCGGCGCGCGTTGACCCGGCGACGAAGCGCTGCGTCGATCGAGGGGATCCCCTCGGGATCCAGATCAAAGGAAAAACGGCTGGAGATCTGCCAAGGGTGGCTGGACTGGAAAAAAAAATGGATCTGGGAAAAAAAGAGAGGGGAGGAGGAGGAAGAAGAAGGGAATGCCCAAATAGACTAGGGGGTCTATATGTAGCGGTTTTTAGGGTTAGGAGGGGATTTAGGGGTGCTAGGAGCCCTCCGATCGCGATCCGACGGATCCGATCGCGGGGGTTGATTTAAAAGGCCTAGACGGAGAAAAGAGACTGCAGTAGGGATGTTTTCGGGACACAAAGCGAAGGCACTTCGGGCCCACACGAACAACGGATGGAAAAGTCAACGGAGTCCAAACGAGACGAGATTTGAGAGGCGGGTTGCACACAACAAAACAACAACACACAAAACAACCTCGCGGCACATCGGTAACGTAAAACGCCCGAACAACAAAGTAGGCCTACGGGACGTCACGGACACGTGAGGGAGCTCCGGAACGCGAAACGGACAACGGGAAGAAACACGCGGAACCGGATGCAACCCACAACACAATGCAATGCAATGCACATGTCTACATGATATGAATGAATGCCACACACTCACACAACAAAACGACGAAAGCCCGAAAGACAAAGAACCCGGAATGGAAATAGATGAAGCCGGAGATATATTATATACCCAAAAGGGAAAGTATTACATCCGGGGCATTACAACTACGCTGATAAATCATGTCAATTCGCCCAGCTGTAGCATGACAATTGTGAACATATGGGCAACCACCTTTCTTCTTAACCTGATAACTCTCTACTGCAACATGAATAATCCCTGAAAGACATGGCAATTATCTCCACTGCAGCATGACAAAATTCCTAAAACGCATGAAATTTGTTGTTGCAACATGATAATGTGTTTCTTCATAGCATGGCAAATCTCTCTGCGTACATCACGGCAAATCTCTTTGTTTAGCATGACAACTCGAAATGGTTGTTGGAGAGAACGCTCTAGGGTGCGTTTGGTAGGATGCATATAACCCAGCCAGGCCCAGGCGGGATGAATTTGGTCAGTTTGGTTACCTGCAGGCCGGCCTGGTTCGCATCTGCACGGACCTTAAAGCACCCCTCAGCCTGGCTCGCTGGGAACGCTCGAATCGGCCATTTCCAGCGAGCCAGGCTGAGTGGGGCGGAAAACGAAGATGCGGCGTAGGGCGTGGTGCAGGGGGGATGCGGACGGAGATGATGGGAGGGGAAAATCGGTCGAGGCGTGGTGGCGCCAAATATACCCTCACCACCCCATTTCCTCGCTCACCTCTAGATGTAGGACAAACCCTCCTCTGTTGTTGGCACCGGCGGCGGCGGTGAAAGAACATGCGGTGCCCTCATGTTTGGTTTTGGTAATTGATGACAATCTCTATCGATTAATGGTTGCCTTGAGTTATATTTGAAGGGTTTTCCATTGGCTTTTCTTGGAGTTCATTTGTTGGTTTCAAGGAGAGTTTGTGATGACCAAGGTGCTATTAAGGAATTATCCAAAGATTGGTCTTGTGGGTGTTGAGCTTATTGCAAGCATGTCTTGAAGAAGAAGAGTTTGTGAGCATTCATGTTTACCTTCAAGACATCATCCAAATGAAGAGAGTTGGAAAGATTCAAGGTTGATCAAAACTAAGTCAAAGAATGAATCAAGTTGATCAACACACAAAGTGTAGAAGATGTACCGAAAGGGATCAAGCAATCCCATGGTATGGTAAGCATTGTCAATCACGCTTTGTGTACTAACCCCTGTTCTTCGTGAGAGTTCTTTGTGGGGTTAGGTTGCGGTGTGCAAGTTCAAGTGGAGCATCACGAAGAAATCAAGTGCTTGAAGCTTGCCGTCCATTGTCGTGACAATGGACTTGTGAAGATATGCCGAAGAGTGGCTCACCCATAGAGGAGTATGGGGGAGCAATCTACTAGTCTTCACCGAGACAACGCAATCAAGAAAGATGGTCCAAGTTGAGGAAGTCAAGATCGTCTACATCTAGCTCAAGTGGACTTTGTGCAAAGCAAAGGTTTGCCCTTGATAGGTTTTCTATTTTACCGGTCTCGTGGTGGTAGTTGGGAGACCGGGTTATAGGATCGTTTGCCGTACTATCAAGGGGGGCTCTCAAGTTGGTAGCTTGATCGTATCGTTAGTAGAGAGCTCAAACCATTGCATCCTTGCATCATGTTTCTTGGTTCTTGTTTGGTTCTCTTTGTGAGTCTTAGAGCTTATGGTCATCTTGATGACAAGCTTGAGTTCATCGAAAACGGAGTTCACATGCGTCTTCTATGATGTTTTCGGTGTTGGATGTTTTACCGGTCTTATCCGAGGAAGGGTTCTCACCATTTTATTTTGGGACTTTTCTAATTTGCTTCTTATTGATATTTCTATCAAGATTGTGTTAGCCCTTGTCGCTAGCTTTCCAACAAACTTGGTTTCATCGAATTCGGAGTCCGTATGCAAAAGTTGTGGTCGTTTTGGTGTTCTGAAAAGGTTGCAGCGGTACTACCGCGGGTAGGAGCAGAAGTAATTTTTTACTACCGCTTTCGGGAGCGGTACTACCGCTTGGAGCAGTACTACCGCGGCTACTTCCGTGGCTACTTCCGCTCGGGACCAAAAACTCGTCACAAGTCCAGCGGTGGTAGGCACGGATGTAATTTTTTAGTACCGCTCGCAAGCAGTAGTACCGCTACCCTTAGCAGTACTACTGCTACCCCTAGCGGTAGTACCGTGAGGTCAAGCGGTACTACCGCTCCGACGGTTTTTCTGGCCTTTTTGCCTCCTCGTTGTTGTTTTCCAAAGGGGCACTACCGCCCTAGCGGTAGTACCGCTCCTAGAGCGGTAGTACCGCTCTGTGCAGGCTGTGAGCATAACGGTTGGATTTTTCCCCACCTATAAAAGGGGGTCTTCTTCCCCAATGAACTTAATCCTTTGAGCTCGTGTTCTTCCCCCATTGTTGACCTTCTTCGAGCTTACTATCTCTCAATCCCACCATGGATTCTTGCTAGTTTTGGGGGGAAAAGAGAGAGGAGATCTAGATCCACATTTCCACCAATCACTTTCTCCTCTAGGTGAGGGGAACCCCTTGGATCTTGATCTTGGAGTTCTTGGTGTTCTCCTTCTTGTTCTTCCTCTCATTTCCCTCCCTAGCATTAGTTGCTTTGGTGGGATTTGGGAGAGAAGGACTTGGGCACTCTGTGTGCCCTTGCCATTGCATTTGGTGCATCGATTTGAGTTCTCCACGATGATACGTGGAAGTGAAGTTTGAGAAGCTTATTACTCTTGGGTGCTTGGTACCCTTGAGCTTGTTCCTCTTGGGTGCTTGGGCGCCCTAGATGGTTGGTGGTGTTCGGAGCTCAATCATTGTGGTGTAAAGCTCCGGGCAAGCGTCGGGGTCTCCAATTAGGTTGTGGAGATCGCCCCGAGCAATTTGACGGGTACCGGTGACCGCCCCCAAGGGTTGCCAAAGTGTACGGGTTCGGTGACCGCCCCCAAGGGTCGCCATTTGTACGGGTTCGGTGACCGCCCTCAAGGGTCCCTTAGTGGAATCACGGCATCTTGCATTGTGCGAGGGCGTGAGGAGATTACAGTGGCCCTAGTGGCTTCTTGGGGAGCATTGTGCCTCCACACC
Source organism: Secale cereale (assembly GCA_902687465.1). Taxonomy (NCBI): domain Eukaryota; kingdom Viridiplantae; phylum Streptophyta; class Magnoliopsida; order Poales; family Poaceae; genus Secale; species Secale cereale. The sequence goes on from LR738713.1 coordinate 193,463,371, forward strand.
GCTCCAAACGGAGATTAGCATCCGCAAGGGTGTGAACTTCGGGATACATCATCGTCTCCGCGTGCCTCGGTTATCTCTTACCCGAGCCCTTTACTTATGCACTATACTTTGTGATAGATATATTGTTTCTTGTCATATATTTTGCTATCACCTAGTTGTTTATCTTGCTTAGCATAAGTTGTTGGTGCACATAGGTGAGCCTAGTTGTTGTAGGTTTTGTGCTTGACAAATTAACCGCTAGGTTTATTCCGCATTTGTTCAAGCCTAAACCGTAATTAATTTAAAGCGCCTATTCACCCCCCCCCCTCTAGGCGACATCCACGATCTTTCAGGCGGCGACTCAGATCTGCGGTTGGGACGACGGTTACGACTGAGATCTGCGGCTGCCACACTCCCCTGCAGCAACAACAGGCGGTAGGTGCACTCCCCGGCGGCGGTGGCTGCTTCTCCCTTTCTTCTTCGTCTCCGTCCAGCCCTCCTCGTCTCCGCCATGTCTCCCACAACCTCGAAGCCGGTAAGCTACCCCCTCCACCTCCTCTGTTATGTGTTAGGTCGTTTGATAGGAGCGTTTAGGGTCGATAGCACCATCGCTGACCGCATCATGGACGTCGCTTAGGTTGTGGATGAACGGGCGAAGCTGCTGGTTCAGACAGCAGCGCTGATAGCTGCGATTCAGGCCTGGATCATGTTGGTCCATAAGAGAGCTTTTCTTCGGAATGAGAGAACTCGCATATGGTATGGGCCGATGTTAATCTGGGAGAGAGGATAGCGAATCTGGACTACATCTACAATTGCAACGACACAAAGCTCTGTGGATGCTTCTAATGAAAAGAGCACCTTTTGCCAGGCTTGTGCAGACGTTTAGGAGCAGGGGGCTGCTAGAAGATAGCATCCACGCCACTGTGAAAGAGCAAGTCGCGATGTTCCTCCATGTTGTTGGTCATAACCAGAGGTTCAGGGTTGTATACAACACATTCAGGAGATCAATGGAGACCATCTCCAGGTACTTCAAGCAAGTGTTGTATGATGTTGGGGAGCTCGGGG
>LR738713.1:193464546-193502926 GCA_902687465.1 Secale cereale
GGGGGGGGGAGATGATCAGGTCACCAATTGGCCGGACTCCTACCAAGATTCACACTAGCCCAAGATTGTATCCATACTTCAAGGTGGGCACTTGATATGTTGTTGTAGTTCATGCCTTGATATGTTGTTATTGTCCTATAGTAGACTAACAACATATTGTAATGCCATTCCAGGATTGCATTGGAGCGATAGATGGTACTCATGTCACTGCCAGAGTGTCGAGGTCACAAACTGCAGCATATAGAGGGAGGAAGCACTACACAAGCCAGAATGTGCTAGCTGTTGTTGACTTTGATCTGAAGTTCACATATGTGCTGAGTGGCTGTAAGGATCAACACATGATGCTAACATTCTCAATGACTGCATGAGTCATCATGATGGCATCAACACCCCGATGGCAAGTTCTACCTTGGAGATGTTGGCTATGCATGTCGTCCAGGTGTTCTTCCACCCTTCAGAAAACCAGGTACCATCTGAACGAGTTTGCTGGTAGGAACTATCCTGGGACTCCTCGGGAACTATTCAATCTCAGAAGCTCCAGCCTTGTGACTGTTGAGAGGGCCTTTGGAGCTCTGAAGAACATGTTTAAGATCCTAGATCTGAAGCCATTCCACTCTTATCCTACCTAGGTGAAGCTTGTTCTTGCATGTTGCATCATTCACAACTGGATCATGCAGTGGGGAGTTGATGAATTTGTGCCGAAGGAGGAAGATGTGACTCCTGATGAGGTCATCAGCTCCGGCCATGGTGTGGAAGCATTCGACAACGAAGCGTGGAAGAACAAAATGTTGGAATGGGCTCAGACAATGTGGGATAACAGAGGTCAGATAAGGATCTGAATCAGAAGAACAAGAGGAAGAAGAAGAAAGAGGGAGCAGCAGAGGAAGAGGAAGCACCTAGTTAACATCATTGAACTATCCTTATTCAGCCATGTTGGCTGTTAATAACTTGTACTGTCATTTGCTAGTAGCTAGGATAAACTGTCATTTGTTTCCTAGCTAGGACAAAACAATGTTGAGTCTGCGTGGTAAAATCGCCACTAGCGAAAAGTGGTGATCACATCTTTAGCCGTTTGCAACCAAACAACATGTCGCTTGTTTAACAACAGCAACGCATGCAACCAAATAACGTGCTGACTAGTTGATACCCTCGTGCAGAAAGCCTAATGCAGGCAACCAAACAACATGCAGATGTTGATTTTTAGCCTGCATTTGTCCAACGAGGCCCAACTAGGACAAGCATGCAAAATGCCCTAAAATAGAGATGTGAACAAAACACGCCCCTAGTGGTGTTGTTCGCTTGAATGAGCCTTCCTGAGGAAACGGTGGTTCTGTGCGCTAGGGTGGTCCTGTACGGAATCATCAGCTTTCTATTAGGGTCCACTAAAATATAGTTGCTCTCCCTTTTCTCATTAAACATGGTGCCACATGAGATTTTTACTTATAAAATGCACTAAGATATAAGCATGGGAAGTGCCCAAATGAACTTCCATGACACGATCATGGCAACCTAACACCACATGTACTTTTCCTCCCTCGCTTTCGTGACCTAGGAGATAGGCGGAGGCTGATCTATCTCGTTTCTCCAACGAGGCCGCAGACCTAGCAGATTAAAGCCATCGTCTCTTTGGATTGCTAAGTGACCGCTCACTATGCAAAAATGAAGTGTTAGTATCAAATAGAGATTGTGTGGGTGTGAAGTGTACTAAAGATCAAGGTTTTTCTTCTAGCTAACTTTGTCAAAGAGAAAACAATAAATGACCAACGAAACTTCGAGCAAAGTAGGATAAGGAGTAGGAGTCAGACGATCTGAGAAGGGTATTAGAGAGAGAAAACGCAGTAGCCCAGTAATTACCCCTTAACTTTTGAAAGAACTCGTAAAGTTACCGAACCAGACCGCACATGTTGGACCATAGCACTTTTTATCTGATCATAAGTTAGTCATGTACTCCCTCTGTAAACTAATATAAAACCGTTTAGAATACTAAAATAGTGATCTAAACGCTCTTATATTAGTTTACAGAGGGAGTATAAAAGGAAAAGAAAAATCATGGCAGATGGTGCGAACTGTGGCAAAGAACCCGCTGGCGCTGGATAGTCAGAGAGGCAAAATCTGATCCAAAACACGTAGGCGTGTGCATATGTAATGTATATAGGATTTTAAAAAGCATGTGGACCTACTACTTTTTGGTCATTTGGTTGGTTGGGGCGAAGGCATCACGGCCAAAAAGTCTAGAGACGAAGCGTGTTGTCAAATCAGTCAGCCAGCCGCGCAGAGGACGATGATTGTGAGAGCGGGAGAAAATGACAACCTTTCTGCAGGGTGCACTGCAGCTGCACATAATAATCCATCACAAAAGAAAAGGGTATCTATCTCATCTCACTCGACATTGTCATATTTTGGCTGCACGTTTCTAGAACAAAAACATGGATGTCACGCAATAGTTCAGATGAAAAATTGTAAATCCGAGTTTGCAATAGTAATTTTGTAGAAAAAAAATATTAGCCTAGACTCGGTAGAAAAATTGCTATCCTACGGAAATTGAGATACATGTATCTCATTTTCTATGATTTTTCTATCCATATGATATTCATAAATCATGTGAACCAAAGGAGGCTAAAACACCTTGTCTAACAGTACAAAGAGGATGGCATACTCTGAAAATGATAGAAAGCAACTTTGTTTCGAGAGTAATAATCAAACCACCGAAGATTCCATTCACCATTACAAAAATTGGCAACAGAAATCATCTGCCTGCGCACCAGGCTTTATGGGCAGTAGTATCTCCAGCTGTCAAAAGTTGCACCTGCAAATGCGAATAGTAGCAGTAAAAACACAACATTGCCGGGTGTTGCTCAATTTATAGCATCCTGAAAAGATGCTTGGAAGGGCAAAAATGAGCAAAACTCCAGGCACGCTACAATCTGTTCTAGGTAGGGTTAAATTGCAAGTTTATTTTCCTTCATCTTATAAGCACAATTTACCTCCATACCGCAACACCAAAAACACCAATAGTCAAGAGGGGCCAATAAACCCCGGAGCGACGTTTTAGGATACTCACCCATGAATTTAGGACTACAAATCAACTAAACACTGACAACTTGGTTCTGCAAAAAGATACAATTTCCTCGATGGCTGCGACACCCAAATCTATCTTAACCGGCAGACACAAATGAACCGCACTCTAGAAAATAGTGCATCCCATGGCTAACAGGACAGATTACTTGGGGCCGATGTCCTTGAGCGCATTAATCTGCTCCTCTCCCATGGCGGACATGACAGACACCACCAGGTCCTTCCCTTCAGCAAACCCATCCTTGATCTGCACCAATGGACAAATTTAATATCATAGCTGGTGGGCTATGGAAGAGATAGTGCGCGTGCACAAGTCGCTCTAAACAGCACATGTAAAAAAAAAATAGATATAACAGTGGTAACTGCATGGGCTTTTTATTCATAGGGGTAGTTTCAATACAGTAAATCTAAGGAAATTAGAGAAAATAATATTAGGCCCACTGGCCACTGCACAAGTTCCCAAGTTCAAACAAATACTTCCTCCATTTTTGTATACAAGGCCACTATCAAAGTTACAATTTGCAACTATACAAGGCCACTAACACCAATCGAGATAAAATTGATGAGGTTTGCCTCGTACTAGCAACCGAGGACATTAATATCCTATGCATGCATGCGGAAGTTAAAGGTTGGTTTGCATGCACCGCATTAATCAACCAATCAGGAATGAGAGAGTTATCTTGTTGTGTGTTGGAAAGAAAAATACACATTAATTAACATGTCAAGCGAGGAGAAAAGACTAGTTTTCAGAAGCCATTAATTTCTACCTTGATACATGCAATACTGGTTTGTGGCCTTGTATACAAAAATGGAGGGAGTACAGACAGTTGATGAACTGTTAAATCAACAAGGAATTCCAACACCAAATTAACAAGAAAAGGAGATGACTCTAGTGTACTGAATAGTGCATATCTTGTTAGTTAATCAACACCTTTAATTAAATATCAACAAGGCATCTCAAATCTATTTCAGTTGCAAGAAATGTGCACGGATAACATGGTTCATACAAACCTGGCCAAGGAGGGTTTCATCAGTCGGGAGCTTGAGGTCATCTTTGGTGTTACCATTATCAGTCAGCAGACTTACCTGAAACAAATGTTAATTTCTCCAGTTAAACACTCGTTTCAACAAAAGATGAAAAATATAAGAGACATTAATGAAAGAATCCAACTTACAAATCCATCCTCAGATATATCAATGAGCTGGTATTCTGTGCGATTCACATGAGGAACCTGTAAAGATATAACATGATCATGTTTTAGTATCAATAGAAGCCACTTGAACAGGAAGAAGTTCAACAAATGTGCTGACATCACAGTTGTGAGAAGATGGCACAATATCTTCAAGTTTCTTGCCGGTGAAAATGTCAATAGCAACAAAGTGGCACTTGGCATGACCATGCTTCCCAGTTTTAGATGTTGAAACCTCCACAACCTGCACATTTGTTTCAAAGGCATATCATTAGAAATATATTAGCCAGAACAACAAAATAGCAAGCAGAGTGAGAATTAACAGATAAATAAGATTTTAATCCTAATAAATATATAAAGACATTAATATCCACAACTTAAGGAATTTATTGATATTTAAAGTGAAAAGTGCAGATCTGGAATGCATAAAGAACCACGGCTAAACAGGATCAATGCATCGTTGCTAGCACAGGTGAACTGATTATCCAGTGATACTACTGGAAGCAGCAAGAAGCAAGTGCAAATGCAAAAAAAGAGGTATAAAACATGCAAAAAAAAAAAAAAGTAACTCAATCCAGGCTTCACATATTTGGTCATATTTTGTCCACCACTGAAATCCATATTTGTTTTCAGTTCAGCCAAACAACTTCTCTTTTCAATTTGAATGAAATCCAACCAGGTTTTGAAAAAAATGGACATAAGTCGAATATTTCAGTACCCACTGAAATCACCAATATTCAGAAATTTCAGTAAAGATGATAACCCTGAACCAGTTAACCCTTGGCTATGTAACTCGCGCAGTAAAAAGTACAAAGATGTAAGAAAGTTTGCAATCATGAAATAAAATAATCGATTGCGTATGCAGCATTAAGACATAAATTTGCAGATAAGTTAACAACCTTGCTAGGTCAACAAGTGGTACAGCCAACTAAAGTTCATGGACCATTATGCACACACACAGCATGGTCAATCAAAGATTACTTATAATATCCGGATAATTAACAATGCTAGCATGATATCAGTGTTACGAAGTCAAAATCCATCAATGCTTAATGTAAAAAAAAAACTAAAGCAAACAACTGACATGGAGGGCATATCAAATCAGTTAGACCTAATATTCACACCAAACCAACGTGCAACAAATCAAAGACTTGCATAATCTTATTGAGAAAACAGAGTTTTTATGCATGACATTAGTTAATTTTATTGCAACCAAATGTTACAAGTCAGTAACCGATCTCTATAATAGCAGATTACGCAATTCAAACAATAGGAATCTGACAGCGTAGTTTCAAATTAAGAAAGATCATTACTGGACTGGGATTTTTTTCCTTTTATTAGAAAAGAATAAATAATTCTTATCTAACTGCCTAAGTAAAGTTAATCAGGCGGTAGATCTACACCAGCCTATACTGCTAACCTGACGACACATTGGCACAGACATGAACTGGAAATTTCAAATGATGCATATGGCATTCCAAATTTAGAAAAGAAAAGTGCATGGCTAACGTACAATTTACTTGTCCTACAAGGTAGACATTTCACAGCAACATCCAGTATCACTGATAAGCACAGCAGAGCATCCAAGAACCAAATATACCACACGATCGTGACACGCATATTCACACGTTCCATCCATGACCATCCAGCTCGTAGGAAAATAAAGAGATTGCACGTATACATGCAACGGCAATCTGAGACGCCAGGACGAACACACGGATCTAACAGAAGTACAGCAATAACAGCGGGATCTAAGCCCAAGGCACCAAGCAAGTGAGCAGCAGACGTTTTAGATACCTTGCAGGGGCGGTTCTTGATGACGATGTAGCCGTTCTTCCGAATGGTGCCGGCCTGCTGCGGGTAGGTCTTGGAAGCGCCGGCGTCAGCCTTCGACTCGAACTGGTGCTCTTCGCTGTCCGACATCTCCTTTCCTCGGATCAGGACCAAAAAAAATCTCTACAAATTCCAAGAAATTCAGTCATGAGCAAGGAATGAATCAGTTAGCGCACAAGAGAATAAGAACAAAAACTTTGATCTGAAATGATAATGGCTGGACGGATCTCGAGGTAGGCAAGGATTAGGGTTTGGGACCTCGGGAGGAGTTCGCGGGCGCGACGGTTGGGCGGCGGCTGCGACGGCGAGGGCACAAGGAAAGGCAGCGAACTGGATATATTGGTGTTCGGGATCTTATGCACAATAGCCCTCCCAGTGTCAGGGAATTAAGCTTGAATTTTGGGGTTTGCACGGCAGAAATTTCATTAATGGGTACAATTACTCCCTCCATGCGGTAGTATAAAATGTTATCTCTACTATTTAAGGGAAATTGTTAGGATCATCTTATTCAGATACGTGTCCCATCCACGACCGCATCAATCTTTTTTCACTGTTTTTTGTGTACCCTCTTGATTTCTGTCACAAATTCCAGAACCGGTTTGCTTTTAGACCCGGCCCGCGCCTCATGGCCCCACGTTATCTTCCTAGCCTCATCAACTTGCTCGTCCTATCTAATTTTCTCTTCCTCTCTCATGGTGAGCGGGAGCAGCGAGGGTTACGATCCATCGTTGTCGTCACCTCCTCGCACCACTGTCTTCAGCCATCGCCGCCTCGCAGCATCGCCCAAGTCATTGTCAGACGCACCACCCAGGAAGTGCGTTGTTGGACATGAGCCCAGTTCGACCATGTTTGTTGGTCCGCCTCTGACCTGACACACATGTCTTTGTTGTTCTGGTTCGTCTCCGGTATCCCAACCGAACTACGGTAGTTGAAAATGCAGCATGTCTTCTTCTATGCCACACACAACCTTCATCCTGCTTCTCAGCGCACCAAACAGAGGCAACACGATGGCCTTCGTGACGTCAAGTGCAACAACTACTCCAGGTGTTCTTGAGTCATGGATTCACATAGATTGGTGGAGTTCTCGTAGTTCAAGCTTGCTCGCTTGGATGGGGAGATCTCGTGTCGGCGCAAGATGGGGACATGTTGGGGTAGACAAATTGTTGTACCCCTAGCTAGTTAAATACCCTTGTAAACTGGTTGATGGGGGACATTTCGGTATCCAACCGTCAATCTACTTGTTTCCCAGTTGCACGAGAATCGAGAAAAAATATAAACAATGGGGGCGCACAAGTGGTGGGTCCTCGTGGCAGAACCCTAAGGTAAATTTTCAGATTACTTATAACAACTTCTCAGTCCGAAGTATTTTGATGCTCAGGCTTTTATAACGAGCACCAAGGAAGCTCTGAAGACCTCAGATTTAAAACGCGAATAGATGAAGGAGGAACTCACCTGCCAAGCCGAAGACATCGACAAAAAGAGACATTCTAAGGATGGGAGTTGGAGTCCTCGGCTTTGAAGACCAGTTCAGAGGCTACTGAGGGTGTCCTGGACTAAGGGGTGTCAACTTGTACGGCTTGTCGTCCGTGACCCTCCGATGATTGGAGTATGGACTACCAAAGTTGTGACCCTCGGCGTGATCAAGATGGAAACTTCCGAAGACTTGGCGTATACATCAAGGAAATCTCTAGTAGCCGGCGTGTTTATTCCTAGTTGATAGCCGATCATATGTGTAACCTAGGTACCCGCGGTGCATATATATGCTAGGGGGTTTAGTCCGTAGGGGAATACGAACATAAGCCTTAGGGTTTAGAACACAATCATCTCATCTTGAGGTAGATCATCTTGTACTATGTACCCCATCGAATCAATACAGTCCAAGCAGGACGTAGGGTGTTGCCTCTTTGAGAGGGCCTGGAACTGGGTAAACGTTATCGCCCTTGTCTCCTGTTACCATTGCTCCTAAATTCACAGTCGGGTCCCTATGCCTGAGGTCCGCCGGTTTTGGTACCGACACCGTGCGATGCTGATATTGCTTCACTCATGCATGATCTGCATATTACGGGCCTCGGACTGGAGTTTCACCTAGGACCCCTGAAATCTCAGGACCGGTCCTGATGGCGGCTAGCTCGCATCTTTGTAGTGATGGGTTATCTTCATGTCCTCCCACCAAGCATACCATGTTGCAATCACCGATATAGACTCGGTAGACTGGATGAGAGCATTTGTTTTGTTCGCCATGAGTTATGTTTCGCCGCTTCCATGTTTTTTATAGGGGATCAAGCATACCGTTTTCCTTTTGCAGGGATCAAGCATACCATATTGCAACAGCAACAAACCAATTATTTCCTTTGTAAATTAATATAAAATCATTTGGATCTCTGATGCTCTTGTAAACTAACATAAGACCGTTTAGATCATCAAAATTGACAAAAGGAGTACATTTGTGTAGCGGAGGTACATCTTTTTTCTATGTAGACTACATTGTGATTACACTATTGTGGAATCGACTATGATTGCACGAATTCTCGGTGGATTGTGATTTAGGTGGGTCAGCAATTATGATCCCTTTAGCAAAAGAAAAAAGAAAGAAAAATGTGACGACAACCTACATGCGGCGTCTACAGGTTGCGACGCTCGATTACAGGTTGCGACGCTCGATGACGACGACCTACAGACGGCGGCGCTCGGCGACGATGGCCTATAGGTAAGGGCGCTCGGCTCGGCTTGTGACCTTGGTTGTTGGTCACGAGTGCTCAGTCTGCAACAGATCATCTGTTTTGGTCAAGCGAACTAAAACAAAGGACAAATTGCAAAAAAAAAGATTGCTTTTGAGTCGTTCGATCCAAATAAAATCTGACGGCTACATAGAGAGCCCGCACAAACATCCTGTTGGAAAATTAGGCAAGTTCATGATTAATTCCAGTAAATAATTCATGACTAGAAAGGATACTAGCATACAACAATCTAGCAAACTAGGAAAACAACAAAACATGCAGAACAGCAGCACACACGAAACAACAGCTGTAGAGACAGACATGAACAAATGATGTTGGACGTACTGTTCGTTAGCTATTGTGGGTGCGACGGTGTTGATGACGATGTTGGCGACGATCAGCTGCTGACGGCGATGAAGACGGCGATGAGTAGCACCGCCCGACTTGGACGGAAGACGACCCATGATGATGAATTTGAGCAGTCGCGCAGAGCGCTTCCCAAAAACCTAATTCGTCCTCTTCTAATGCAGGATCGCAAGGACGAACGGTTCCGGAGACCTGCTCTCCCACGCGCCGATGCACGTCGGCGTTTTGGATGGAGTAGACTCCCGGTAGCTATATATATGTATATATTAGGACCAGAGGTGGTATTGTGTTGAGATCACAATCCCAAACCGACTTGGTTTCTTATTTGTATACTTACCAGACAAGAAATCATTAACTTGTCTACCAAGACATAAAAATAAAATGGTAAAAGGAAGTTGCGCCCCTGCAAGGCAACAGACCGAATTACGGCGGACCATGCACGCGCATGTCGCACGTACGCCTCACCTCGCCTTGCGTCGCCACGCCACGCCACGCCAGGCCAGGCCAGGCGAGCACGCGCGTGTGGTCTTCCATTTCTCTTCTCAACACACCACTTAAAATGGTGGAGTTAACCCACTATATAAAGAGGTCCAACTCTTCTTCAACTTCCATGATGGGACTAAACTTTAGCACCACCACTTGTCATTTTGCACATGGCCCACTATTTGAGATTTCAGAAATTGCTATGGGCCTAGCCCATTAATTCTAGCAATCCCCCACCAGATCTCAAATACTCATTTAGATATTTGCCTTCTCTCACCACTTGTTCAATATACCAGTATTTCAGCAGAGACTGTTAAGTTGAACTTCTGCCTAGAACTTTAAACTACATCCATTCACAACTTGACAATGGACTATGCCTTGAATTGCTAGTTTTGTGTGAACCGGTTTCACTCAAAGTCTTAACCAGAACCTGGCTTCCAGTAGGCTACCCCACGGTTTGGAGCGTATACGTCATACTCCCTTGTTTGTTCGTCAACTTACTAGAGATCACCCAAATCTCATAGATTACGATGTTTACAATCGGAACTCATATAGGTGTGTTCTTTCAAGACTTCTCTGTAGGACAGCATCTTTGCTAATTATAGCCAATAGAACCACATTAATACATGTTGCCATCCTGCCTTACGTCTTCACTTAGAGACGGTCATTAGTTATTACTCTCCTCAGTTAACCAATAGCTTGTTCTTCCCAGATCCTAATTCACGGGATCTCCGATCACAAAGGTTGGGTTACTACTATAGTGTAACATCTATGGGTCTCATACCCATCTCCCTCGATGCAATATCTATCACATTTTGTGATAGTCCCTTTGTAAAGGGATCTGCCAGGTTTTTGTCTGTTTGAATATACGTAACAATTATTACTTTGGAGTTTCTCAACTTCCTGACAGACTTCAAACGTCTCTTCACGTGTCTTGATGACTTCGCGTTATCTTTAGAATTGTTCACTTTAGCGATAACCATTTGGTTGTCACAATTCATAAGAATAGCCGGTATAGGTTTTTCAACCACAGGCAAGTCCATCAAGAGCTCACGCAACCATTCTGCCTCAATAGTAATTGTGTCTAAAGCAGTTAATTCTGCTTCCATGGTTGACCTCGTCAATATGGTTTGCTTGCAAGACCTCCATGACATTGCGCCACCTCCATGACTAAATACATACCCACTTGTTGCGTAGAGTACATCAATATCGGAGATCCAATTAGAATCACTATATCCTTCTAGCACAACAGGATGCTCTGAATAAGTAATTTTGTAACTCATAGTACCTCTCAGATAGTGCAAGACCCTTTCTAGTGCATGCCAATGATCATCGTCCGGGTTGGACATGAACCTACTCAGTTTGCTCACACCAAAAGAGATATCTGACCTTGTAGCGCTAGCTAAGTACATGAGTGAACCGATAATTTGAGAGTATCTTAACTGATCTCTCGTTTCTTTCTTGTTCTTTCTAAGTGTCACACTGGGATCATAAGGTGTTGGAGAAGGCTTGCTGTCCATAAAGCCGAACCTAATCAAGACCTTCTCAACATAGTGAGGTTGCGTTAGAGTAATCCCACTCTCATCCTTAATAAGTTTGATGTTTAGAATTACATCGGCTTCTCCCAGATCTTTCATGTCAAAACTTTTTGATAGAAAATACTTGACCTCATTGATCGCATTAATGTTTGTACCAAAGATCAGTATGTCATCCGCATACAAACATAATATGACACTATTACCCCCACCATGGCGATAGTAAACACACCTATCAGCCTCGTTAATGACAAATCCTCCAGAAGTTAGTGTTCTTTCAAACTTCTCATGCCATTGCTTAGGTGCTTGTTTCGGGCCATACACAGATTTCAACAACTTTCACACCTTTCTCTCTTCACCCTTTACCACAAACCCGTCAGGCTGATCCATATAGATTTCCTCTTCCAACTCTCAATTGAGAAAGTTGTCTTTACATCCATTTGATGAATGATAAGACCATAAGAGGCAGCCAAGGAAAGTAACACTCGAATGGTGGTCATTCTAGCAATGGGTGAATATGTGTTAAAGTAATCTTCGCCTTCTTTCTGAGTGTAGCCCTTGGCCACTAGCGGCGCCTTGTACTTATCAATAGTATCATCAGGCTTTAGCTTCTTTTTGAACACCCACTTACAACCCACATGTTTACAACCATATGGTCTATCAGTTAGTTCCCAAGTTCCATTAGAAACAATTGAGTCCATCTCATTATGAACAGCTTCTTTCCAATCATCTACATCCGGAGACGCATATGCCTCTGCAATAGACTTGGGTGTGTCGCCCACAAGGTATACAATGAAATTATCACCAAAGGATTTTGCAACCCTTTGTCTCTTGTTCCTTATAGGAATTTCATTGTTATCCTTCTCAAGGACTTCCTCATGTGATTGTTCGAAATATTCATCAGTTGTACTAGATTCAGGAATTATCTCAGAAGAAAATCTAGCAATGATATACATATCTTTCATAGGAAATATGTTCTCAAAAAATGTTGCATCACGAGATTCCATTATAGTATCAACATGCATATCAGGTACTTTCAATTTTACCACAAAAAATCTATAAGCAATGCTCCATTGAGCATACCCTAGAAAGACACAATCCACTATCTTTGGTTCAAGTTTGCGTTTCTTAGGAATATGAATATTGACCTTTGCCAAACATCCCCAAGTGCGCAAATAAGAAAGTGATGGTTTTCTCCCAACCCAGTCCTCATAAGGGGTTTTCTCCTTATTATTGTTAGAAACTCTATTCAGGACATGACATGAAGTCAATAAAGCTCCCCCCACCATGCCTTAGATAAACGAGCAGTGTCTAACATGGCATTCACAAAGTCAGTCAACGTGCTATTTTTTCTCTCGGCAACTCCATTTGACTAGGGTGAATAGGGAGGTGTCCTCTCATGAATAATACCATGTTCCTCACAAAATTCATCAAATACTTTTGGAAAATACTCTCCACCACGATCGGACCTAAGACGCTTGATCTTTCTCTCTAGTTGATTTTCAACTTCAGCTTTCTAGATTTGAAAGTAGTCTAACGCTTCATCTTTAGTTTGGAACAAATAAACATAGCAAAATCTAGTTGCATCATCGATCAAAGTCATGAAATATATCTTTCACCTTTTGTCAACACACCATTCATCTCACAAAGATCAGAATGTATGAGTTCTAGAGGTGCCAAGTTTCTCTCCTCGGCAGCCTTATGAGACTTTCGAGGTTGGTTCGATTGCACACAACTATGGCACTTAGAACCTTTGGCAACGGTGAAATTCGGAATTAAACTCATACTGGATAGCCATGACATTAAACCAAAATTAATATGACAAAAATGAGAGTGCCAAATACTTGCATCATCATTAACACTAGCACAAATTTGGTTTACTGACTTATTGCAAAAATCTGAAAGGGAAAAGCGGAACAAGCATCCGCACTCATAGCATTTGCCTATAAATTGTCCAAACCTTGACACGATTACTTTATTCGACTCTAAAACTACCTTAAACCCATCTCGACATAGAAGGGAGCCCCTAACTAGATTCTTGTTCATAGTAGGGCCATGCTGGACGTTCCTTAGTTCCACGATCTTTCCCGAAGTAAACTTCATATCCACCATGCCAATGCCACGAACAGAAGCATGTGACCCATTCTCCATTAGGACGGAAGAATCCCTTGCGACCTAATAAGAAGTACACAGGGAGACGTCAGCACACACATGAACGTTAGCACCCGAATCAATCCACCACGAAGATGGTTGAAATACTGAAAGCACAATAGGTAAATTACCATACCCATCAGTATTGCTAGCAGTCACCATGTTGACAGTCTTGGAGCTTGTTTTCCCTCTGCGGTCTGCACGTTCAGGGCATTCCTTGGAAAAGTGTTCGGGCTTACCACAGGAGTAGCACTCTAGCTCAGCCTTGTTGAACTTCTTGTTCTTAAAGGTAGTAGTCTTGGTAGGCTTGTTGAAAACAGGTTTGTTCTTCCGTTTGTTCTTGTTCTGTGGGTACCTCTGCACCATATTGGCGGTAGGCTGAACCTCACCTCCTTTCTCAGTAGTGTCATTAGCCCAAGCTTTTTCTTCAAGATCAAGAGACGCAATTAGATTTTCACTGATATCTCCTGTCTCTTATGTTTCAGAGTTGTGGCGAAATTCCTCCATGAAGGAGGCAACTTTGCAATCATGCACCCAGCCACGAATTTGTCGGGTAGAACACACTTAAGGAGTTCAAGTTGCTTCACAATGCACTGTATCTCATGAGCTTGTTCAACCACAGAACGATTATTCACCATCTTGTAGTCATGAAAACTCTCCATGATATACAGTTCACTGCATGCATCTGTTGCACCAAATTTTGCATTCAATGCATCCCACGGAGTCTCTCCGTCATCTATGTGCATGTACACATCACACAGACGGCCAGCAAGAGCACACATAATGCATTCCACAAACATAGTATTGGCTTCCTGAAATTTTCTCTGATCTTCATCAGTCATTCCCTCTGGAGCACCAACACTAACGTGGAAAACTTTCACAGCAGTAAGCCAGAGCGTGGTCTTCACTTGCCACCTCTTGAAGTGCACACCGGTAAACTTATCCGGTCTCAGTGCATCAGCGAATCCAGCCATAGTTAACTCGGGAAATTTCCTATAGTTAGGTTTTCGGATTGTTGGAAAATTAGGAAAGTTCATGATTAATTCCAGTAAATAATTCATGACAAGAAAGGATAGTAGCATGCATAACAAACTAGAAAAACAACAAAACATGCAGAACATCAGCGCACACGAAACAACAACTGTAGAGACAGACATGAACAAATGATGTTGGACGTACTGTTCGTTAGCTATTGTGGGTGCGACGGTGTTGATGACGATGTTAGCGGCGATCTACTGCTGATGGCGATGAAGACGGCGATGAGTAGCACCGCCCGACTTGGACGGAAGACGACCCGTGATGACGAATTTGAGCAGTCGTGCAGAGCGCTTCTCAAAAATCTAATTCGTCCTCTCCCGGTGCAGGATCGCAAGGACGAACGGTACCGGAGACCTGCTCTCCCACGCGTTGATGCACGTCGGCGTTTGGGATGGAGTAGACTATGACGGCGGCGCAAGTTGTGAGATGAGGCAAAACACCGTATGTGTTTTTGTTGGAAATATGCCCTAGAGGCAATAATAAAATGGTTATTATTATATTTCCTTGTTCATGATAATTGTCTGTTATTCATGCTTGAATTGTATTATCCGGAAACAGTGATACATGTGTGAATACATAGACCACAACGTGTCCCTGGTAAAGCCTCTAGTTACTAGCTCGTTGATCAACAGATGGTCACGGTTTCCTGACCATGGACATTGGATGTCATTGATAACGGGATCACATCATTAGGAGAATGATGTGATGGACAAGACCCAATCCTAAGCCCAGCACAAGATCGTGTAGTTCGTAATGCTAAAGCTTTTCCAATGTCAAGTATCTTTTCCTTAGACCATGAGGTTGTGCAACTCCCGGATACTGTAGGAATACTTTGGGTGTGCCAAACATCACAACGTAACTGGGTGGCTATAAAGGTACGCAACGGGTATCTCTGAAAGTATCTGTTGGGTTGGCACGAACCGAGACTGGGATTTGTCACTCCGTGTGACGGAGAGGTATCTTTGGGCCCACTCGGTAAGACATCATCATAATGAGCTCAATGTGACTAAGGAGTTGGTCACGGGATGATGTATTACGTAACAAGTAAAGAGACTTGCCATGACGAGATTGAACAAGGTATCGGTATATCGACGATCGAATATCGAGCAAGTACTATATCGATAGACAAAGGGAATTGCATACGGGATTGAGTGAATCCTTGACATCGTGGTTCATCCGATGAGATCATCGAGGAACATGTAGGAACCAACATGGGTATCCAGATCCCGCTGTTGGTTATTGACCGAAGAGTCGTCTCGGTCATGTCTACGTGTCTCCCGAACCCGTAGGGTCTACACACTTAAGGTTCGGTGGCGCTAGGGTTGTAGAGATATATGCACACGGTAACCCGAATGTTGTTCGGAGTCCTGGATGAGATCCCGGACGTCACGAGGGGTTCCGGAATGGTCCGGAGGTAAAGAATTATATGTAGGAAGTCCAGTTTCGGCCATCGGGAGAGTTCCGGGGTCATCGGTAGTGTACCGGGACCACCGAAAGGGTCCCGAGGGTCCACCGGGTGGGGCCACCCACCCCGGAGGGCCCCATGGGCCGTAGGGGGAGGGGAACCAGCCCATAGTGGGCTGGCGCACCCCCTTGGGCCTCCCCCCTGCGCCTAGGGTTGGGAACCCTAGGGGTGGGGGCGCCCCCCTTGCCTTGGGGGGCAAGCCTCCCCCTTGGCCGTCGCCCCCCTAGGAGATTGCATCTCCTAGGGCCGCCCCCCCACTGGCCCCTATATATAGTAGGGGGGGAGAGGGGAGCCGCACCCTTGCTCCTGGCGCCTCCCTCCCCCCGTTACACATCTCCCTCCTCCCGCAGGTGTTTGGCGAAACCCTGCAGAATTTCCGTTGCATCCACCACCACGCCGTGGTGCTGCTGGATCTCCATCAATCTCTCCTCCCCCCTTGCTGGATCAAGAAGGAGGAGACGTCGCTGCATCGTACGTGTGTCGAATGCGGAGGTGCCGTCCGTTCGGCGCTGGGATCATCGGTGATTTGGATCACGACGAGTACGACTCCATCATCCACGTTCTCTTGAACGCTTTCGCTCGCGATCTACAAAGGGTATGTAGATGCACTCTTTTCTCCTCGTTGCTAGATGACTCCTTAGATTGATCTTGGTGAAGCGTAGAAATTTTTTGAATTCTGCTACGATCCCCAACAGTGGCATCTGAGCTAGGTCTTTGCGTAACATCTTGCACGAGTAGAACACAAAGCAGTTGTGGGCGTAAATTTGTTCAATTATCTTGCTGCTACTAGTCCAATCTTGATTCAGCGGCATCGTGGGATGAAGCGGCCAGACCGACCTTACACGTACGCTTACGTGAGACTGGTTCTACCGACTGACATGCACTAGTTGCATAAGGTGGCTGGCGGGTGTCTGTCTCTCCCGCTTTAGTCGGATTCGGATTCGATGAAAAGGGTCCTTATGAAGGGTAAATATAAATTGACATATCACGTTGTGGTTTTGGCGTAGGTAAGAAACGTTCTTGCTAGAAACCTATACCAGCCACGTAAAAACTTGCAACAACAATTAGAGGACGTCTAACTTGTTCTTTCAGCATGTGCTATGTGATGTGATATGGCCAAAAGATGTGATGAATGATATATGTGATGCATGAGATTGATCATGTTCTTGTAATAGGAATCACGACTTGCATGTCGATGAGTATGACAACCGGCAGGAGCCATAGGAGTTGTCTTATTTATTGTATGACCTGTGTGTCACTGAATAAGGCCATGTAATTACTTTACTTTATTGCTAAACGTTAGCCATAGTAGTAGAAGTAATATTTGGCGAGACGACTTCATGAAGACACGATGATGGAGATCATGATGATGGATATCATGATGATAGATATCATGATGATGGAGATCATGGTGTCATGTCGGTGACAAAGATGATCATAGTGCCCCGGAGATGAAGATCAAAGGAGCAACATGATATTGGCCATATCATGTCACTTTATTTGATTGCATGTGATGTTTATCATGTTTATGCATCTTATTTGCTTAGAACGACGGTAGTAAATAAGATGATCCCTCACTAAAATTTCAAGAATTGTGTTCCCCCTAACTGTGCACCGTTGCTAAGGATCGTTGTTCCGAAGCACCACGTGATGATCGGGTGTGATAGGCTCTAACGTTCACATACAACGGGTGTAAGCCAGATTTACACACGCAATACACTTAGGGTTCACTTGACAAGCCTAGCATGTACAGACATGGCCTCGGAACACGGAAGACCGAAAGATCGTACATGAGTCGTATAGAAGATACGATCAACATGAAGATGTTCACCGTTGATGACTAGTCCGTCTCACGTGATGATCGGACACGGCTTAGTCGATTCGGATCATGTTTCACTTAGATGACTAGAGAGATGTCTATCTGAGTGGGAGTTCATTAAATTTGATTAGATGAACTTAATTGTCACGAACTTAGTCTAAATTCTTTACAATATGTCTTGTAGATCAAATGGCCCACGCTCATGTCACCCTCAACTTCAACGCATTCCTAGAGAAATCCAAGTTGAAAGACGATGGTAGCAACTATACGGATTGGGTCCGTAACCTGAGGATCATCCTCATAGCTGCCAAGAAAACTTATGCCCTAGAAGCACCGCTAGGTGACGCTTCCGCCCAGGCAAACCAAGATGTTATGAACGCTTGGCAGTCGCGTTGTGATGATTACTCCCTGGTTCAGTGCGGCATGCTCTACAGCTTAGAATCGGGGCTCCAAAAGCGTTTTGAGCACCACAGAGCATATGAGATGTTCCAAGAGCTGAAAATGGTTTTCCAAGCTCATGCCCGAGTTGAGAGATATGACGTCTCCAACGCATTCTACAGTTGTAAGATGGAGGAGAATAGTTCTGTCAGCGAGCACATACTCAAATTGTCTGGGTTGCACAATTGCTTGTCTTAGTTGGGAATGAATCTCCCAGACGAAGGGTCGTTGACAGAATCCTTCAGTCGCTCCCACCTAGCTACAAGATCTTCGTGTTGAACTTCAATATGCAAGGGATGGAGAAGTCCATTCCCGAAGTGTATTCAATGCTAAAATCAGCGGAGGTGGAGTTCAAGAAAGAACATCAAGTGTTGATGGTGAATAAAACCACTAAGTTCAAGAAGGGCAAGGGTAAGAAGAACTTCAAGAAGGACGGCAAAGGAGTTGCCTCGCCCGGTAAGCCAGTTGCCGGGAAGAAGCCAAAGAATGGACCCAAGCCTGAGACTGAGTGCTTTTATTGCAAGGGAACGGGTCACTGGAAGCGGAACTGCCCCAAATACTTAGAAGATAAGAAGGCCGGCAACGTCAAAGGTATATATGATATACATGTTATTGATGTGTACCTTACCAGCGCTCGTAGTAGCTCCTGGGTATTTGATACCGGTGCAGTTGCTCACATTTGTAACTCAAAGCAGGAGCTGCGGAATAAGCGGAAACTGGCGAAGGACGAGGTGACGATGCGCGTCGGGAATGGTTCCAAGGTCGATGTGATCGCCGTCGGCACGCTGCCTCTACATCTACCCTCGGGATTAGTTTTAACCCTTAATAATTGTTATTTAGTACCAGCTTCGAGCATGAACATTGTATCTGGATCTCATTTAATGTGAGATGGCTACTCATTTAAATCCGAGAATAATGGTTGTTCTATTTATATGAGAGATCTGTTTTATGGTCATGCCCCGCTGGTCAATGGTTTATTCTTGATGAATCTCGAACGTGATGTTACACATATTCATAGTGTGAATGCCAAAAGATGTAAAGTTGATAATGATAGTCCCACATACTTGTGGCATTGCCGCCTTGGTCGTATTGGTGTCAAACGTATGAAGAAGCTTCATGTAGATGGACTTCTAGAGTCTCTTGATTATGAATCATTTGACACATGCGAACCATGCCTTTTGGGCAAGATGACCAAGACTCCGTTCTCCGGAACAATGGAGCGAGCGACCAACTTATTGGAAATCATACATACCGATGTGTGCGGTCCAATGAGTGTTGAAGCTCGCAGAGGCTATCGTTATGTTCTCACCCTCACAGATGACTTGAGTAGATATGGGTATGTCTACTTAATGAAACACAAGTCTGAGACCTTTGAAAAGTCCAAGGAATTTCAGAATGAGGTTGAGAATCAACGTGACAGAAAAATAAAGTTCTTACGATCGGATCGTGGGGGTGAATATTTAAGTCATGAATTTGGCACACACCTAAGGAACTATGGAATTGTTTCACAAGTGACACCGCCCGGAACACCTCAGCGTAATGGTGTGTCCGAACGTTGAAATCGTACTCTGTTGGACATGGTGCGATCTATGATGTTGATGGCTTCTCACCCCTCGTTGGTTACCCCAAGTGGAAGGTTGAGATGTAGCGTAGCGGCAAATTTCCCTTGGCAAAGATACCAAGGATCGAATCCCGTGAGACTCCGAGGGTCGACAAGTAGGTGTCAACGGCGCCAGAAACTTAGAGGTTGACGGGACCTGCACACAGATACAGATAACTTTGCTCCCAACGAGTACAGAGAGGTTGTCAATCCCTCCGGCCTTGTTGTTTACAAAGGATCAAACACAAGAGATAATAATGATAGCTATGACTGCTGCTAGGTGGCTTCTCACCCCTCGTTGGTTACCCCAAGTGGAAGGTTTGAGATGCAGTGTAGCAGAAGTTTTCCCTTGGTAATACCAAGGATCGATTTCCCAGAGACTCCCAGTTTCAACAAGAAGGTGTCAACTGCTAACGGCGCCGGATATTAGCAATCAACGTGGACCTGCACACAGATACAAATAACTTTGCTCCCAACGAGTACAGAGAGGTTGTCAATCCCTCCGGCCTTGTAGTTTACAAAGGATCAAACGCAAGTGATAATAGTGATAGGTATAATTGCAATAGTAAGTAAATAGCGGAAAAGTAAATAGCGGATGTGATCAATGATGGTGATATGGACCGGAGTCTCATGATGTTCACTAGTGATGTCTCTCTCCCAAAAGACGATAAAACAGCTATGTGAGGTAAACGAATTACAGCTGGGCAATTGACAGGACCATGTGCGCAAACCAATGCTGACTACATTGCAAGAAAGGTTGAGGTTCAAAGCATGGGCGGTACGCCAAAGTAAGTAGACCGAAATCCATCAATATCTACTACTAATCATCCACCTTGAGATATCTATCCAGAACATCTCGCTGGTATTAAGTTGCGAGTCCCACCCATAGTGTAAACTCAATGCAACAAACAACTGCATTAAAAGAACTTTGCGAAAAGTAAACAATCCTTGCACCCGCGGGCACAAGCACCGTTGTTTTCCCCCTTGTGGCAACAACACATCCCCTAGACTCATGTTTCTGTCACTCAAACTAGTCATCGAGGGGCATGAACCCACAATCAAGCATAACGTTCCCTCTTGGAGTCACTACCTACTACTTGGCCAAAGCAATAAATAACAACGGAGAACATGCAAGAATTACTTACGAACATAAACATAAAAGAGGTGAATCAAATATATTACTCAAACACAATCTGAACATAATCTCATAATCCATCGGATCCCAGCAAACTCATCATAGCAACAGCATAAGGATTACATATGTGCCTCGATCATGTAGGGCAGCTCACGAGGACTAATTAGTGAAGCACAAGAACGGGAGGAGAACATCACATAGCTACTGGTCATGGACTCATGGTCCAAGGGAGACTACTCACAACTCATCCAGGAGGCGTCCATGGTGGTGGAGAAGCTCCCGGTGGTGATCCTCCCCTCCGGCAGGGTGCCGGGAAGAGTTCTCCTGGTGCTCCCGATCTTGGAAGCGGCGGCGGCGGCGGAACAGAGATGGGATCGCGAAAAGAGTTCCTGTATCGAGGGTTTCGGGAGACGCTTTAAATATATGCCAAAGGGGGGCATCGGAGGAGCCTCGGGGGGCCCAGGCGCCCCCCCGGCGCGGCCCGGGGGGGGGGGGGCGCCGCCAGGGCGCCTGGAGCCATGGTGGGCCCCCTCGGCTGTCCTTCGGGCGCACGGTAGGTTCTGGAACGCTGATTTTTTATATAATTTTTCTGGATTTTTCCTGGCAGTTCTCATAACGTGAAAACCTGAAATACAAAAACAGCCGAAAACAGAAACTGGCACTCGGGTGCACTGAGTTAATAGGTTAGTCCAAATATGATCAAAAGTGTATGGAAGTGTATAAATATCATAGCAATATGACCCAAAAGAGGCATGGAGCAAGCAGAAATTATAGATACGTTTTGGACGTATCAACATCCCCAAGCTTAATTCTTGCTCGTCCTCGAGTAGGTAAATGATAACAAGAATAATTTCTGTGGTGACATGCTATTAACCATATAGGACTTTTTCATAGTCATATGACAAAAGCTTACTGAGACAATGAATCTATAGTAATTAAGTTGCCTCATGAGAAAATCACAAAGGACTGAAAGTTTTACAATATGATATTGAAACATCAAAAAGATTTGCAATGAATATGATGTGCAAATATGATAAAGTGATATCTAGCATGCCCCCTTTAGTGAAGCATAAATGCAGGGGCACCTTCAAGGTTTAAGTGATGACTAGATACAATGATTTCAGAATAAACGATATCACAATCATGCAAAAGACAATGCTACTTTGGGACAATGCACATTACACTCAGAATGACAATCATGCTCTCAGTAGTTGGTGCTTTTAAAAGAAGGTGGAGACTCAACATAAAAGTAAAAGAATGGCCCTTTGCAGAGGGAAGCAGGGATTACTCATGTGCTAGAGCTTTTTATTTTGAAAACATAGAAACAATTTTGTCAACGGTAGTAGTACTTCATATGTGCTATGCATAAGACATCCTATAAGTTGCAAGCCTCATGCATCGAATACCAATAGTGCTCGCACCTTGTCCTAATTAGCTCGGATTTCCATGGATTGTCATTGCATTACATATGTTTCAACCAAGTGTCACAAAGGGGTACCTCTATGTCACCTGTACAAAGGTCCAAGGAGATAGATCGCATTTGATTTCTCGTTTTTGATAGATCTCAACTTGAGGACATCCATACCGGGACAACATAGAAAATAGATAATGGACTCCTCTTAAATGCTTAAGCATATTCTCATAAGAGATTGAGAATTAATGTCCAAGCTAAAACTTCCACCATGATACATGGCTTTGGTTGGCGGCCCAATGTTCTTCTCTAACAATATGCATACTCAAACCATTCAACTCATGGAAAATCACCCTTACTTTAGACAAGACGAGCATGCATAGCAACTCACATGATATTCAACAAAAGTGTAACAGTTGATGGCGTCCCCAGAAACATGGTTACCGCTCAGCAAGCAACTTATAAGAAAATAAGATACATAAGCAACATATTCTTTACCACAATAGTTTTTAAGCTACTTTCCCATGAGATGTATATTGCAACTGAAGGTTTTAAAGGTAGCACATGTAAATTTACTTGGAGTGGCGGTGAAATACCACATATAGGTAGGTATGGTGGACTCATATGGCATAACTGGTTTAAAAGGATGTGGATGCACAAGCAGTCAGTCCGCTTAGTACAGGTGGAGGTTAGCAAAAGACTGGGAGCGACCAACTAAGAGAGCAATGACGGTCATAATTATGCAGAGCGACAAAGCAACATTGAATCAGGCATGGAAGTTATATCGCTACTCAGAAATAAAAGATCATCAAGGCTTGACAGACTTTCTTTACAGTCTTAAATATGCGTGAGCATACGCCAAGTCAATCAAAATAAATTCTTGAGGGAAGATATTACTAAACCATACCACATCATTGGCAAACAAATCATGTTGGTACTCCAATAACACATTGGAAACCCTCCAGCTATTTGAGACTAACCATAAGAAAACCTGAACTACTAAGCGCCATTATGCACGTAGCATCTTTATCATAGATATATTAACCAATGCAACGGAAGCAAACTCTCTTAATAAGATAAGCATGATAATTAAAGAGAGTTCAAGCAACCAACTAAACAAAAGCTCTTTAAAAAGATAAGCATGAATACTAAGAGCAGAGCATGATAGTAGCTATTAAAAGACGAAGAACACACACAGCAAAGATAGACATGAAAATTCTATGTTATGTTCTAGGTAGAAGTGGAGCGTGTTTCTCTCCCTCATAAAGAAAGCTGAGTTCCGACTCGTTATGAAAAACTAAAGAAAACTAAAAGCAAGACGCTCCAAGCATAGCACATAACACATGAAGTGATTAAAATATGGTGGAACAAAAGACGAACTGATAATGTTGATGGAGAAGGGGATGCACGGGGGCATCCCCAAGCTTAGACGCTTGAGTCTCCTTGAATATTTCTTGGGGGTGCATGGGGGCATCCCCAAGCTTGAGCGCTTGACACTCCTGAATCTTTTTTATCATCTTCCCTCGCACACTTGAAAACTCCCTTCATACATAACTCATCATAATCTGGTTAGCGAGGTTAGTACCCATAATAAAATAATTATACCTTGCTGGAAATAAAGATATTCTTGAAGGTCTACTGTTTCTCAAGATTGCCAAAAGGTTTTTGCAAAGAAAAAGCAAGCTCTTGGTTTGCAAAATGAAGGAAAAGCAAAACAAGACAGAATCTGTGAAAAATAGAACAGCAGGTAGTAATTGATTTGTTTGGGGCACTTCTGCAACTCAAATAAAAAAACTCAGAACAGACGCACGAAAGACAATTATATAGAGAATGCTGTCGAAACAATTCAGACCAAAAAGATGATCTGGTGATTTTATACAAATTTTTCTATCCAAGGACAGAATCTGTTTCCTGGACAGCACCTCACAACTTTTGAACTTTCTAGCAATCAGAGGCTATACTTGGCACAAATATGAAAAGCAAAGATACAATGATGATGCTACAGTAGTAAACAACATCAAGACACAACAAAAGAAAAATAAATTTATTCATTGGGCTGCCTCCCAAAAGCGCTTTCTTTTATGCCTTTAAGCTAGGCATAATGCATATAGATCAAGTTTTATCAAGAGTAAAAGAATAGCTAGCCCGTACAACGGACTCAAAAGGTAACTTGATCTTCTTTTGAGGGAAGTGTTCCATCCCTTTCTTGAGAGGAAACTGAAATTTTATATTACCCTCTTTCATGTCAATGATAGCACCAACGGTGCGTAAAAAGGGACGTCCCAAAATAATTGGACAAGAAGGATCACATTCAATATCCATAATAGTAAAATCAACGGGAACATAATTATCATTGACAACGATAAGAACATCGTCGATCCTCCCCAAAGGTTTCTTTATGGAAGAATCAACGAGACGAACACCAAAAGAACAAGAATCAAAAGGTTTCAATTTAAGCATATCATATATTCTTTTGGGCATAACAGAGGTACTAGCTCCAACATCACATAATGCTTAGCAAGAGAAGTCATTCAATTTTATTTTTATCATAGGATCCCAACCATCTTCTAGCTTTCTAGGTATGGAGGCTTCTACTCTAAGTTTCTCCTCCCTAGCTTTGATGAGAGCATTAGTGGTATGCTCTGTGAAGGCAAGGTTAAGCGTGCTAGTGCGGGGGTCTCTAGACATCTTGTGAAGGAAATCAATAACTTCGGTAAGAGTGCAACTATCAAAATCAAGGTCACTAGCATCAAGTAAAGTGGTAGTGGTGTCCTTTAGGTTCACATGTTTGGTAGTTTCTATAGTCATAGCATCACCATTAATAGGTCCATCGGGACCAGGAGTACATTGGGTGCTAAGAGTTTGGATATCCTCAACAACTTGGATAGTAGCAACAGTGTGGTGGGTAGGAAGGCTCTTAATTCTATCTTCTTCCTCCCTTTCTCTAGCCCATCTCTCTTTAAGTTTAGCCATCATCCTAATATTTTCATTAATTTGCACTTGAATAACATTCATAGGAGTGACCTTCCTCTCCTCAAGAGGAGAAGCTCTAATTTTAAGCAATTCTACCTCATTGGCTAAATTGTCTACCTTTGAAGAGAGATCACCTAGTTTGTTTAGTTTTTCTTCTACACTATTATTAAAAGCTTTTTGGGTAGTGATGAAATCTTTAAGCATAATCTCTAGTTCAGTAGTGGAGCTCCTGGTGCTAGGATAAGCATTGTTGTTCCCATAAGAATTAGAGGGGAACGGTCTAGGATTGCTACCAAAGTTACTCCTATAAGCATTGTTATTGAAATTGTTTCTAGAGATAAAGTTCACATCTACTTGTTCTTGAGCAATCAAAGAATTTAAAGGAACATCACGAGGATCAACAGAAGATTGCTTCGAAAGTAGAAACATGATCAAGTCAACTTTTTCATTTAAGGAGGAAATCTCCTCGACAGAGTTTACCTTCCTACCTGTTGGAGCGCGTTCGGTGTGCCATTGGGAATAGTTGGTCATCATCTCATCGAGAAGTTTTGTGGCAGCACCAAGTGTAGTTGACATAAAAGTTCCTCCCGCGGCCAAATCTAACAAGTTCCGCGAGGTAAAGTTCAAGCCTGCATAAAAAGTTTGGATAACCATCCAAGTAGTCAAACCGTGAGTAGGGCAGTTCTTGATAAGAGATTTCATACGTTCCCAAGCTTGGGCAACGTGTTCATTATCCAATTGTTTAAAATTCATTATGTTACTTCTCAGTTGGATAATTTTAGCAGGTGGATAGTATTTTCCGATAAAAGCATCTTTGCACTTGTTCCATGAATCTATGCTATTTCTAGGCAAAGACTGAAACCAAATTTTAGCTCCTCCTCTCAAGGAGAAAGGAAAAAAGCTTAAGCTTAACAATATTACCATCTATTTCTTGGTACTTCTACATATCACAAAGTTCAACAAAGTTGTTCAAGTGTAAAGCAGCATCATCTCCAGCACCGGAGAATTGATCTTTCATGACTAAGTTCAGTAAAGCAGGTTTAATTTCATATGAAGGTGCTGAAGTGGCAGGTGTAGTGATAGGTGTGCTGATAAAGTCATCGTTGTTGTGACTGTTGGGGAACGTAGTATTTTAAAATTTTCCTACGATCACGCAAGATCTATCTACCAGATGCATAGCAACGAGAGGGAAGAGTGTGTCTACGTATCCTCGTAGACCGGGAGCGGAAGCGTCAAGTGACGCGGTTGATGTTGTCGAACTTCTTCGCGATCCAACTGATCAAGCACCGAACGTACGGCACCTCCGCGTTCAGCACACGTTCAGCTTGATGACGTCCCACGAGCTCTTGATCCAGTTGAGCTTCACGGGAGAGTTTCGTCAGCACGACGGCGTGGTGACGGATATGATGTGTTCACCGGCGCAGGGCTTCGCCTAAGCTCCGCGACGGTGTGACCGAGGTGTGATTCTGTGGAGGGGGGCACCGCACACGGCTAAAACAATTCAACTTGTGTGTCTTTGGGTGCCCCCCTACCCCCGTATATAAAGGAGCAGGGGAGGGAGGCCGGCCGGCCCTTCCTGGTGCGGCTAGGGAAGGAGTCCTACTAGGAATAGGATTGCAATCCTATTCCTAGTAGGATTCACCAAAAGGAAGAAGGGGGAAAGGAATAGGAGAGGTGGCGCCCCCCCAATCCTAGTCCAACTAGGAACCCTAGGTGGGGGCGCCGGCCAGCCCTATGGGCTGCCTCTCTCTTTCCCTTTAGGCCCACTATGGACCATCCCCTCTCGTAGGGGGTTCCGGTAACCCCCTCCGGCATTCCCGATAAATCCGAAACTTTTCCGGTATACTTCCGGTGCCCGAATATAGCCGTCCAATATATCAATCTTTATGTCTCGGACATTCCGAGACTCCTCGTCATGTCCGTGATCTCATCCGGGACTCCAAACTACCTTCGGTACATCAATACTCATAAACTCATAATACCGATCGTCATCAAACGTTAAGCGTGCGGACCCTACGGGTTCGAGAACTATTTAGACATGACCGAGACTCATCTCTGGTCAATAACCAATAGCGGAACCTGGATGTTCATATTGGCTCCTACATATTCTACGAAGATCTTTTATCGGTCAGAACCGCATAACAACATACGTTGTTCCTTTTGTCAAACGGTATGTTACTTGCCCGAGATTCGATCGTCGGTATCTTTATACCTAGTTCAATCTCGTTACTGGCAAGTCTCTTTACTCGTTCCGTAACACATCATCTCGTGACTAACTCATTAGTCTTTTGCTTGCAAGGCTTATTATGATGTGTGTTACCGAGAGGGCCCAGAGATACCTCTCCGACACTCGTAGTGACAAATCCTAATCTTCATCTATGCCAACACCACGAATACTTTCGGAGACACCTGTAGAGCATCTTTATGATCACCCAGTTACGTTGTGACGTTTGATAGCACACAAGGTGTTCCTACGGTATTCGGGAGTTGCATAATCTCATAGTCATAGGAACATGTATAAGTTATGAAGAAAGCAATAGCAGTTAAACTAAACGATCATAGTGCTATGCTAACGGATGGGTCTTGTCCATCACATCATTCTCCTAATGATGTGATCCCGTTGATCAAATGACAACTCATGTCTATGGCTAGGAAACATAACCATCTTTGATCAATGAGCTAGTCTAGTAGAGGCATACTAGGGACATACTGTTTTGTCTATGTATCCACACATGTACTAAGTTTCCGGTTAATACAATTCTAGCATGAATAAAAGACATTTATCATGATATAAGGAAATACAAATAACATCTTTATTATTGCCTCTAGGGCATATTTCCTTCAGTCTCCCACTTGCACTAGAGTCAATAATCTAGCTCACATCGCCATGTGATTTAATACCGATAGTTCACATCATTATGTGAATAACACCCATAGTTCACATCGCCATGTGACCAACACCCAAAGGGTTTACTAGAGTCAATAATCTAGTTCACATCGCTATGTGATTAATACCCAAGAGTAATAAGGTGTGATCATGTTTTGCTTGTGAGAGAAGTTTAGTCAACGGGTCTGTCACATTCAGATCCGTATGTATTTCGCAAATTTCTATGTCTACAATGCTCTGCATAAAGCTACTCTAGCTAATTGCTCCCACTTTCAATATGCATCCAGATTGATACTTAGAGTCATCTGAATTTAGTGTCAAAGTTTGCATCGGCGTAACCCTTTACGACGAACTCTTTATCACCTCCATAATCGAGAAACATTTCCTTAGTCATCCAGTTACTAAGGATAATTTTGACCGCTGTACAGTGATCCACTCCTGGATTACTTTGGTACCTCCCTGCTAGACTTATAGCAAGGCACACATCAGGTCTGGTACACAGCATTGCATACATGATAGATCCTATGGCTGAGGCATAGGGAATGACTTTCATTTTCTCTCTATCTTCTGCAGTGGTCGGGCATTGAGTCTTACTCAACTTCATACCTTGTAAAACAGGCAAGAACCCTTTCTTTGACTGATCCATTTTTGAACTTCTTCAAAATCTTATCAAGGTATGTGCTTTGTGAAAGTCCAATTAAGCGTCTTGATCTATCTCTATAGATCTTGATACCTAATATATAAGCAGCTTCACCGAGGTCTTTCATTGAAAAACTTTTATTCAAGTATCCTTTTATGCTGTCCAGAAATTCTATATCATTTCCAATCAACAATATGTCATCTACATATAATATTAGAAATGCTACAGAGCTCCCACTCACTTTCTTGTAAATACAGGCTTCTCCAAAAGTCTGTATAAAACCATATGCTTTGATCACCTCATCAAAGCGTATATTCCAACTCCGAGATGCTTGCACCAGTCCATAGATGGATCGCTGGAGCTTGCATACTTTGTTAGCACCTTTTGGATCGACAAAACCTTCTGGTTGCATCATATACAACTCTTCTTTGAGATATCCATTTAGGAATGCAGTTTTGACATCCATTTGCCAGATTTCATAATCATAAAATGCGGCAATTGCTAACATGATTCGGACAGACTTAAGCATCGCTACAGGTGAGAAAGTCTCATCGTAGTCAACTCCTTGAACTTGTCGAAAACCTTTCGCAACAAGTCGAGCTTTGTAAACAGTAATATTACCGTCTGCGTCGGTCTTCCTCTTGAAGATCAATTTATTTTCGATGGCTTACCGATCATCGGGCAAGTCAACTAAAGTCCATACTTTGTTCTCATACATGGATCCCATCTCAGATTTCATGGCTTCAAGCCATTTTGCGGAATCTGGGCTCATCATCGCTTCCTCATAGTTCGTAGGTTCATCATGGTCTAGTAACATGATTTCCAGAACTGGGTTGCCGTACCACTCTGGTGCGGAACATACTCTGGTTGATCTACGACGTTCAGTAGAAACTTGATCCGAAGTTTCATGATCATTATCATTAACTTCCTCACTAATTGGTGTAGGAATCACTGGAACAATTTCCTGTGATGTATTATTTTCCAATCCGGGAGAAGGTACAATTACCTCATCAAGTTCTACTTTCCTCCCACTCACTTCTTTCGAGAGAAACTCTTTTTCTAGAAAGGATCCGTTCTTAGCAACGAATATTTTGCCTTCGGATCTGTGATAGAAGGTGTACCCAACAGTCTCTTTTGGGTATCCTATGAAGACACATTTTTCCGACTTGGGATCGAGCTTATCAGGTTGAAGTGTTTTCACATAAGCATCACAGCCCCAAATTTTAAGAAACGACAACTTTGGTTTCTTGCCAAACCATAGTTCATAAGGTGTCGTATCAACGGATTTAGATGGTGCCCTATTTAACGTGAATGCAGCTGTCTCTAAAGCATAACCCCAAAACGATAGTGGTAAATCGGTAAGAGACATCATAGATCGCACCATATCCAATAAAGTACGGTTACGACGTTCGGACACACCATTATGCTGTGGTGTTCCAGGTGGCGTGAGTTGTGAAACTATTCCACATTGTTTCAAATGAAGACCAAACTCGCAACTCAAATATTCTCCTCCACGATCTGATCGTAGGAACTTTATTTTCTTGTTACGATGATTCTCTACTTCACTCTGAAATTCTTTGAACTTTTCAAATGTTTCAGACTTGTGCTTCATTAAGTAGATATACCCATATCTGCTCAAATCATCAGTGAAGGTCAGAAAATAACGATACCCGCCGCGATCATCAACACTCATTGGTCCACATACATCAGTATGTATGATTTCCAACAAATCTGTTGCTCGCTCCATAGTTCCGGAGAACGGAGTTTTAGTCATCTTGCCCATGAGGCATGGTTCGCAAGCACCAAGTGATTCATAATCAAGTGATTCCAAAAGTCCATCTTTATGGAGTTTCTTCATGCGTTTTACACCAATATGACCTAAACGGTAGTGCCACAAATAAGTTGCACTATCATTATTAACCTTGCATCTTTTGGTTTCAATATTATGAATATGTGTATCACTACAATCGAGATCCAATAAGAATAGACCACTCTTTAAGGGTGCATGACCATAAAAGATATTATTCATTAAAATGGAACAACCATTATTCTCTGATTTAAATGAATAACCGTCTCGCAATAAACAAGATCCAGATATAATGTTCATGCTTAACGCTGGCACCAAATAACAATTATTTAGGTCTATAACTAATCCCGAAGGTAGATGTAGAGGTAGCGTGCCGACGGCGATCACATCGACTTTGGAACCGTTTCCCACGCGCATTGTCACCTCGTCCTTAGCTAATCTTCGTTTAATCCGTAGTCCCTGTTTCGAGTTACAAATATTAGCAACCGAACCGGTATCAAATACCCAGGTACTACTACGAGCATTAGTAAGGTACACATCAATAACATGTATATCACATATACCTTTGTTCATCTTGCCATCCTTCTTATCCGCCAAATACTTGGGGCAGTTCTGCTTCCAGTGTCCAGTCCCCTTGCAGTAGAAGCACTCAGTTTCAGGCTTGGTTCCATACTTGAGGTTTTCTGTGAGAGCAGCAACAATCTTGCTATTCTCCTTGAAAATCCCTTCCTTACCCTTTTTCTTGAAACTAGTGGTATTGTTAACCATCAACTTTTGATGCTCCTTTTTGATTTCTACCTCCGTAGCTGTGAGCATAGCGAAGAGCTCGGGAATTGTCTTTTGTATCCCTTGCATATTATAGTTCATCACGAAGCCATTATAGCTTGGTGGCAGTGATTGAAGAATTCTATCAATAACACTATTCTCATCAACTTGGCAACCAAGTTGAGTCATATGATTGTAGTGCCCATACATTGTGAGCAAGTGTTTACTGATAGAACTATTCTCCTCCATCTTGCAGCTGTAGAACTTATTGGAAATCTTATATTTATCAATCCGGGCATTTGCTTGAAATATTAACTTCAACTCTTGGAACATCTCATATGGTCCATGACGTTCAAAACGTCGTTGAAGTCCCGGTTCTAAGCCGTAAAGCATGGCACACTGAACTATCGTGTAGTCATCAGACCGCGACTGCCAGACGTTCAAAGCGTCTGCATCAGCGGAAGGGGGCTTGTCACCTAGCGGTGCTTCAAGGACATAATTCTTCTATGCAGCAATGAGGATAATCCTCAGGTTACGGACCCAGTCCGTGTAATTGCTACCATCATCTTTCAACTTAGCTTTCTCTAGGAATGCATTAAAATTCAAAGGAACGGTAGCACGGGCCATTGATCTACAACGACATAGATATGCAAAACTATCAGGACTAAGTTCATGACAAATTAAAGTTCAATTTAATCATATTAATTTAAAGAACTCCCACTTAGATAGACATCCCTCTGGTCATCTAAATGATCACGTGATCCAAATCTACTAAACCATGTCCGATCATCACGTGAGATGGAGTAGTTTTCAATGGTGAACATCTTATGTTGATCATATCTACTATATGATTCACGCTCGACCTTTCGGTCTCTAGTGTTCCGAGGCCATATCTGTATATGCTAGGCTCGTCAAGTTTAACCCGAGTATTCTGCGTGTGCAAAACTGGCTTACACCCGTTGTATTTGAACGTAGAGCTTATCACACCCGATCACCACGTGGTGTCTCGGCACGACGAACTTTCGCAACGGTGCATACTCAGGGAGAACACTTATACCTTGAAATTTAGTAAGGGATCATCTTATAATGCTACCGTCGTTCTAAGCAAAATAAGAAGCATAATAAGATAAACATCACATGCAATCAAAATATGTGACATGATATGGCCATCATCATCTTGTGCTTTTGATCTTCATCTCCAAAGCACCGTCATGATCACCTTCGTCACCGGCGCGACACCTTGATCTCCATCGTAGCATCGTTGTCGTCTCGCCAACTATTGCTTCTACGAATATCGCTACCGTTTAGTGATAAAGTAAAGCAATTACATGGCGATTGCATTTCATACAAAAAAAGCGACAACCATATGGCTCCTGCCAGTTGCCGATAACTTTACAAAACATGATCATCTCATACAAAACCGTATAACTCATCATGTCTTGACCATATCACATCACAACATGCCCTGCAAAAACAAGTTAGACGTCCGCTACTTTGTTTGTTGCAAGTTTTACGTGGCTGCTACGGGCTTTAGCAAGAACCGTTCTTACCTACGCATACAAAACCACAACGATGTTTCGTCAAGTATGTGATGTTTTAACCTTCACAAGGACCGGGCGTAGCCACGCTTGATTCAGCTAAAGTGAGAGAGACAGACACCCGCCAGTCACCTTTAAGCAACGAGTGCTCGTAACGGTGAAACCAGTCTCGCGTAAGCGTACGCGTAATGTCGGTCCGGGCCGCTTCATCTCACAATACCGCCGAAGCAAAGTATGACATGCTGGTAAGCAGTATGACTATTATCGTCCACAATCTCATTGTGTTCTACTCGTGCATATCATCTACGCATAGACCTGGCTCTGATGCCACTGTTGGGGAACGTAGTATTTTAAAATTTTCCTACGATCACGCAAGATCTATCTACCAGATGCATAGCAACGAGAGGGAAGAGTGTGTCTACGTACCCTCGTAGACCGGGAGCGGAAGCGTCAAGTGACGCGGTTGATGTTGTCGAACTTCTTCGCGATCCAACCGATCAAGCACCGAACGTACGGCACCTCCGCGTTCAGCACACGTTCAGCTTGATGACATCCCACGAGCTCTTGATCCAGTTGAGCTTCACGGGAGAGTTTCGTCAGCACGACGGCGTGGTGACGGATATGATGTGTTCACCGGCGCAGGGCTTCGCCTAAGCTCCGCGACGGTGTGACCGAGGTGTGATTCTGTGGAGGGGGGCACCGCACACGGCTAAAACAATTCAACTTGTGTGTCTTTGGGTGCCCCCCTGCCCCCGTATATAAAGGAGCAGGGGAGGGAGGCCGGCCGGCCCTTCCTGGTGCGGCTAGGGAAGGAGTCCTACTAGGAATATGATTGCAATCCTATTCCTAGTAGGATTCACCAAAAGGAAGAAGGGGGAAAGGAATAGGAGAGGTGGCGCCCCCCCCCCCCAATCCTAGTCCAACTAGGAACCCTAGGTGGGGGCGCCGGCCATCCCTATGGGCTGCCTCTCTCTTTCCCTTTAGGCCCACTATGGACCATCCCCTCTCGTAGGGGGTTCCGGTAACCCCCTCCGGCATTCCCGATAAATCCGAAACTTTTCCGGTATACTTCCGGTGCCCGAATATAGCCGTCCAATATATCAATCTTTATGTCTCGGACATTCCGAGGCTCCTCGTCATGTCCGTGATCTCATCCGGGACTCCGAACTACCTTCGGTACATCAATACTCATAAACTCATAATACCGATCGTCATCAAACGTTAAGCGTGCGGACCCTACGGGTTCGAGAACTATGTAGACATGACCGAGACTCATCTCCGGTCAATAACCAATAGCGGAACCTAGATGTTCATATTGGCTCCTACATATTCTACGAAGATCTTTTATCGGTCAGAACCGCATAACAACATACGTTGTTCCTTTTGTCAAACGGTATGTTACTTGCCCGAGATTCGATCGTCGGTATCTTTATACCTAGTTCAATCTCGTTACTGGCAAGTCTCTTTACTCGTTCCGTAACACATCATCTCGTGACTAACTCATTAGTCTTTTGCTTGCAAGGCTTATTATGATGTGTGTTACCGAGAGGGCCCAGAGATACCTCTTCGACACTCGGAGTGACAAATCCTAATCTTCATCTATGCCAACACCACGAATACTTTCGGAGACACCTGTAGAGCATCTTTATGATCACCCAGTTACGTTGTGACGTTTGATAGCACACAAGGTGTTCCTACGGTATTCGGGAGTTGCATAATCTCATAGTCATAGGAACATGTATAAGTTATGAAGAAAGCAATAGCAGTTAAACTAAACGATCATAGTGCTATGCTAACGGATGGGTCTTGTCCATCACATCATTCTCCTAATGATGTGATCCCGTTGATCAAATGACAACTCATGTCTATGGCTAGGAAACATAACCATCTTTGATCAATGAGCTAGTCTAGTAGAGGCATACTAGGGACATACTGTTTTGTCTATGTATCCACACATGTACTAAGTTTCCGGTTAATACAATTCTAGCATGAATAAAAGACATTTATCATGATATAAGGAAATACAAATAACATCTTTATTATTGCCTCTAGGGTATATTTCCTTCAGTGACTAGTGAAGTCACACAACTTGGTGCTATCGGTGGAACCCATTGTAGCAAGCAAGCAAGATAACTATTTTTGTGATTTTCGATAAAAGATACTAAAGCAAAACTGAAAAGTAAACTAACAAGACTAAAAGCAAAGGTAAAAGATAGCGTGCAACTCCCCTATCCTGAAGAGTGGAGTCCCCGGCAACGGCGCCAGAAATTGCTTTGCTAGGTGGCTTCTCACCCCTCGTTGGTTACCCCAAGTGGAAGGTTTGAGATGCAGTGTAGCAGAAGTTTTCCCTTGGTAATACCAAGGATCGATTTCCCGGAGACTCCCAGTTTCAACAAGAAGGTGTCAACTGCTAACGGCGCCGGATATTAGCAATCAACGTGGACCTGCACACAGATACAAATAACTTTGCTCCCAACGAGTACATAGAGGTTGTCAATCCCTCCGGCCTTGTAGTTTACAAAGGATCAAACGCAAGTGATAATAGTGATAGGTATAATTGCAATAGTAAGTAAATAGCGGAAAAGTAAATAGCGGATGTGATCAATGATGGTGATATGGACCGGAGTCTCATGATGTTCACTAGTGATGTCTCTCTCCCAAAAGACGATAAAACAGCTATGTGAGGTAAACGAATTACAGCTGGGCAATTGACAGGACCATGTGCGCAAACCAATGCTGACTACATTGCAAGAAAGGTTGAGGTTCAAAGCATGGGCGGTACGCCAAAGTAAGTAGACCGAAATCCATCAATATCTACTACTAATCATCCACCTTGAGATATCTATCCAGAACATCTCGCTGGTATTAAGTTGCGAGTCCCACCCATAGTGTAAACTCAATGCAACAGCCAACTGCATTAAAAGAACTTTGCGAAAAGTAAACAATCCTTGCACCCGCGGGCACAAGCACCGTTGTTTTCCCCCTTGTGGCAACAGCACATCCCCTAGACTCATGTTTCTGTCACTCAAACTAGTCATCGAGGGGCATGAACCCACAATCAAGCATAACGTTCCCTCTTGGAGTCACTACCTACTACTTGGCCAAAGCAATAAATAACAACGGAGAACATGCAAGAATTACTTACGAACATAAACATAAAAGAGGTGAATCAAATATATTACTCAAACACAATCTGAACATAATCTCATAATCCATCGGATCCCAGCAAACTCATCATAGCAACAGCATAAGGATTACATATGTGCCTCGATCATGTAGGGCAGCTCACGAGGACTAATTAGTGAAGCACAAGAACGGGAGGATAACATCACATAGGTACTGGTCATGGACTCATAGTCCAAGGGAGACTACTCACAACTCATCCGGGAGGCGTCCATGGTGGTGGAGAAGCTCCCGGTGGTGATCCTCCCCTCCGGCAGGGTGCCGGGAAGAGTTCTCCTGGTGCTCCCGATCTTGGAAGCGGCGGCGGCGGCGGAACAGAGATGGGATCACGAAAAGAGTTCCTGTATCGAGGGTTTCGGGAGACGCTTTAAATATATGCCAAAGGGGGCATCGGAGGAGCCTCGGGGGGCCCAGGCGCCCCCCCGGCGCGGCCCAGGGGGGCGCGCCGCCAGGGCGCCTGGAGCCCTGGTGCCCCCCTCCCCGGCTGTCCTTCGGGCGCACGGTAGGTTCTGGAACGCTGATTTTTTATATAATTTTTCTGGATTTTTCCTGGCAGTTCTAGTAACGTGAAAACCTGAAATACGAAAACAGCCGAAAACAGAAACTGGCACTGGGGTGCACTGAGTTAATAGGTTAGTCCAAATATGATCAAAAGTGTATGGAAGTGTATAAATATCATAGCAATATCACCCAAAAGAGGCATGGAGCAAGCAGAATTATAGATACGTTTTGGACGTATCAACTGCAACTAGGAAATAAAAACAGGAAGTAAATAGAAGGTGTGATCAGCGGTGGTAATATGGACCGGGGTCCCATGATGTTCACTAGTGATGTCTCTCTCCCAAAAGACGATAAAACAGCAAAGCGAGGTAAACAAATTACAGCTGGGCAATTGATAGGATTATGTGCGCAAACCAATGCTAACTATGCTGCAAAGAAAGGTAGAGGCTCAAAAGCATGGGCGGTACGCCAAGGCAAGTAGACCGAAATCCATCTGCATCTACTACTAATCATCCACCTTGAGATATCTATCCAGAACATCTCGCTGGTATTAAGTTGCGAATCCCACCCAAAGTGTAAACTCAAAGCAACAGACAACTGCATTAAAAGAACTTTGCGTAAAGTAAACAATCCTTGCACCCGCAAGTACAAGCACCGTTGTTTTCTCCCTTGTGGCAACAACACATCCCCTAGACTCATGTTTCTGTCACTCAAGCTAGTCATCAGGGGGCATGAACCCACAATCAAGCATAACGCTCCCTCTTGGAGTTACTACCTACTACTTGGCCAAAGCAATAAACAGCAACGGAGAACATGCAAGAATTACTCAAGAACAAAGATATAAAAGAGGTGAATCAAATATATTACTCAAACACAATCTGAACATAGTCTCATAATCCATCTGATCCCAGCAAACTCAGCAAAGAACAGCAGAAAGATTACATATGTGCCTCGATCATGTAGGGCAGCTCACGAGGTCTAAGCCATGAAGAGCAAAGAGGGGAGGAGAACATCACATAGCTACTGATCATGGACCCATGGTCCAAGGTGGACTACTCACGACTCATCCGGGAAGCGTCCATGGTGGTGGAGAAGCTCCCGGTGGTGGTTCTCCCCTCCGACAGGGTGCCGGGAAGAGTTCTCTTGATGCTCCCGATCTTGGAAGCGCTGCGGCGGCGGAACAGAGGCGAGATCGTAAAAAGGGTTCTGTCCTCGAGGGTTTCGGGACGAGAGGGATATATATGCAAAGGGGGGCAGCCAGAGGCGGAGGAGGCGCCCCAGGCGCCCCCCTGGCGCGGCCAGGGGTGGGGCCGCGCCAGGTGGCCGCCTGGGCCTCCCCTGGCTCCCCTCTGGCCCATCTTTGGTTCTTCGCGAAGCTTCCTGTACGCTGATTTTTCCTGTATTTTTCCTGGAATTTTTGGAGCACTTTTAATATGGGGGAAACCTGAAATAGAAAAACAGCAGAAAACAGGAACTGGCACTGTGGTGCACTGAGTTAATAGGTTAGTCCAAATATGATCAAAAGTGTATGGAAGTGCATCAATATCATAGCAATATCACATAAAAGAAGCAAGGAGCAAGCAAAAATTATAGATACGTTTTGGACGTATCAACATCCCCAAGCTTAATTCCTGCTCGTCCTCGAGTAGGTAAATGATAACAAGCATAATTTCTGTGGTGACATGCTACCAACCATATAAGAACTTTTTAAGTAAAACAATCAAGGCATGTAATTCAATTCAAGTCATAACAAGCAAGAGTCTATATTAGCATTGTAACAAGCAACATAAGAACATAAAGGTGCAAGAGCTCTCGCTGTCCGTGACTCGA
>LR738713.1:193502936-193632473 GCA_902687465.1 Secale cereale
AGAAAGATTACATATGTGCCTCGATCATGTAGGGCAGCTCACGAGGTCTAAGCCATGAAGAGCAAAGAGGGGAGGAGAACATCACATAGCTACTGATCATGGACCCATGGTCCAAGGTGGACTACTCACGACTCATCCGGGAAGCGTCCATGGTGGTGGAGAAGCTCCCGGTGGTGGTTCTCCCCTCCGACAGGGTGCCGGGAAGAGTTCTC
The DNA here is from genome assembly GCA_902687465.1 of Secale cereale. Classification (NCBI taxonomy): domain Eukaryota; kingdom Viridiplantae; phylum Streptophyta; class Magnoliopsida; order Poales; family Poaceae; genus Secale; species Secale cereale. The sequence continues at coordinate 193,503,149 of LR738713.1, forward strand.
TTGATGCTCCCGATCTTGGAAGCGCTGCGGCGGCGGAACAGAGGCGAGATCGTAAAAAGGGTTCTGTCCTCGAGGGTTTCGGGACGAGAGGGATATATATGCAAAGGGGGGCAGCCAGAGGCGGAGGAGGCGCCCCAGGCGCCCCCCTGGCGCGGCCAGGGGTGGGGTCGCGCCAGGTGGCCGCCTGGGCCTCCCCTGGCTCCCCTCTGGCCCATCTTTGGTTCTTCGCGAAGCTTCCTGTACGCTGATTTTTCCTGTATTTTTCCTGGAATTTTTGGAGCACTTTTAATATGGGGGAAACCTGAAATAGAAAAACAGCAGAAAACAGGAACTGGCACTGTGGTGCACTGAGTTAATAGGTTAGTCCAAATATGATCAAAAGTGTATGGAAGTGCATCAATATCATAGCAATATCACATAAAAGAAGCAAGGAGCAAGCAAAAATTATAGATACGTTTTGGACGTATCAACATCCCCAAGCTTAATTCCTGCTCGTCCTCGAGTAGGTAAATGATAACAAGCATAATTTCTGTGGTGACATGCTACCAACCATATAAGAACTTTTTAAGTAAAACAATCAAGGCATGTAATTCAATTCAAGTCATAACAAGCAAGAGTCTATATTAGCATTGTAACAAGCAACATAAGAACATAAAGGTGCAAGAGCTCTCGCTGTCCGTGACTCGATTGTCTCCAAATGGTGTTTGCGTGCAAGAAAGGGGATAGGGATATACAAGAGAGTAAAACATAGTTTTTGTATTGTTGAGAACTTAATCTACTAAAGTTTCATACTTGGTCTTCTTTGGAATCTTATCTTGACTCATCCCCAGACCACTAGCCAGGTACAACTCAAAATGATCCACTCCCTTTCGATATTTTGAGCACTCATGCAATGGATGAGCGTAAGCAAGAAAGTTGACACTTAGGATGGCAAAGAGAGAAAAATGATGAAGGGGGAAGACAAAAAAGGTGTGAAAGGCTCACATCAATGAGGACAATCATAGGCGAGAGAAAGCCAAATGATAGATATGATGTGAGGAGTAGGGATTGCCATGCAACGGATGCACATATGAGCTAAGGTAAGCTCTCCAATGGAACTAGTGGGGGTGCATCCAACTTGCTCGCTCAAGAAGACCTAGAGCTCTTTTGAGGAGGCTCATCATTGGAATATACAAGCCAAGTTCTATAATGTGAAGGTCCCCACATAGCTATATGCATGAATGATAATCTCTATGGAGTACAAGGTATAAGATGGAGTACGAGTGTGGATCTCTCAAAAGGAATAGTAGTGTGCCCCGTTCTCTCTTTTTATTTCTTTTTCTCTTTTTTCTATATATTTTTTATTTTTTTTGTGGCCTCAATGGCTCTTTCTATTTAACTCTCATTTGTCCTCTTTGGGATCTTTTGATTTTGTCCTCTTTGGGATCTTTTCCTCACTTTAGGGGCAACACTCTATGTATTACAAGAAGTATAGAAGATCTTTCACACTTTGCAGAAGTACTCAACATAAAGAAAATGAAACTATCATGATGTATGCAAATGTATGCCTCTGCCAGTGTAGCAGGATATGCAATAATACTAGCGCGTCATGTAGCAATGATTAGGGCAAGGCCTAACTAGCATGTGGCTCATCGATCAAGGAAAAAGCATGTATGACATGAAGATCAAGTCATGAGAAGATGGATGTTGCATGGCAATGTATCTCGGAAAGGCTATGGAAATGCCTTGATAGGTAGGTATGGTGGCTGTTTTGAGGAAGGATATAATGAGGCTTATGATGACAGAGCGTATCGTGCCAAGGATTTGGATGCACCGGCGAAGTATGCGCCAACTCTCGAGGTGAGAAAGGGCAATGCACGGTACCGAAGAGGCTAGAAAAATATGGCTAGGTGGAAGTGTCAACTTTCGAATACTCACATTAGTCCGAAGAACTCATGCACTTATTATCAGTAACTCTCAATCTAATTAGGAGGTTCACAAAGAGACAAGTACCCCGAGGAGGAGTGTATGGGGGTTTGGTTATCCTTGCGCATCCTCGACTCATGGTACGTGAGTGTACTCTAATATTCGATCCCTCCAAAGATTAGTGATCCATCTAGTAGCTAAAGTTCTCAACTATTTTGTAGGTTTTCGAAAATAAACACGGATTGCCCAAAATACGACATCTATCGCTAATAGGCTAAAGCTCTTGACACCAAAAGTTTAGACATTACTCATGGCAATACCTCAAAACTATTGCAAGTTACTACTAAAATTAAATAGCAACCTCAATTACCTACTTTAAGTTAAGACACACAACTCAGTGCAACAGGCAAACTCTCTTAACAAGATAGACATGAAAACTCAAGAGAGTTCATCAACCAACTAAACAAAAGCTCTTTAAAAAGAAAAGTATGAAAACTAAGAGCTAAGCATGACAGCAGCTATGGAAAGACAAAGAACACACACAGCAAAGATAAGCATGAAAATCCTATGTTGTGTTCTAGGTTGAAGTGGAGCGTGTTTCTCTCCCACACAAAGAAAGCTGGGTTCTAACTTGTTATGAACAGCAAGCAAAGCTAAAGAAAACTAAAAAAAGGAAACTAAGAGCAAGACGCTCCAAGCATAGCACATAACGCATGAAGTGATAAAATTATAGTGGAACGAAAGACGAACTGATAATTGTTGATGGAGAAGGGGATGCATGGGGGCATCCCCAAGCTTAGACGCTTGAGTCTTCTTGAATATTTCTTGGGGGTGCACGGGGGCATCCCCAAGCTTGAGCGTTTGACCCTCCTAAATCTTCATTTATCATCTTCCCTCGCACACTTGAAAACTCCCTTCATACATAACTCATCATAATCTGATTAGCGAGGTTAGTACCCACAATAAAATATTTTTTCCCTACTGGAAATAAAGATAATCTTGAAGAGCTACTGTTTCTCAAGATTGCCAAAAGGTTTTTGCAAAGAAAAAGCAAGCTCAAGGTTTGCAAAACGAAGAAAAGGCAAAACAGGACATAATCTGTGAAAAACAGACCAGCAGGTAGTAAATAATTTTTTCATGGCACTTCTGCAACTCAAATCAAAAAACTCAGAACAGACGCTCGAAAGCCAATTGTAGAGAGCACGCTGTCAAAAAAATTCAGATCAAAAAGATGATCTGGTGATTTTATTCGAATTTTTTTGTCCAAGGACAGAATCTGTTTTCTGGACAGCACGTCACAACTTTTCTTGCAATCGAAGACTAAACTTGGCACAAAGCTGAAAAGAAAAGATACAATGATGATGCTACTGTAGTAAAAAACATCAAGACACAACAAAAGCAAAATAAAACATAATTCGTTGTGGACTGCCTCCCAAAAGCGCTTTCTTTTATGCCTTTAAGCTAGGCATGATGCAAAAAGGAGGAATCAAAAGTCATCATAATAATCGGAGTTATAAATTGCTTCAAATGGTTCCTCAACAAGTTCATCCTTGTTCCTTCTAGGAAAGGGGTATGTACCTTTTGCCTTCCCGCGTAGGCGAATTTGTCCCTTACCTATATCGATGAAGCCTTTTACGGCTCGGAGGAAGTCCCTTCCAAGCACTATATTTCCTTGGTTTGGCTTCATGATGAAGAAATCAACCATTGCAATCCCTTTAAGGAATGTAACTGGTACGTCTTTTATTCTTCCCTGGATCTCAGAAATATCTTCATTAGCATGTTCATGATAGGATGATAATTTGTCCATGTTAAATTTTAAAGAATCATGAACAATTTTTGGCATAGTAGAAACCATAGATCCAATATCACAATAAGCAAGGAAGTCTTGAACAAAAGGCTCCCAATCATTGTCTATTTCCAAAATATCTCTCTTATTGGGTTTGGGTTTCTCTACCTTCATCAAGTCTAGAGCATCCATTCTCTTCTCAATAGTAGCAAGTCTATCTATGACAGTATCAAAACTATGATCATAAACAAAGTAACTAGATAGACCATGTATAATTTCAAGAGCTCTAGCTTCATCACACTCTAGGAAATCTCCTTCAGCTATAATATCAAGAGAGTGTTTACACCATTTAAAAAGACCATGGTAAAAATTTCTAAGCACAATTTTTATAGGTATCCAAGGCATAATTCTCCTATGTGCATCAGAAATTCTGTCCCATGCCTTCTTCATATTTTCTCCATCCCTTTGATGGAAATCTAGAACTTCTGATTCCCTCAAAGCACCAAGTCCTAACATGCTTGACTAAACAGAAAGGACTACTAATAGAAAAGCAAATATATTTTTTTGTGATTTTTGATAAAGGACACTAAAGAAAAAACTAAAAGGTAAACTAACAAGACTAAAAATCAAAGATAAAAGATAGCGTGCAACTCCCCTATCTTGAAGAGTGGAGTCCCCGGCAACGGCACCAGAAACTTGCTTGATGGCTTCTCACCCCTCGTTGGTTACCCCTAGTGGAAGGTTGAGATGTAGCGTAGCGGCAAATTTCCCTTGGCAAAGATACCAAGGATCGAATCCCGTGAGACTCCGAGGGTCGACAAGTAGGTGTCAACGGTGCCAGAAACTTAGCGGTTGACGGGACCTGCACACAGATACAGATAACTTTGCTCCCAACGAGTATAGAGAGGTTGTCAATCCCTCCGGCCTTGTTGTTTACAAAGGATCAAACACAAGAGATAATAATGATAGCTATGACTGCAACTAGGAAATAAAAACAGGAAGTAAATAGAAGGTGTGATCAGCGGTGGTAATATGGACCGGGGTCCCATGATGTTCACTAGTGATGTCTCTCTCCCAAAAGACGATAAAACAGCAAAGCGAGGTAAACAAATTACAGCTGGGCAATTGACATGATTATGTGCGCAAACCAATGCTAACTATGCTGCAAAGAAAGGTAGAGGCTCAAAAGCATGGGTGGTACACCAAGGCAAGTAGACCGAAATCCATCTACATCTACTACTAATCATCCACCTTGAGATATCTATCCAGAACATCTCGCTGGTATTAAGTTGTGAATCCCACCCAAAGTGTAAACTCAAAGCAACAGACAACTGCATTAAAAGAACTTTGCGTAAAGTAAACAATCCTTGCACGCGCAAGTACAAGCACCGTTGTTTTCTCTCTTGTGGCAACAGCACATCCCCTAGACTCATGTTTCCGTCACTCAAGCTAGTCATCAGGGGGCATGAACCCACAATCAAGCATAACGCTCCCTCTTGGAGTTACTACCTACTACTTGGCCAAAGCAATAAACAGCAACGGAGAACATGCAAGAATTACTCAAGACAAAGATACAAAAGAGGTGAATCAAATATATTACTCAAACACAATCTGAACATAGTCTCATAATCCATCAGATCCCAGCAAACTCAGCAAAGCAACAGCAGAAAGATTACATATGTGCCTCGATCATGTAGGGCAGCTCACGAGGTCTAAACCATGAAGATCAAAGAGGGGAGGAGAACATCACATAGCTACTGATCATGGACCCATGATCCAAGGTGGACTACTCACGACTCATCCCGGAAGCGTCCATGGTGGTGGAGAAGCTCCCGGTGGTGGTTCTCCCCTCCGGCAGGGTGCCGGGAAGAGTTCTCCTGATGCTCCCGATCTTGGAAGCGCTGCGGCGGCGGAACAGAGGCGAGATCGCGAAAAAGGGTTCTGTCCTCGAGGGTTTCGGGACGAGAGGGATATATATGCGAAGGGGGGAAGCCAGAGGCGGAGCAGGGGCCCCAGGCGCCTCCCTGGCGCGGCCAGGGGTGGGGCCGCGCCAGGTGGCCGCCTGGGCCTCCCCTGGCTTCCCTCTGGCCCATCTTTGGTTCTTCGCGAAGCTTCCTGTACGCTGATTTTTCCTGTATTTTTCCTGGAATTTTTGGAGCACTTTTAATATGGGGGAAACCTGAAATAGAAAAACAGTAGAAAACAGGAACTGGCACTGTGGTGCACTGAGTTAATAGGTTAGTCCAAATATGATCAAAAGTGTATGGAAGTGCATCAATATCATAGCAATATCACACAAAAGAAGCATGGAGCAAGCAGAAATTATAGATACGTTTTGGACGTATCAGATGTCTCTCACCGACTTACCGCTATCTTTTTGGGGTTATGCTTTAGAGACTGCCGCATTCACTTTAAATAGGGCTCTGCCAAAATCCGTTGAGACGACACCGTATGGACTTTGTTTGGCAAGAAACATAAGCTATCATTTCTGAAAGTTTGGGGTTGCGATGCTTATGTCAAGAAACTTCAACCTGAAAAGCTCGAACCCAAATCAGAAAAATGCGTCTTCATAGGATACCCAAAGGAAACGATTGGGTACACCTTCTACCTCAGATCCGAAGGCAAGGTCTTCATTGCCAAGAATGGATCCTTTTTGGAGAAAGAGTTTCTCTCGAAAGAAGTGAGTGGGAGGAAAGTAGAACTTGATGAGGTGACAGTCATCCCTTCTGAACCGGAAAGTAGCGCAATGCAGGAAATTGTTCCTGAGGTGCCTGCACCTACTGAGGAGGAAGTTAATGATGATGATCATGCAAATTCAGATCAAGTTACTACTGAACTTCGAAGGTCCACAAGGACATGTTCCGCACCAGAGTGGTACGGCAACCCTGTCATGGAAATCATGTTGTTAGACAACGGTGAACCTTCGAACTATGAAGAAGCGATGGCGGGCCCGGATTTCAACAAATGGCTTGAAGCCATGAAATCCGAGATAGGATCCATGTATGAAAACAAAGTATGGACTTTGGTGGACTTGCCCGATGATCGGCATGCCATAGAAAATAAATGGATATTTAAGAAGAAGACTGACGCGGATGGTAATGTGACCATCTATAAGGCTCGGCTTGTCGCTAAAGGTTATCGACAAGTTCAAGGGATTGACTACGACGAGATTTTCTCTCCCGTAGCGATGTTGAAGTCCGTCAGAATCATGTTAGCAATTGCCGCATTCTATGATTATGAGATATGGCAAATGGACGTCAAAACGGCATTCCTTAATGGCTTCCTCAAGGAAGAGCTGTATATGATGCAGCCGGAAGGTTTTGTCGATCCTGAGAATGCTAACAAGGTATGCAAGCTCCAGCGCTCGATCTATGGGCTGGTGCAAGCATCTCGGAGTTGCAATATTCACTTTAATGATGTGATCAAAGCGTTTAGGTTTATACATACTTGGGGAGAAGTCTGTATTTACAAGAAAGTGAGTGGGAGCTCTGTATCATTTCTCATATTATATGTGGATGATATATTGCTGATGAGAAATGATGTACAATTCTTGGAGAGCATAAAGGCCTACTTGAATAAGAGTTTTTCAATGAAGGACCTTGGAGAAGCAGCTTACATATTAGGCATCAAGATCTATAGAGATAGATCGAGACGCCTCATTGGTCTTTCATAAAGCACATACCTTGATAAGATATTGAAGAAGATCAATATGGATCAGTCCAAGAAAGGGTTCTTGTCTGTATTGCAAGGTATGAGATTGAGCACGGCTCAATCCCCGACCATGATAGAAGATAGAGAAAAGATGAGTGTCATCCCCTATGCCTCAGCCATACGTTCTATTATGTATGCCATGTTGTGTACCAGACCTGATGTGAACCTTGCCATAAGTTTGGTAGGGAGGTACCAAAGTGATCCCGGCATGGAACACTGGACAGCGGTCAAGAACATCCTGAAGTACCTGAAAAGGACTAAGGACATGTTTCTCGTTTATGGAGGTGACGAAGAGCTCGTCGTAAAGGGTTACGTCGATGCTAGCTTCGACACAGATCTGGATGACTCCAAGTCACAAACCGGATACGTGTATATTTTGAATGGTGGGGCAGTCAGCTGGTGCAGTTGCAAGCAGAGCGTTGTGGCGCATTCTACATGTGAAGCAGAGTACATAGCTGCTTGCGAAGCAGCGCAGGAAGGAGTCTGGATGAAGGAGTTCATCACCGACCTAGGAGTCATTCCAAGCGCGTCGGGGCCGATGACTCTCTTCTGTGACAACACTGGAGCTATTGCCATTGCCAAGGAGCCCAGGTTTCACAAGAAGACCAAGCACATCAAGCGTCGTTTCAACTCCATCCGGAATTATGTTCAAGATGGAGACATAGATATTTGTAAAGTGCATACGGATCTGAATGTTGCAGATCCGTTGACTAAACCTCTTCCACGAGCAAAACATTATCAACACCAGAACTCTATGGGTGTTCGATTCATCACAATGCAACTAGATTATTGAGTCTAGTGCAAGTGGGAGATTGTTGGAAATATGCCCTAGAGGCAATAATAAAATGGTTATTATTATATTTCCTTGTTCATGATAATTGTCTGTTATTCATGCTTGAATTGTATTATCCAGAAACAGTGATACATGTGTGAATACATAGACCACAACGTGTCCCTGGTAAAGCCTCTAGTTACTAGCTCGTTGATCAACAAATGGTCACGGTTTCCTGACCATGGACATTGGATGTCATTGATAACGGGATCACATCATTAGGAGAATGATGTGATGGACAAGACCCAATCCTAAGCCCAGCACAAGATCGTGTAGTTCGTAATGCTAAAGCTTTTCCAATGTCAAGTATCTTTTCCTTAGACCATGAGGTTGTGCAACTCCCGGATACCGTAGGAATACTTTGGGTGTGCCAAACGTCACAGCGTAACTGGGTGGCTATAAAGGTACACAACGGGTATCTCCGAAAGTATCTATTGGGTTGGCACGAACCGAGACTGGGATTTGTCACTCCGTGTGACGGAGAGGTATCTCTGGGCCCACTCGGTAAGACATCATCATAATGAGCTCAATGTGACTAAGGAGTTGGTCACGGAATGATGTATTACGGAACGAGTAAAGAGACTTGCCATGACGAGATTGAACAAGGTATCGGTATACCGACTATCGAATCTCGGGCAAGTACTGTACCGATAGACAAAGGGAATTGCATACGGGATTGAGTGAATCCTTGACATCGTGGTTCATCCGATGAGATCATCGAGGAACATGTAGGAACCAACATGGGTATCCAGATCCCGCTGTTGGTTATTGACCGGAGAGTCGTCTCGGTCATGTCTACGTGTCTCCTGAACCCATAGGGTCTACACACTTAAGGTTCGATGACGCTAGGGTTGTAGAGATATATGCACACGGTAACCCGAATGTTGTTCGGAGTCCCGTATGAGATCTCGGACGTCACGAGGAGGTTCCAGAATGGTCCGGAGGTAAAGAATTATATGTAGGAAGTCCAGTTTCGGCCATCGAGAGAGTTCCGGGGGTCACCGGTAGTGTACCGGGACCACCGGAAGGGTCCCGGGGGTCCACCGGGTGGGGCCACCCACCCCGGAGGGCCCCATGGGCCGTAGGGGGAGGGGAACCAGCCCATAGTGGGTTGGCGCACCCCCTTGGGCCTCCCCTCTGCGCCTAGGGTTGGGAACCCTAGGGGTGGGGGGCGCCCCCTTGCCTTGGGGGGCAAGCCTCCCCTTGGGCGCCATCCCCCCTAGGAGATTGCATCTCCTAGGGCCGGCGCCCCCCTGGCCCCTATATACAGTGGGGGGAGAGAGGGGAGCCGCACCCTTGCTCCTGGCGCCTCCCTCCCCCCCCCCGTTACACATCTTCCTCCTTCCGCAGGTGTTTGGCGAAGCCCTGCAGAATTTTCGTTGCATCCACCACCACGCCGTCGTGTTGCTGGATCTCCATCAACCTCTCCTCCCCCCTTGCTGGATCAAGAAGGAGGAGACGTCGCTGCACCGTACGTGTGTCGAACGCGGAGGTGCCGTCCGTTCGACGCTGGGATCATCGGTGATTTGGATCACGACGAGTACGACTCCATCATCCACGTTCTCTTGAACGCTTCCGCTCGCGATCTACAAAGGGTATGTAGATGCACTCTTTTCTCCTCGTTGCTAGATGACTCCTTAGATTGATCTTGGTGAAGCGTAGAATTTTTTTGAATTCTGCTACGATCCCCAACAGTTTTTGGTGTATGTTTGGCCGCAGCCGGTAGCTGTATATATATTAGGACCAGAGACGGTATTGTGTCGCGATCACAATCCCAAACCGACTTGGTTTCTAATTCGTATACTTACCGAACAAGAAATCATTAACTTGTTTGCCAAGACATAAAAATAAAACGACAAAAGGAAGCTGCGCCCATTCACGCGTACGTCTCACCTCGCCTCACCACGGCTAGGTGGGGCCACGCACCCGCCCCTCCGGACATGGGCCACATGTTTCGGATTGTTATATTGCTTGATGCTACAGTCATATCCATGCATGTTTGGGAATGTCCAAATCTGCCTCGCCACGGCGAGGCGAGCGAGCACGCGTGTGTGGTCTTCTCTTTCTCTTCTCAACACACCACTAAGAGTGGTGAAGAGAACCCACTATATAAAGAGGTCCAACTCTTCTTCAACTTCTATAGTGGAACTAAACTTTAGCACCACCACTTGCCATTTGACACATGGGCTACTATTTGCAGATGGCCCACCATTTGAGATTTCAAAAATTGCTATGGGCCTAGCCCATTAATTCTAACACATCCGCCGGGTTGACTGATAGCTTTTCCCCTTGTTAAAACCCTTGGCGTGAGATTTTAACCCCATCCGTGCTCGGGAGCATAGCTACTCCCGGCGATCACTGTACCCCTTTTTTCAGTTTCTTGATCGCTTGATCTGAATTTTGTCGCTCCCTTCTGCTAAATCAGTGAAACACCAGCCAAGAGCTGGGTTCTTCAAAAAAAAAAAAAAACCCTTGGCATGAGAGTGGGCAGAGTATTCAAACGGGGAGGGCTGGTGAGACTTGCGCGTGGGGTCCTGAAGACTACTATACTAGTCAGAACAGAACAGAACCTACCAAACCCTTTCCCACGTCATATTCAAATGGATCCAATCAATCACTTGCTCCCGCCGTATTTGACCGCCTCCTCCCTGGCCTGGTTCTGGTTGAACAAGCTCCTTCCTGGTTCGTGTTCGAGTCTCAAGCACATTAGTTAAAGGAGGAACTAGAAACCTCAGCTACCACCAACACCGACACCATCAATTCATCTCCTTTCCTTGACCCGATCGCCTCCTACCACATACATGCGCATGGTAGACCTACATATACGCCTCCCTCACTGGTGTGTTCTGACCAGCGCTAGCACCAAGCTTGACCGGTCCACAGAGAAATCAACAAGAATAGCCTACCTTCTTCTTCTTCCTCCTCTTCTTCTTAGCAGGATTTTCCTGCTATTTATTTTTGGCTTTGGTCAAGAGGAATGGAGCGCGGCGAGTGAAGCGGGCATCGGTGAGTTATTGCTGTCCCTGCTTTTGATTTATAGCTTCTTTTGGTGACGATGCCTGTTGGTTAGTACGTAGTGTAGTACTCCCTCCGTTCTGAATTACTTGTCGCGAGTATGGATGTATTTAGATGTATTTTAGTTCTACATACATCCATTTCTACGACGAGTAATTTGGAACGGAGGAAGTACATGGGGCGAGTTCACGGATATTGGGGATACCTTTTTGGCCCTAATCAAACAGTTGTGCTTGTATTTTCTCATCAACAGCATAGGAGTACTAGCTAGGTGAATTACAAGTCATCTGGATCTGGGTAAAGCAGAGCATGGATCAATTGTTTTCTCCTTCCTGCAGATTTGCTGTACGTACTGTGCAGCCGCTGGGATCGAGGGAGGGAATCAAGAGCTTCAACCTGTCACCAATGGATGCCATGACCGGAAAAGGCGGCCCGAAGCCCGTCCCCAACTATCTTCGGCCATCAACCGGGTCGTGCCACAATGCGTGCAAGCACGGCGGCCATCACGCGTTCCAGGAGAAACAAGCAGCTCCGAGGGCCCAACCCAAACCCCGGAAGAAGCAGCAGCCATCGGCTTCGGATGACCAGAACCAAAAGAGAAGGCTGGTCAAGGTACGGTCGGTGTCACGTAGGCGCGTCGGAGATTTCAGCGCCGGTACGCCGGCCGGTGGGAGCGAGAATGCTGTTGAGTGGAAGGACATCGTGGCCTATGATGCGGTACCAGTTCCAGCTCCAGCTCCAGCTCCTGCCCCTGCCCATGGACCATCTCATCAACAGCCTGACGAGAAGAAGAAGAAGAAGAAGATCAAGAGGGATGTGATGAAGGGTAAAACACCATTTGCCAAGACCATCCATGAGGAGACTCTTGCGAAGAAGCAAACCGAATCACTGAACAAGAGGCTGGCTAAGACCGTCAGGTCGACGCTCGCCGGGAAGGCCTCCATCAACAAGCCTCAAGCCGCCGCTGACAAGGAGGAGGCTGGCAAGAGCACACGGAGCGCCAAGCCTCCGAAATCCGCGACAAACAAGGAAATTGTCCAGGGTGACGCAACTAGTGATGTTAAACAGGGAAAGTCGCTCTACACTCGTGACCAAGAAGAGCGCGCTGCCGTTGCCGAACCAAGCAGCGCACACCGGAGGGCCAAAAGCATGAGCATCAGCAGCCGATCGGTGCGCTTCCCGTTCACCCGACAAGCGAGCAACAGCTCGGCCACCTTCTTCAGGCTGCGGTCCATCGTCCTCCCATCCGAACAAGAGAAGCCCACGCGGCTCGGGTTCAGGAAAGGGAGAGCAGCCGGCGAGGAGTCCAGCGGCGGCATCCAGCTCAGGGCCAGGAGCCTGCGGAGGAGGCGAGGGAGCGGCGGCGCACCAGGCACGGGCTTCATGGTGCCGGAGGTGACGCTGAGGCACCAAAAGACGCTGGAGAGGAAGAAGAGCCGGAGGCTGTCCAACAACCTGATCGAGGAGACGGCGAGCAAGCTGGCCAAGAGCAGGAAGAGCAGGGTCAAGTCCCTGGTTGGGGCCTTCGAAACTCTCATCTCCAAGATTGGAAAGTAGGCTCCAGCATCCGCATTGCACCCACGTTTTGTTTGCCCTTGGGTTTCTGCTGGTTCAATCAGGCAGGGTTGAAAGTAAAGCTGGATGTTTTCTCTAAGCTCTTTGTAAATTTATTATATACAGTAAAACAAATTACTCCCTCCGTTCCTAAATATTTATCTTTCTAGGCATTTCAACAAATGACTACATACGAAGCAAAATGAGTGAATCTACACTCTAAAACATGTCTACATGCATCCGTATGTTGTAACCATTTGAAATGTCTAGAAAGACAAATATTTGGGAACGGAGGGAGTATATTCGATGATTGCATGGAATCACTTCATCTTCAGCGTCTTGCAAACTTGACTTAACCCCTTGTCCAAAGGCCACTGCTAGAGATTTCGGGGGCGGTTAAGCAAAACAAAGACATGTAAAATACAGTGATCGTTACGGCGAATCATGTGCACTTTCACATCTCAAAAGTGAATGCCGGCTAGTCAACTCAAAGAAACATCTTGGAAAACACTACACTCTGTCCAGTTTCACACACAAAGCAGACATGAATCAAAATACAACACCGCGATATAAGTGCAAGATGTCCAGCGTTAACCAAATCTCGACAGATGGCATTGCAGTACCAAAACGCACGAAATTACATTGTACGTACAGCACAAGGGTCAACTTTGCCTCATGGTTACAATCAACACCCAGGCACCAGATAAGCTCCTACGGAACAAATGAATCGTCTTGCCCCAGAATTTCTGAAAGACTGGAATGTACTCTCACCGGTTCCTCCTGTTAGTGTTTCATTCCGACCCAGAAGTCGAAAGATGTGTGCGGCACGTCAACCAACTGCATCATTGGAATTTCCTTGAAAAAGAAAAAACAGAGCCAGGCACCAGTTTCAGGGGAGGTTATTAATGAAATAATGAACAACTCCCCCCAGTGAGCGGACGGGGTAGTAATATATACCTGGCCACATGCGAGATGTTGATGACAAGCTCTAAATAGTCCTAGTTTCTACCAGATTTGCATCCTCATCAATAAATAGTAGCACAGCCGTCATGACAAGCCTGAAAAATGTATCATATATATGAGCAGTTATATTAGGCAACAAGCATCCTTAGTGTGGAAGTGGCAAATAAATATAAGCTTGAACAAATGCTGAATTAAGTACTCCCTCCGTCCCAAAATAAGTGCCTCAACTTTTGTACTCCCTCCGTCCAAAGTTGTACTAAGGTTGAGACACTTATTTTGCGACGCAGGGAGTATACCACAAACCTAGGATTATATGCAGAGCACAACTGTTAAGTGGTAAGTGGTAACAAGGAAAAAAGGGTCATGAAGGAGACCACTATAATACTATACATTTCAACTATTTTTCATGGTTGCTGGGGCTGAAAACATGTGGATGTAAACTTAGAGGTGGGGAGCCAAGCAGGATCCATGATGGTAGGCTGTGCTCCCTGCCACGTCACTTTACGCAGCAGACAGGCGCCGTACGAGCCGAATCAAACCCCCTGGTGTTTCGTGGCCTCAACTTATCAGATGCCGACTCCAGTTCTAGCAGGAATAGCAGCAGGAAGGACCGGAGCAAGGGCGGGGCTCATCAGCAGAACAAAAGCACCCAGGACGTCTGTGAGAAGGGCAGCCCTGCAGTTGCACAACATCTGGCAGAAAGGTTCCAGAACCTGTCTGGGACTAATAGTGCAAGCTCAATCCCCATGTATTGTTTCTCTTTGCGGCACTAGGCAGTCGGAAGATAGGATGAAAAGAAATCAATCTCGTTTTTTATCCTTATGCGAGTGCTGCTGCGGGAGGACGACATCACATGTGGTCGCTTCTCCGTGATCTTCACCACCAAGCGGACATGCCGTGGGTGGTGATTGGAGATTTCAATGAGGCCATGTGGGGCTTCGAACATTTCTCCAACTCCTGACTCGGCAGGTTAGATGATTGACTCGTGATGTTTTGGAGTTATGTGGCCTTGGTGATCATGGCTTTTCAGGTCTGCCATACACTTATGATAACCGGCAGTCCAGCCGAGCAAACGTCAAAGTTCGGCTCGACCGGGCGGTGGCAAACAACCAATGGCATGACTTGTTCTTGGAGGCGGGTGTTAAGCACCTGGTTGCTCCTTCGTCAGACCAAGCACCGATCCTCCCAAGGTGCTTGGCCGAGTTACCATGACAGAATATGGGTAAGAGGTGCCGCCACTATGAAGTTGCTTGGGAGCGTGACCCAGCACTGCCCAAGGTGATCATGCAAGCCTGGTCAGCGGCCGGTGCCATGGACAACCTTGGTGACGTGGTGGCAGCGCTAGGCGAGCTCATGCACGAGTTGCACGGGTGGAGCAAAAAGAAATTCAGTAATGTGATAAGGAAATTCATAAATCATGTACCCTTCTTGAGGAACTAAGGGCTATGAACGCAAATCAGAGGACTATTCAGGAAGCTACAGATCCGGCGCTGTGTGCAGATCAAGTAGGTGGTGTGGCATGCGCGTAAAAAACAGATAAAATCCCTTGTTGATGATAGTGGTGTGGTGCAGCAGGACAGCGCCAACATGGATGATATGGATGACAGTAGTGTGTGCAGATCAAGGAGATTGCTGATGCGCTTTTCCAGATAGGCCCGCTCAAAGCCACTGGACCGGATGGATTTGCGGCGCGGATGTTTCAGAGAAACTGAGCAATTATGAAGGCCCACGTAATTGCCGGTGTGAAGAAATTTCTACACTCAGGAGTTATGCCTGAACCTTGAAGGGGTGAACAACACTGTCAATGTCCTCATCTCAAAAGTTGATAATCCGTTAAAACTCACTGATTTCAGTCATTTATAAGGTGGTGTCGAAGTGCTTAGTTAAAAGATCAAGGCCAATTCCTGATGAGATCACATCACCAGTGCAAAGTGTTCTTGTGCAAGGAAGAACGATAACGGATAATGTGTTGATTGCATTTGACTGCATACATCATATCAAGCAGGAGAATGATCCAGCAAAGAGTTTCTACACCTATAAGCTGTGGACCTCTCAAAGGCAAATGATCAGGTTGATAGATTTACTTGAAGCAAACGATGCAAAAGTTAGGTTTCGCAGACCGATGAATGAACTGGATTATACTCATTGTGTCACCTCGGTTTGATACACCGTCAAATTTAATGGCACCCTCCTGGATTCGTTCGCACTTGTTCCTGTTTATTGCTGATGGACTTTCTGCCTTGTTAAAGGATGGTCAGGAAAAAGGAAATTTTACTTCCCTGAAGGTATGCCGGCGTGCTCCTGGTATCTCTCACTTCTTGTTCGCCGATGATACATTACTCTTCTCTAAGGCAGAAGCACAGCAAGCAGAGAAGGTCTGTTCTATCATCATTGCTTATCAAGGCACTACTACTCAGCTCACTTGACCCAGCCAAATGCAGTATGTTGTTAGGAAAAGCATGTCCGGAAATAGTTCAGGAAGGGGTACGTGCAGCACTGCAGGTTCAGCTCTCTACTTTTGAAGAGAAATATTTGGGGCTGCCGACACCGGAAGGTAGGATGTCAAAGGGCAAATGTCAAAACTGGCAAGCTCACTTGACAAAGAGAATTATTGCATGGGGCAATACATTATCTCTGGCAGAAAAGGAGACAATGATCAAAGTGGTTGCACGGGATATACCCCACTTATATGACGGGGGTGTTCAAGCTTCGCATGTCTGTGTGTGATGATCTTAGCAGGATGGTCCGTAACTTTTGGTGGGAATCGTCAGAGGGGAAGCAAAAAAACAGACTGGCAGTCTTGGCCAAAAATCCAGAAGCATAAAGGTGGTTTGGGATTCCGTGACTTCACGGTGTTCAACCAAGCACTGCTAGCTCAGCAAGCTTGGAGACTTCTAACCAAACCCGAGAGTCTTTGTGCGCAGGTATTAAAAGCTCAATATTATCCAGCGGGGCGGCTGGCGGACACTATCTTTTCAGCAATGCGTCGGTCACATGGCAACTTGGCAAGCGATCCAGTACGGACTGGAATTGCGAAGGGGCTGATTTGGCGGGTGGGCAGCAGAGCACAAATCCGCATCTATAGGGATCGGTGGCTGCCATGGGAGCCGTCGGGCCAGCTCCTCACGCCCCAAGGGACATGCCGGCTAAGACGTGTCGCGGACCTGCTGGATACCAATGGCGCCTGGCGGGTGGATCTCCTTCACCAACACTTTCTCCCGGTCGACGTCGACGTCGATGCCATCATCCGCATCAACATCCCTCCACGTGTCCGCGGTGATGTCCTCACCTGGGCCTGGAGAAATCCGGTGTCTTAGTTCATTCAGCATAACGCTTTGCCATGGAAGAGCGTGAGCGTCTGTTGGCAAGTGCATCGAGCAGGGCAACAGATGGTCATCGCGCCATCTGGAAGATCATATGGGGGTGCCCTGCCCCCTCTAAAGTACGCATGTTTGCCTGGTGGCTGGCCTCAAATTCTCTTGCCACTTGGGCCAATAAAAACATAATGATCTATGCCCCTGGAACACGAGGATGGTTACAACGCTAGGTGCAGATGCCCGCGGGCTAAGGACTTCTGGTCAAGGATGTCCACAACAAGCGGCCGCAATGGCTGTTCGGCATGTAGGGTCAGTTGTCAGAAGTCAGCCGCATGGTACTGTTGATGGTCCTTTGGCACACCTGGCATGTCCGGAATGAGATCACACATGATAAAAGCACCGCCTCCGACCAAAGCTTCCCGCTGGTTTCTCACCAGCTACATAAACTCGCTGTTGTATCTTAAGCAGTTCCCTCGAGATGATCAGATCAAAGGCAAAACGGTTCTCCAGGTGGACAGCGGACGACTCGGTTCAAAACCTCACACGCAGCCTGGGAGCTAATACGGGTGAGGATTTGCGATGGGTGCGGCCACCGGAAGGATGGGCCAAACTCCACACAGACGGTAGCTATTTCGCTACCGACGGCTCCGCTGGCAGTGGCATGGTTCTTCATGACTCTGCCGGTGAGATTATCTACACGGCCTATAGGCAGCTCTTCACATGTGATAATGCACTTGAAGCTGAATTGGAAAGTGCAAGTACTAGGAAAAAGGACAGACGCAGTGCTTGAAGGTCCCACGCCAGGTGGGGTCGGGGGAAGGATTACACGGGGCAAGCTCCACTACACAATGCAATGCAGAGAGATCGCGTCGAACCCTGGACCTCTTGGCAAAAGTGGGGACTACTTCACCACTGCAGAGGGCACTAGGATAAGACAATATACAGGGGTTTTTATAATGTCCTAGGTTGTGTGTGACTAACTCAGAAGTAGATAGAAGGATAAAGAAAGCGGTAGTTGTTAATTGTGCGTTTTGCCACTGCATAGCGCTTATCCAGCATAAGTGCACGCCTAGGCGCGCTTAATTGTGCCTAGGTTGTGTGTGACTAAGTCAGAAGTAGATAGAAGGATAAAGAAAGTGGTAGTTGTTAATTGTGCGTTTTGCCACTGCATAGCGCTTATCCAGCATAAGTGCACGCCTAGGCGCGCTTAAGCGCACGACTAGCATAATTAAGCGCTGGACGTTTTGTTGTCGGCTTGTCGCCTAGCACCTAGGCAAGCTTATGCAC
Source organism: Secale cereale (assembly GCA_902687465.1). NCBI lineage: Eukaryota > Viridiplantae > Streptophyta > Magnoliopsida > Poales > Poaceae > Secale > Secale cereale. The sequence goes on from LR738713.1 coordinate 193,521,519, forward strand.
TCGCCTAGGCGCGCGTTTTTTCACTGGATAGAACCATGTTTAAGACTAGCATACGAATGCATTTGCAGAAACAATTTCTCCAATCATAAATATGATCAATTAAATTAAATAGTCTGCCACCAAACCTGTAAATGGATATAATAAATAATGCGAAGTAGAAGGCAAGCTTGATCATCCTGTACTTCTTCTCTCCATGTAACTGTCGGAATATCTCAGTAACATCTATAAGATGTTTCCGATTCATATACCTGATAAAAAAAACTAAATAATTATGTTTCTTTAACTATCATGACATAGAACATGAAGGCACAGGATGACAAGGTAAATGGAAGTAAAATATGCAGGATAAATGCCTTGCATAGGCAGTTGTACGTAGATCATATGCAAACATCTATTTTGTTTTTATAATAGAAGTTATTATAGTAATAAGGAATTAGTGGTTACTACCCGCAGATGCATTATCAGTTTTATATACAAGAAGCAGATTACCAGTATAGATTGGGTATCTTACAGAAGTATATTTACTCTTCTCAATACAACAAGCTCCAATGCCAATAAAGCACTTTATTTCCGGTCTCAAGTCTCAACTGATCAACTGAGGAAAAAGAGTTTCAAATGACTGAGAAAACCAGACTTAAAAAATTTGATGTATTACTGTTCCTCTACTTGGGACTTGTGTGCCTACCAATAGGTAAAAGAACGGTGATGTAACTTCAATAATTTTCACGTTTGGAGTCACTTTGCACCATTCAGGTTCATCCTCTTGGATGGATTATTCATTAAGAGCTGTGCATAGTTAATAGCTGTTTCCTGCTGTATTGCTTGTATTGGACTTTGTTTCTATTTCCTTTATGCTAAAATTAGTTGTCTCCCTAGAAGTCACTTATCTCTTTGATGTATAGAAAACTATTGTTGCAACTTGTAAATGCCCAACAATATCAATTAACCAGACCAATAACATGGAGATGTTATTTCTGTGTTGTAATTACAAACAAGACTCTATGGGTGAGATTAGAAACATAAACTAGAGCAAGATTAAGAAGTTTTTGCATTAATTGTAATATAACTACTCCCTCCGTTCCTATATATAAGTCTTTTTACAGATTCCAATATGGACTACATATGGAGCAAAATGAGTGAATCTACACTCTAAACTACATCTATATACTCCCTCCGTTTCAGTTTACAAGTCCTGCGTGTATATCTAGGTTGCCAATTTTATCACCGTAATATAACTATATAACAAATAAATTATACCGTTTGAAAATAGAACATCTGAAGTTTATAATGGTATGTTTTTTGTAATATATGACTTCTATTAGGTTGGTCAAATTGACGACCTAGGGGTACGCGCACACCTAGTAAACTGAGAGAGAGGGAGTACATCCGTATGTACTCCATATTGAAATCTCTAGAAAGACTTATATCTAGGAACGGAGGGAGTATATGCTTAAGAGTCAGTGAAGGTTAGTGCAAGGCAAACAATGTCTAATGGTTCTTTCGTAGTGCGGAATGGTAAAAGGAAATGATTCATGTCAAGATTAAAGCACATATAGAAGGTACATTGTAGAGTAGATGTTATCATATCAACAAGAAAAGAATAAATATAAGCCAGACACAACATTGTTATTAGGGCATATATACACACCATTTCTTGTCTAAATGCGTAATACCCAAACCAATATGTTAAACGTGGAAGGTCATGAAGAACAATAAAACATGAATAACCTAAAATGAGAGAGCAACTACAAATGCTTAGCCTCCAGATCATTAAAAAATGTTCTTTTTACAGAGCCCTTACATAATATGTTTCCATCCTTCACTATGTCATGAAGATGATATATACTTTAGTAAACATTTAAATTCCCAAAAACTAATTATGTATACTGGAACTCCACAATGATAGAGGCATTACAGATTCCTCCCCAAATGAACAACTAGTCTGAGATATAAAACAATCCACATAAATAATAGCAATACAACAGGGAAATGACCAGACGAGCATGTATAGTTTGAGAGGATAAACTTCAGGGCTTGAAGGAAGAAGTACATACAGCTTCACATGGTAATATGTTACAGGAGCCATAACTAGAAACGGAAACCAATTCAGCGTCAAGAGGAACGAAGTGCAGAGGACCCCTTGGAGTGCGTATTCTATTATGACCACTGCGTTGATGCGAGATGATGAATCATATGGATTGATATAGTCAAACTCCAAATCAGATAAGCAGATAAGCTGATACAAAAACACAAAGAAAAATCAGTGGAATGAATCAATAAGAAGAAACTTAAATAACTTATTTTGCAGTAAGCTAAACCAAACTTTAGTGGTTCTTTGGATACAAAGAATTACAGATGAGATTTTAGGAAACTGGTTTTTGGAGGATTTCTAGGAAAACCAGTTTTAGTTGGTTTTTCGGTTAAGGTAAGCATATCTAATTCCTTGTTTGGATGGGATAAACATGATCGTGCAGTTCTTTGTTTCACGAGAAAAACAATCCGTATAGGTGAGGTGTTCCAGCTTGCATCACGGCGGCTTGATGCAATATTTGCATCACACAAAGGTGACATGGCAGCAGCAGCGAGCCTGCCCCTTGCCGCCCCACTTGAAACCCAGCCCAGCACCCAGGTCCGACTTCCCCGGCCATCACATCGACGCCCAGAAATAAGGACGGCGGAGCCTCCCATGGCCAGCGCTGCACCAGTACTGGCACCGGCCATGCCGACGAGGCGACGGCTCAGGTGAGATAGCCATGACTGCCGGGGAGCTCATGCCCTCTCTCATTGTGCCCATCATCGCTTTCTTCGCCGATGTCAAAGCTGAACGACGGGAACAAGGCACCATGCCGATGAGGCGACGGCATACAAGACAGAACTGGAGGACGGGACGACGACAGTGGTTGCGAAGCAGACGAGGGACATAGCGACAGCACGGCACGCAGGTCCGCCTTGAAGGCCATGAGCACCACAACCTGTTCGTCAATGTTGAGTCCGTCGTGCTCTTGTCACCGCCGGCTGAACTCACCAGGATCAGAACGTTGATCTCATATATATAGAAAACAGGTTTCTAGAAAAATGTATCTTAGTTGTTTTTCCATAAACTGGGTTTTGGGGCTTTTGTAAAACTCAATTATACATATCCACGTTTTACGTAGATAATCCAAACAAGTTTTTTGGTGGTTATAACAGAAACTGCGTTTTACGGTAATCTGGTTCTCTACAAACTACATATCCAAAACAACCCCTAAGTTTCTATCATGGTTTTCGAGTCGCTCGACTAGTCGCGACTAGTCGTCGACTAGTCGATGAGTCGCAGTTGCAGGAGCGACTCAGGCTCTCGACTCGACTCCTGGCATGAGTCGAACGACTCGACCGACTAGTCTCGACTAGTCACGACTAGTCGCTGTGTGTGAGTCGAACGACTCATTTATTTTGGGCCCCCATGTGTTTTCTTATGTATTTGCTTGGCCCATCGGCCCATCCCACCCCTGGAAACCTATAGATCGATCCATTCCCCCTCACCCCCGACCTAACCCTCTCCCTGGCGGCTGCCTTCCCTCCTCCCCTGGCTGCTGCCTTCCCTCCTCCCCTGGTTGCTGCTGGTGGTGTGCTCCTCCCCTCCTCTCTGGCTGCTGCTGCTGTTGTGCTCCTCCCCTCCTCCTCTGGTTGCTGCTGTTGTTGTGCTCCTCCACTCCTCTGCTGGTTGCTGCTGTTGCTGTTGTGCTCCTCCACTTCTCCCCTGGTTGCTGCTGCTGTTGTGTGCTCCTCCCCTGCTACCTACTGCTTAACTCATGTCGACTCATCGCCATGTCGACTCGTCGACCATGAGTCTAGACTAGTCACGACTAGTCTAGAGTCGCACCCCACGAGCGACCCGTCGACTCGTCGACTCGAAAACCTTGGTTTCTATATACAAATTCTATCCATACAGATTTGCACCTCTCAAGCAATTATGACCATTCTTAATGCAGCAACAAATCTAAAATTATTAGACCCAATTTTCTCTATATTGGGAACAAGAATAGCGTTGGATGCATAAACGCGTAACACCTCATAATTATTGCAGCAAATACTACTTCATTTCATCTAACATGGGAATAGTTGAGCAAAACCGAGCAGCACAGAAACTTTGAATGCATTTAGCCAAATGTAGCGGACCTTTTCTATACAAAGATGATTTGTGGGTGTAAGTTAGACATGATATAGTTTGCTGAATCGCAGCCCAGCTGACCTACTACTGGCCATCTTCTCTCCACTTCGAGTTGACCAACTACTGGTAATATTGGCAAGGAAGAACGACAAGAAGTACACCGTTGACCAAATCCCTGCCCAAATTCTATTCGGAATTCCACAAAGCTGGCCAGCTGAAGCCCAATTTGGCGAGGAATCTCGCCAATTGCGCGCCAGATCTTGACCAAACTCACGGCTCAAAGGCGAAAGTTTGAAGAGACAAGGAGCCGAGCTTGCCTGGTAGGCGGTGAGGCCGACGAGGGCCATCACGGAGGCAAAGGAGAAGAGCCAGAGGACGAGTTCGACAGACATGTCCGCCGCCGACGCTGCACAGGACCGAGCCGATTCTTCTTCCTAAGAACAAAGGACCGCGCGGAACTCCCTCCGCTCTTCGGCTCCCGTGTTTGTGCTCCAATCAACCGGTCCAGATGGATAAGCGCCTAAGACGACTCTGGCCGGCTTCAATGGCGTGGTCGCCGCCGGAGATGGAGGGACGGCGGTGAGTTCGCGGGTTTGGAGTGGAGAGGAGATGGGTCCTGGATGGGTTCGACGAGGCGGTCGGGGGGCACCGCAGACTGAAGGTCTCGCCACTTTAGACGCAACGGCAATTTAAAAGACGAAGTTTTTTCTTTTTAACATAAGAGCATCTACGGTGGGACATAGCAAATATGGCCCGTGCGCATGTGGGACACGCCTGTAGACAGCCCCGCCCACACTTTATATATTGCACTGTGTATTTTTTTGTGCATTCATATATATCAAACTTGGATTCACAAATCCATGCACGTCAATCATATGATACAAACTGTCTGAATACCAAAGTTTGAAACAAAAACAAAGCAAAACAAATCATAGTTCAACAAATCGGACATGGCAAAATAAAATCAATGTCCGAGCGTGACGGATGACCTCGGATCATTGGGCGGGCGCCTGCTCCGAGCGGAAATGCGTCGTGGTCTAGCCGGAATGCGTCATGCTCGCCCTGCTCAGCCTGCATCCGGGCAACCTGCCCTGCCTGCATCCGGGCTGCCTGCTATGCCTGCATTCGGACCGCAGCCGCCCTCGCCGCCTCATACTTCCTACGGTCGTTGATGTCCATCTTCTTGTCCGCAAGCCACTTCTTCGCATGCTCATCTAAGAGGGTCTCGTCCGCCAACATAATCCTCGCATCTTTCGCGTCTCGTGCGAGTTGCAACATCTCCTTCTCAAGCTCTATGTCGCTAAATGTCTTGGCCTTCTGAAGTTCCCATTTGATCGCCGCTTATTGCTTCTCCAACTCGATCTTCTCCCTTTCAATTTCGAATTTCTTCTCCGCCCTCTTTCAGTCCCATTCCATCCTTTTCTTTTGCCCATCCAACATGAGCTTTTACCTCTCCTCTTTCTTGTACTCCATCACCGAAAAAATGTATGTCCATGTCGACGACATTTCGGTAGCCTCGGCATCACGGGCGTCGGGCGGCATGGGCCTTCTCCCACTTGTTTCCCATGACTTGTCGGTTATCCTTCGGCATAGTGGCTTTCCCATTCGTCACGACAACATCGTCATCTTCGTCCCAACCCAATTGATTGGTTCAAGCTTGAGCCATCATTTCTCCCCTTGACGGACTTGAGCTCGGTGACAAGTTGATTCCACTTCGGCTTGCCATTCAGTAGGACCAAACAATGGCTAAAAATAAATGGCTTCTTCTCAACCTCGTGATATAAAGGGGCCGCCACCGCCGACTAGCAAACAACATATGTATGAGCACCAGAATGCAAACACACAAAGCATATGCAAATGGATGACAATATGAAGCAATCGAGCTTACGAGAGTTGCGACTTCCATCCCACTTTGAGGGCGTTCGGTCACTTGCGAGTAGTAGCCGACGTACTTGTTCACTTCCGCTTGAATGATCCCCCAACGATGTTGGAGAGATGCCACATTGTGGGTGGTCAGATAGGATGCGACTGCACATACTCCTTTTACTCGTGATACTCCTTCCAAATCTCCGTCCAATATGTGTTCCCCTTTTGCTCGGTGCCGCATATCGGATCCATTGTTGTGGCCAACCAAGCTTTGACCAAAAAAATGTCCTCAAATCTTGAGAATGTAGGACCTCTTGCCTTCGATGTCTCTGTCTTCCTCTTCTTGCCCGGATTGGGATCAGATGTCGTCCCAACTTCAAATGAGGTGGTGGCCTCCAATTCATACTCCATTTCGGTCGGATCTTCATTGTCATTGATCATGTTAGAAAAGATCACCTCCTACATGATTGTGGTTTGCAAGCATTCATCATGTGCGAAATGAACTAGTGGTCTATGCTAAAATATGATCGGACATGAGAAAAGAAAATGCACCGAGTCTTGTTCGGCCATTCCGTCGAACATGTCTATGGCAGCCCGGGCACCGCTAGTGCACGTGCTCATCCGCGCCCAGATGAGCTGCAGCGAGGCACACACGTCCATCGCCGACATTTGTGTGGGCGGAAAGCTCTCCGAAATGGCCCAGCCGGTGGTCGCATCATCCTCTGTCCCAATGGGGTCGGACAACGTAAACCTCGTCGGCGCTCGGAGGGAAGGAGTGCAGGCATCCGGGTGCGGCGGAGACAGCTGCTCCACCATGTCCGAACCATCGTACGATGTTGCCGCTGCCTCCCTCTCTTGTTACTGGCGTCGCCGCAACTTGCGGGCGACGTTCTCCGCCTTGCAAGTCGCGGCCGACGGGTTGACCGCGCCGACGGACGAGGTGGACTGCATCTCCGTCGCGGCGGTGTGGGTCGGGCTGGACGACATCTCCGGCGGTGGAAAGGGACCGGTGATGCGAATTGAGAGCAAGGGTGAATGACGGATATGGCCCACGCGGGAAAGGTTGGAGGGCGGCAGGAGGAGGAAGGGTTTGGTGGATTTGGTGCAATTTGGCGAGGGGTCGGCCTGTCGGGTCTGACGTGGCGGGCGTGCCTGGGCGCCCATATCCGCCCCATATTTGGGATGGATATTATAAGTGCATCTAGTGCCACCCCTAGTTGATTTTGGAGTATTGACGACAAACGTGGTTGTAACGCCCAAGATGCGACTATATCTCCCACGTGTCGAGGCACGACCTAGAGGCATAATCGCATGTTGGTATGATCGCAAGAAGGTTATCTTCACACATTCCCATGTACAAGAACAAAGGGGAATAAAATAAATACATAGTTGGCTTACAATCGCCACTTCACACAATGCATAAATAAGTCATACATTCATCCAAGTACAATCATGGTCCGACTATGGACAAATCCCAATTAAAAGAAGATAACCACCCACTATGCCCGATCGACCCTAGTAGGAACTACTACTGATCGTCGGGATACGTCACTTACATACGCCCACGTTCCTCATCGAACTCCCACTTGAGTTCTTGGCCATCAACTAAATCGTACTCGGTTGTACCTGCACCTGTGTTTGTAGTAAACTATGAGTCACGAGAACTCAACAATCCCATTCCCGGGTATCAAAACTATTAAAGCTTTTGGGGGTAAGGTTACAGTGTATAAGTGGGTTGCTGCAAGCGCTAAGTGTAGATGAGGTGGCTAGCTTACCTATTCTTCAGAGCGAGAAGAGAAGTGAAAGCCATCGGTCGTGAACTAAGTCAGGATCACTAGATGATCCTATCTACCTACGAGTCATCCATAACCCAGCCGTGTTCTCTTCCCGAACTCCCTCGAAAAGAGACCATCACGACTACTCACACGGTAGTGTATTATGTTTGAGGTTTTGTGTCAAGTTGTCTACAACCGGATATTAAAAAATTCCCATCCACCACATAACCGCGGGCATGGCTTTCGAAAGATCATAACCCCGCAGGGGGTGTCCCAACTTAGCCCATAACAAGCTCTTGCGATCAATAGAGGTTAAAACCCCTTATCTTAGGGACTACCCGATCAGACTCGGAATCCCGATGTACAGGATATTTCGACAATGGTAAAACAAGTCCAGCAAGACCTCTCGACGTGCCGACACCCTGATAGGAGCCGCACATATCTCGTCTCAGGCCACGATCGGATGTGCACTCCGTACAACTAAAACCAATCCTCGAGTTTCCCTGTGGTGGCGCTGCAAGGGGCTCTAATTTGGACCAACACTCATGAGGAGCACTGGCCCGGGGTTGTTAATTAAGGCCTCGGGGTAGCTAGTTCCTATGCAAATTTTAGTTGTTATTAGGCAAATGGTAAAACCAAGGTTGGGCCTTGCTGGAGGAGTTTTATTCAAAGCGAACTATTAAGGGGGGCCCATATACCCTACCGCGTTAGGAACACAAAAATCAAGTAACATAACACCGGTTTATCGGTTCTTAAGGCGGCATGAGTGGAACAAAACACCGAGCAAAAGGCCAAGCCTTCCACCCATTGCCATGTATATAGGTGCATTAATATAAATAATAGATATTGTGTTATTCCCAAAACCCAATCCACATGGAGCAAACTTCATCCTCACCTGCAACTAGCAACGCTATAAGAGGGGGCTTGAGCAAAAGCGTAACTTAGCCAAACAACGGTTTTCTAGGTGGGTAGTTAGGGGTTTCATGGCAAAGTGGGGCTGACATGCAAAAAGATAGGTATCATGATAAGCATAAGAACGATGCATCTAGCATAGCAACAATAGAGGTGATATCAATGAATGGTCATCTTGCCTGGTAAGTCGTCGGTGTACTCGGGACCTTGTTCTTCGCACTCGTACTCAGCGGCTGTCTCAACCTCGGACTCGAACTCGTCTCCCGGTGCTAACCAACATAACAAGCATCCAAATAAACACACTTGACAATAAAGAACACATGCTATGCAAGAGAGATGCAAGTATGATGGTACGGAGCTACCGGTATGAAAGGAGATGAAGCCGGAAATGACATAAGAAGACATGATGGATGTGGGAAAGATCTTGGCAAACCAAGCATGCCACTAGATGGATTGAAAGGTTTCGATCGAAATCGATATAAAGATCATTGGAATCAGGTGCACGGTTTGCAAATGACAAGCAAAACAAGATGCAATGCAAAACTGAAGTTAACAACAACATGGCATCTTTCGAGCAAAGTTTAATTATGCTACAACACCCAAACATGATGACAAAAGGCATGGATGTGAAGTAGACATGATTCTTCATAAGTATGAACTCGGAGCACACCCAAAAACTTGCTGGAACACAATTAAACAAGCATGGCAAGATTCAATAAGTTAACAAAATTCTCAGAATTAGTGAAAATTACTAGGCATGCAATCTGGAACGATATGTTGCTGCCTTTGGAGGCACATAGCAGCAAGCAAAACAAGTATAACAAGCATGAAAATTATGTGAGCATGAAGAAGACATAATACACTTCCAATTCATCCAAAGAAACAATTCATTCCATGCAAGGGTTTCTTAACACAAGCTTTGCAAAAGTGAATGCTCTGTTAACAAGCTGACAGTTCAGATTTCAAGCATTTTGAGAGCAAGATAACAACAAGCTAAAGCAGGGCATATATGCAAACAAAGGCTTGGATTGATAGACAAAAACATGGACATCAAGACATGCTCACTAGTTATTCCAAAACATGCATGGAAAAGATTGGGGCATCAAGTTTACATGGCAACATGTTATTACAGATTCCAGACTTACAGTTTTTCACTAAGTGTAAAAACACATTGACATGGCATGTTTACAAGCTTGTTTAAGTCACCACGGAGCATATCACGGAGAACCAAATGCACCACTTCAAATATAGCATGGTTATGCTCCTAAAATATGTTGACATGTGGCACAAAAGAAAATCACACAAAATGCTACGAAAAAGACAAATCATCAAGTTATAACAATTTCAGCAACTTAACAACCACAAGCACTTTTGCAACACGGTTAAACATGGCATAATGCAACCTAACGTGTATACAAATGCATCCATCATGAAGAGCATCACAAGAAGAACATTTTGACATATCATACACTCCATTTGGACCAACATGCAGAAAGTTACGACCTCACGAACATACTAACATATTGTTAACAGACAACTAGTGCTGAAACAGTAACATCACATAGCAGTTTGGCAACGAAGATTAAGACATCTAGATGAACCCTAACATGCACAAAACTGATGCCAACACGTAGAGCACTTTGAGACGAACATTTCCATATATCATACACGCAAATCGGAGCTACGAGCACGGAGATGTGACATGATGAAGGAGGCAACAAAATATAGGGATTTCGGGACTTAATGGAAATTACCTCCCATGAAAAGTGAACGGGACGGAGGGATCTGGGACGGAGCGAAACGTTTGGATTGCGGGGGTGGTGGATCTGATCCACCCCGGTGGATCTGGCCGGAGCGGGGCCCGGCGGCGGCGGAGCTCGCCGGAGCAACGTCGGCGGCCGGCCGGAGGAGGCGAACGACGGGGCGGCGTAGCGGAGGACGAGCTGTGCACCGGGCGGGAGGCGGGGCGAGGGGCGGCCGGCGGCGTGCGCGTGGGGCGACGCCGGCGGGAGAAGCGGTGGGCGGCGGTCCGGTCACCGGCGCCGGAGGCGGAGGGCGGCGACGACGATGAAGGTAGAAGGGCCGGCGGCAGGGCGCGGCTCGGCCGGCGGGAGACGCGGGCCGGGGGGCCGGCCTCGGGCCGCGGCGGGCCCGGTCGGTGCGGGTGGAGGAGTCCGGCGTCGAGCGCCACGTGGCGTGATGCGATTCGCCGGGCGCGGCGGCTGGACGCGTCCGGCGCGGTGAGGAGCGATTTGATCTAGGGTTTGCCCGTGATTTCGGGGATGGGGGTTGTTTTATAGGTAGAGGGATCTAGGAGAGTCCAAATGAGGTGCGGTTGTCGTCCACACGATCACGATCCAACGACCGAGAGCATGAAGGTGGTTAGGATGGGCTTGTGGGCTGTTGTGGAGGGGTGTTGGGCCAAAAGAGATAGGGCTTCCGGCGAGTTACGCGGTTAACCGTTGGAGCATCAAACGACCTCCAAACGAGACGAAACTTGACAGGCGGTCTACCGGTGATATACCAAGACCACTTGACAACTCTCGGCCCATTCCGAGGATGTTTTATCCCACTCATGAAACAAATACTAGAGAGGTGTGACGGGTGCCGTGTGAGAGAGTCGGAAACCGAAACGGACAACGGAGAGGGCGGAGACGATGCAACTACACAAGGATGCAAGTGAGACTATGCCAATGCAATGTACATGATGGAAATGAGACAACGATATGCAACACGCGCTTAAAGCAAAAACGTAGAAACCCGAAATGAAGGAAGAGCCCAGAATGGAATTGATTAAGCCAACGATGAATATATTGCCATAAATGGAATTGTTACATCTGGGGCGTTACGAACTCTCCTCCACTACGAAAAGATCTCGTCCCGAGATCTAGGACTGAAAGAACTCCGGATATTCAGAACGGAGGTGATCCTCACGTTGCCACATAGCTTCTCGATCGGTATGGTGTGACCACTTCACTTTCAGGAACTTGATTGATTTGTTGTGAGTCTTGCGCTCGGTCTCTTCAAGGATAGCAACGGGGTGCTCGTGATAAGACAAGTCGGCTTGAAGATCAATTTCTTCGAAGGCGACGGTGCGCTCGGGCATCTTGAAGCACTTGCGGTGTTGTGACACGTGGAACACGTCATGCACATTGGAGAAGTTTGGAGGAAGCTCAAGTTGTAGGCGAGGTCGCCTCTTTTCCCGACAATCTTGAAAGGACCCACGTATCTTTGAGCTAGCTTTCCCTTGATACTGAATCTCTGAGTGCCCTTCATAGAAGAAACACTAAGATATACATGGTCTCCAATGTTGAAAGCCAAGTCATGATGCTTGCCGTCATAGTAGCTCTTTTGGCGCGATTGCACGGCCTTGAGATTTTCACCTATGACTTTGCACATTTCTTTGGCCCCTGAGATCAAATCATTGCCAAGGAGTTGACGTTCACCAGTCTCGGACCAGTTGAGAGGGGTACGACACTTTCTGCCATAGAGGATTTCAAATGGTGCTTTGCCTGAACTTGCTTGGAAGTTGTTGTTGTAGGAGAATTCAGCAAATGGAAGACAATCTTCCCATTTCATACCAAAGAAGATTACACATGCCCTGAGCATATCTTCAAGAATTTGGTTCACCCTCTCGACTTGACCACTTGTCTGAGGATGGAAAGCTGTGCTGAAGCGAATCTTGGTACGCATAGCTGACTGAAAGGAATCCCAGAATTTGGAAGTGAATAAGCTTCCACGATCTAAGGAGATTACTTGAGGGGTACCATGCAAAGAGACAATTCTGGAGGTATACAGCTATGCCAGTGGTACTGCATTGATGGATTCCTTGACTGGAAGAAAATGAGCCACTTTTGTGAGCTTATCAATGACCACAAGGATAGCATCGTTTCCTCGCTTGGACTTGGGGAAGCCGGTGACGAAGTCCATCTCAATGTGACCGAATTTCCACTCGGGAATAGGCAAAGGTTGGAGAAGTCCGGCTGGACGTTGATGTTCTACTTTGACTCTGCGGCATACATCACACTCGTTTACAAATTGAGCAATTTCTCTTTTCATGCGATTCCACCAATAGGATTGATTGAGTTCATGATACATCTTGGAGCTGCCTGGATGTATCGAGAGAAGAGAATTATGAGCCTTGTTCATTATGACATTCCGTAGGTCACCTTTTGGAACCACAATCCGGTCCACAAAGAATAAGGTGTCCTTGTCATCAGTGCGGTAGCACTTGTACTTTGGAGTACCTTTAGCAATACCATGCTTCACTTTCTTCACCATAGCATCAAGAAGTTGAGCTTCACGAATTTGATCTTCCAAGGTATGAGCGACTTGAAGGTTGGCAAGAAATCCTTGCGGAACAATTTGGAGGTTGAGTTTCCAGAATGCTTCATAGAGATCCGGTTGGAACGGTTTGAGGATGAGACTATTGAAATAAGCCTTTCTGGTCAAGGCATCTGTGTAGGATCGAAAGTATGTCTAGAGGGGGGGTGATTAGACTACTTGACAATATAAAAATCTGCCTTTTGATCATGCAATGTTTTTGGCAGTTTCACAATTAAGATCAATTCAAGTATCACCCTACACATGCAATTCTAGAGTATAAGCAGCGGAAAGTAAACTGCACATGTAGTAAAGAGAGGTGGAGAAGATCAAACGCAGTTTGGGGGACACGAAGATTTTTGTCGTGGTTCCGATAGGTGGTGCTATCGTACATCCACGTTGATGGAGACTTCAACCCACGGAGGGTAACGGCTGCGCAAGTCCACGGAGGGCTCCACCCACGAAGGGTCCACGAAGAAGCAACCTTGTCTATTCCATCATGGCCTACGCCCACGGAGGACTAGCCTTACTCGGGGTAGATCTTCACGAAGTAGGCGATCTCCTTGCCCTTACAAACTTCTTGGTTCAACTCCACATCTCAAAGACGGAGGATCCCAAGCGACACCTAACCAATCTAGGAGGCACCACCCTCCAAAAGGTAATAGATGGTGTTGATGATGATGAACTCCTTGCTCCTGTGCTTCAAATGATAATCTCCCCAACACTCAACTCTCCTCACTGATATGGCTGTGGTGGAAGAAAGGATTGTGTGGAAAGCAAATTGGGAAGGCTAGAAATCAAGTTTCATATGGTAGGAATGGAATGGCTTGATCTCAACACAAGGGTAGGTGGTTCTCTTCTCAGAAAGTGTATGGTAGGAGTGGTAGACTTTCTGATGGCTCTCTCCACGAATGAAGAGGGGGTGGAGGGGTATATATAGCCTCCACACAAAATCCAACCGTTACACACATAATTGAGCCATCTCGGTGAGACCGAAGTGAAAACTCGGTCAGACCGAAAGTTCAAATATAGTGAACGTTGGGATCTTCGGTGGGACCGAAAATACCATCTCGGTGTGTTCGAAGTGAGTCAAAGGTTGGAGCTTGCCATCTCGGTGGGACCGAAGTTAACAACTCGGATATTCCGAAGTGATGTCAATTGGTTACAGAAGGTTGGCAGTCCAGTTTCGGTGAGACCGAAACTCAAAATCGGATGGACCGAGAAATTAGGGTTTGGAAGAATAACTGAGGTGGTTCATCTCGGTGGGACTGAGTTTGCAGAATCGGTTTGTCCGAGATTACTTATGAGTGTGTTAAGTAGTGAAAGGTGCTGATAGTTGAGGGAGCTAGATCACTAAGCACTTGAGCAACCAGATCATTAACACAACCTCATCCCCTTTTAATAGTATTGGCTTTTCCTATGGACTCAATGTGATCTTTGATCACTAAACCAAAAATAGAGTCTTGAGCTTTTGCCAATGCTTGTCTTAGCATTTTGAGGGGTCCACTTCTTCAGACATTTCCATACCCATATCATCGAACTTTTCTGAAATGATTCTCAAGTAAATATTAGTTCAATGATATATATGTTGTTATTAATTACCAAAACCACCCGGGGATTTGTTGCACTTTCAATCTCCCCCTTTTTGGTAATTGATGACAACATATAGATCAAAGCTTCGACAAAGGATATAATCAATGAATAATATCGTCGCTTTGAGAAGTATGTGATAAACAAGAGCTCCCCCTAAATTTGTGCATTATTTAAAATTTGCGTTTGAATGCAAATGCACAATCGATTAGGATTATGGGTCACTCTTCCATGTCACATACATCTTGGTGGAGCGCACAAAATGATAAGAATGAATAACATGCACTCAATCACCAAGACAAGAGTAAATAGCCATACAATAAGGAATAGCATATGATAAGCATTAAGCACACATTAAAGCATAGTATGACCAAGCACTCATTAAGGTAGCATCAAACGTAGTAGCAAGCACACTGAAAGTTTCGAAAGACCAAAAGAAACCAATGTATCTCAAAGAAATCGGCAAAAGAACGAAAGAGCACTCTCTCTCTCTCGAAGCCCTATGATCTATACAATTTCTCCCCCTTTGGCAACAAGTTACCAAAAAGTTCGAAAAAGGTATAGAGCTAAGCGTCACTGCGGGCTCTGCTGGCGGCTCCCGTCTGGGTAGATGTCGGTGTAGAGATAGCTGCATCGGCGAAGACTTCTGCTGATGTCTGCGCTGGAGGAGTGGATGCTGGAGCTGGAGCTGGTGCTGAAGTGGTAGCCCTGGAGTCAGTCACTGGGATAGCTGCAGATCTGGATCCTCTGGGAACCTGAGCAGTCTGGCGATGAGAGTCCTGGACTAGATCATCCTGCATGAGCTCTGCTCTCTCCTGCCTTGTTTCCTCCATGTCTGCCTCAAGCTTGTTGACGGACACCTGAATCTCTGTCAGCTTCACGTCCAGAGCGTGGATCTTGTCCTCAACAATCCTCTCTAGGCTCTCCTGAGATTGCTCAATGCTGGCCAGGCGTTGTTCAATCCTCTGGGTAGCTTCAAGAATCTGTTCTCCAAAGCTCTTTGGCTTAGCTGCTGCTGCTGCTGCCTCTTTGTCAGCTTTAGCTTTCTTCGCAGCTTCGATTTTGGCCTGTCCTTCAACTGAGGTAGGATCCTCTTCATCCATCACAACTACGTTGTCCTCATGCTCTGGCTGCAGTGGCAAGTGCTTCCTATCCAACATGAATTTGCCTGTGCCAAACTTGGCATTGATG
This sequence comes from Secale cereale, assembly GCA_902687465.1. NCBI lineage: Eukaryota > Viridiplantae > Streptophyta > Magnoliopsida > Poales > Poaceae > Secale > Secale cereale. Next base: position 193,537,326 of record LR738713.1, read on the forward strand.
AGCATCTGAATCTGCGGGGCAAACCCACACGACCTCTTCTGGTCAGCTGCAGTCCTCTTAATGGTCTCTACCATCAAGTCCATCACCTTGAAAGGTGCCTTCTCATCGAGAATGTGCAGCATGTTGATAGAATAGCCTCGAATCATGCGGTGGTCTCCAGACTTAGGCATCAATGTATGCCTCAGAATAGTGTTAGTGGTGGTCAGACCTGCCTGGAGATAGTACACTGAGCCAAGCTTCCATCCTTCCAAATCAGCAGCCGGGATCTCCTTGTACATGTTCTTCATGGAATCATGACTCTTCTTAGGAATCCCATAGACATCAATGTCGTCCTCTCTCTGCACTGGAGCGTTCAGAAGTTCTGCCCATTCTTCAATAGACGAAGAAAACCTTTGACCTTCAGTCATCCAGGTGATCTTGCCATCAGGATAGAAGTGGGCTGTGGCGTAGAACTGCATGATCATCTCGTCATTCCAAGCTGTCAGCTCTTGACCCACAAAATCAGCAACTCCACATGCAGTAAAGCTCTCATGCACATGGGGAAAGAAGTCCCGGTGCTCTTCACTGTCAATATACTTCCAGTCAACATACCTGGTGTCAGCAACAATGGGCTTCTTATCCATCAGCACGGTCTCATAGAAATCCTGCTGCTCTCTGGTGTGGAATCTGGGGTCCACAGCAGTCCTTCTCCTTATAGCATATGGATCAGACTGTCTCCATAGCCTGAGACCTTTGTCCTTCCTTGCCTTCATGTCCTCAGCTTGAGGATGAGCATCATTGTGGAGTGGCAACTTGGGACGGAGCTTAAGCAACACATGCTCTTCATCTGATTCAGACGGTGGCATCTCACCTTTGTTCTTCTCAGAAGCTGGAATGCTTCTGGTTGTTCTCTTGGGCTTGGCTGGAGCTGCCTTGGCTTGAGCAGGCTTCTTGGGCTTAGAGGAGGCTTGAGCCCGAATAGCATCACCCATGAACTTAGCTTTCTGAGGAGGAGGCTGGGGTGCATCTTCTTCTTCTTCTTCAGCAGCATCAACTTGAGGTTCAGCATATACTACCCTCTTCCTCTTGGAAGTCTTCTTCACCTTGCTTGGAGCTGGCTCTTCCAAGTTGAGCTTCTTTGCAACAGCTGACTGCTTTACTTTGCTTGTGCCTTTCCTTGTCTGCTGCCCTTGGTGCTCTTTGGCAACCACATTCCTCTTTGGCTTGGAGGTAACTTCCTCAGCAACGAAGTCAGAGTCCTCATCATCAGAATTTCTCTTCTTCCTGGTTCTGGTGGCTGCAGGAGGCAAACCACTAGGGGTGCTCCTCTCACCATCATCACTGGAGCTGCTAGCCTCAGGACTTGTATCTGCCTCTGGAATCTCAGCAAACGGTGACTCAGACCTGTTCTGGCTGTCACTGACATCTGACATGGCTGACAACCTGTGAAAAGATAAGGTATAGGCAGAGTAGAAGAGTTATCACAACTACAGAGGTTTTTGCAAAAAAATGAGTTTAAAACTTAGTTTTGAGTTTTCACAGAATGTATTTCGGTCAAACTGATTTTAAGTTTCGGTGAAACCGAAGTGTATACAGAGGCCTACACACCACTTTCGGTCAGACCGAAATGGGTTTCGGTCCTACCGATAACCTAGGGTTTCACTGAAACTAAGTTTCGGTCACACCGATTTGCACAACTCGGTTAGACCGAATGATGTAGTGCAATGGCCAGAGGCCAAATCGGTCATTCCGAGTTTCAAAATCGGCTTCACCGAGATGCGTTCCGTGGAAACCTAAACCTAAGAATTTCGCTCGAAACTAGAGGATCTGAACTAATGTATAGGGAATATCTCAAACGTGGACAGATTCATGGCAAACTATTCGTGCAAGAGTCAGATGAGGAGCACGAAAGGGATCGGGACACACCCTAACTTGGTGGAGTCCCTCTACGGCGGCAACGGCGGAGAGGATTACCGTTGACGGCGGCGGAGACCTGCGGCGAGGGCGCACAGGTGACGACGGCGACGATCCGTAGACCAGGGCGACGGCAGCAGGGGTCTTGGGGGCGAACGGTTTGAAGAGTTAAATCGCGCGCGGCCCTCAGGTATATATAACCCCATGCTGTCGGTGGGACCGAGTTGAAAAACTCGGTGTCACCGAGATGTATAACTGCTGTGCAGTTACGCATATCGGTCAGACCGAGATTTTGAACTCGGTTTCACCGAGATGAAACCTAGATCAGTCTAAGCGTTTCGGTTGGACCGAGATTGAGAAGCCGGTCAGACCGAAATGGACTTAGAAGGTTTTGGAAGTCAGCCTTAGACGAATCGGTGGCTCCGAGTGCTCCTCACTCGGAGAGTCCGAAAAAGACTTGTTCAAAGTTGTGATATGAGCATGAATAGAATTTGAGACAAGAAAGCATAGATAGCTAGGGAAGGTGCTTAGGCATTCTTGTCCATCCATTTGGCCAGAAAAGAAAATCAAAACAATCAAAACAACAAATGGATGTCCTTGAATGGATAAAATCATGCATTCAACATGCTCACACAATAAGATAGCAACTGAAATATGTGTCAAACATGCACAACCAACACTCTAGCTACTAGCACACAATTTGTCGATGACTAGGTCATCTATATATGAGTATATTGACTTAGGAGCCAAATGAGAACATTTGATCATAGGTCATACTCATCGTTTAAGCACAAGTGGGGTTACCACTTTTACATAAAGCATTGATGTGTTCACATCATTTGGAGATGCTTTAGCTCAATTTTTTTAGAGCAAAGCTCCCCCTAGATGTGAGAACCCCTTTTAAAGGGTCAAACTAACCTTGGGTTGTCGTAGAAGACTTCATGTAGATGTTGAAGATGTGGATGCTCAATGTTGATGTAGATCATCAAGAGTTGGGAGCTATCCTTTGGATTAGGGCACTTTCAATACCTACATGGGTTAGTCCCACAAGGAACAAACAAGAATATCCATAGACATAGATTGAAGTTCACAAAAGATGATGTCCATGAAAGCAATGATTACCTTGTCCCTTGACTTACCAACAAGAGGGTTTGTGACTCCATGAACTAGTGCATGATGTGGAAGTTGATTGCACAAGTTCTTGCCAAAATGAATATGAGTGAAGTTTGTTGGCGGAGTCACACTCAAGAACCTTCTAGTTCTTCTTCTTTGGGATCCACATCATCTTGATGGGAATCCTTGGTGTTGTAGTTGAGCTTGACGAAGTAGAACTTGATGTGTCCTTGGGAACCCACTTGACCATGACTTGAGGTGCTTCAATGAATGCATCAATCTCCTCTTGAAGCTTGTCCTTGGCCTTTAGCTTGTGGTCTTGTGGTGGAAGGTCATCTTGAGCTTGTTCCACATTGGAAGAAGTAGGATCATACTTCTCCTTTTGTGAAACAAACTGTGGAGTAGGGTATTGACCTTCTTCCCACTCAACACCTTCGGCGTTGAACTTTCGCTCAAAACCAATCCCTTGATTCTTCCGGTGTCTTCCTTGTTTGCGAACAATCTCCTCAAAGTTCTTGCTTCCGGCAAGACTCTTGTAGACACCTTTCTCTATGATTTCCTTCAATAAGCTATTTTCTTGCTCAAGTAATTTGGCTTGAAACATTGTTAGTGGAATCAAGAGAACTACTAGAAGCAACAATATTGGATTTAACATTGTTATTGTTACTACTAGAGGAAGAATTTTTCTTATGCTTGTCATGCCTAGTCTTAATAGGTGGCAAGAAATTAGACAAGAGAAGTCGTTTGGCAAGATATGAAGAACTCTTCTTTCGAAGATCGTCATTGATCGCTTTTAGAAACTCATGTTCTTGCTCTAGAGTGAGCTTCTCGAAGCGTAGCTTCTCATGAGATCTTAGGAGCTCTCTATGATCTTCTTGAGTTGTTTCATGAGCTAACTTAAGAGTGTTTAGTTCTTTAGTTAGACGCTCAATCTCCTTCATAGCATTGTCATTCGACTCTTCTCGACTATAAAGACTACTAGCATTTTCATCATTACTAAGCTCACTAGATTTATCATGCAAGAGCTCATCTTCACCAAGCAAGTCATCCTCATCACTATCAAAGTCAATGAATTCAGGGTGTGTTACCTTGGGGCCTTTAGCCATGAAGCATCTTCCAATTCCCTCATTTGGTGAATCAAATAAGTTGTAGGAGTTGGAGTTGGAGGATACGAGTGCAAGTCCGGCAACACCTTCATCTTGACTATAGTCGGAGTCGGAGTGATAGCTTCCATCGGATTGATTGTCGGAGTCGGAGCCGGAGACCCATTCACCTACATGAGCTTGATGTCTTCTTCTTGTGTAGCTCCTTGATGACTTGTCTTTCCTCTCCGAATCCTTGCTTCTCCGAGAGGGTCTTCGTTCATAACGATCATCTCTACTCCTTCTCTCTCTCCGAGGTGATTCATCTCTTGCTCTTCTTCTTGGAGATTCTTCTCTTCTCTTGTGGGGAGCCGTACACTCATTTGAGAAGTGTCCGGGTCTTCTACAATTGTAGCAGTTTCGATCACGACTAGAAGATCTCTTTTCATCATATGATCTAGACTTTGAGCTTCTTTCTTTGCCTCTATTCTTGTAGAACTTGTTGAAGTTCTTGACCATTAGGCTTATCTCTTCATTGGAAATTAGCTTGTCACTCGAGGTAGTAGGAGCATCACTTGTAGCTTTGTAAGCACCACTTGACTTATTGTGAAGCTCTTCCTTATCCTTAAGTGTCATCTCATGAGCAACAATTCTTCCAATGACTTCAGTTGGCTTGAGAGTCTTGTAGTTTGGCATCATTTGGATCAAAGTGCACACGGTGTCATACTTTCCATCCAAAGCTCTGAGAATCTTCTTAATGATGAATCGGTCGGTCATTTCTTCGCTTCCTAAGCCGGCAATCTCATTTGTGATGAGAGCAAGCCTAGAGTACATTTCAGCGACTCCTTCACCATCCTTCATCTTGAACTTGTCAAGTTGACCTTGAAGAATATCTAGCTTTGATTCCTTCACAGATTCAGTACCTTCGTGCATTTCAACCAAAGTATCCCAAATCTCTTTAGCATTCTCAAGACGGCTGATTTTGTTGAACTCTTCGGGACACAAAGCATTGAAGAGAATGTCACAAGCTTGAGCATTGTTCTGCAACATCCGCAACTCTTCCGGTGTAGCTTCGCGATCCGGAACTTTTCCTTCTTCGAAGAAATCACCTTGCATACCAACACAAATAATGCCCCATGCGGCTGGGTTATGACCAAGAATATGCATTTTCATTTTATGCTTCCAACTAGCAAAATTTGTACCATCAAAGTAAGGACCTCTACGATAATTACCCTCACTAGACGCCATACTCTCCTAGGTTGTGAAACCAAGCTTATGGAGTCCAATGCAATGGAAACCAAAACAATGGAGACCAAAGCTCTGATACCACTTGTAGGATCGAAAGTATGTCTAGAGGGGGGGGTGATTAGACTACTTGACAATATAAAAATCTGCCTTTTGATCATGCAATGTTTTTGGCAGTTTCACAATTAAGATCAATTCAAGTATCACCCTACACATGCAATTCTAGAGTATAAGCAGCGGAAAGTAAACTGCACATGTAGTAAAGAGAGGTGGAGAAGATCAAACGTAGTTTGGGGGACACGAAGATTTTTGTCGTGGTTCCGATAGGTGGTGCTATCATACATCCACGTTGATGGAGACTTCAACCCATGGAGGGTAACGGCTGCGCGAGTCCACGGAGGGCTCCACCCACGAAGGGTCCACGGAGAAGCAACCTTGTCTATTCCATCATGGCCTACGCCCACGGAGGACTAGCCTTACTCGGGGTAGATCTTCACGAAGTAGGCGATCTCCTTGCCCTTACAAACTTCTTGGTTCAACTCCACATCTCAAAGACGGAGGCTCCCAAGCGACACCTAACCAATCTAGGAGGCACCACCCTCCAAAAGGTAATAGATGGTGTTGATGATGATGAACTCCTTGCTCTTGTGCTTCAAATGATAATATCCCCAACACTCAACTCTCCTCACTGATATGGCTGTGGTGGAAGAAAGGATTGAGTGGAAAGCAACTTGGGAAGGCTAGAAATCAAGTTTCATATGGTAGGAATGGAATGGCTTGATCTCAACACAAGGGTAGGTGGTTCTCTTCTCAGAAAGTGTATGGTAGGAGTGGTAGACTTTCTGATGGCTCTCTCCACGAATGAAGAGGGGGTGGAGGGGTATATATAGCCTCCACACAAAATCCAACCGTTACACACATAATTGAGCCATCTCGGTGAGACCGAAGTGAAAACTCGGTCAGACCGAAAGTTCAAATATAGTGAACGTTGGGATTTTCGGTGGGACCGAAAATACCATCTCGGTGTGTCCGAAGTGAGTCAAAGGTTGGAGCTTGCCATCTCGGTGGGACCGAAGTTAACAACTCGGATATTCCGAAGTGATGTCAATTGGTTACAGAAGGTTGGCAGTCCAGTTTCGGTGAGACCGAAACTCAAAATCGGATGGACCGAGAAATTAGGGTTTGGAAGAATAACTGAGGTGGTTCATCTCGGTGGGACTGAGTTTGCAGAATCGGTTTGTCCGAGATTACTTATGAGTGTGTTAAGTAGTGAAAGGTGCTGATAGTTGAGGGAGCTAGATCACTAAGCACTTGAGCAACCAGATCATTAACACAACCTCATCCCCTTTTAATAGTATTGGCTTTTCCTATGGACTCAATGTGATCTTTGATCACTAAACCGAAAATAGAGTCTTGAGCTTTTGCCAATGCTTGTCTTAGCATTTTGAGGGGTCCACTTCTTCAGACATTTCCATACCCATATCATCGAACTTCTGTGAAATGATTCTCAAGTAAATATTAGTTCAATGATATATATGTTGTTATTAATTACCAAAACCACCCGGGGATTAGTTGCACTTTCAATCTGCAATCACATTGGCATTGCCAGGAGTGTACTCAATGCTTGGGTTGTACTCTTGAATCATTTCGACCCAACGAGTCTGACGGAGGTTGAGGTTTGGTTGTGTGAAGATATACTTCAGGCTCTTGTGATCGGTGAAGATGTCAATCGTGAGTGGGGTAGTCGTTACTCCTGGCGGGATCTAGACTGGCCTCACATATCAATAATAGTCTTTTCTGCGTAATTTGTCCTCACTCGTGTGCACCCGGGAGCAACTTCCCGGTCGGTCACCCATCCTGAAACTACTCCAAGCTGAGCACGCTTAACTTTGGAGTTCTTTCCGAATGGGCTCCCAAAAAAAGGAATTCCTTATTGATATGACTAGTCTATCATCTCTAATAAGCCAGGCTATCACATAAACTCCCACTCAAAGGAACCGACGTCCTCGTCGGGCCACAGGAACGTTCCCTCTTGGCACATACGTCTGTGCTTTCAGTCCGACACATGTTCCATGCCATGTGCCACGACGGGTCACAAACGTCATGTACAACATGACCGCACACCTGTCCATAAACATCCGTGTAACCGCGAGGGTCGGCTCTGATACCAACTTGTAACACCCAAGATGCGACTATATCTCCCACGCGTCGAGGCACGACTTAGAGGCATAATCGCATGTTGGTATGATCGCAAGAAGGTTATCTTCACACATTTCCATGTACAAGAACAAAGGGTGTGACGCCCCCGATTTGACCGTACGCTAATCATGCACGCAAATGTGTACGACCAAGATCAGGGACTCACTGGAAGATATCACAACACAACTCTAGCACAAATTAAAATAATACAAGCTTTATATTACAAGCCAGGGGCCTCGAGGGCTCGAATACATAAGCTCGAAAACACAAGAGTCAGCGGAAGCAATAATATCTGAGTACAGACATAAGTTAAACAAGTTTGCCTTAAGAAGACTAGCACAAATATAGGAACGATCGAAAAGGCAAGGCCTCCTGCCTGGGACCTCCTAACTACTCCTCGAAGCTGAACTCCACGTAGAAACATCCTCGGGATCATCTGGCTCCTGGACTCCAACATCTGGTTGCGTCATCCGAGAAGAAGGGACAAAAGGGGAAAAAGGGGGGAGCAAAGCAACCGTGAGTACTGATGGCTTCTCGCCCCTCGTTGGTTACCCCAAGTGGAAGGTTGAGATGTAGCGTAGCGGAAAATTTCCCTTGGCAAAGATACCAAGGATCGAATCCCGTGAGACTCCGAGGGTCGACAAGTAGGTGTCAACGGTGCCAGAAACTTAGCGGTTGACGGGACCTGCACACAGATACAGATAACTTTGCTCCCAACGAGTACAGAGAGGTTGTCAATCCCTCCGGCCTTGTTGTTTACAAAGGATCAAACACAAGAGATAATAATGATAGCTATGACTGCAACTAGGAAATAAAAACAGGAAGTAAATAGAAGGTGTGATCAGCGGTGGTAATATGGACCGGGGTCCCATGATGTTCACTAGTGATGTCTCTCTCCCAAAAGACGATAAAACAGCAAAGCGAGGTAAACAAATTACAGCTGGGCAATTGACAGGATTATGTGCGCAAACCAATGCTAACTATGCTGCAAAGAAAGGTAGAGGCTCAAAAGCATGGGCGGTACGCCAAGGCAAGTAGACCTAAATCCATCTGCATCTACTACTAATCATCCACCTTGAGATATCTATCCAGAACATCTCGCTGGTATTAAGTTGCGAATCCCACCCAAAGTGTAAACTCAAAGCAACAGACAACTGCATTAAAAGAACTTTGCGTAAAGTAAACAATCCTTGCACCCGCAAGTACAAGCACCGTTGTTTTCTCCCTTGTGGCAACATCACATCCCCTAGACTCATGTTTCTGTCACTCAAGCTAGTCATCAAGGGGCATGAACCCACAATCAAGCATAACGCTCCCTCTTGGAGTTACTACCTACTACTTGGCCAAAGCAATAAACAGCAACGGAGAACATGCAAGAATTACTCAAGAACAAAGATATAAAAGAGGTGAATCAAATATATTACTCAAACACAATCTGAACATAGTCTCATAATCCATCAGATCCCAGCAAACTCAGCAAAGCAATAGCAGAAAGATTACATATGTGCCTCGATCATGTAGGGCAGCTCACGAGGTCTAAACCATGAAGAGCAAAGAGGGGAGGAGAACATCACATAGCTACTGATCATGGACCCATGGTCCAAGGTGGACTACTCACGACTCATCCGGGAAGCGTCCATGGTGGTGGAGAAGCTCCCGGTGGTGGTTCTCCCCTCCGGCAGGGTGCCGGGAAGAGTTCTCCTGATGCTCCCGATCTTGGAAGCGCTACGGCGGCGGAACAGAGGCAAGATCGCGAAAAAGGGTTCTGTCCTCGAGGGTTTCGGGATGAGAGGGATATATATGTGAAGGGGGGTAGCCAGAGGCGGAGCAGGGGCCCCAGGTGCCCCCCTTGCCGCGGCCAGGGGTGGGGCCGCACCAGGTGGCCGCCTGGGCCTCCCCTGGCTCCCCTCTGGCCCATCTTTGGTTCTTCGCGAAGCTTCCTGTACGCTGATTTTTCCTATATTTTTCCTGGAATTTTTGGAGCACTTTTAATATGGGGGAAACCTGAAATAGAAAAACAGCAGAAAACAGGAACTGGCATTGTGGTGCACTGAGTTAATAGGTTAGTCCAAATATGATCAAAAGTGTATGGAAGTGCATCAATATCATAGCAATATCACACAAAAGAAGCATGGAGCAAGCAGAAATTATAGATACGTTTTGGACGTATCAACATCCCCAAGCTTAATTCCTGCTCGTCCTCGAGTAGGTAAATGATAACAAGCATAATTTCTGTGGTGACATGCTACCAACCATATAAGAAGTTTTTAAGTAAAGCAATCAAGGCATGTAATTCAATTCAAGTCATAACAAGCAAGAGTCTATATTAGCATTGTAACAAGCAACATAAGAACATAAAGGTGCAAGAGCTCTCGTTGTCCGTAACTCGAATGTCTCCAAATGGTCTTTGCGTGCAAGAAAGGGGATAGGGATATACGAGAGAGTAAAACATAGTTTTTGTATTGTTGAGAACTTAATCTACTAAAGTTTCACACTTGGTCTTCTTTGGAATCTTATCTTGACTCATCCCCAGACCACTAGCCAGGTACAAGTCAAAATGATCCACTCCCTTTCGATATTTTGAGCACTCATGCAATGGATGAGCGTAAGCAAGAAAGTTGACACTTAGGATGGCAAAGAGAGAAAAATGATGAAGGGGGAAGACAAAAAAGGTGTGAAAGGCTCACATCAATGAGGACAATCATAGGCGAGAGAAAGCCAAATGATAGATATGATGTGAGGAGTAGGGATTGCCATGCAACGGATGCACATATGAGCTAAGGTAAGCTCTCCAATGGAACTAGTGGGGGTGCATCCAACTTGCTCGCTCAAGAAGACCTAGAGCTCTTTTGAGGAGGCTCATCATTGGAATATACAAGCCAAGTTCTATAGTGTGAAGGTCCCCACATAGCTATATGCATGAATGATAATCTCTATGGAGTACAAGGTATAAGATGGAGAACGAGTGTGGATCTCTCAAAAGGAATAGTAGTGTGCCCCCTTCTCTATTTTTATTTCTTTTTCTCTTTTTTCTATATTTTTTGTGTGGCCTCAATGGCTCTTTCTATTTAACTCTCATTTGTCCTCTTTGGGATCTTTTGATTTTGTCCTCTTTGGGATCTTTTCCTCACTTTAGGGGCAACACTCTATAAATTACAAGAAGTATAGAAGATCTTTCACACTTTACAAGAGTACCCAACATAAAGAAGATGAAACTATCATGATGTATGCAAATGTATGCCTCTGCCAGTGTAGCAGGATATGCAATGATACTAGCGCGTCATGTAGCAATGATTAGGGCAAGGCCCAACTAGCATGCGGCTCATCGATCAAGCAAAAAGCATGTATGACATGAAGATCAAGTCATGAGAAGATGGATGTTGCATGGCAATGTATCTCAGAAAGGCTATGGAAATGCCTTGATAGGTAGGTATGGTGGCTGTTTTGAGGAAGGATATAATGAGGCTTATGATGACAGAGCATATCGTGCCAAGGATTTGGATGCACCGGCGAAGTATGCGCCAACTCTCGAGGTGAGAAAGGGCAATGCACGGTACCGAAGAGGCTAGAAAAATATGGCTAGGTGGAAGTGTCAACTTTCGAATACTCACATTAGTCCGAAGAACTCATGCACTTATTATCGGTAACTCTCAATCTAATTAGGAGGTTCACAAAGAGACAAGTACCCCGAGGAGGAGTGTATGGGGGTTTGGTTATCCTTGCGCATCCTCGACTCATGGTACGTGAGTGTACTCTAATATTCGATCCCTCCAAAGATTAGTGATCCATCTAGTAGCTAAAGTTCTCAACTATATTGTAGGTTTTCGAAAATAAACACGGATTGCCCAAAATACGACATCTATCACTAATAGGCTAAAGCTCTTGACACCAAAAGTTCAGACATTACTCATGGCAATACCTCAAAACTATTGCAAGTTACTACTAAAATTAAATAGCAACCTCAATTACCTACTTTAAGTTAAGACACACAACTCAGTGCAACAGGCAAACTCTCTTAACAAGATAAACATGAAAACTCAAGAGAGTTCAGCAACCAACTAAACAAAAGCTCTTTAAAAAGAAAAGCATGAAAACTAAGAGCTAAACATGACAGCAGCTATGGAAAGACAAAGAACACACACAGCAAAGATAAGCATGAAAATCCTATGTTGTGTTCTAGGTTGAAGTGGAGCGTGTTTCTCTCCCACACAAAGAAAGCTGGGTTCTAACTTGTTATGAACAGCAAGCAAAGCTAAAGAGAACTAAAAAAAAGAAACTAAGAGCAAGACGCTCCAAGCATAGCACATAACGCATGAAGTGATAAGAATATAGTGGAACGAAAGACGAACCGATAATTGTTGATGGAGAAGGGGATGCATGGGGGCATCCCCAAGCTTAGACGCTTGAGTCTTCTTGAATATTTCTTGGGGGTGCACGGGGGCATCCCAAACTTGAGCGTTTGACCCTCCTGAATCTTCTTTTATCATCTTCCCTCGCACACTTGAAAACTCCCTTCATATATAACTCATCATAATCTGATTAGCAAGGTTAGTACCCACAATAAAATAATTTTTCCCTACTAGAAATAAAAATAATCTTGAAGAGCTACTGTTTCTCAAGATTGCCAAAAGGTTTTTGCAAAGAAAAAGCAAGCTCAAGGTTTGCAAAACGAAGAAAAGGCAAAACAGGACAGAATCTGTGAAAAACAGACCAGCAGGTAGTAAATAATTTTTTCGAGGCACTTCTGCAACTCAAATCAAAAAACTCAGAACAGACGCTCGAAAGCCAATTGTATAGAGCACGCTGTCAAAAAAATTCAGATCAAAAAAATGATCTGGTGATTTTATTCGAATTTTTCTGTCCAAGGACAGAATCTGTTTTCTGGACAGCGCGTCACAACTTTTGAACTTTCTTGCAATCGGAGGCTAAACTTGGCACAAAGCTGAAAAGAAAAGATACAATGATGATGCTACTGTAGTAACAAACATCAAGACACAACAGAAGCAAAATAAAACCTAATTCGTTGTGGGCTGCCTCCCAAAAGTGCTTTCTTTTATGCCTTTAAGCTAGGCATGATGCAAAAAGATCAAGTTGTATCAATTGAACCATCATCAAGATCATCAAAAAGCTCTTCAATAGTACAACTAGTCTTAAGAGGACTTTCAAATAAAGGCCTAATAAAGATACTTCTAGGAAGGAAACCAAAAGGTGGAAAGTCAATGGAAGATTCATTTATAAATTTATCAAAGAGAGGTATTTCTTCCAAAGTCTTCATAGTTTCAACCCCTTTGGCAATAGATGGATTACTTTTGGAACGATGAGCCTTTGGAACGTAAATGAACTTAGGTTCCTTCTTTGCCGGAGTTTCTACCTTTTTGGCTTTGATTGATTAGAAAGTAGTTCCTAAAGTGTCAAAGATTTCCTCAATCTTGTCTATCCTAGAAGAATCCAAGTCATGGGATTTGATGGTCTCCAAAGTTTTGAGAATTTTATGCATGGAGATATCAAGCCTATTCAAATTCCCTTGGATCTTATGGTCCAACTCATTTATCTTATTAATGCTTGTCATCTCTAGCTCTATCTTTTCAAGTTTTTTCATAATGTGAGCTAGGGTAATGTCCTCTTGAATGCTAACAACAGGGGGATTTCCAACAAGATTTTCCATAATACTAAGAGATTCCCAAACTGGGGCTTCTAGGAAATTTCCATTGATAGCAGAATCTAGAATAAACCTATTCCAAGAAGTAATTCCAACATAAAAATTTCTAAGCAGGATAGTAGTAGATTGCTTCTTGGTGGCTCTTTTTTGAGAATCATTAATTCTATACCAAGCATCTTTTAGACTTTAACCACCTCTTTGTTTAAAGGTGAGCACTTCTGCCTCACCAAAGGCAAAAGGACCAGACATAATGCCAACTAAAAGCAAGATAACTATTTTTGTGATTTATGGTAAGGGACACTAAAGCAAAAACTGAAAGGTAAACTAACAAGACTAAAAAGCAAAGATAAAAGATAGCGTGCAACTCCCCTATCTTGAAGAGTGGAGTCCCCGGCAACGACGCCAGAAACTTGCTTGATGGATTCTCGCCCCTCGTTGGTTACCCCAAGTGGAAGGTTGAGATGTAGCGTAGCGGCAAATTTCCCTTGGCAAAGATACCAAGGATCGAATCTCGTGAGACTCCGAGGGTCGATAAGTAGGTGTCAACGGCGCCAGAAACTTAGCGGTTGACGGGACCTGCACACAGATACATATAACTTTGCTCCCAACGAGTACAGAGAGGTTGTCAATCCCTCCGGCCTTGTTGTTTACAAAGGATCAAACACAAGAGATAATAATGATAGCTATGACTGCAACTAGGAAATAAAAACAGGAAGTAAATAGAAGGTGTGATCAGCGGTGGTAATATGGACCGGGGTCCCATGATGTTCACTAGTGATGTCTCTCTCCCAAAAGACGATAAAACAGCAAAGCGAGGTAAACAAATTACAGCTGGGCAATTTACAGGATTATGTGCGCAAACCAATGCTAACTATGCTGCAAAGAAAGGTAGAGGCTCAAAAGCATGGGCGGTACGCCAAGGCAAGTAGACCGAAATCCATCTGCATCTACTACTAATCATCCACCTTGAGATATCTATCCAGAACATCTCGCTGGTATTAAGTTGCGAATCCCACCCAAAGTGTAAACTCAAAGCAACAGACAACTGCATTAAAAGAACTTTGCGTAAAGTAAACAATCCTTGCACCCGCAAGTACAAGCACCGTTGTTTTCTCCCTTGTGGCAACAGCACATCCCCTAGACTCATGTTTCTGTCACTCAAGCTAGTCATCAGGGGGCATGAACCCACAATCAAGCATAACGCTCCCTCTTGGAGTTACTACCTACTACTTGGCCAAAGCAATAAACAGCAACGGAGAACATGCAAGAATTACTCAAGAACAAAGATATAAAAGAGGTGAATCAAATATATTACTCAAACACAATCTGAACATAGTCTCATAATCCATCAGATCCCAGCAAACTCAGCAAAGCAATAGCAGAAAGATTACATATGTGCCTCGATCATGTAGGGCAGCTCACGAGGTCTAAACCATGAAGTGCAAAGAGGGGAGGAGAATATCACATAGCTACTGATCATGGACCCATGGTCCAAGGTGGACTACTCACGACTCATCCGGGAAGCGTCCATGGTGGTGGAGAAGCTCCCGGTGGTGGTTCTCCCCTCCGGCAGGGTGCCGGAAAGAGTTCTCCTGATGCTCCCGATCTTGGAAGCGCTGCGGCGGCGGAACAGAGGCGAGATCGCAAAAAGGGTTCTGTCCTCGAGGGTTTCGGGACGAGAGGGATATATATGCGAAGGGGGGCAGCCAGAGGCGGAGCAGGGGCCCCAGGCGCCCCCTGGCGCGGCCAGGGGTGGGGCCGCGCCAGGTGGCCGCCTGGGCCTCCCCTGGCTCCCCTCTGGCCCATCTTTAGTTCTTCGCGAAGCTTCTTGTATGCTGATCTTTCCTATATTTTTCCTGGAATTTTTGGAGCACTTTTAATATGGGGGAAACCTGAAATAGAAAAACAGCCGAAAACAGGAACTGGAACTGTGGTGCACTGAGTTAATAGGTTAGTCCAAATATGATCAAAAGTGTATGGAAGTGCATCAATATCATAGCAATATCATACAAAAGAAGCATGGAGCAAGCAGAAATTATAGATACGTTTTGGACATATCAAGTACTCATCCAAAGTACTCGCAAGCAAGGATCTATACTACATATGCAATGGTATCTGTGTAAAGGGGTAATATATGTGGGTTAAACTGCAGAATGCCAGAATAAGAGGGGAATAGCTAATCCAATCGAAGACTACGCTTCTGGCCACCTCCATCTTGCAGCAGTAGAAGAGATAAGATGGAAAAGTAACAAGTATCAAAGCTCCTGGCATCCTCCATCTTGAGTAGCTGAAGAGTTCGCCAAGTAACATCGTATAGCATAATCCTACCCGGAGATCCTCCCCTCGTCGCCCTGTGAGAAAGCGATCACCGGTTGTATCTGGAACTTGTCTGGGTGTGTTTTATTAAGTATCCAGTTCTAGTTGTCATGAGGTCAGAGTATAACTCTGGGTCGTCCTTTTACCGAGGGACACAGCTATTTGAATAGATTAACTTCCCTGCACGGGTGCACCACATAACCCAACACGCTCGATCCCATTTGGCCGAACACACTTTCCAGGGTCATGCCCGGCCTCGGAAGATCAACACGTCGCAGCCCTACCTAAGCACAACAGAGAGGTCAGCACGCCGGTCTAAGTCCTAAGCGCACAGGGGTCTGGGCCCATCGCCCAATGCACACCTGCACGTTGCGAGGGCGGCCGGTGAGCAGACCTAGCAACCTCCATTACTAAGGAAGTTGCGTTACGCGGTCCAACCCGGCGCGCGCCGCTAAGTCGCTGACGTCAAGAAGGCTTCGGCTGATACCACGACGTCGAGTGCCCATAACTATTCTCACGTAGCTGGTTAGTGCGTATAGGCCAATGGCCAGACTCAGATCAAATACCAAGATCTCGATAAGCGTGTTATTATGAAATAACCGCGGACAACGACCAGGGCCAGGCCCACCTGTCTCCTAGGTGGTCGCAACCCGTCCTGTCGTTCCGCCACAAAGTAACCATCAAGGGGCTACCGGGAACCCAGGCCCACCACTACCTGGGTGGAACCACCTGCCCCTTCAGCCCCCATCTCCGAATCATCATCATGTGTATGTAAAGTATGCATATAGCATATACCCGTGATCACCACCCGAGTGATCATGGCCCGATAGTATAGCATGGCAGACAGACAAGAATATAGGGCCATTGATGGAATACTAGCATCCTATACTAAGCATTAGGATAGCAGGTACGGGTATCAACAGATGTAGCAACAATGACAGGCTATGCAACAGAATAGGATTCATCGAATCATCAACAGTAGAAATTCTAATGCAAGAGTAAGAAAGAAGAGAATAGGCGATATCTGGTGATCAAGGGGGGGGGGGGCTTGCCTGGTTGCTCTGGCAAGGAGGGGTCGTCATCACCGTAGTCGAACTGGGGGTCGCCGTCAGTCTCAGGGTCTACCGGAAAGAAGTAATGGAGGGGGAACATAATAAATAACAGAGCAATCAAAGCATCACAAAGCGTAACATGGAAAAACGTGGTGCTAGAGGTGACCTAACGTAGTGCTCGGTGATACAGTCGATGAGGAAAACATCCGGGAAAGTATTCCCGATGTTAGGCATTTTCGAGCAGATGAAACGGAGGGGGAATGTTGCATGTTCGGTATGATAGAGATGTGTGGCGGACAAACGGACCACGTATTCGGATTCGTATCGAAATTCTGAGCAACTTTCATATATAAATTATTTTCATCCGAGTTACGGATTATTTTATATTATTTCTTAAAGTTTTAAATCATTTTCTAATTTATTAATTATTAAATAAATCAACATTATCCAGAATAGTGTATGCTGACGTTAGCAGTCAACAGGGGTTGACTGGGTCAAACTGACATGTGGGGCCCACCTGTCATACACTGTTTAGTTTAATTAGGATTTAGCTAATCTAATTACTGTTTAGTTAAACTAACTAGTTAATTAGATTAATTAAATGGATTAATTAACTTAATTAATTCACTAATTAATTAATTATTAAATTTATTAATTCTTTTTTTGTTCTCTTTTTTTCTTTTAAGGTTTTTGTGCCATGGGGCCCCACATGTCATTGGGCCACGGGGCGGGGCCCAACCGCCAGTGGCCCAGGTGGCCAAAGCGGGCACGGGCGACGGTTTTCGGGCGTGGCCCAATCGGGCACACGCGAGTTGTCGTGCGGGGCGGGCGCTGGCGGCCAAAGGCCACCGCCAGGGAGGGCCGGCGGCCGCGGCAGCAGGGGCCGACGACAACGACATAAGGGGCCAGGGCCGTGCGGGGTCGCGGCGGCTGGCGCCAGCGGAGGCGGAGCGGCGCGGGGGCCCGGGGCGCCGACGGCGGCAGCAGTAGAAGGCAGAAGCAGCGGGAAGCCGACGACGGCAGTGGCTGCAGCAGCACACGAGCAGCAGCAAGCACACGGGCAGGGGCGCGACCGGGACCAGCGGCGGCCGTGGCTGCTGGCACGCGGACACGCGCTGGATCGCAACCGGAGGCGAGGCCGAAATGCGACGGGAGCGCGGCAACGGTGCGGCACGCACGGGGCGGCCGCGACGTGCTGTGAGGAGCGGAGGTGCACGAACACGGACATGGCGGTGGGGGCAGCAACATACGTTGGGATCGAGGTCTATGCAAGGCGGAAACAGAGGGGATTCTCACCAAGGGAGCTCACGGAGGCTCGTTGGACGGGTTAGTAGCAGCAGAGGCGACGGATTCGCCGGGGAGGCACCGACTATCGAGGAAGAAGACGGGGTCGATCCCGGAGCTTGGCGGTGTCCCATATTGAGCTCGATGGTCCAGACGTAGTAGGCAAGCACGGAGGTTCTCCTGGTCCTGGACCGCAACTCGGGCGTTGGGGAGTTTGGTGTGCGTGCAGGCGAGGTTGGCCACGGCGAAGGCGGCGACGGGGTTCTCGGGCTGCTACTATAGCGAGCAGAGCGGGGTGAGGAGGAGAGATGTGAGTGGGGGATAGGGTTTGGGTTCGACGCCTGGGAGACCTTATAGGAGTGGAGCTGCCGGCGGATGGCTGCCACGGCGACGGACGGTGCCATGGCGGGCATCGGTCTCTGCCACGGGGGGGAGTGAACAGGGGAAGGAGGAGGGGAAGTGGCCGGTTGGGCCGGCTTGGGTGGCCCGGGTGGTCGGCTGGGCCACGGTCCAGCAGGGCGGGGAGGTTTTCTTCTCCTTTTCATTTTTGTTTGCTTGTTTATCTCTTCTTTTATTTATATCATTTCTTTTCTGTTTCTTTTTGTTCTTGTTTATTTTAGTTTTAATAATATACCAAAGTGGCACCTAAATTGATGTTGCCAGTTGTACCACTGCCACGATGACTTACTAAGCAAACTAAAATAGTTACATAATTATTTAATATTTAAGAGTATTTGAATAATAGTTTTGCTACTGTTTTCATTATTTTGGTACATCCAGACACACTATAACAATGTGGTTTCTCCATCATAAATACTTATGATTTATTTGACACATCCCGAACATTTTAGTTTTAATGTTTGAAAACTTTTGGAGTTTGCCTTAAATTCGAATTTGAATTCGAATCGGTTTCGAACTAACACGAGATTACCAACAGTAATTGCGGTGACGCGTCGTCATTAGCAGAGGGTTACTGTAGCTTAACTATCGGGGCGTCACAAAGGGGAATAAAATAAATACATAGTTGGCTTACAATCGCCACTTCACATAATGCATAAATAGGTCATACATTCATCCAAGTACAATCATGGACCGACTACGGACAAATCCAAATGAAAAGAAGATAACCACCCACTATGTCCAATCGGCCCTAGTAGGAACCACTACTGATCGTCGGGATACGTCACGTACATACGCCCACGTTCCTCATCGAACTCCCACTTGAGTTCCGGGCCATCAACTGAATCGTACTCGGTTGTACCTGCACCTGTGTTTGTAGTAAATTGTGAGTCACGAGGACTCAGCAATCCCACTCCCGGGTATCAAAACTATTAAAGCTTTTGGGGTAAGGTTACAGTGTATAAGTGGGCTGATGCAAGCGCTAAGCGTAGGTGAGGTGGCTAGCTTACGTATCTTCAGAGCGAGAAGAGAAGTGAAACCCATCGGTCGTGAACTAAGTCATGATCACTAGATGATGCTATCTACCTATGAGTCATCCATAACCTTAACGTGTTCTCTTCCCGAACTCCCTCGAAAAGAGACCATCACGACTACTCACACAGTAGTGTATTATGTTTGAGGTTTTGTGTCAAGTTGTCTACAACCGGATATTAACAAATTCCCATCCGCCACATAACCGCGGGCATGGCTTTTGAAAGATCATAACCTTGCAGGGGTGTCCCAACTTTGCCCATAACAAGCTCTCGCGATCAACAGAGGTTAAAACCCCTTATCTTAGGGACTACCCGATCAGACTCGGAATCCCGGTGTACAAGATATTTCGACAATGGTAAAACAAGTCCAGCAAGACCTCCCGACGTGCCGACACCCTGATAGGAGCCGCGCGTATCTCGTCTCAGGCCACGATCGGATGTGCACTCCATACAACTAAAACCAATCCTCGAGTTTCCTCGTGATAGCGCTGCAAGGGGCTCTAGTTTGGACCAACACTCATGAGGAGCATTGGCCCGGGGTTGTTAATTAAGGCCTCGGGGTAGCTAGTCCCTATGCAAATTTTAGTTGTTATTAGGCAAATGGTAAAACCAAGGTTGGGCCTTGCTGGAGGAGTTTTATTCAAAGAAAACTATTAAGGGGGCCCCATATACCCAACCGCGTTAGGAACGCAAAAATCAAGGAACATAACACCGGTTTATCGGTTCTTAAGGCGGCATGAGTGGAACAAAACACCGAGCAAAAGGCCAAGCCTTCCACCCATTGCCATGTATATAGGTGCATTAATATAAATAATATATATTGTGTTATTCCCAAAACCCAATCCACATGGAGCAAACTTCCTCTTCACCTGCAACTAGCAACGCTATAAGAGGGGGCTTGAGCAAAAGCGTAAGTTAGCCAAACAACGGTTTGCTAGGTGGGTAGTTAGAGGTGTCATGGCAAAGTGGGGCTCACATGCAAAAGGATAGGTACCATGATAAGCAAAAGAGCGAGGCATCTAGCATAGCAACAATAGAGGTGATATCAGGGAATGGTCATCTTGCCTGGTAAGTCGTCGGTGTACTCGGGGCCTTGTTCTTCGCACTCGTACTCAGCGGCTGTCTCAACCTCGGACTCGAACTCGTCTCCCGGTGCTACCCAACATAACAGGCATCCAAACAAACACACTTGACAAGAAAGAACACATGCTATGCAAGAGAGATACAAGTCTGATGCTACGGAGCTACCAGTATGGAAGGAGATGAAGCCGGGAAGGACATATGAAGACATGATGGATGTGGGCAAGATCTTGGCAAACCAAGCATGCTACTGGATGGATTGAAAGATTTTGGTCGAAATCGATATAAAGATCATTGGAATCGAGTGCACAGTTTGCAAATGACAAGCAAAACAAGATGCAATGCAAAACTGAAGTTAACAGCAACATGACATCTTTCGAGCAAAGTTTAATTATGCTACAACACCCAAACATGATGACAAAATGCATGGATGTGAAGTAGACATGATTCTTAACAAGTATGAACTCAGAGCACACCCAAAAACTTGCTGGAACACAATTAAACAAGCATGTCAGGATTCAATAAGTTAACAGAATTCTCAGACTTAGTGAAAATTACTAGACATGCAATCTGGAACGATATTTTGCTGCCTTTGGAGGCACACAACAGCAAGCAAAACAAGTATAGCAAGCATGAAAATTACATGAGCATGAAGAAGACATAATATACTTCCAATTCATCCAAAGAAACAATTCACTCAATGCAAGGGTTTCTTAACACAAGCTTTGCAAAAGTGAATGTTGTGTTAATAGGCTAACAGTTCAGATTTCAAGCATTTTGAGAGCAAGATAACAACAAGCTAAAGCAGGGCATATATGCAAACAAAGGCATGGATTGATAGAACAAAACATGGACATCAAGACATCCTCACTAGTTATTCGAAAACATGCATGGGAATGATTGGGGCATCAACTTTACATGGCAACATGTTATTACAGATTCCAGACTTAGCAGTTTTTCACTAAGTGTAAAAACAGCAACATTGACATGGCATGTTTACAAGCTTGTTTAAGTCACCACAGAGCATATCATGGAGAACCAAATGCACCACTTCAAAGATAGCATGATTATGCTCCTAAAACATGTTGACATGTGGCACACAAGAAAATCACGCAAAATGCTACGAAAAAGACAAATCATCAAGTTATAACAATTTCAACAACTTAACAACCACAAGCACTTTTGCAATAGGGTTAAACATGGCATAATGCAACCTAACATGTATGCAAATGCATCCATCATGAAGAGCATCACAAGACGAACAGTTTGACATATCATACACTCCATTGGACCAACATGCAGAAAGTTACGACCTCACGAACATGCTAACATATTGTTAACAGACAACTAGTGCTGAAACAGTAACATCACATAGCAGTTTGGAAACGAACATTAAGACATCTAGATGAACCCTAACATGCACAAAACTGATGCCAACACGTAGAGCACTTCGAGGCGAACATTTCCATATATCATACACGCAAATCGGAGCTACGAGCACGGAGATGTGACATGATGAAGGAGGCAACAAAATATAGGGATTTTGGGACTTAGTGGAAATTACCTCCCGCGAAAAGTCAACGGGACGGAGCGGGACGTTTGGATCGCGGGGGTGGTGGATCTGATCCACCCCGGTGGATCTGGCTAGAGCGGGGCCCGACGGCGGCGGCAGAGCTCGTCGGAGCGACGTCGGCGGCCGGCCGGAGGAGGCGGACGACGGGGCGGCGCGCCAGCGGGAGGTGGGGCGAGGGGCGGACGGCGGCGTGCATGTGGGGCGGCGCCAGCAGGAGAAGCGGCGGGCGGCAGTCCGGTCGCCAGTGCCGGAGGCGGAGGGCGACGGCGGCGGTGAAGGCAGCCGGGCCAACAGCGGGGCGCGGCTTGGCCAGCGCGGAGGCGAGCCAGCGGACGGGCGGTGGGAGACGCGGGCCGGGGGGGCTCGGGCCGCGGCGGGCCCGATCGGCTCGGGTGGAGGAGTCCGGCGGCGGGCGCCACGTGGCGTGACGCGATTCGTCCGGTGCGGCGGCTGGACGCGTCCCGCGCGGCGCGGACGTGTCCGAGGAGCGATTTGATCTAGGGTTTGCCCGTGATTTCGGGGATGATGGCTATTTTATAGGTAGAGGGAGTTAGGAGAGTCCAAATGAGGTGCGGTTTTTGCTCACACGATCATGATCCAACGACCGAGAGCATGGAGGTGGTTAGGATGGGCTTGTGGGCTGTTGTGGAGGGGTGCTGGGCCAATAGAGATTGGGCTTCTGGCGAGTTACACGGTTAACCGTTGGAATATCAAACGACTTCCAAACGAGACGAAACTTGACAGGCGGTCTACCGGTGATATACCAAGACCACTCGACAACTCTCGGCCCATTCCGAGGATGTTTTTATCCCATTCATGAAATAAAGACTAGAGAGGTGTGATGGATGCCGTGTGAAAGAGTCAGAAACCGAAACACACAACGGAGAGGGCGGAGACGATGCAACTACACACGGATGCAAGTGAGACTATGCCAATGCAATGCACATGATTAAAATGACACAACGATATGCAACACACGCTTAAAGCATAAACGCAGAAACCCGAAATGAAGAAAGAGCCGAGAATGGAATTGATTAAGCCAACTTTGAATATATTGCCATAAATGAAGTTGTTATATCTGGGGCGTTACAGTGGTTCGGGGACTAACGTATTTGTAAGAATTACAGGATAACACAGATAGAATACACAAAATAATTAGTTCCATGAGCGCGCATATATACAGTTGGTGGAAGGATTTGCTAGTTTTTGACTCGCCGTGCATGCAAAAGAATAGTAAAATATTCTAGTGGATTAAATTAATCATTAGCATAGTGATACGTATTAGCACTACTTACATTAAGAGATGATCCATTTTTAAAATGCATCAAGAGACCAGAACTTGAAGATGCCAGCAATGAAGTACCTTTGAGCAGCCGCCGGATAGATGCGGACCATGTGGTAGCAATTGTACACTTTTACTGATTAGTTTTTTTAGAAAAATAAATACTATTGTGGAGCAGCTATTGGGTTGGGCCAATCGTAATTGGCCTACCGGCAGTTGCGCTTGCACTACAATCCAAGATACGTACAGATCGGTTACTTTGGTGAATTTGGTTTGTTAGCAATCGAAACCAAACACAACACCGAACACCGATTATTGGTCAGCTTTCACACCGAACCGCAAAATCGAACACCGAATAAATCGACAAGTCAGTTAAAAGGTTCGGTTTGGTTCGGTTTCAAAGTGCCCACCCCTAACGGGCGGCATGAGCCTTCACCCACTTGTTTCCCATGACTTGTTGGTTATCCTTCGGTACGATGGCTTTTCCATTCGTCACGACAACATCATCATCTTCATCGTCCAACCTAATTGATTGGTTCGAACTTGAGCCATCATTCCTCTCCTTGCCGGACTTGAGCTCGGCGACAAATTGATTTCACTTTGGCTTTCCATTCAATAGGACCAAACAATGGCAAAAAACAAATGGCCTGTTCTCCACCTCATGATATAAACTGTTCGCAACCGCCGAGTAGCAAACAACACATGTATGAGCATCAGAATGCAAACACAAAAAACATATGTAAATGAACGACAATATGAAGCAATCAAGCTTATAAAAGTTGCGACTCCCATCCCACTTTGAGGGCGTTTGGTCACTTGCGAGTAGTAGGCGACGTACTTGTTCACTTCCGCTTGAATGATCCCCCAACGATGTTGGAGAGATGCCACATTGCAGGTGGACACGATAGGATGCGGCTGCACATACTCATTTTGCTCGTGATACTCTTTCCAAATATTCGTCCAATATGCGTTCCCCTTTTGCTCGATGCCGCATATCGGATCCGTTGTTGTAGCCAACCAAGCTTTGACCAACAAAATGTCCTCAAATCTTGGGAATGCTGGACGTCTTGCCTTCGACGTCTTCGTCTTCCTCTTCTTCTTGCCCTGATTGGGATCAGATGTCGTCCCAATTTCAAATGTGGTGGTGGCATCCAATTCATACTCCATTGCGGTCGGATCTTCATTGCCATTGATCATGTTGCAAAAAATCGCCTCCTACATGATTGTGGTTTGCAAGCATTCATCATGTGCGAAATGAACTAGTGATCTATGCTAAAATATGATCGGACATGAGAGAACAAAATGCATCAAGTTTTGTTCGGTCATTCCGTCGAACATTTCAAGGGCAGCCTGGGCACTGCCAGTGCTCGTGCTCATCCGCGCCCAGACGAGTTGCGGCGAGGCACACACGTCCATCGCTGACATCTGCGTAGCCGGAAAGCTCTCCGGAATGGCCCAGCCGATGGTCGCATCATCCTCTATCCCAATGGGGTCGGATAGCGTAAACCTCGTCGACGCTCGAAGGGAGGGAGTGTGGGGATCTGGGTGCGACGGAGACAGCTGCTCGACCATGTCCAAACCTCCCCGCGATGCCGCCGCTGCCTCCCTCTCTCGTTTCTATCGTCACCGCAACTTGTGGACGACGTTCTCTGCCTTGCAAGTCGTAGCCGACGAGTTGACCGCATCGACGGACAAGGCGGATTGCGTCTCCGTCGCGGTGGTGTGGGTCGGGTTGGACGACATCTCCGGCGGTGGATCGGAACCGATGATGCAGATTGGGAGCAAGGGTGAAAGACGAAGAGGGCCCGCACGGGAAAGGTTGGAGGGTGGCGGGAGGAGGAGGAAGAGTTTGGTGGATTTGGTGCAATTTGGCGAGGGGTCGGCCTGTCGGGTCCAACGTGGCGGGCGTGCCCGGGCGCCCCATATTCGTCTCATATTTGGGATGGATGTTGTAAGTGCATCTAGTGCCACCCCTAATTGGTTTGGAGTATTGCTGACAAACGTGGTTGATGGACTAATGTGTTTGTGAGAATTGCAGGATAACACAGGTAGAACCCCCTCATTGATCCGGTTTACCTACCAGATATATCCGTAATTTCATTTTTTAAGAAATTGCCACCAAAATAAGGACACACATTTTAAACACCGAACCAAATTAACTGAAATATATCGGTTCGGTTTGTTCGGTATAAAACCGAATTACATGCACCCAACAGTCAAAGTGTCATGAGTAATGAGAAGGGGTGAGCTCTGTATAGAATGCACAAAATAATATGTTCCATGAGCGCGCATATATATAGTTGGTGGAAGGATTCACAATCTTTTGACTAGCCGTGCATACAAAAGAATAGTAAAATATTCTAATGGATTAAATTAATCATTAGCATAGTGATATGTATTAGCACAACTTCCATTAAGACATGATCCATTTTTAGAATGCATCAAGAGACCAGAACTTGAAGATGCCAATAGCTAAGTACCTTTGAGCGGCCGTCCAGCTATATGCGGACCATGTGATAGCAACTGTACACTTTTACTGAGTAGTTTTTTCAGAAAAATAAATACAATTGTGGAGCAGGAATTGGGTTGGGCCAATCATAATTGGCCTACCGGCTATTGCGCTTGCACTACAAACCAAGATACGTATAGATCAGTTACTTTGGTGAATTCGGTTTCTTAGCAATTGAAATCGAAAACAACACTGAACACCGATTATTGGTCAGTTTTCACACCGAACCGCAAAAGAAAACACTGAATAAACCGACAAGTCGGTTAAAAAGGTTCATTTTTTCGGTTTTAGTTTTCAAAGTGCCCACCCCTAACTGGCGGCATGGGCCTTCTCCCACTTGTTTCCCATGACTTGTCGGTTATCCTTCGGCATGATGGCTTTCCATTCGTCACGACATCATCATCATCTTCGTCGTCCAACCTAATTGGTTGGTTCGAACTTGAGCCATCATTCCTCTCCTTGCCGGACTTGAGTTCGGCCACAAGTTGATTCCACTTCGGTTTGCCATTCAATAGAACCAAACAATGGCTAAAAACAAATGGCTTCTTCTCCACCTCGTGATATAAAGTGGTCGCCACCGCCGACTAGCAAACAACATATGTATGAGCACCAAAATGCAAACACAAAAAGCATATGAAATGGACGACAATATGAAGCAATCAAGCTTACAAGAGTTGCGACTCCCATCCCACTTTGCGGGCGTTTGGTCACTTGCGAGTAGTAGCCGACGTACTTGTTCACTTCCACTTGAATGATCCCCCAACAATGTTGGAGAGATGCCACATTGCGGGTGGACATGATAGGATGCGGCTACACATACTCCTTTTGCTCGTGATACTCCTTCCAAATCTTCATCTAATATGCGTTCCCCTTTTGCTCGGTGCCGTATATCAGATCCATTATTGTAGCCAACCAAGCTTTGACCAACAAAATGTCCTCAAATCTTGGGAATGCTGGACCTCTTGCCTTTGACGTCTTAGTCTTCCTCTTCTTCTTGCCCGGA
This sequence comes from Secale cereale, assembly GCA_902687465.1. Lineage (NCBI taxonomy): Eukaryota > Viridiplantae > Streptophyta > Magnoliopsida > Poales > Poaceae > Secale > Secale cereale. Next base: position 193,564,049 of record LR738713.1, read on the forward strand.
TTGGGATCGGATGTCGTCCCAACTTCAAATGCGGTGGTGGCATCCAATTCATACTCCATTTCGGTCGGATCTTCATTGTCATTGGTCATGTTGGAAAAGATCGCCTCCTACATGATTGTGGTTTGCAAGCATTCATCATGTGCGAAATGAACAAGTGATCTATGCTAAAATATGATCGGACAGGAGCAAAGAAAATGCACCGAGTTTTGTTCGGTCATTCCGTCGAACATGTCGAGGGCAGCTCGGGCACTGCCAGTGCCCGTGCTCATCCACGCCCAGACGAGCTGTGGTGAGGCACGCACGTCCATCGCCGACATCTGCATGGGCGGAAAGCTCTTTGGAATGGCCCAGCCGATGGTCGCATCATCCTCTGTTCCAATGGGGTCGGACAGCGTAAACCTCGTCGACGCTCGAAGGGAATGAGTGTGGGGATCCGGGTGCGACGGAGACAGCTGCTCCACCATGTCCGAACCTCCCCGCGACGCCGTCGCTGCCTCCCTCTCTCGTTGCTGGCGTCGCCGCAACTTGCGGACAATGTTCTTCGCCTTGCAAGTCGCAGCCGACGAGTTGACCGCGTCGACGGACGAGGCGGATTGTGTCTCCGTCGCGACGGTGTGGGTCGGGCTGGACGACATCTCCGACTGTGGATCGGGACCGATGATGCGGATTGGGAGCAAGGGTGAAAGACGAAGATGGCCCCCGCGGGATAGGTTGGAGGGTGGCGGGGGAGGAGGAAGGGTTTGGTGGATTTGGTGCAATTTGGCGAGGGGTCGACCTATCGGGTCCGACGTGGCGGGCGTGCGTGGGCGCCCCCATATCCGTCCCATATTTGGGATGGATGTTGTAAGTGCATTTAGTGCCACCCCTAGTTGGTTTAGTATTGACGACAAATGTGGTTGAGGGACTAATGTGTTTGTGAGAAGTGCATGATAACACAGGTAGAACTCCTTCATTGATTTGGTTTACCTACCAGATATATCTGTAATTTCAGTTTTTAAGAAATTGCCACCGAAATAAGGACACAAAATTTAGACCCCGAACCAAATTAACTGAAATATATCGGTTCGGTTTGTTCGGTTAACCATAAAACCGAATTACAAGCACCTAACAGTCAAAGTGTCGTGACTAATGAGAAGAGGCGAGCTTTGTACAGAACTAGCGGTTGGGGCGCGCCCATGGTGCGCCGCCTAAGCGGTACCTCTCCCCACTTGTCTTGCTCAAGCACCATCGGAGCGACTGGCCACCGCCTGGATCTTGTGCACGGGCGCCGCCATGCCGAAGCTACAACATACAGGAGGACTGCCGTGGGTCAGGCCGGGGCGGAGAGCATCGGTGGCACAGTTTGGCAAACAGGACGGGGGCATCGATGGCGTTGTCTTCTTCTTCGTCATTGACCGGCTCTGCCTCAGTGTACATCCTGGATGGGCACGACCGACGCTTAAGTCACCGACGGATAGACATCACTTGGGCTGGGAGGCAGCACCACCGACCTGCGATGCCAAACCCAACCAACCCGTCACCGGCGCCGCCGGAGGCGGAGGCGGAGTCCATGATCCTGGTCTCCGGCCCCCGCGTTGTTGATTTCGGTATGAGGCACGCCGACTCCCGCACAGCTGGTGCTCTCCTTCCCATCTCTACCCCGCGGCCATAGCACCGTCGTCCGCCATGTTAGGTTTCTGAAGTTCTCCGTGCATTTCTGTCTAGTTAACTCTTAGCCTTCGCTGGTCCTATCGTGCATGCGGTCGATTTAGCTATCACGATTCATGAATCGCAGTGGATATGGTTGGAGCCCTTGAGTTGGCGCGGATTGATAAATCGTAGGGATTGTACTGCACCCAAATCTCATTTGTGTCAATAGATTCAGGTTTTCATTGTTAACCTTGGGCCCTCCCCTGCTTGAGATTGGCCAAGCATGCCTTTCTTAGCTCATTTCACATGCTATGGCTAGGCTATTATTCGCTGCTAAGAAAACCTTATAATGTCATTTCACATCTTATAATGTCTTTGTTAGCTCTGTCTGAAGTTTTTGTTATTACCCTCTCGATTCCCGTGTTCTCAAGCAGGTGAATGTGTCTTGTTCGTTAATGCCGCCGGGTGTGCCATTGAAGATGATGACCCCTCTGCAAAGTTTGCCAGTGATTATTTGTTTAAAGGCGGGGACATCAGAGAGCATAGTTGGAGGCGGCGACTATCCGTCGTTGTATAGCTCGGCACACTACAACAATTTCAGCTACAAATTCAATGGTCTTGCCCCTGGAGACTATTATCTGGATCTGCATTTTGCCGAGATAGTGCAGACGGATGGGCCAAATGGAATCAGATCATTTCATGTGCTTGTGCAAGAAGACAAGGTAAACTTACGACTTGTCTGTCTTTTTAAATTTTCATTGCATGGTTTCCTTATCTACATTTGGCTCAAACAGTCTACCTTTTTTGTTCACAGATTTTGTCTGAACTTGATGTGTTCATGGTAGTTTTGGAGGTAACAGGCCCCTTCAGGTGCTTGACATTGGGGCTTTTTTGGAGTAAGAGCAATGGTGCTATCATCAACTTCAAGGGAGTAAGAGGGAACCCATGGTTTGCGGCATATGCATTCGGAAAAGCCCCACCAACACCAGGTACTTTGTTTATTTTATATGCAATGTGCTCACTCTCGAGCCTGCATTCCCACCGGTAATCTTTGCGTGAATGTGAGGCAGCAAAGTTAGGTACACCTGGGAGTGGCTTATGCAAAGAATGTTAACTAATGTTGAGATTTCTTCACCTATTCACGTCAGTTTTTTCACAAACTATTTTTCAATCATATCTCATGTAATCCTGATATATGATCAATGTACAAAAAATGTAGAAAAGGACTAAACTGATCCCAAAGTACGAGAAACAGGTAGAGGAGCTAACCAACCAATGCACCATGAAGTCCGTGGTCTTTAGTAGAATCTACCAATCAGGAACTTGTCAGGCTTAAGATGGAACTTCACCAAAAGCTTGTGCAAAGTGATAATGTTGGTAAGTACAAACTAATGCATTAAGCATCGTCATGTCCTAGTTTTTATATATATAGGTATAATTGTTCAAACATATAACATAATAACTTGCACAACAAGTTCTTGACAAACGAACATACCAACTAAGAAAAGTTTTTCAGAAGTACGAAAATGACAAGAAACTATATATGGGCTGCTGTTGTCAAACATGGTCCACACTGACGATGATATAAATATGAAGGTTGTTCGCCCAGAGAAATCCCATATGTGAACCTAAATATAATAGACATGTTATTCGACAAAATAAACACAAAACTTTTTACACATTCAAGTGAATACCGGCTCAGACTCCAACGCCAGAATCTTGTTTGCTCTTTTTTAATGTTCACGGTTGAGTTGTCCTGATATGTTAAAAGTAAAATTTAGAACATTACAATTTTCTTATGAACTAATGTAAAATCCATGCATGAAAACATAAAGATACTTTACTAACAGAACACTTACATTTCTTCAAAACAAGGAGGGTGGCACATTGTGTGGAAAATAACACATACCTTTCTACTGATCGTCACCGTTAGAACATATGCCTCGAATAAATTCCTAGGTGAGAACCAAGAAATCAATTAAGTTATGAGACAAATACTATCGACAATCAGGGAAAGCCAAAAATTGTAGCATAGCTAAACCAGACAGCTATGCATATTTAACGATCGGCAGGCCTAACTTTTAGGTGCATCATTGGATTCAAATATTGCATTGATATAATCCTACTTCCTATCCATCCACCAGCCCAAGGAATAAATGCAACAGGCCAAATGCAATACCAGTTTTCTTGGTCTGAACTTGCTGTATGTTGTAATGCATTCCCTTAAAAATAGTTTAAAGCAGATTACATCCAGGCTTCATGTACCCGTGCCCCGCTCCTTCCACTGCCAATCGGTACAACTTCGCTTTCGTATGGACACAAGAAGAAGCCTCGGTCCTATAAATTAAAACAACATGTCATAATACTGTCTACATGGTTCTTTGCTACATCATGTTCATCAGAGCAGGATATATACGTTGCTTCACAAAGTTACCTTTTCATAAATTAAAAACAAGATACTTCAGACACAATAATGCATACTATATTGAAAATTCTTGTGAAAAAAGGCATATAGCTAGCAAAGAATAGAAAAAATCATTACCCCAAAAAACTAACAAGTGGCGCTCCAGACATGACAATAGCGAAGTATCCACTTTCTTTAACAGAGATTTATAAAACTTGCGAGATATACTCAGCCATATCTATTACTATCTCATCTGAACTATAAAAAAAAATCCTCATTTCAGTATTCAGTTTTGGTTAATAAGGCAGCTATTTTCCTATCCATTATTTGCTCTGGCCTAGAACTATCATTCTTGCTACACCAAATAATCATACAACAAAAGCACCAGTATATTACCAACAAGAACGCCCGAAGTGACCCAACTCATGGACAGAACATTAGAATTTAAGAGAACTTCAACATAGTGATAAGATCTAGTAATACATCTCTAGTAGTAGTGTAATGCCCTGGATGGAGTTATACCTCCTACGTGTCGAGGCACGACTTAAAGGCATAAATCCATCCTAGAATGATCTGAAGTTTGGTATCTTTGCACGACTCATGTAAAAGAGGGATTAAAATGCAAAAGGAGATAGTTGGCTTACACTCGCCACTTCACACAATACATTACATAAGCAATACATCATTCAAAACATCACAACCCGACTACGGGTGAAGAACCAAAAGAAAGATACCAAAACAACATAAAGCCACAGGTCAAGATCGAATCCTAGTAGAAACCACTACTGAACATCGAAACGTCACAAACAAAAGGCCACACTCTTCATCGAGCTCCTGGTGAAGCACTGAACCAGCTTCTGCAACGTACACGGCTGAACCTGCATCTGGTGTGGTGAAGTAACTGTGAGCCACAGAGGACTCAGCAATCCCGTTCCCGGGTAACAAGACTATTTAAGCCTTGGGTGTGGAAAAGGCTGAAGAAAGAACGAGAGGTGAAGGAACAAAACAAGAGTCTGCAGCAGCAACTAGCACTAACTTACGTAAAAGAGAGCGAGAAGAGAAGTTGCATCGGTCGAAAGATGATCACGAAGTGATCCTAACTAAAGCCGGTCAAACATAACCCCACCGTGTTCAACTCCCGAATCCCTATTCGGAAATTGACAGTCACGGTACACACGCTGATAGTGTATTAGAAACATTGTGTCAAGTTATCTACAACCGAAATTAACAAGCTCCCATCTGCCACATAACCGCGGGCACGGCTTTCGAAAGTTCAAACCCTGCAGGGGTGTTCCAACTTGGCCCATCACAAGCCCACGATCCGCGAAGTCGCAACTCCATAGGTGGGAAGACCCGAGTATTCTCGGAATCCCGTGCTCAAGTTAAACCGAACTAAGGTAAGGCTAATCCAGCAAATCCTCCCGGCGTGTCGACACCCTGATAGTAGCCGCGCGTATCTAGGTCTCAGGACACGACCGGATGGGCGATTCTACAGGACCCAAACCTCGAGTTTCCCCGTGGTGGTTCCCGCAGACTCCCCGTTTGGGACCAACACCATCGGCACTGCCCCCCCCTGCTATGTAGAAATAAAGGATCCTCGAGGGAGCGACCCCCTATGCAAATTTAATTAATTAATTAAGTTGTTATTATGAGGCAAATAGTACCAAATGTTGGGACTTGCTGGAAAAGACTTAGCACTTAGCGGTTTATCAAGGGGGTCCCATACACCCCAACCGTGTTAGGAACGCATAATCAAGGAACATAACACCGGTTTATACGGTTCCTAACGGCATGAGTGGAACAAAACACCAAGCAAAAGGCTTAGCCTTCCACCCTGCCAGTATATAGATGATTTCATTTTTAAGCATTTATATAGTGTGATATAACCCAACCAAACTTCATCATGAAGCAAGCATCTTCGATCTTCACCTGCAACTAACAATGGTATAAGAGGGGCTGAGCGAAGCGTACTTAGCCAAGCAACGGTTTGCATAGGTAGGGTGGTTAAACATGGCAATGGTTACAAGTAGGAGGCTGACAAGAAAGACATGGGCATCGAGGCAAAACTATAGAGCGGAACTACTAGCAATAGGCAAAGATAGTAATGGTATCCGGGTTCGGTCATCTTGCCTGGGATTCCACAGAGGGAGAAGAACAGATCCAAGAAGAAGACGGAGCAACAGTCGAGCGGATCCTCACAACTCCGGAACGAAACCGAAGCTAACAAGAGAAGCAACCGGAAAGAAAGAAACAACACGGTAAACACACAAGCATCAACATGGCACGATGCACAAACAAGCATGATGCATGTCCGGTTTAAATATGCATGGCATGGCAAAGTGCACAAACAAATACTACAAGTTAAGTGGAGATCAATATGCAACGAGTTGCATATTGACGAAACACCACATTTAATTATTTAGTTGACTCTCGTTATTTACAAGACAAGATTAAATGTTTTTAACATGGCAAGAGGTGAAGCATAAAGAAACTACACTATTTAGGCATTTTAAATGAGGCCGGAAGAATAACAACAACATATCCGGAAAATCCCCATGAGCATGTTTAATAATTATAAGCAACAACAATTACACACATATTAAATGTTGTTAACATGATGCGGATGACATGAACAAGTTATGCAAGTTTTATTAAAAGGTTGACATGAGAGATATGAAGCTTTGTCACCGTGGTGGAATGAAAAGAGGGTGCCACGGCAACAATTCCGAAAATGATGCAACGGCATCATATCGGCTCCGGTAACTCGGGAGAGACCGGTGCAAAAGATAGAATCGACGTGAGCAAGTCGAACAAGATGAAAGTGGGTGATCCCGTTGCCGGGTTCCCACGAGTCGGTGACGAGGCAACCGAGGAACACGACAAAAGAGGGCACAACGGACACGAAGCACACACGAGGAGCATTTCATACAACCACAACAAGCACAAGCGTTCAACCACGGGGTCGTCTCGGGGTTATACCTTCGAAGCGTGCGTTTCGAGGCGGTTCGAGCTCGTCGAGGGACGTAGTGGAAGAAGTCGTTCACGTGGCGGTAGTTGTACTCGGGCGACGGTAGAGGAAGTAGTGGTACTCGGCGACGGTAGATGTACTCGGGGCGACGGTAGACGTTCACGTAGGCGTTTCCGTTTCCGAAGAGGTACTTGTCGCGTCGGCGTTCGTAGTGGTACTTGGGGGTTCCCGTTCGTAGAGGTACACGCCATCGGCGGGGTACTCGTTGAAGACGTTCCGTAGGGGTACACGGGCGACGGTAGGGGTACTCGCCGTAGGGGTACTTGGTCGGGTCGTCGGTAGTCGTTCGGGTCGTCGTGGTACTTGTACATGTAGTGGTACTTGTCGGGTCATGTAGTTGTGTAGGCGTTCACGAGGTCGTTTTGTAGATGTACATGTCGACGGTAGTTGTACTTATATCCGGAGGGGTACTTGGGGTCTCGGTCTCGTACACGGGTTCCCTGTCAAAATCACAACAAGGCAACACAACAAAACGCAAAACAGGAGCAAACACGACAGGGACAGCACTGAGACGAGGCCACGACAGCAGCTCCTTTCCACGGGAGGAGGAGGCCGGGCGCACTGGACGGTCGAAGCAACGAGGAGGAGGCACACGGGGGCGACCTGCTCTGGCTGGCAGGGAACGGAGGCAGGGAGCTGCCTCGGCCTGAGGACGGAGGGGCCGCGGAGCAGGGGGGATCGAGGCCGGGCACGGCTCCTGGCGAGGGGCTGCAGGGCTCGAGGCGCGGGCGCCTGCCGCTGGACGGAGGGGAGGCCGGCGCTCGGGGCCAGGGGCCAGGCGACGGAGGGCGTCGGGGACGATCCAGGCGGGGCCGGCCCTGGCCCGACGGCGGCGGGGCGCGCAGCAGGAGGAACGACGGCGCTGCGGCTCGGTCTGGCCGTGGAGATCGACGGGGAAGGAGGCGAGGGGCCCGGTCGCAGGAACGGAGGGAGGCGCTGCGAGGTGCGGTGCTCGGGCGGTCGAGTGAAACAGGGGCTCGGGGAAAGATCGGGTCGAGGGAGAACGTGGAGTGCGGGCGCGGTCGAGAGAGCGAGAGGTGGCGAGGGGAAACGAGAAGAGAGCGGCGGCGGGGTGCGGGGATGAGGAGCGAACGGGAGAGGGACGCCTCGCTAGGGTTAGCGGGGTCTGGGCCTAATGGGCCAGGTAGGACAGGGAGGCCGGCTGGGAGGAATGGCCTTGGGCCAGGAGGGAGGAGGAGAGGAAGATGGGCCTTGAGGCCTAGCAGGGAGGAGGAGGAAGGCCTGGAAGGAGACGGGAAAGGAGGAGACCTCCTCTTATTTATTTTCTTTAGCAGAAAATAAAAGAGAAGAAAGAAAAGAGGAGGGGAGAGGAAAAGATAGCACACGGGAGCATTTTTCTCGGGCATCATAAAATGAGCAAAGTCCGAGAAAAATAAGAAAGGCATGAACGGAAGAATAATTCAAACATATTGAATTTAATTCAAATAGGTTTGAACTAAGACGTGATTATTGAAGTGTCCAAAAATGTCCGGAATTCTCGGAGGAACCTCGAAACAACGGAAAAGAAATTATTGGCAAGATTTTGAAGGTGAAACTCGAAGTGAAATAACATGGGGAATTATGCAAGTGTGTTATGGTGATTCCGAAGCAATGGAATAATTAATATATAGCTCCCTAAAATAATGAGAGACTTTTATAAGTTATAAAGAGAAGACACCTTCCCTCGATTTAAATGGACCGAAGGTCCACACGATTTATTTAAGTTGAGATGCAAAATAAAATGACATGATGGCATGATGACATGATGCAATGCAAAAAATAAATAACACAAGCACAAAAGAAACACACGGGCAACCCGGAACATTTGGAACTTCGAGAATCTTCTGGAATCTTCTGGAATCTTCTGGGACATCGGTCTCGGGCGTCACAAGTAGTTACAGCTGTCACACATCAAATGCGAAAATTATTCAGCGAACCTCTGAAGCTTGGTTCTCCGCCATGTGTTGGTCCAGGCTGAGTGCCAGCAGCGTCTCCAGCTGCATCAGAGGTGGCAGTGCAAGGAGAGAAACTTAGATCATACTAGGTTTATTTCATCCCCAAAAGCTTATGATATTGTTCACAATATGCATGCTCAGATATAGTAACAAAGCTGAATAATTTTAGCCCTTAAGCCCTAATAAACGCAGCAACAGATTCACTATTTTTTAATGCATAGGAATCCAAAAAAATCTCAACAAATAGAAAATAGTAAATGTGTAACTGCTTCAAGGTGGAAACTATGAATACCATTATCGTGTTGTAACCTCTAAAATGACTTTGGATCTCCCCGAAGCTCAGTTTCTCAGTTACACGAGCCTGATCAAGCTAGTTGTGCACTAAGAAAATGTATAAAACAAAGAAAATTGCAAATGTACATACAAACATGTAGCCAATATAAAGAGAAAATGAAGGCACCACTTTGGGGACATTGAAACGATGAACAATAGCACCAAAGCATCGCCCTTGTAAATCACTGACACTACAAAGCACTTTTTACCCCAAAAAAGGCACAACTAGTGGTTAAAAGGAGAAGAGTTATAGGCTAAAATCAGCAGCAAACCTGTAGGAATTAACATGGAAACCTATAAAGTATAATCTGTAGCTCATACTGGGATTAACAAAGATGGACATTTTAACTCATCAAGAAAGTGAGATGATAGAATCATACCTACCTATGTTTTTTCCATGGTAGCACAACATTAACATCAAGATATATCATGATATATGTTGAAACCCCAAACATATATGACTGGTTGCAATCACACAAAACACCTCTCATATGCAAAGGATCCATGGATGAGTGACAGGAAGATCTCAATTGAAATGACATTAGAAAGGGAATATCTAGAGTGATAAAAATGCTAGCAGTAAAAAGGATAAAAGAGCATGTGACCACTGTCAAGATTCCATGCCACTTAAAAATAAAACTATGACATGGTTACATCCACTAATTTGCAAGAAAGCCTTGACATGAAGATGGTTGGAATCTCATGGCTTGGATCTGTCACCCATAGCTCCTGCTATAGCTATTTCAGCACATCCACTTCAAGTCTCGGTTTTGTCCACCATAGCTCTTCCTTCAGCTCGTTCACCACATCAACTGCACAAGGCCAACAAGAGAGCTTCCATCAAGATAGAACACATGCATATCATGTTAATTATCTTGCATTGTAATACTGCCGCAAGAAATCAAAAAAAAGAAGAAGGTGAGATTAGCCTTTGTTGGTGCAAAAGTGAATCACCTTGGGCGTACTTTGTTGTAATGCCCAGTATGTGACTATGCTCCCACGTGTCGAGGCACGACTTAAAGACATAATCACATACTAGAATGATCTCAAGTATGGTATCTTTGCACAACTCATGTAAAAGGAGGGATGAAAGTGTAAAATAGTAGTTGGCTTACACTCGCCACGTCACACAATGAAATACATTAACATACATCATCCGAATAACATCAGAGTCCGACTACGGACGAAATCCAAATGAAAGATACCATAAAACATCACAAGGTCCCGATCATCCTAGTAAGAGCCCTACTGATCCTCGGGATAAGACACATAGTAACGTCCACGCTCTTCATCGAACTCCCAATACAGCTCTGAACCAACACTTGTGTAGTTCTCAACGGTACCTGCATCTGGTGTTGTGTTGAATCTGTGAGCCACAGAGGACTCAGCAACCCCGTTCCCGAGTAGCAATACTATCAAAGCCTTAGGTGTGGAAAAGGCTTAAAACAAGGTTGCAGCAGCACTAAGCACTAACTTACGAATTAGAGCGAGAAGAGAACAAGTGCCAACGATCGCCAAGTTGATCACGAAGTGATCCTAACTACTCACGCTCAAACATAACCCCACCGTGCTTACTTCCCGAACCCCTTCGGAAAGAGACCATCACGGTTACTCACGCAGGTAGTGTATTTAAGAACATGGTGTCAAGTTATCTACAACCGGATATTAACAAATTCCCATCTGCCACATAACCGCGGGCATGGCTTTCGAAAGATCAAACCCTGCAGGGGTGTCCCAACTTAGCCCATCACAAGGTCACGATCTGCGAAGTCGCAACTCCAAGGTGGGAAGACCCGAGTATTCTCAGAATCCCATGCTCAAGATATTCCGACAAAGGTAAAACTAATCCAGCAAGACCTCCCGGCGTGCCGACACCCTGACAGTAGCCGCGCGTATCTAGTCTCAGGCCACGACCGGATGGGACAAGCTACGGGTGTATACCAGCCCTTGAGTTTCCCTGATGTGGCCCCGCAACACGCCCAGTTTGGACCAACACTCATGAGGAGCACTGGCCCGGGTTGTTAATTAAGAACTCGGGTTTGCAACGCCCTATGCAAGTTTTAGTTATTAGGCAAATGTAAAACCAATGTTGGGCCTTGTTGGAAAAGCTTTAGCGCTAAGCGGGTTATCGAGGGGGGCCCATAAACCCCAACCGTGTTAGGAAAGCAAAATCAAGGAACATAACACCGGTTTAACGGTTCCTAGGGTGGCATGAGTGGAACAAAACACCAAGCAAGAGGCTTAGCCTTCCACCCATTACCAATATATAGATGATTTAGTTTAACAGATTATATATTGTGATATCCCAACAATAACTTCATCACGAAGCAAGAATCTTCAAATCTTCACCTGCAACTAACAACGCTATAAGAGGGGCTGAGCGATGCTTACGTTGCCAAACAACGGTTTGCTAGGTGGGTGGTTAGAGTATTTCATGGCAACAATAGGAGGGCTTACAAACAGACATAGGCATCGAGGCAATATCTAAAGAGCAAGACATCTAGCATAAGCAAAGATAGTAGTGATATCTGGGTATGGTCATCTTGCCTGTTGATTCCACGGAGGGATCGTAACCTTGCTCCTCAAACTCAGCCTCGGTAGGAACCTCGTACTCCGAATCAGCTCCCGGCTCTACCCAACACAAGAACACAACAACGACACAATATCAAACACGGTGCAATGCACAATCAACATGATGCAAGTCATAACAAGGGATGCGAGTATGATGTGCGTATGCATGCGGATACTCTTGAGCCTAAGGAGAAGATGATGGAAAAAACCTTATCTTGGGAAACCAAGCAAGCCACTGGATAGAGGGGAAGATTTTGGTTGAAATCGATATAAAGTTCACCGGAAATGGACGCACGGTTTGCAAATGGCAAGCAAAACAATATTCACGCAAAACTGCAGTTTACAGCAACATGGCATCTTTGGAGCAAGAAATAATTATGCTACAACACTCAAACATGGAGACGAAGGGCATGGATGTGAAATAGACACGATACTTAACAAGCATGAACTTAGAATACACCCAAAAACCTACTGGAACACAATTAACCAAGCATGGCAAATTGCAATAAATTTACAGAATTCTCAGACTTAGTGACAATTACAAGGCATGGCAGAATTACAACGGATAGGCATGTTTACAAGCTTGTGCAACTCTACTCAAAGCATGGCATGGAAAGTTAAGGTAACACATAGCAAGAAGACATATTTGAGGAGCTACTCAAAGCAAGAACATGCTTATAGATTGCTTGGAACACTAGCTACACTCGTGGCAAACTGAACTTGTTGATAACATGCTGACAACTACATTTTATAGTCACTTGAGAGCATGAAAACAACAAGTTACATCAAGCCATCATGCAAACAAAGGCATGGCAATAACATACATAACATGCTCTTCAAGAATAACCACATGGCTACTTCTACAACATACTAGAACATGTCTCAAACACCATGGCAAAAGTGCAAAAGTTTATCCAGACTTAGCAAAATCTGGGCATGCTGACAGATAAATTTTATAGCCACTTGAGGGCCTCATAATAACAATCTACAGCATGACATCATGGCAAACAAGTGCATGGATAGCTAGAGCATGACATATACTTCAAGGAACATCCACTGGACAACCCTAAACATGCACAACAAAGCCGATGTCATCAAGGATACATGTCATAAAAATTACCAGATTCACACTTAGGAGAAATTTATAAACATGATGACATGTTAACAAGCTTGCTGCACTCATATCAAGACATATCATGGCATGAAAATGAATTTATCATGTAGAGCACATACTCAAGATCAAAACTCATGTTGACACCTAGCTCATATGACACATGGATGAATAAGCACAAGCAAGACAAAACATGATCTCATAACAAGTGCATAAACTTATCAACCAAATGCACTTTTGCAACAGAGATAAACATGGCAATATGACACCTAACATGAATGCTACAGCAACCATCATGTAGAGCATTTCACAACGAAGATCTGGACATATCATTCACTCCATTCGGACCAACATGCACAAAGTTATTAGCTCGCGAACATTGCAACAAATTTGCACAGATAACAAGTTACATCAACATGCAATCTTGCCATGAATATTAAGTCAACAAGATGAACTCTAACATGCATGAAACTGATACTAACATGTAGAGCACGACGAGACGAACATTTCGACATATCATACGCGCAAAACGGAGCTACGAGCACGAAGTTATCACATGGTGAAGGAGGCAACAAATTTACACATCCGGGGACTTAGTGGAAATTTATACCTCAGAAAAAGTCAACGGGACGGATCCGTGCAGGACAGGGAGATCCGGCTCGGGGGCGGGCGTTTGGTTGGCGGAATGGGTGGATCTCGTCCACCCGGATCCAGATCAGGGGCGGCTCGTCGGAGCTTGGCCGGAGGCGGTGGCCGGCTGGCGGCGGGGCGGCAGATGACGCCCGGCGGCGGGGCGCGCCGGCAGGGAGGAGGCGGCGGACGGGGCCGTTCGGGGCGGCGGACGACGGGGCCGGTCGAGGCGGCGCGGACGACGGCGGTTGGAGGTGGCGCGGGCAGCGGCGCGGTCGGGATCCGGTGGCGGGGCGAAGTGGGCCGCGGGGGCCGGCCTCGGTCCCGGCGGGCCTCGGCGGCGCACGGCGGCGGGGAGCCCGGCGGGGACACGTGGCGGTGGCGGACACGTCCGGCACGCGGACGGACACGTCCGGCGGCGGACAGAGGAGCTCGGGACTAGGGTTTTGCTCGAAATTTCGGGGGAGGGGGATAATTTATAGATTCTGGGAGCTAGGAAGGTCCAAATGGGGAGCGGTTTTCACCCACACGTTCACGATCCGATGACCGAGAGGATGGGAGTGGTTGTGCTGAGTTGGTGGGCTGTTGTGGAGGGGGTCTTGGGCCAAAAGAAGAGGAGCTTTTAGCCCACTTGGTTAACCGTTGGAGTATCAGACGATCTCCAAACGCGATGAAACTTGACAGGCGGCCTACACATACTAAAACAACAACGCACGACAAGTCTCACCTCATTCTGGGAACGTTACACGACCACACACGAAAGAAGGACTCGGGGATGCCACGGGTACGTGTGTGAGTGTCGGAACTCGAAACGGACAACGGGAAGAGACGAGCAGGACCGGGTGCAAGTGACAACACGAATGCAATGCAATGCACATGATAACATGACATGGACGAAATGCACACACGCACACGACAAAACAAAGAAACCCGAAATGAAAGAAGAGCCCAGAATGGAAATGATTAAGACAACGAAGATTATATTGCCATAAATGGAAGTATCACATATGGGGTGTTACAAACTCTCCTACACTACAAAAAGATCTCGTCCCGAGATCTAGGACTGGAAGAAGGAGGGATACTCGGAATGAATGTGATCTTCTCGTTCTTACGTAGCTTCTCGGTCGGTATGGTGTGACCACTTCACTTTGAAGAATTTGATGGACTTGTTGCGGGTCTTGCGCTCAGTTTCTTCAAGAATAGCAACAGGGTGCTCACGATAAGACAAGTCTTGTTGAAGATCAATCTCCTCGAACGGAATGGTGCGTTCAGGTGTCTTCAAGCACTTGCGGAGTTGAGACACGTGAAATACATCATGAACATTTGCAAAGTTGAAGGGAAGCTCGAGTTGGTAGGCTAGATCGCGTCTCTTGCCAAGAATCTTGAAAGGGCCCACGTATCTAGGAGCAAGCTTGCCTTTGATACCGAACCTGTGGGTGCCCTTCATAGGAGAAACACGGAGATAGACATGGTCTCCAATGTCGAAAGCCAAGTCACGATGCTTGCCGTCATAGTAGCTCTTTTGACGCGATTGCGCGACTTTGAGATTCTCACGTATGACCTTGCACATTTCTTCGGCTTCTGAGATCAAATCATTTCCAAGAAGTTGATGTTCACCAGTCTCAGACCAGTTGAGAGGGGTACGACACTTTCTGCCATAGAGGATTTCAAAAGGAGCTTTGCCGACACTTGCTTGGAAACTGTTGTTGTATGAGAATTCGGCAAACGGGAGACAATCTTCCCATTTCATACCGAAAGAGATGACACAAGCTCTCAGCATGTCTTCGAGGATCTGGTTCACTCTTTCGACTTGACCACTAGTCTGAGGGTGAAACGCCGTGCCGAAGCGAATTTTTCTGCCCATGGCTGACTGAAAGGAGTCCCAAAACTTGGATGTGAACAAACTTCGATGGTCTGAGGAGATGACTTGAGGAATGCCATGCAAGGAAACAATTCTGGCGGTGTACAGCTTTGCCAGTTGAGCTGTGTTGATGGATTCTTTGACGGGAAGGAAATGAGCTACTTTAGTAGCTTGTCAATCACTACAAACATAGCATCATTTCCCTTCTTGGACTTAGGAAACCCAGTGACGAAATCCATTTCAATGTGATCGAATTTCCACTCGGGAATAGGTATAGGTTGAAGGAGACCGGCTCGACGTTGATGCTCTGCCTTCACTCTTCTGCAGACATCACATTCATTCACGAATTGGGCAATCTCCCTTTTCATGCAAGTCCACCAATATGATTGCTTGAGGTCTTGGTACATCTTAGAACTTCCGGGATGAATCGAGAGGAGGGAGTCATGTGCTTCATTCATTATGAGCTTCCTGAGATCACCCTTGGGAACCACAATTCTGTCCTCAAAGAACAAGGTGTCTTTCTCATCAACGCGATATCACTTGTATTTGGGAGTACCCTTAGCAATACCATGTTTCACTTTCTGCACCATAGCATCACTGAGTTGGGCCTCATGGATTTGATCTTCCAAGGTAGGAGCAACTTGAAGGTTTGCAAGAAAGCCTTGCGGAACAACTTGGAGGTTGAGCTTCCTAAATGATTCACAAAGTTCAGGCTGGAACAGTTTGAGAAGGAGACTGTTGCAATATGCCTTTTTGCTCAAGGCATCTGCAATGACATTGGCCTTGCCAGGTGTGTACTCAATGCTTGGATCATACTCTTGGATCATCTCAACCCAACGAGTCTGGCGAAGGTTAAGGTTTGGCTGTGTGAAGATGTATTTCAAGCTCTTGTGATCGGTGAAGATGTTCACTTTTCTGCCCAATAGAAGGTGTCTCCACGTGATCAAGCCATGTACAACTGCTGCTAGCTCGAGATCATGTGTGGGGTAATTATTCTCATTAGGTTTCAACTGAGGAGAAGTGTATGCCACAATCTTCTTGTCTTGCATGAGAACACCACCAAGACCTTGCAATGAAGCATCACAAAAGACTTCATAAGGCTTGGACTCATCCGGAGGAGTAAGAACCGGAGCAGAAATGAGCTTCTCTTTGAGTGTTTTGAATGCCACATCATAATCAGGAGTCCAGGAGTACTTGACATTCTTCTGCAACAGGTTGGAAAGAGGCTTGACAATCTTGGAGAAGTTCTCAACGAACCTTCTGCAATATCTAGCAAGACTAAGGAAGCTTCGGAGTTGCTTGACATTCTACGGGGGTTCCCAGTTGACAATAGCTTCAACTTTCTCGGGGTTCACAGAAATGCCCTCGGCAGAGATAATATGGCCAAGATATAAGACTTTATCCAGCCAGAATTCACATTAAGAGAACTTCACATAGAACTTGTGTTCACGGAGCCTGTCAAGGACCAAACGGAGGTGCTTGGCATGGTCTTCTTCATTCTTGGAGAATACCAAGATATCATCCAGATAGACGAGAACAAATTCATTGGTGTAGGGGTTGAATATGAAGTGCATCATCCTCGAGAAAGTGGGTGGAGCATTTGCAAGGCCGAAAGACATGACCGTGTATTCATAGGAGCCATAGCTTGTTCTGAATGCACTCTTGTGAATATCCTCTTCACGGATACGAATCTGATGGTAACCCATCCGGAGATCGAGCTTCGAGAACACCTTTGCTCCTTTGAGCTGCTCGAACACTTCATTGATATTGGGGAGCGGATACTTGTTCTTTATTGTCTTCTTGTTCATTGGCCAGTAATCAACGCAAAGGCGTTCTGTGCCATCCTTCTTCTTGACAAATAGAACACCACAACCCCAAGGAGAAGTACTAGGCCTGATTAGACCCATACGTTCTTGCTCATCGAGTTGTTTCTTCAGCTCCTTCAACTCATGAGGGGAAAGCTTGTACGGATGCCGACATGCTGGCTCGGTACCGGGCTCGAGTTCAATGACGAATTCAACTTGACGATGGGGAGGCATGCCCGGAAGCTCTTCAGGGAAAACATCTTCATATTCATTAACCACCGAAATCTGAGAAATGGCATTAATCTTGCCCTTGTCATTGAGAGAGAATAGCCTAATTGTGTTATCTCGAGAGGCGGAGATAATCATGTCTTCGTCAGGATGAGTAAGTTTGACTTCCTTATTTGCACAATCAATGTTTGCATCATGCTTGGAGAGCCAATCCATCCCAAAAATAAGATCAATGTCGGAGTTGCCGAGAATAACCGGAGAAACCAGAAAACTGTAATCACCCATGTGAATAAATATATCCGGAGCATACAAGCTAGAATTCATTTGTTTACCCAAAGAAGTAATTGATAACTTCCTTGGTAAAGCCACTTGGCCCACATTGTGCTTGGATGCAAATGGATATGACATGAAAGAATGTGATGCACCAGAATATTCTCGGAATCCCGTGCTCAAGATATTCCGACAAAGGTAAAACTAATCCAGCAAGACCTCCCGGCGTGCCGACACCCTGACAGTAGCCGCGCGTATCTAGTCTCAAGCCACGACCGGATGGGACAAGCTACGGGTGTATACCAGCCCTTGAGTTTCCCCGAGGTGGCCCCGCAGCATGCCCAGTTTGGACCAACACTCATGAGGAGCACTGGCCCGGGTTGTTAATTAAGAACTCGGGTTTGCAACGCCCTATGCAAGTTTTAGTTATTAGGCAAATGTAAAACCAATGTTCGGCCTTGCTGGAAAAGCTTTAGTGCTAAGCGGGTTATCGAGGGTGTCCCATAAACCCCAACCGTGTTAGGGACGCAAAATCAAGGAACATAACACCGGTTTAACGGTTCCTAGGATGGCATGGGTGGAACAAAACACCAAGCAAGAGGCTTAGCCTCCCACCCTTTATCAATATATAGATGATTTAGTTTAACAGATTATATATTGTGATATCCCAACAATAACTTCATCACGAAGCAAGAATCTTCAAATCTTCACCTGCAACTAACAACGCTATAAGAGGGGCTGAGCGATGCTTACGTAGCCAAACAACAGTTTGCAAGGTAGGTGGTTAGACTGTTTCATGGCAACAATAGGAGGGCTGACAAACAGACATAGGCATCGAGGCAATATCTAAAGAGTGAGACATCTAGCATAGGCAAAGATAGTAGTGATATCTGAGTATGGTCATCTTGCATGATGATTCCACGGAGGGATCGTAACCTTGCTCCTCAAACTCAGCCTCGGTAGGAACCTCGTACTCCGAATCAGCTCCCGGCTCTACCCAACACAAGAACACAACAACGACACAATATCAAACACGGTGCAATGCACAATTAACATGATGCAAGTCATAACAAGGGATGCGAGTATGATGTGCGTATGCATGCGGATACTCTTGAGCCTAAGGAGAAGATGATGGAAAATGCCTTATCTTGGGAAACCAAGCAAGCCACTGGATAGAGGGGAAGATTTCGGTTGAAATCGATATAAAGATCACCGGAAACGGACGAGGAAAACAATATTCATGCAAAACTGTAGTTTACAGCAATATGGCATCTTTGGAGCAAGAAATAATTATGCTACATCACTCAAACATGGAGACGAAGGGCATGGATGTGAAATAGACATGATACTTAACAAGCATGAACTTAGAACACACCCAAAAATCTACTGAAACACAATTAACCAAGCATGGCAAGTTGCAATAAATTTACAGAATTCTCAGACTTAGTGAAAATTACAAGGCATGGCAGAATTACAACGGATAGGCATGTTTACAAGCTTGTGCAACTCAACTCAAAGCATGGCTTGTCAAGTTAAGGTAACACACATCAAGAAGACATATTTGAGAAGCTACTCAAAGCAAGAACATGCTTATAGATTGCTTGGAACACTAGCTACACTCATGGCAAAACTGAACTTGTTGATAACATGCTGACAACTACATTTTATAGTCACTTGAGAGCATGAAAACAACGAGTTAGAGCAAGCCATCATGCAATCAAAGGCATGGCAATAACATACATAACATGCTCTTCAAGAATAACCACATGGCTACTTCTACAACATACTAGAACATGTCCCAAACACCATGGCAAAAGTGCAAAAGTTTATCCAGACTTGGCAAAATCTGGGCATGCTGACAGATAAATTTTATAGCCACTTGAGGGCCTCATAATAACAATCTACAACATGGCGTCATGGCAAACAAGTGTATGGATAGCTAGAGCATGACATATACTTCAAGGAACATCCACTGGACAACCTTAAACATGCACAACAAAGCCGGTGGCATCAAGGATACATGTCATAAAAATTACCAGATTCATACTTAGCAGAAATTTATAAACATGATGACATGTTAACAAGCTTGTTGCACTCATATCAAGACATATCATGGCATGAAAATGAATCTATCATGTAGAGCACATACTCAAGAGCAAAACTCATGTTGACACCTAGCTCATATGACACATGGATGAATAAGCACAAGCAAGACAAAACATGATCTCATAACAAGTGCAGAAACTTATCAGCCAAATGCACTTTTGCAACAGAGATAAACATGGCAATATGACACCTAACATGAATGCTACAACAACCATCATGTAGAGCATTTCACAACGAAGATCTGGATATATCATTCACTCCGTTCGGACCAACACGCACAAAGTTATTAGCTCACGAACATGGCAACAAATTTACACACACAAGTTACAGCAACATGCACTCTTGCCGCGAAGATTAAGTCAACAAGATGAACTCTAACATGCATGAAACTGATACTAACATGTAGAGCATGACGAGACGAACATTTCGACATATCATACGCGCAAAACGGAGCTACGAGCACGAAGTTATCACATGGTGAAGGAGGCAACAAATTTACACATCCGGGGACTTAGTGGAAATTTATACCTCCGAAAAAGTCAACGGGATGGATCCGTGCGGGACAGGGAGATATGGCTCGGGGGTGGGCGTTTGGTTGGCGGAACAGGTGGATCTCGTCCACGCGGATCTAGATCCGAGGTGGCTCGCCGGAGCTTGGCCGGAGGCAGTGGCCGGCCGGCGGCGGGGCGAGCCGGCGGGGAGGAGGCGGCGGACGCGGCCAGGGCGGTGCGGGCGGCGGTGGCCGGAGGTGGCGCGGGCGGCGGCGCGGTCGGGATCCGGCGGCGGGGCGAAGTGGGGCGCGGGGGCCGGCTGTTGGGGAACGTAGCATAAATCAAAAAATTTCTATGTCTTCACCAAGATCCAAGTATGGAGACATCTAGCAACGAGTAACTTAGAGTGCATCTACATACCGTTATGAAGATTGCGTGCAGAAGCTTTCAACGAAGCAAGGATGAAGTAGTCGTACTCTTCACGTTCTTCGTCACTGATGATCTAGCGCCGAACGGACGGCACCTCCACGTTCAACACACGTACGGTGCAGCAACGTCACCTCCTTCTTGATCCAGCAAGGGAGGAGGAGAAGTCGTCAGAGATCCGGCAGCACGACGGCGTGATGACGGATGCAGTGGATGTCGCAGCAGGGCTTCGCCGGGCTGCCCTGCGTTGGGAGTATGGGGTGTGACGGGAGGGGGAGAGGCGCCAGGACTCAGGTGCGGCTGCCCTCTCCCCCCACATATATATAGGGGCCAGGGGGGCGCCTGGACCCCCTGCAGATCCAATCTGCAAGGGGGCGGCGGCCAGGGGGGGGGGGTTCCTTGCCCCCCAAGGCAAGTGGAGCCCCCCTCCCCCTTAGGGTTTGAACCCTAGGCACATGGGGAGGTGGGCCCCCAAGTGGTGCGCCAGCCCTAGGGGCTGGACACTTCCCCTTGCGGTCTAGGGGCCCCACCGGGATGGGTGGCCCCACCCGGTGGACCCCCGGGGCCCCTCCGGTGGTCCCGGGACGCTCCCGGTGACCCCCGGAGATCACCCGTTGGCCGAAACTGGACTTCCCATATATCAATCTTTACCTCCGGACCATTCCGGAACTCCTCGTGACGTCCGGGATCTCATCCGGGACTCCGAACAACTTTCGGGTTTCCACATGCATTAATCTCTACGACCCTAGCGTTACCGAACCTTAAGTGTGTAGACCCTACGGGTTCGGGAGACACGTAGACATGACCGAGACCACTCTCCGGTCAATAACCAACAGCGGGATCTAGATACCCATGTTGGTTCCCACGTGCTCCTCGATGATCTTCATCGGATGAACCACTGTGTCAAGGATTCACTCAATCCCGTATGTTATTCCCTTTGTCCGTCGGTACGGTACTTGCCCGAGATTCGATCGTCGGTATTCCCAATACCTTGTTCAATCTCGTTATGGCAAGTCTCTTTACTCGATCCGTAATCCATCATCCCGTGACTAACTACTTAGTCACATTGAGCTCATTATGATGATGTATTACCGAGTGGGCCCAGAGGTACCTCTCCGTCATACGGAGTGACAATATCCCAGTCTCGGTTCGTACCAACTCAACAGACACTTTCGGAGATACCCGATGTGTACCTTTATAGCCACCCAGTTACGTTGTGACGGTTGGCACACCCAAAGCACTCCTACGGTATCCGGGAGTTGTACAACCTCATGGTCTAAGGAATAAATACTTGACACTGAAAAGCTTATGCATTACGAACTATACGATCTCGTGTTATGCTCAAGTTTGGGTCTTGTCCATCACATCATTCTCCTAATGATGTGATCCCTTTATCACTGACATCCTATGTCCATGGTCAGGAAACCGTGACCATCTGTTGATCAACGAGCTGGCTACTAGAGGCCTACCAGGGACTCATTTTGGTCTATGTATTCACACATGTATCGCTGTTTCCGTACAATACAATTCAAGCATGAATAACAGACAATTATCATGAACAAGGAGATATAATAATAATGCTTTTATTATTGCCTCTAGGGCATATCTCCAACAGTCTCCCACTTGCACTAGAGTCAATAATCTAGTTACATTGTGATGAATCGAACACCCATAGAGTTTTGGTGTTGATCATGTTTTGCTCGTGAAAGAGGTTTAGTCAACAGGTCTGCTACATTCAGATCCGTATGCACTTTACAAATATCTATGTCTCCATCCTGAACATAATTCCGGATGGAGTTGAAACGGCGCTTGATGTGCTTGGTCTTCTTGTGAAACCTGGGCTCCTTGGTAATAGCAATAGCACCAGTGTAGTCACAGAAGAGAGTCATCGGGCTTGACGCGCTTGGAATGACTCCTAGGTCGGTGATGAACTCCTTCATCCAGACTCCTTCCTGCGCTGCTTCAGAAGCAGCTATGTACTCCGCTTCACATGTAGATGCTGCCACCACCCTTTGCTTGCAACTGCACCAGCTGACTGCCCCTCCATTCAAAATGTACACGTATCCGGTTTGCGACTTAGAGTCATCCAGATCTGTGTCAAAGCTAGCATCGACGTAACCCTTTACGACGAGCTCTTCATCACCTCCATAAACGAGAAACATATCCTTAGTCCTTTTCAGGTACTTCAGGATGTTCTTGACCGCTGTCCAGTGTTCCGTACCGGGATCACTTTGGTACCTCCCTACCAAACTTATGGCAAGGTTCACATCAGGTCTGGTACACAGCATGGCATACATGATAGAACCTATTGCCGAGGCATAGGGAATGACACTCATCTTTTCTCTATCTTGTGCCGTGGTCGGCGACTGAGTCTTACTCAATCTCATACCTTGCAAAACAGGCAAGAATCCTTTCTTTGACTGATCCATATTGAACTTCTTCAATATCTTGTCAAGGTATGTACTTTGTGAAAGACCAATGAGGCGTCTTGATCTATCTCTATAGATTTTGATGCCTAATATGTAAGCAGCTTCTCCAAGGTCCTTCATTGAAAAACTTTTATTCAAATAGGCCTTTACATTTTCCAAGAATTCTATATCATTTCCCATCAGCAATATGTCATCCACATATAATATGAGAAATGCTACAGATCTCCCACTCACTTTCTTGTAAATACAGGCTTCTCCATAAGTCTGTATAAAGCCAAACGCTTTGATCACCTCATCAAAGCGAATATTCCAACTCCGAGATGCTTGCACCAGCCCGTAAATCGAGCGCTGGAGCTTGCATACTTTGTTAGCGTTCTCTGGATCGACAAAACCTTCCGGTTGCATCATATACAACTCTTCCTTGAGGAAGCCATTAAGGAATGCTGTTTTGACGTCCATTTGCCATATCTCATAATCATAAAATGCGGCAATAGCTAACATGATTCTGACTGACTTTAGCATCGCTACGGGAGAGAAAGTCTCATCGTAGTCAATCCCTTGAACTTGTCGATAACCCTTAGCGACAAGCCGAGCTTTATAGATGGTCACATTACCATCCGCATCTGTCTTCTTCTTAAATATCCATTTGTTTTCTATGGCGTGCCTATCATCAGGCAAGTCCACCAAAGTCCATACTTTGTTTTCATACATGGATTCTATCTCGGATTTCATGGCTCCAAGCCATTTATTGGAATCTGGGCCCGCCATCGCTTCTTCATAGTTCGAAGGTTCACCGTTGTCTAACAACATGATTTCCAGGACAGGGTTGCCGTACCACTCTGGTGCGGAACGTACCCTTGTGGACCTTCGAAGTTCAGTAGTAACTTGATCTGTTTCTTCATGATCATTATCATCAACTTCCTCCCTTGTCGGTGCAGGCACCTCAGGAACAGTTTCCTGCGCTGCACTACTTTCCGGTCCAGGAGGGGTGACTGTCACCTCATCAAGTTCTACTTTCCTCCCACTCACTTCTTTCGAGAGAAACTCTTTCTCCAGAAAGTATCCATTCTTGGCAACAAAGACTTTGCCTTCGGATTTGTGGTAGAAGGCGTACCCAATAGTTTCCTTTGGGTATCCTATGAAGACGCATTTCTCCGATTTGGGTTCGAGCTTTTCAGGTTGAAGTTTCTTGACATAAGCATCGCAACCCCAAACTTTCAGAAACGACAGCTTCGGTTTCTTGCCAAACCAAAGTTCATATGGAGTCGTCTCAACGGATTTTGACGGAGCCCTATTTAAAGTGAATGCGGCAGTCTCTAAAGCATAACCCCAAAAAGATAGCGGTAAATCGGTGAGGGACATCATAGATCGCACCATGTCCAACAGAGTACGATTTCGATGTTCGGACACACCGTTACGTTGAGGTGTTCCGGGCGGTGTCAATTGTGAAACAATTCCACAGCTTCTAAGGTGTGTGCCAAATTCATGACTTAAATATTCACCCCCACGATCCGATCGCAAGAACTTTATTTTTCTGTCACGTTGATTCTCAACCTCATTCTGAAATTCCTTGAACTTTTCAAAGGTCTCAGACTTGTGTTTCATCAAATAGATATACCCATATCTACTCAAGTCATCCGTGAGGGTGAGAACATAACGGTAGCCTCCGCGAGCCTCAACACTCATTGGACCGCACACATCAGTATGTATGATTTCCAACAAGTTGGTTGCTCGCTCCATTGTTCCGGAGAACGGAGTCTTGGTCATCTTGCCCAAGAGGCATGGTTCGCACGTGTCAAATGATTCATAATCAAGAGACTCCAGAAGTCCATCCGAATGGAGCTTCTTCATACGTTTGACACCAATATGACCAAGGCGGCAATGCCACAAGTATGTGGGACTATCGTTATCAACTTTACATCTTTTGGCATCTACACTATGAATATGTGTATTACTACGTTCGAGATTCATCAAAAATAAACCATTGACCAGCGGGGCATGACCATAAAACATATCTCTCAAATAAATAGAACAACCATTATTCTCTGATTTGAAAGAATATCCATCTCGCATAAGACGAGATCCAGAAACAATGTTCATGCTTAAGGCTGGTACTAAATAACAATTATTGAGGTTTAAAACTAATCCCGAGGGTAGATGTAGAGGTAGCGTGCCGACGGTGATCATATCGACCTTGGAACCATTCCCGACGCGCATCGTCACCTCATCCTTTGCCAGTATCCGTTTATTCCGCAGCTCCTGTTTTGAGTTACAAATGTGAGCAACTGCACCGGTATCAAATACCCAGGAGCTACTACGAGTGCTGGTAAGGTACACATCAATAACATGTATATCATATATACCTTTGACGTTGCTAGCCTTCTTGTCTGCTAAGTATTTGGGGCAGTTCCGCTTCCAGTGACCCGTTCCCTTGCAATAAAAGCACTCAGTCTCTGGCTTGGGTCCATACTTTGGCTTCTTCCCGGCAACAGGCTTGCCAGGCGCGGCAACTTGCTTGCCGTCCTTCTTGAAGTTCTTCTTACCCTTGCCTTTCTTGAACTTAGTGGTTTTATTGACCATCAACACTTGATGTTCTTTCTTGATGTCAACCTCCGCTGATTTCAGCATTGAATATACCTCGAGAATGGACTTCTCCATCCCCTGCATATTGAAGTTCAGCACGAAGCTCTTGAAGCTTGGTGGGAGCGACTGGAGGATTCTGTCAACGACCGCTTCATCTGGGAGATTCATTCCCAGCTGAGACAAGCGGTTGTGCAATCCTGAAATCTTGAGGATGTGCTCACTGGCAGAACTGTTCTCCTCCATCTTACAGCTGTAGAATGCGTCGGAGACATCATATCTCTCGACTCGGGCATGAGCTTGGAAAACCATTTTTAGCTCTTCGAACATCTCATATGCTCCATGGTTCTCAAAACGTTTTTGGAGCCCCGATTCTAAACTGTAAAGCATGCCGCACTGAACCAGGGAGTAATCATCACTACGCGACTGCCAGGCGTTCAAAACGTCTTGGGTCGCCGGGAGAGCGGGTGCATCACCTAGCGGTGCTTCTAGGACATATGATCTCTTGGCAGCTATGAGGATAATCCTCAGGTTACGGACCCAATCCGTATAGTTGCTACCATCGTCTTTCAGCTTGGTTTTCTCTAGGAACGCGTTGAAGTTGAGGGAAACTGGAGCGTGGGCCATTTGATCTACAAGAGATATTGTAAAGAATTTAGACTAAGTTCATGATAATTAAGTTCATCTTAATCAAATTTTAATGAACTCCCACTCAGAATGATATCTCTCAAGTCATCCAAGTGATACACGATCCGAATCGAGTAGTCCGTGTCCGATCATCACGTGAGACGGACTAGTCAAAAACGGTGAACATCTTCATGTTGATCGTATCTTCTATATGACTCGTGTTCGACCTTTCGGTCTTCCGTGTTCCGAGGCCATGTATGTACATGCTAGGCTCGTCAAGTGAACCCTAAGTGTATTGCGTGTGTAAATCTGTCTTACACCCGTTGTATGTGAACGTTAGAACCTATCACACCCGATCATCACGTGGTGCTTCGGAACAACGAGCTTTAGCAACGGTGCACAGTTAGGGGAAACACATTACTTGAAATTTTAGTGAGAGATCATCTTATTTACTACCGTCGTTCTAAGTAAACAAGATGCAAAAACATGATAAACATCACATGCAATCAATTATAGTGACATGATATGGCCAATATCATCTTGCTCCTTGGATCTCCATCTTCGGGGCACCATGATCATCTTGTCACCGGCTCGACACCATGATCTTCATCATCATGATCTCCATCATCGTGTCTTGAAGAAGTCGTCACGCCAACTATTACTTCTACTACTATAGCTAACGTTTAGCAACGAAGTAAAGTAATTACATGACGTTATTCAGTGACACGCATGTCATACAATAATAAAGACAACTCCTATGGCTCCTGCCGGTTGTCAAGTTCATCGACATGCAAGTCGTGATTCCCTATTACAAAAACATGATCAATCTCATACATCACATATATCATTCATCACATCTTCGTTCTTGGCCATACCACGTCACAAAACACATGCTGCAAAAACAAGTTAGACGTCCTCTAATTGTTGTTGCAAGTTTTACGTGGCTTCTATAGGATTTCTAGCAAGAACGTTTCTTACCTACGCCAAAACCACAACGTGATTTGTCAACTTCTATTTACCCTTCATAAGGACCCTTTTCATCGAATCCGATCCGACTAAAGTAGGAGAGACAGACACCCGCCAGCCACCTTATGCATCTAGTGCATGTCTGTCGGTGGAACCAGTCTCACGTAAGCGTACGTGTAAGGTCGGTCCGGGCCGCTTCATCCCACAATACCGCCGAATCAAGATTGACTAGTAACGGTAAGAAAGTTGAACAAGATCATACGCCCACAACTGCTTTGTGTTCTACTCGTGCCAAGATGCTACGCATAAAACCTAGGCTCAGATGCCACCGTTGGGGAACGTAGCATAAATCAAAAATTTTCTACGTCTTCACCAAGATCCAAGTATGGAGACATCTAGCAACGAGTAACTTAGAGTGCATCTACATACCGTTATGAAGATTGCGTGCGGAAGCTTTCAACGAAGCAAGGATGAAGTAGTCGTACTCTTCACGTTCTTCGTCACCGATGATCTAGCGCCGAACGGACGGCACCTCCGCGTTCAACACACGTACGGTGCAGCAACGTCACCTCCTTCTTGATCCAGCAAGGGGGGAGGAGAAGTCGTCAGAGATCCGGCAGCACGACGGCGTGATGACGGATGCAGTGGATGTCGCAGCAGGGCTTCGCCGGGCTGCCCTGCATTGGGAGTATGGGGTGTGACGGGAGGGGGAGAGGCGCCAGGACTCAGGTGCGGCTGCCCTCTCCCCCCCCACATATATATAGGGGCCAGGGGGGGCGCCGGGACCCCCTGCAGATCCAATCTGCAAGGGGGCGGCGGCCAGGGGGGGGGAGGGTTCCTTGCCCCCCAAGGCAAGTGGAGCCCCCCTCCCCCTTAGGGTTTGAACCCTAGGCGCATGGGGAGGTGGGCCCCCAAGTGGTGCGCCAGCCCTAGGGGCTGGACACTTCCCCTTGCAGTCTAGGGGCCCCACCGGGATGGGTGGCCCCACCCGGTGGACCCCCGGGGCCCCTCCGGTGGTCCCGGGACGCTCCCGGTGACCCCCGGAGATCACCCGTTGGCCGAAACTGGACTTCCCATATATCAATCTTTACCTCCGGACCATTCCGGAACTCCTCGTGACGTCCGGGATCTCATTCGGGACTCCGAACAACTTTCGGGTTTCCACATGCATTAATCTCTACGACCCTAGCGTTACCGAACCTTAAGTGTGTAGACCCTACGGGTTCGGGAGACACGTAGACATGACCGAGACCACTCTCCGGTCAATAACCAACAGCGGGATCTGGATACCCATGTTGGTTCCCACATGCTCCTCGATGATCTTCATCGGATGAACCACTGTGTCAAGGATTCACTCAATCCCGTATGTTATTCCCTTTGTCCATCGGTACGGTACTTGCCCGAGATTCGATCGTCGGTATTCCCAATACCTTGTTCAATCTCGTTATGGCAAGTCTCTTTACTCGATCCGTAATCCATCATCCCGTGACTAACTACTTAGTCACATTGAGCTCATTATGATGATGTATTACCGAGTGGGCCCAGAGGTACCTCTCCGTCATACAGAGTGACAATATCCCAGTCTCGGTTCGTACCAACTCAACAGACACTTTCGGAGATACCCGATGTGTACCTTTATAGCCACCCAGTTACGTTGTGACGGTTGGCACACCCAAAGCACTCCTACGGTATCCGGGAGTTGTACAACCTCATGGTCTAAGGAATAAATACTTGACACTGAAAAGCTTATGCATTACGAACTATACGATCTCGTGTTATGCTCAAGTTTGGGTCTTGTCCATCACATCATTCTCCTAATGATGTGATCCCGTTATCACTGACATCCTATGTCCATGGTCAGGAAACCGTGACCATCTGTTGATCAATGAGCTGGCTACTAGAGGCCTACCAGGGACTCATTTTGGTCTATGTATTCACACATGTATCGCTGTTTCCGTACAATACAATTCAAGCATGAATAACAGACAATTATCATGAACAAGGAGATATAATAATAATGCTTTTATTATTGCCTCTAGGGCATATCTCCAACACCGGCCTCGGGCCCGGCGGGCCTCGGCGGCGCGCGGCGGTGGGGAGCCCGGCGGGGACACGTGGCGGCAGCGGAGTGGAGGAGGCGGCGGCGGACACGTCCGGCGCGCGGACGGACACGTCCGGCGACGGACAGAGGAGCTCGGGACTTGGGTTTTGCCCGAAATTTCGGGGGAGGGGGCTAATTTATAGATTCTGGGAGCTAGGAAGGTCCAAATGGGGAGCGGTTTTTGCCCACACGTTCACGATCCGACGACCGAGAGGATGGGAGTGGTTGTGCTGAGTTGGTGGGCTTTTGTGGAGGGGGTCTTGGGCCAAAAGAAGAGGAGCTTTTATCCCACTAGGTTAACCGTTGGAGTATCAAACGATCTTCAAACGCGATGAAACTTGACAGGCGGCCTACACATACTAAAACAACAACGCACGACAAGTCTCATCTCATTCCGGGAACGTTACACGGCCACACACGAAAGGACTCGGGGGTGCCACGGGCACGTGTGTGAGTGTCGAAACTCAAAACGGACAACGGGAAGAGACGAGCGGGACCGGGTGCAAGTGACAACACGAATGCAATGCAATGCACATGATAACATGACATGGATGAAATGCACACACGAACGTGACAAAACAAAGAAACCCGAAATGAAAGAAGATCCCTGATTTGAATTGATTAAGACAACGGAGATTATATTGCCATAAATGGAAGGTATCACATATGGGGTGTTACGTTTGTGGGAGACACGGCCATCAGCCGCAGAAGGGATGGATGATGCCACAATAGATGCCCCGATATTGAGGAATAATTCTATCTATTACAGATGTAACGACAGTGCCAAGACTCATACTACTATTGCAGAATAAGAGAGTTGTAGGCTAGATAACATGCCGCAGTAGTAACTCGTTTTTTTGATAATAAGGGCAGATATAGAACAAGATTAAAATCTTTTAGCAAGCATAGGGATATCCAGGACAATATATAACTTGAAATAATAGAAGTATAGCTCTTTCAAACCAACCATTTCTAGCCGCTTTCCTAAAATACTATCTTTCCAGTGTTGGTTAGGCCATCAAGTAAATCACTACTTCAAGTTCCATCGATCAAACAAATATGAACACAACAACAATGCATTAGCTTATTTATAAACACAAATCCAGCAAGGCAATGAAAACAAACCCAACCAGAGAACCTAGAGTTCCCTACAGGAGAAAATACAACATAAAACACATGACGAATTAGCTCATAGACAATTCATCAAACATGACAGGGGAAAGGTAATGAAGAAAAATCTCAGCTTGGGCAAGGTTAGTGGCGTTGTTCTGCTACTGCTAGTAGAGTACCAGCGGGGAGATGATGAAAAGAGGGAGAAAGAGCTCACATTTTCCGCCGTTTTCAACCTGCAACAACTTCAGGATCCCCTCCACCGGACGTCCTTGTGGCGGCTCAGGCACATCAACAAGCCCTGTTCTACTTCTCTAGAGGAGGAGAGAGTCGGCCAAGGAGGAGGGGACGACGCATGGCTGGAGGTTGGCTAGAAGAGAGCCGCCTTGGACCTGGGCGACGAAGGAAGGAGGCGTCGGTGCAGCACCAGCGTCGCGCAGGTCGCCGCCGCCCAGACCTTTCACCACCGCCTGCTGGTCCTCCAGATCGTGCCCGGCCGCGGGGCGGCCAGATCTGCACGCGGACGCCACAAGCAAAGCAGACTGGAGAAGGCGGTGCATAGTGTAACCAGAGCCATGGAGACGCGGGCATAGCAGGGCGGGCTGAGTCGTGGGCGGAGCAGGGACGATTGAGTCACAGGCGGCGGCGGCGTTTCTGGAGGAGAGGAGAGGAAGAAGGCTGCGTATGAAGGAAGGCAAAAGGAAGATATTCTGCTATGACCCCCGATCTCCTTTTCCCACCCAATCGCTAATTGCACTTTTTTTCGTACCTCTGATGACGTGGACGTCGCCAGGATGCGCCCTTTGCGCGATTGTTAATGGGTTTAATGCACAAAATAATTTGTTCCATGAGCGCGCATATATACAGTTGGTGGAAGGATTGACTAGCTTTTGACTATCCGTGCATGCAAAAGAATAGTAAAATATTCTAGTGGATTAAATTAATCATTAGAATAGTGATACGTATTAGCACAACTTCCATTAAGACATGATGCATTTTTAGAATGCATCTAGAGACCAGAACTTGAAGATGCCAGCAGCGAAGTACCTTCGAGCGGCTGCCCGGCTATATGCGGACCATGTGGTAGCAACTGTACACTTTTATTGAGTAGATTTTTCAGAAAAATAAATAGAATTGTGGAGCAGCTATTGGGTCGGGCCAATCGTAATTGGCCTACCGGCTATTGCGCTTGCACTACAAACCAAGATACGTATAGATCGGTTACTTTGGTGAATTCGGTTTGTTAGCAATCGAAACCGAACACAACACCGAACACCGATTAGTGGTCAGCTTTCACACCGAACTGCAAAACCAAACACCGATGAACCGACAAGTCGGTTAAAAAGGTTCGGTTTGGTTTGGTTTTCCGGTTTAAGTTTTCAAGTGCCCACCCCTAACGGGCGCATGAGCCTTCTCCCACTTGTTTCCCGTGACTTTTCGGTTATCCTTCGGCATGATGTATGATACGTCTCCAACGTATCTATAATTTTTATTGTTCCATGCTATTATTTATGAAGTCTTAGATGTTTAATGGGCTTTATCATTCACTTTTATATCATTTTTGGGACTAACCTACTAACCCAAAGGCCGAGTCCAGATTGCTGTTTTTTTGCCTATTTCAGGGTTTTGCAGAAAAGGAATATCAAACGGAGTCCAAACGGAATGAAACCTTCGCAGGATATTTTTTGGAGGAAATCATGCAAGATAGACTTCAGGGCCAAGCCAGAGGACAGGGGGCCCATCCTCGAGGGTGGGGGGCGCGCCCCCTGCCTCGAGGGCAGCCCCTGTGGCCCCTGGTGCCCCTCTTCTTCCTATATATACCTACGTACCCCAGAAACTCCGTACGCAAAGAGAAAACCATAATTCCACCGCCGTAGCTGCTGTTCCTGTGGAGATCCCATCTTGGAGCCTGTTCCGGGAGGGGGATCCATCACGGGGGCCTTCATCATCATCATCATCGCCCTCACCATGAGTTGTGAGTAGTTTACCATAGACCTTAGGGTCCATAGCTAGTATCTAGATGGCTTCTTCTCTCTCTCCGGATCTCAATACAAAGTTCTCCTCGGTCTTCGAGGAGATCTATTTGATGTAATCTCTTTTTGCGGTGTGGTTGTCGAGATCCGATGAATTGTGAGTTTATGATCAAGGTTATCTATGAAAGATATTTGGTTCTTCTCTGAACTTTTTATGTGTGCTCATAATATCCTTGCAAGTCTCTTCGAATTATTGGTTTGGTTTGGCCTACTAGATCTATAGTTCTTGCAATGGGAGAAGTGCTTGGCTTTGGGTTCAATCTTGCGGTGTCCTTTTCCAGTGATAGTAGGGGCAGCAAGACACGTATTGTATTGTTGCCATCGAGGATAAAAAGATGGGGTTTTCATCATATTGCTTGAGTTTATCCCTCTACATCATGTCATCTTGCTTAAGGCGTTACTCTGTTCGTATGAACTCAATACACTAGATGTATGCTGGATAGCGGTCGATGTGTGGAGTAATAGTAGTAGATGCAGGCAGGAGTCGGTCTACTTGTCTCAGACGTGATGCCTATATACAATGATAATGCCTAGATAGTCTCATAATTATTCGCTTTTCTATCAATTGCTCGACAGTAATTTGTTTACCCGCCGTAGAATACCGATATCATGAGAGAAGCCACTAGAGAAAACTATGGCCCCCGGGTCTATCTCTATCATATTACTTTCCCGTTAATTTCTTTTGCCGTTGTTTATTTTCTGTTTTATTAAACCAAAAATATCAAAAATATAAACTATCATCTCTATCAGATCTCACTCTCATAAGTGACCGTAAAGGGATTGACAACCCCTTACCGCGTTGGCTGCGAAGTTCTTATTTGTTTGTGCAGGTGCGAGGGACTGGCGCGTGGTCTCCTACTGGATTGTTTCCTTGGTTCTAAAAAACCGAGGGAAATACGTACGCTACTGTGCTGCATCCCCCTTTCCTCTTCGAGGGAATACAACGCAAGCTCAAGAGGTAGCAAGAAGAATTTTTGGCACCATTGTCGGGGAGGCTTACGCAAAAGTCATATACCAAGTACCTATCACAAACCCTTATCCTTCGCATTATATTTATTTGCCTCTCATTTTCCTCTCCCCCACTTCACCTTTGCCGTTTTATTCGCCCTTCTTCCGCCGTGTGTTTCTCATTCGCTTGCTTCTTGTTTGCTTGTGTGTGTTGGATTGCTTGCTTGTCTTTATGGCTCTCCCTTCTAGTGGTGACCCTCACCTCAAGAGGCCGGAGGAGATTGAAAACAATGTTAGACATTTTATGACTATACAATTTGAGCATAATGACTTCTTCAGAAGTGAGCTTAAAGAACAGAAAAAGTTTATGGAGTATATGAATAAAGACCTTGATGATATGACCAAGGAATTTTATGGCTCGAAATCTCAGTTTTCTCATCTTGAGAACTTAATTGCCCAAATTTCGGATAAACAGTCCACCTTGATTAATAAGATGGCTGCTAAACTGGAAGAGCATGAAAATAAAGATGAAGATCTGAAAGTTATTGATGTGTCTCCTATTAGATCCTTGTTTGCTAGATTTAATCTTGATGAAAATAGGATTGGAGATGATTCTGCTTTAAGGTGTCCCAATAATTCAGAGTTTTTAGATCTTGATGCTAAAATTGCTAAAAGTGGGATCGAAGAGATTAAAACTTTGCATAGTGATGAACCCACTACTTTTGATTTCAAGGGATTCAATTATGATAATTGCTCTTTGATTGATTGTATTTCCTTGACGCAATCCGTGCTAAATTCTCCGCATGCTTATAGTCAAAATAAAGCTTTCACTAAACATATAGTTGATGCTCTCATGCAATCTTACGAAGAAAAACTTGAGTTGGAAGTCTCTATACCTAGAAAGCTTTATGATGAATGGGAACCTACTATCAAAATAAAAATGAAAGATCATGAATGCTATGCTTTGTGTGATTTGGGTGCTAGT
Source organism: Secale cereale (assembly GCA_902687465.1). NCBI lineage: Eukaryota > Viridiplantae > Streptophyta > Magnoliopsida > Poales > Poaceae > Secale > Secale cereale. Next base: position 193,598,676 of record LR738713.1, read on the forward strand.
GTTTCCACTATCCCAAAAACAGTGTGTGATTTGCTAGGGTTCCATGAGTTTGATGATTGTTCTTTAAGTTTGCATCTCGCGGATTCTACTATTAAGAAGCCTATGGGAAGAATTAATGGTGTCCTTATTGTTGCCAATAGGAATTATGTGCCCGTAGATTTCATTGTTCTTGATATAGATTGCAATCCTTCATGTCCTATTATTCTTGGTAGACCTTTCCTTAGAATGATTGGTGCAATTATTGATATGAAGGAAGGAAATATTAGATTCCAATTTCCGTTAAGGAAAGGCATAGAACACTTTCATAGAAATAAAATCAAATTACCATATGAATCTATCATGAGAGCCACTTATGGATTTCCTTCCAAAGATGGCAATACCTAGATCTATCTTGTATCGTGCCTAGCTAGGGGCGTAAAACGATAGCGCTTGGTGGGAGGCAACCCAATTTTTTGTTTTTTTGTTTTTGTTGCTGTTAGGGAATAAATATTGCATCTAGCCTCTGATTAGATGTGTTTTTATGTTTTGTTTAGTGTTTGTGCCAAGTAGAACCTTTGGTAAGACTTGTGTGAAGTTTATTTGATCTTGCTGTGAAAAACAGAATCATTAGCGCTCGCTAAACTAGTCTTAAGATTTTACTGGAGCATGATTTTTAGTTGATTCTTTTTGCTGCTGATTGGTAGACAAATTGCGCAAATTTACCAATTTGGTTTGAATTTTTTGGAGTTCCATAAGTAGGAGAACCCAGCAGATTACTACAGACTGTTCTGTTTTTGACAGATTCTGTTTTTCGTGTGTTGTTTGCTTATTCCGATGCATCTATGAGTAATATTGGAGGATATGAACCATAGAGAACTTGGAGTACAGTAGGTTTAACACAAATATAAACAATGAATGAATTCCTTGCTGTACCTTTGAGTGGTGGTTTGCTTGCTCTTACTAACGGAGCTCACGAGAATTTTTGTCTAAGTTTTGTGTTGTGAAGTTTTCAAGTTTTGAGTATTGCTTTGATGGACTATGGAACAAGGAGTAGAAAATGCCTAAGCTTGGGGATGCCCATGGTACCCCAAGTAAATTCAAGATAATCAAAAGCCTAAGCTTGGGGATGCCCCGGGAAGGCATCCCCTCTTTCATCTTCATCCATCGGTAACTATACTTGAAGCTATATTTTTATTCGCAACATGTTATGTGTTTTGCTTGGAGCGTCTTGTATAATTTGAGTCTTTGCTTGTTAGTTTGCCACAATCATCCTTGCTGGACACACCTATTTTAAAGAGTTAAATATGGCCTAGAAATTATTAGAACACTCTATGTGCTTCACTTAAATCTTTTGAGTTGAATAGTTTTTGCTCTAGTGCTTCACTTATATCTTTTAGAGCACGGTGTTGGTAATATTTTGTAGAAATTGTTGAACTCTCATGCTTCACTTAGATCTATTTGAGAGTCTATTAAAACAACATGGTAAAGTGTTTAGGCTAAAGAAACTAGTATTCACATGATAAACATCCAATGTTAATGTAGTAAAAAAATTCACATCAAGTGCATTGAGTAGAAAGAGATGTTGGATGCTTGATAATTGTTTTGAAGCACGAGGATAGTGATATTAGAGTCATGCTAGTGGATTAATTATAAAATTGAGAAATATTTCTGTTAAGGTCGGTGATTCCCGTAGCATGCACGTATGGTGAACCGTTGTGTGACTAAGTTAAAGCATGAGGTATTTGTAGAGTGTCAACCTTTGTGCGGAGGTCGGGGGCACGCGATGGTTAACTCCTACCAACCTCCCCCTAGGGGCATGCGTTGATTGCTTTGTTTTGATGACTCGTAGATTTTTGCAATAAGTATATGAGTTCTTCTGACTAATGTTGAGTCCATGGATTATACGAACTCTCACCCTTCCACCATTGCTAGCCTCTCTTGTACCGCGCAACTTTCGCCGGTGCCATAAACCCACTATATATCCTTCCTCAAAACAGCCACCATATTGTTCCTCAAAACAGCTACCATACCTACCTATCATGTCATTTCCATAGCCATTCGAGATATATTGCCATGCAACTTTCCACCGTTCCGTTTAGATGACACGCATCATATTGTCATATAGCCATTGCATGATCATGTAGTTGACATCGTATTTGCGGCAAGGCCACCATGCATAATTTTTATACATGTCACTCTTGTTTCATTGCACATACCGGTACACCGCCGGAGGCATTCATATAGAGTCATACTTTGTTGTTGTAGTATCGAGTTGTAATCTTGTGTTGTAATGAAAGTGTGATGATCATCATTTATAGAGCATTGTCCCATGGGAGGAAAGGCTGAATCTATAAAGCCCCTCCGTAAAAAAAAAGAAAAAAAGAAAAAAGAAAAAAAAAGGCTAAAGGAAAAAAGAAAGGCCCAAAAAAAAGAAAAAAAAGAAAAGAAAAAAAATGGACAATTGCTACTATCTTTTTCCACACTTGTGAATCAAAGTAGCACCATGTTCTTCATTGTAGAGAGTCTCATGCTTAGTCACTTTCATATACTAGTGGGAATTTTTGTTATAGAACTTGGCTCGTATATTCCAACGATGGGCTTCCTCAAATGCCCTAGGTCTTCGTGAGCAAGCAAGTTGGATGCACACCCACTAGTTTCTTTTGTTGAGCTTTCATTCATATTTAGCTCTAGTGCATCCGTTGCATGGCAATCCTTACTCACATTGATATCTATTGATGGGCATCTCCATAGCCCGTTGATACGCCTAGTCGATGTGAGACTATCTCCCTCTTTTTGTCTTCTCCACAACCACCTCTATTCCACCCATAGTGCTATATCCATCGCTCATGCTTATGTATTGCGTGAAAGTTGAAATGTTTGAAAAGATAGAGCATGAAAACAACTGCTTGGCTGAAATTGGGGTTGTGCATGGTATAAATATTTTGTGTGATAGCAAGGGAGCATAGCAACCACTATATGATTTTGTAGGGATAACTTTCTTTAGCCATAGTATTTTGAGAAGACGTGGTTGATTTGTTAGTACTGCTTGAAGTATTGTTATTTCTTATGTCAATATAGACTTTTATCTTGAATCTTTCAGATCTGAACATTCATGCAACAATTAAGAGAATTACATTGAAAAACTATATTGGTTAGCATTCCACATAAAAAATTCTTTCTTTATCATTTACCTACTCGAGGACGAGCAGGAACTAAGCTTGGGGATGCTTGATACGTCTCCAACGTATCTATAATTTTTGATTGTTCCATGCTATTATTTATGAAGTCTTAGATGTTTAATGGGGTTTATCATTCACTTTTATATCATTTTTGGGACTAACCTACTAACCCAAAGGCCCAGTCCAGATTGCTGTTTTTTTGCCTATTTCAGGGTTTTGCAGAAACGGAATATCAAACGGAGTCCAAACGGAATGAAACCTTCGCATGAGATATTTTTGGAGGAAATCACGCAAGATAGACTTCGGGGCCAAGCCAGAGGACAGGGGGCCCATCCTCGAGGGTGGGGGGCGCACCCCCCTTCCCAGGGCGTGCCCCCCTGCCTCGAGGGCAGCCCCTGTGGCCCCTGGTGCCCCTCTTCTTCCTATATATACCTACGTACCCCAGAAACTCCGTACGCAGAGAGAAAACCCTAATTCCACCGCCGTAGCTGCTGTTCCCGTGGAGATCCCATCTTGGAGCCTGTTCCGGGAAGGGGATCCATCACGGAGGCCTTCATCATCATCATCATCATCACCACCCTCACCATGAGTTGTGAGTAGTTTACCACAGACCTTCGGGTCCATAGCTAGTATCTAGATGGCTTCTTCTCTCTCTCTGGATCTCAATACAAAGTTATCCTCGGTCTTCGAGGAGATCTATTCGATGTAATCTCTTTTTGCGATGTGTTTGTCGAGATCCGATGCATTGTCAGTTTATGATCAAGGTTATCTATGAAAGATATTTGGTTCTTCTCTGAACTTTTTATGTGTGCTCATAATATCCTTGCAAGTCTTTTCGAATTATTGGTTTGGTTTGGCCTACTAGATCTATAGTTCTTGCAATGGGAGAAGTGCTTTGCTTTGGGTTCAATCTTGCGGTGTCCTTTCCCAGTGACAGTAGGGGCAGCAAGGTACGTATTGTATTGTTGCCATCGAGGATAAAAAGATGGGGTTTTCATCATATTGCTTGAGTTTATCCCTCTACATCATGTCATCTTGCTTAAGGCGTTACTCTGTTCGTATGAACTCAATACACTAGATGCATGCTGGATAGTGGTCGATGTGTGGAGTAATAGTAGTAGATGCAGGCAGGAGTCGGTCTACTTGTCTCGGACGTGATGCCTATATACAATGATCATGCCTAGATAGTCTCATAATTATTCGCTTTTCTATCAATTGCTCGACAACAATTTGTTTACCCGCCGTAGAATACCGCTATCATGAGAGAAGCCACTAGAGAAAACTATGCCCCCCGGGTCTATCTCTATCATATTACTTTCCCGTTAATTTCTTTTACCGTTATTACTTTCTGTTTTATTAAACCAAAAATACAAACTATCATCTCTATCAGATCTCACTCTCGTAAGTGACCGTAAAGGGATTGACAACCCCTTATCGTGTTGGCTGCGGAGTTCTTATTTGTTTTTGTAGGTGCAAGGGACTGGCGCGTGGTCTCCTACTGGATTGATACCTTGGTTCTCAAAAACTGAGGGAAATACTTACGCTACTATGCTACATCTCCCTTTCCTCTTTGAGGGAATACAACGCAAGCTCAAGAGGTAGCAATGTATTTTCCATTCATCACGACAACATCGTCATCTTCGTCGTCCAACCAAATTGACTGGTTCGAGCTTGAGCCATCATTCCTCTCCTTGACGGACTTGAGTTCGGCCACAAGTTGATTCCACTTCGGTTTGCCATTCAATAGAACCAAACAATGGCTAAAAACAAATGGCTTCTTCTCCACCTCGTGATATAAAGTGGTTGCCACCGCCGACTAGCAAACAACATATGTATGAGCACCAGAATGCAAACACAAAAAGTATATGCTAATGGACGGCAATATGAAGCAATCAAGCTTACGAGAGTTGCGACTCCCATCCTAGTTTGAGGGCGTTTGGTCACTTGCGAGTAGTAGCCGACGTACTTCTTCACTTCCGCTTGAATGACCCCAACGATGTTGGAGAGATCCTATGTTGGAGAGATCCCACATTGCGGGTGGACACGATAGGATGTGTATGCACATACTCCTTTTGCTCATGATATTCCTTCCAAATCTTCGTCCAATATGATTTCCCCTTTTGCTCGGTGCCGCATATCGGATCCATTGTTGTGGCCAACCAAGCTTTGACCAACAAAATGTCCTCAAATCCTGAGAATGCCGGACCTCTTGCCTTCGGCACCTTCATCTTCCTCTTCTTCTTGCCTGGATTTGGATCGGATGTCGTCCCAACTTCAAATGCGGTGGTGGCCTCCAATTCATACTCCCTTTCGGTCGGTTCTTCATTGTCATTGATCATGTTGGAAAAGATCGCCTCCTACATGATTGTGCTTTGCAAGCATTCATCATGTGTGAAATGACTAGTGATCTATGCTAAAATATGATCGGACAGGAGCAAAGAAAATGCACCGAGTCTTGTTCGATCATTCCGTCGAACAAGGGCAGTCCGGGCTCTGCCAGTGCCCGTGCTCATCCGCGCCCAGACGAGCTGCGGCGAGGCACACACGTCCATCACCGACATCTGCCCACAGCTCTCTAGAATGGCCCAGTCGATGGTCGCCTCATCCTCTGTCCCAATGGGGTCGGACAGCGTAAACCTCGTCAGCGCTCGAAGGGAAGAAGTGCGGGGATCCGGGTGCGACGGTGACAATTGTTCCACCATGTCCGAACCTCCCTGCGACGCTGCCGCTGCCTCCCTCTCTCATTGCCGGCGTCACACACACCTTGCGGGTGATGTTCTCTGCTTTGCAAGTTGCAGCCGATGAGTTGACCGCACCGACAGACGAGGCGGACTGCGTCTCCATCGCGGTGGTGTGGGTCGGGCTGGACGACATCTCCAGCGGTGGATCGGGACCGGTGATGCGGATTGGGAGCAAGGGTGAAGGACAGAGAGGGCCCGCGCGGGAAATGCTGGAGGGCAGCGGGAGGAGGAGGAGGAGGAGGAGGAAGGGTTTGGTGGATTCGGTGCAATTTGGCAAGGGGTCGGCCTGTAGGGTTCGATGTGGTGGGCGTGCCTGGGCGCCCCCATATCCGCTCCATATTTGGGATGGATATTGTAAGTGCATCTAGTGCCACCCCTAGTTGGTTTTGGAGTATTGACGACAAACGTGGTTGAGGGACTAATGTGTTTGTGAGAATTGTAGGATAACACAGGTAGAAGTCCTTCATTGATTCGGTTTACCTACCAGATATATCCGTCATTTCGGTTTTAAGAAATTCTCACCGAAATAAGGACACAAAATTTAGACACCGAACCATATTAACCAAAATATATCGGTTCGGTTTGTCCGGTTAACCATAAAACCGAATTACATGCACCCAACAGTCAAAGTGTCATGACTAATGAGAAGGGGTGAGCTCTGTACAGAATGCACAAAATAATTTGTTCCATGAGAGGGCATATATACAGTTGTTGGAAGTATTCACTAGCTTTTGACTAGCCGTGCATGCAAAAAAAATATTCTAGTGGATTACATTAATCATTGGCATAGTGATACGTATTAGCACTACATACATTAAGAGATGATCCATTTTTAGAATGCATCAAGAGACCAGAACTTGAAGATGCCAGCAGCGAAGTACCTTTGAGCGGCCGACCGGCTAGATGCGAACCATGTGGTAGCAACTGTACACTTTTACTGAGTAGTTTTTTCAGAAAATAAATACTATTATGGACCAGCTATTGGGTTGGGCCAATCATGATTGGCCTACCAGTTGTCGCGCTTGCACTACAAACCAAGATACATACATATCAGTTACTTTGGTGAATTTGGTTTGTTAGCGATCGAAACCGGACACAGCACCGAACACCGATTATTTGTCAGCTTTCACACTGAACCGCAAAACCAAACACCAAATAAACTGACAAGTCGGTTAATAAGGTTTGGTTTGTTCGGTTTTCGGTTTCAAAGTGCCCACCCTAACGGGCGGCATGGGCCTTCTCCCACTTGTTTCCCATGACTTGTCGGTTATCCTTCAACACGATGCCTTTTTTATTCGTCATAACAACATCGTCATCTTCATCGTCCAACCCAATTGATTGGTTCAATCTTGAGCCATCATTCCTCTCCTTGCCGGACTTGAGCTCATCGACAAGTTGATTCCACTACGGCTTGCCATTCAAGAGGACCAAACAATGGCTAAAAATAAATGGCTTCTTCTCCACCTCGTGATATAGAGTGTCCGCCACCGCCGACTAGCAAACAACATATGTATGAGCACCAGAATGCAAACACAAATAGCATATGCAAATGGACGACAATATGAAGCAATCGAGCTTACGAGAGTTGCGACTCCCATCCCACTTTGAGAGCGTTTGGTCACTTGCGAGTAGTAGCCGACGTATTTTTTCACTTCCGCTTGAATGATCCCCAACGATGTTGGAGAGATGCCACATTGCGAGTGGACACAATAGGATGCAGCTGCACATACTCCTTTTGCTCGTGATACTTCTTTCAAATCTTCGTCCAATATGCGTTCCCCTTTTGCTCGATGCCGCATATCGGATCCATTGTTGTGGCTAACCAAGCTTTGACCAACAAAATGTCCTCAAATCTTGAGAAGGTCGGACCTCTTGCGTTCAGCGTCTTCGTCCGCCTCTTCTTCTTGCTCGGTTAGGGATCAGATGTCGTCCCAACTTCAAATGCGGTGGTGGCCTCCAATTCATACTCCATTTCGGTCGAATCTTCATTGTCATTGATCATGTTGGAAAAGATCACCTCCTACATGATTGTGGCTTGCAAGCATTCATCATGTGCGAAATGAACTGGTGATCTATGCTAAAATATGATCGGACATGAGCAAAGAAAATGCACCGAGTCTTGTTCGTTCATTCTGTCGAACATGTCGAGGGCAACCCGGGCACTGCCAGTGCCCGTGTTCATCCGCTCCCAGATGAGTTGCGGCGAGGCACACACGTCCATCGCCGACATCTGCGTGTGCGGAAAGCTCTTCGGAATGGCCCTGCCGATGGTCGCATCATTCTGTGTCCCAATGGGGTCGGACAGTGTAAACCTCGTTGGCACTCGGATGAAGGAATGCGGGGAACCGGGTGCGACGGAGACATCTGCTCCACCATGCCTGAACCTCCCTGCGATGCTGCTGATGCCTCCCTTTCTTGCTGCGGGCATCACCATAACTTGCGGGTGAAATTCTCCGCCTTGCAAGTCACAGCCGACGGACGAGGCAGACTGCGTCTCCGTCACGGCTGTGTGGGTCAGGCTGGACGACATCTTCAGAGGTGGATCGGGACCGGTGATGCGGATTGGGAGCAAGGGTGGAGGACGGAGAGGGCCTGGGCACGGGAAAGGTTGGAGGGCGGCGGGAGGAGGAGGAAGGGTTTGGTGGATTTGGTGCAATTTGGCAAGGGGTCGGCCTGTCGGGTCCAACATGGCGGGCGTGCCTGGGCGCCCCCATATCCGCCCCATATTTGGGTCGGATATTGTAAGTGCATCTAGTTCCACCCTAGTTGGTTTTGGAGTATTCACAACAAACGTGGTTGAGGGACTAATGTGTTTTTGAGAATTGCAGGATAACACAGGTAGAAGCCCCTCATTGATTCTGTTTACCTACATGAGATGACCCCTAAAAATGTATGAGGACATTGAAGACTATGGTTGTTCATGAAGACATTCATGTCGAAGACAATGACATGTGAAGACATTCATTTGAAGACAATAGAGCACGAAGACATTTTTTCGTAGTTTCAATTAATTCTTTCTTGAGTCATAGGAACCACTGAACTGTCAAGTGGGGTCCAAGTGAACAAAGTCAGAAAACTGATGTGATGCTCAATGATGTGTACTACACAACATTCTTCTTGTAGACTCGTGTTGGGCCTCCAAGCGCAGAGTTTTGTTGGACAATAGCAAATTTCCCTCAAGTGGATGACCTAAGGTTTACAATCCGTGGGAGAGTAGGATGAAGATAGTCTCTCTCAAACAACCCTGCAACCAAATAACAAAGAGTCTCTTATGTCCGCAACACATCCAATAAATGGTAAATTGTATAGGTGCACCCGGATTACAATGAATGCGCATTAAGTCGCCATCAGCCAAGGGCCACTGAGTATTTAACTCTAGATTTACTTGTCAACAGACAAGATCTTGTGATTGTTTTCATACCAGATTATATTATTCAAATCTTTAATAGCCAAACATGGCTGGATTTTTTATGGTTGTCATAACCAGTATTCAATGATTGAGGTTTTCCAACCGGGTTATATTATTCAAATCTTAAATAGCCAACATGGCTGGATTTTTATTATGGTTATCAATAACCAGTATTATGATAGAGGTTTTCAAGGCCACCTCAGAGTAATGTCTATTATTTCTTCATCCAAAAATACCAGCTCACAATAGAGAGCATGGTTCAATATTGATATGCAAGGCTTTCAGCAACATCATCTGGACAATTGATATGGTTTTATTTACAATGGAAGGAATAGTCCTGAGTCGCTGTAGGCATACGACCCGACACTTGGGGGCTACATTATTCAAATCAAGATTACATCAAGTATGCGAGTCCCATGTCGCTGCAGGCATGCACCATGGCACTTGGGGGCTAATGCAAGGTCATTTTTAACTTGCCTCATTGAACCCGGCCCATCACATGGTGATGAGAGGGCCCTTAGGGGCTACTAATTGCTCCTGTCAAAGTCTATATAATCAGATATGCAGAAGTCCCTCCTCATTATTGCATAATGACCCGACCCTTGGGGGCTTCATTGGTTGAACTTTTATAAAGCATAAGACAATTATCAAGTCCCAGGTTGCTGCAGGTAAGACAAACCGACACTTGGGGGCTACATTTATATTGAGGCAAGTCTCAAAACCCTCACTACGTTCATCTCTTAATACTTGTGGGCTACATGCGATATGCATATAAGGGAGGAACATCTTCAAGTTCTCAGTTTTGAGTAAACCAGGGATCACATTCTCAGTTTTGGCCCGAATAACTCTGGAAGATCAATTACATGACCCTGTGTTAGCAACAATCATGACCCGGCATTATCAATTATAACCTAGCAATTTCGGCGATCACAACTCGCCAAGCTCTACATCTTCAGACTGGCGGATCATGAGATGAATATCTTGAGTCTAATATTTTGTCAAGCCGGAGCATTAGAAGCCTACTCAAAATGGATTGTTTTTTCCTCAATATTTTTCTACGAGAAACCAATGTCAGCAAATTGATTTTGAAGCTGGCCTATTGGCCCGGACTTTTTAGAAGAAGCGCCTGGATTTTTGCATTGGCAAAGTTTGACTCGGTCGGGTATATTTTAGAGAAGGAAATGGCAAGGACTTAAGGATGATCAGATGTCGGCTCAGAAAAACGTTTAACCCGGAGCACAACCTGTCATCTTGGTTCTTGTGTTTATTTTGCAGGATCAATTTAACATGGATAAATCTGAATTAAACTGGGGCCTAATGTCGGGGATATACCTCGCGGTATAACCCGACCTAGAGTACGACCCGCCCGGATATGGTGACTCACCAATGACCCGGTTGATACTTGGCGATTCACTTGTGACCCACCTGAAGCTCGGTGACTCATTAGTGACCCGATGGGTGGTTCAGACGAGCGACAAGACCCAACGGCCCAAAAGGCGGCTCGTGGAAAGGCCGGCTCATATTATGGTGGGTCGTCTTAAGAGGAAAGGCATGAGGAATATTTCCCTTACAAGGAAGCAAGATCCGGACTTGTATATGGCTTTTAAGAGAATATAGACTAGTCCTAATCCTACTAGGACTCCACATGTAACCCACACCTCCAACTTATATAAGGAGGAGCAGGGCACCCAAAGAGGGAGAGTTTTTAGACAGACAAGTCTAGACAATATCTAAGTAGATGCTCTCGAGGTAGAGGTAGCGAAACACCGCCCTTGTAACCAAGATCATCATCATCATCAATATCAATGAAGCAGGATGTAGGCTTTTACCTCCACCACGAGGGGCTGAACCTGGGTAAAATCTCGCGTCTCTCGTCCCAATCAACCCTGTTCAAGCTACTACCAAGTTGCGTTGGCCTCACGACAAAGTCCTCACACTAGGACATCTGTCCGTGACAAAACCACGACACTAACCCTATTGTCATTGACGAGTCATTTGACTCGAACTATATACTTTTCAATAATGAGATCGATGAAGTGATTTCCAAGTTTATTGGAACTAACTACAGGAATGGGTCACCTATGAAGAAGATCTGGGTTTCGAAAAGTCTTCTTGAAAAACTTCATGTTCATGTCATCATGACACCACCCAGGAAGAAGACAAACCCAGACCAAAGGCTTCATATGGCCCAAAGGCTTCATACAGACAGAGGACCTCATCTGGTCACCCTAACGCCAATGTTTTACAGGGAAACTATCATCAGACTCATGAATATGAGCATGTTTCTTCGCACCCCTATGCTCACAAAACAAATATTTTTTCTGCATATTCTTATGAGTACCTCCTTGTAGCGACTACGATCCGAATGGACCGAAGTCTCTGTGTTCTGTGTCATCCCTGGATCGGTAATGCCGACACACACAGTACTCGAAGGATTTATAACAGAGTGGCAATCACACACTTATTACATCGAATGTCTCAAATGAGAACTTATTCAAAATCTATGGCTTAAGACCATCTAACAAAATAACAGCGGAAGGCTTGGAAGATAAGTGAGTCCATCAACTCCAACGGCATAGCTGAGTGCATGACAAACGACCTAGCACGTCTTATACCTCGTCTGAAAAGTCTGCAACGTAATATGTTGCAACCCGAAAACGGCCAGCACATGGAATATGCTGGCAAGATAACACAGAGAATGCAAGTAACAGAATAAAGGCTAACACTATATGCATATTTGGCTGGTGGAGGCTCTATGGTTAAAGTTTTTGCGTAAACCCAATTTTTCCCTACAACAAAGGAATAAATTTTATTTTAACTATCATGTTGGTTGAAAATCATTGAGAAGGTACCCCCTTACTCAACCCCAAATAAAAAGTTCATCATTAACCCAACAAATTAAATTATAGAGTGATGAGATCAACCAATAATTCAAGTACCAGATACTCAAGATGTCCATAACCGGGGACACGGCTAATCATGATCAATTTGTACACTCTGCAGAGGTTTGTGCACTTTTCCCACAAGACTCGATCGCCTCCGTTTGGTTTCTCGCACTGCATGGTGTTTGAGAAACGGATGACCAAGACACAGTCTTTCCGAAGAGGTCCCCTTAACCGGATAGATAGGCCGGTACACCTACAATCCCTCTACACCTGCTAGCCCATCACGGAAAGGTTTCCCACAACTTACTCAACTATGCCAGAGCCCATATTGGCATGTGGCTGCACACGGAAGTTTCTAGCATGAATAGTTTTATGATCCCTTTGAGCCTGGGTGGCATTCCATAGGACAAATCACACGGAACCCCGGGATTTCCTAGGACAACACTGGGTTCCCCAGGTGCCCTGCAACCAATCCACCCAGATGTGTATTCAAGTAGCCACCTTAAGTTGAAACCTTATTTATCATCTCACATCAGTCATGGATTTCACTCAAACCCAAACCACATCTACGAGCATAGCATAGCAACCTAAGCAAACGTAGAAGTAACTCCCAAGGGTTTGAAAATAATGCAGGTAATAGGTTCTACCTTAAACTACTTCCCAATCCCCAAATTAAGAGATCCTACTCATGCAATGTGTGAGGGTTTGATCTAATGCATAAAAACTGGGTAATAAAAGGTATGATCAAAGTGTTACTTGCCTTGCTGACGATTCGCAAAACCTAGAGACTCGTAGTAGCACGCTTCACAGTCCGGGTATTCTATCACAAGCAAACAATAGCATACATAAGCAAACAAGCAAAGATGCACAAACAAAACTCCAAAAGATCAGATCCAACCAGAAAGTTCAACTTAAGAACTCCGGTTTGCCAAAAAAATCAACTCGAAAGAAGCAACGAAACTCAAACTGCGAAAGAAACGAGCTCCGGTTTACAATTTGGACTAAAGTCAAATTTTATAGTAGCCAAAACTTTGTTCAAGTTGGTTAAACGTAAAGAGGGCATCGAGACGAATATCTGGGATTTTGAATCACCTGATTCCGACTCTGGAGAGAAAAGAAAAACGAAAAACAAGATCAGGGCTGAAATCGTGATCGAAATAATCGCGGATAAATACCCCGAAAAAGAAAACTGACGATATGGCTAACGAACGAACGTTCGCTGTGTGCGGCTAACGGATGAAAACCGTTCGTTAAAACGAACATACGGACGAACGTCCGCTAAATAACTAAACCGACGAAAACCGAACCGATCTGATCTAATAAAAAAAACGAATCTACGGTCTACGGAATAAAACCGATCGGTTCAAAAAAAAAACCGATTAATTATCTCAACGGCAACTCCATCGAGACGGCGTCCGGCGGCGCCGGCGGTCCGGCGCACTGCGGGCGGCGGGGCGGCGGCGCTAGCGAGCGGCGGCGGCGAAGTGCGGCTAGGGCAGAGGAGGCAGGGCGGCTGGGCTGTCGGGCCGGCTGGGGCGGCTTATAAAGCCGAGAGTCCCGGTCCTAAACGACTCTAAGTCGGTTTGCGTTTTTTTAAATAGAGTCCTGGCGCAGAAACACTAAACGGACTCCAAAAAATCCCGAAATAAATTTTCACCGTCCTATAATAAAATTTAGGACAAAGTGAACATTTTTCCCGGACCTAAATGCAATTTTGAAAAACGCGCATTTTTCCTATGCAAATAAAATCGCAAATAAATCCAGAAAAATATACCAAAAGTGATTTTAACCTTTTTCCTCCAATATTTCTGTTATTTTGAAGAAGTCATATTATCTCCACTCATATTTTGTATTTAGAAATATTTTTAGGAGAGAAAAATAATTAAAATCACACTGTCCTCGTACCGGTATTCGAGCAAACCCAAATACGAAAACGGTAAAATTCCCAACTCTCTCCGTAGGTCCTTGAGTTGCTTAGAATTTCGAGGAACGCCACAAACAAAAATGCAAAGAGCATGCAATGCAATATGATCTATGTATAACATTCCAAATTAAAAATTTGGGATGTTACAAACCTACCCCCCTTAGAATGAATCTCTCCCTCGAGATTCGACTTGGGTAGAGAACTGGTGTGGGTGGTCCTTGCGTAGATCATCTTCTCGTTCCCAGGTGGCTTCTTCCTCGGTGTGGTGACTCCACTGAACTTTGCAAAATTTGATAACCTTAGTGCGGGTGACTCTGCTCGAAAATTCGAGAATCTTAACAGGCTTCTCCTCGTAAGTCAGATCACTGTCCAACTGAATTGCTTCCAGGGGTACTGTGTCTCTAAGAGGTATATCGGCCATCTCCGCATGGCACTTCTTAAGCTGCGAAACGTGAAACACGTCGTGCACTCCAGACAGTCCTTCGGGCAATTCCAACTTATAGGCAACCTCTCCCATGCGTTCCAAAACACGGTAAGGTCCCACAAATCTTGGGGCTAGCTTTCCTTTAACTCCGAAACGTTTAACTCCTCGCAGAGGCGATACTCTCAATTTTGCCCTATCTCCGATCTCATAGGCTATCTCCTTGCGCTTCGAGTCTGCGTAACTCTTTTGCCTGGACTGGGCTACCTTCAATCTATCTCGAATCAACTTCACCTTCTCCTCAGACTCTTTGTTCAAGTCTGGTCCAAACAACTGTCGGTCTCCAACTTCATCCCATATTAACGGTGTTCGGCATCTCCTTCCATACAATGCCTCGAACGGTGCCATCTTCAAACTGGCTTGGTAACTATTGTTGTATGAGAACTCCGCGTAGGGCAAATTGTCATCCCAACTAGATCCGTAGTCTAACACACAGGCTCTCAACATATCCTCCAGGATCTGGTTGACTCTTTCGGTCTGTCCATCGGTCTGCGGATGAAAGGCTGCGCTGAATTCCAGCCTTGTTCCCAAAGTTTGGTGTAGCTGATGCCAAAACTTTGAGGTGAACTGTGTTCCTCTATCTGATACAATGGTCCTCGGAACTCCGTGCAGACATACTATCCTAGTCATGTATATCTTGGCCAACTTCGCACTGGTGTATGTGGTTTTCACAGGGATAAAGTGGGCTACCTTCGTCAATCGGTCCACTACTACCCAGATTGAATCATATCCTGCTTTGGTCCTGGGCAATCCGGTAATAAAATCCATGCCAAGTTTCTCCCACTTCCATTCGGATATCGGCATAGGCTGTAACAATCCTGCTGGCTTCTGATGCTCTGCCTTTACTCTCTGGCATACATCGCATACGGCTACATACTCGGCAATATCCTTCTTCATTCCCGTCCACCAGAAACGTTCCTTCAAATCCAAGTACATCTTGGTGTTTCCGGGGTGTATCGAGTATGGCGAATCATGTGCTTCCTGCAGTATCAGCTTCCTTATCTCCGGGTCGTTGGGCACATAGATTCAATCCTCAAACCACAAGGTGTCATGTTCGTCCTCACGAAATCCCTTGGCTTTTCCTTCACTCATCCTTTTCCTTATCTCTTCAATTTCCTTTTCATCCCTCTGGGCTTCGCGTATCTTTCCTAGCAATGTCGACTGAACTTCCAATGTTGCAACGAAACCTCTAGGAACTATCTCCAAACGAAGCTCCCTGAGATCTTCTGGTAACTCCTGTGGCAATCCCCCTTTTACTAGGGTATTTGCATAACTCTTCCGGCTGAAAGCGTCTGCCACGACGTTGGCCTTTCCTGGGTGATAGTGCAGCTTCATATCATAATCCTTTATAAGCTCCAACCATCTCCTCTGTCTAAGGTTCAGCTCCTTCTGTGTGAAAATGTACTTCAAGCTCTTGTGATCCGTGTACACATCACAACGATTTCCAATAAGGTAATGTCTCCAGGTTTTCAGTGCGTGCACTACTGCTGCTAACTCCAGATCGTGCGTCGCGTAATTCAACTCATGTGGCTGCACTTGACGGGATGCATAGGAAACAACTCTTCCATCCTGCATAAGTACTCCTCCAAGTCCTAAGCATGAAGCGTCCCAGTACACTTGGAAATCCTTGTGTATATCTGGCAATATCAGCACTGGGGCTGTCGTCAACCGTCTCTTCAACTCCTGGAAACTTTCTTCACACTCTTCAGTCCAATCAAACTTTGTCTCCTTCTTCAACAATGTCGTCATTGGCTTTGCAATCTTGGAGAAATTTTCTATGAATCTCCGGTAGTATCCCGCGAGTCCAAGAAAACTGCGGATCTGTCCAACTAAAGTGGGTGCCAACCACTCCGTGACTGCCTGCACTTTGACGGGATCCACTGCTATACCTTCTCCCGATATAACATGCCCTAGGAATCCAACTTTCTTCAACCAAAACTCGCATTTGCTAAACTTGGCATATAACTGATGTTCTCTGAGCTTCTCCAATACCAAACGCAAATGCTCTGCATGTTCTTCTTCATCCTTAGAGTATATCAGAATATCATCTATGAATACCACGACGAACTTATCCAAGAACTCCATGAACACCTTATTCATCATACTCATGAAATAGGCAGGCGCGTTAGTCAATCCAAATGACATAACCATATACTCATATAGCCCGTACCGTGTGGTGACGGCTGTCTTAGGTATATTCTTCTCCCGGATCTTCAATTGGTGGTATCCAGATCGTAGATCTATCTTGGAGAATACTTTCGCTCCCTGGAGTTGGTCGAACAAATCATTGATCATCGGTAGCGGGTACTTATTCTTAATTGTCACCTCATTCAGTGCACGATAATCAGCGACCATTCTTAAAGATCCATCCTTCTTCTCGACCAAAAGCACTGGGGCTCCCCAAGGTGATGAACTTCGGCGAATAAAACCTTTGTCCAACAACTCCTTAATCTGCTTCTTGATCTCCTCCAGATCATTCTGGCATCCGATACGGTCTCTTAGATATTGGTCCGGTTCCAGGCAACAACTCTATCAAAAACTCAATATCTTTATCCGGTGGCATGCCAGGTAACTCCTCTGGGAACACATCCGGATAATCCTTCACTACTGGCACTTCCTCCTGAACAACTCCCGTGAGAGAATGTACTTGAGTCCTTATAGGCGAATGCCTAGATACATACTTAATCCTTTTTCCCTCCGGGGTGGTGAGCAAAATAGACTTACTGGCACAATCAATGTTACCTCCATACTTCGATAGCCAATCCATACCTAATATCACATCCAATCCTTGTGACTCCAGGACTATTAGGTCAGAGGGGAAAGTGTGGCGTCCTATGGTCAATGGTGTCTGAAAACATCCTTGGTGTGCCATATACTCTGCTCCTGGTGAACTTGCTAACATGGGGTCTTAAGAACTTGGGTGGACATCTATGTCTATTTACGAATCCCCTTGAAATGTACGAATGCGATGCATCGGTATCGAAAAGAACTATTGTAGTAAATGTCTTAACCAAAAACTTACCGACAACAGCATCTGGTTGCTCTTCTACCTCCTCCACAGTCACGTGGTTCACTTGTCCTTTGTTGAATGGGTTAGGCTTCTTCCCGGCGCTTCCATTGCCGTTCCCATTCTTAGCTTCAGGGCTGTCATTGGCATAATGTCCATTCTTCCCGCACTTGAAACAAGTGACATGGTTGAAATCCTTCTTGGTGGGTGTGGACGGGGTAGGGCGGCTCTGGTTACTACTAGTTCCATTCCCATTTCCATTCTTAGGGCCATTGTGGTTGTGGGGAATTCCATGGTTATGGGTGTATCCTCCCAAATTCGGAGTGAATCGGGGCTTCTGCTGGGCTCCATAATTATTCCTTCCTTGTCCATACTTCCTCTTGCGGCTTTCAATCTGCTGGTGCTTCCCTTCAATCATAAGAGCTTTATCTACCAACTCCTGGTAGTTGTTGAAAGTTGCCACCATCAACTGTACGCTCATCTCATCATTCAGTCCTTCCATAAATCTCTCCTGCTTAGCGGCATCCGTGGCCACATCATCCGGGGCATAACGAGACAGGGTACTGAACTCATCCACATACTGTGCTACAGTACGGTTTCCTTGGCGCAAGTTGCGAAACTCCAGCTTCTTCATGCTCATAGCTCCAGTCGAGACATGGGCAGTACAAAAAGCTTGCTGAAACTGCTCCCAAGTGACATTGGCTATAGGGAAAGTGGTTGTGTAATTCTCCCACCATGCTGCGGCTGGTCCAGACAACTGGTGTGCGGCAAATCACACCTTCTCAGCATCCGAGCAATTGGCAGTGGTCAAATCCCTTCCAATCTTGCGTAGCCAGTTATCAGCCACTATTGCTTCGATGCTGCTAGCAAACACGGGTGGTTGCAACCTTAAGAAATGTGTCAGGTTGTCCACGGGTGGTGGTGGTGGAGGGTTGTTGTTGTTGTTGTTGTTCTGGTTGTTCTGAGTGTTCTGGACAAGAAGTTGCATCAAGGTGTTCTGCTGCTGGATCAACTGGGTGAGCTCAGGGGGAAACTCAAATCCGGGCTCACGTCTTGGAGGCATCTGATGGGTGTAGAGGGAAGAGATTAGAATAGAATTGAGGTCTAAGGGAAAATCACTACCCATTTGCACATGAGACAACCACAATCATATCACACCAATCAATTCCAAACAAGATCTTACAAATCTAACTACCGTTACACAAGTGCTCTAAAACTAATATATGGGGGTAAACTACTAGTCACAGGGTGGTCATCTAAAAATATTGATCGGCGGACAATTCCATGATGTCTGCTCTAGCTTCATCTTCATAGTCTTCGTCTTTATTATCATCGGGTTCTGATTCCGTGTCTTCGATGATAATGTAATCTTCGGGAGGAATTTCCTTAGGCTCTTCTTCCTCTTCTTCTCCCATGAATGCTCCTAACTTCCTTGTCAAATCATCATTCTTCTCCACTAGTATCAACATCTCCTCCTCGTATCCGTCATGAGTAGACTTAAGTTCTTCTTCTAGCTCCAAATTCATGTTTAGTGCCTTCTTCAACTCTATCATTCGAGTGCACATCTGGTGCTCCTATCATCGAATGTGCTGGTTCAACTCCTGGATGAATGCTGCAATGGACCTATCCTTCCGGGTGCTGATCATATCCCAATTCTCATCTATGTGTCCACAAATCTAGTAGATAGTGTCCTTCAGCTCCTGCTTGTAGACTTCTCCGATCCTTCCCATAGTGATGTGGGCGGCCATGCTCTTGCCTAGACTCCAAGTTGGCGCATCAAAAGAAAACTCTATTGGCTCAGTGGATGGTGCGAAGGTTCTTCCGGGAATTTGAACTTGAATGCTCCATCGCTCCTCCTATGGTAAAGTGGCGGTGTAGGTCCCGGTAAAGCTTGGTATTCCTATGTTCATGTACCTGGTGACTTCCTTCAAGTGTCGTCCAAATGGTGTGTCTTCATCCGGTTGAGTGAACTTGTTCCTTGGGTCCACCATCCTAAAGAAGTAGAAAATGGAGAGAAGTCAGAATGAGTAGAGAAGAGTGATCTAGGGTCTGTCTTAGTGGTCGTGTCCTACAGTCAGCGTGTGCTCTGATACCATCTTTGTAGCGACCACGATCCGAATGGACCGAAGTCTCTGTGTTCTGTGTCATCCCTGGATCGGTAATGCTGACACACACAGTACTCGAAGGATTTATAACAGAGTGGCAATCACACACTTATTACATCGAATGTCTCAAATGAGAACTTATTACAAAATCTATGGCTTAAGGCCATCTAATAAAATAACAGCGGAAGGCTTGGAAGATAAGTGAGTACATCAACTCCAACGGCATAGCTGAGTGCATGACAAACGACCTAGCACGTCTTATTCCTCGTCTGAAAAGTCTGCAACGTAATATGTTGCAGCCCGAAAATGGGTCAGCACATGGAATATGCTGGCAAGATAACACAGAGAATGCAAGTAACAGAATAAAGGCTAACACTATATGCATATTTGGCTGGTGGAGGCTCTATGGTTAAAGTTTTTGCGTAAAGCCAATTTTTCCCTACAACAAAGGAATAAATTTTATTTTAACTATCATGTTGGTTGAAAATCATTGAGAAGGTACCCCCTTACTCAACCCCAAATTAAAAGTTCATCATTAACCCAACACATTAAATTATAGAGTGATGAGATGTGACGCCCGAAGACCGACGTCCCAGAAGATTCCAGAAGATTCCAGATGTTCCGGGTTCTCCCGTGTGTTTCAGTTGTGCTTGTTTTTTTTATTTTGCATTGCATCATGTCATCATGCCATCATGTCATATTTCTTTTGCATCTCAACCAAATAAATTGTGTGGACCTTCGGTCCATTTAAATCGAGGGAAGGATGACTTCTGTTTATAACATATCCTCCTAATATTATGGAGCTATTATAAATAAATATTCCATTTGTTTGGAATTAACTAACACACTTGCAAATATTCCCCATGCCTTTTTCACTCCAAGTTTCTACTTCTAAACCTTGTCTATAATTCTTTTCCGTTGTTTCGAGGTTCCTCCAAAAATTCGAACATTTTTGGACACTTCAAAAATCATGTCCTAGTTCAAACCTTTCGAGTTAAATTCAAAGGAATTTGAATTTAATTCCTGCAATCTTGCCACTTCTATTTTTTCTGTGAACATACCCATTTTTACAAGTCCAAGGAATTTAACCTCTTGTGCGAATTCCTTCCCTAAATGCCCCTTTCTGTTTTCCTCTCTCTTTTCTTCTCTATGTTGTTATTATTTAGAAGAGGGAGATTCCAGCCCACTTGGGCCTTATAGCTCCCAGCCGCGGCCTCCTTTCTGGCCCATTGGCCCGGCCCAGCCATCCGCTTCGTAACCCTAGAGCAAGTACGCTCGCTCCCTTCTCCCCCGTGCGCCGCCACCCCCTCGTTCACTCTGTAGCCCGACCGCCCCTGCCTCGCTCTCCCCTCGTCCCTCGCGCAGCACCCTTCTCGCCCGATCCCGAATCCCCTCGCGTGGTTGCCCCATCCCTCGCCGCTCTCCTTCGCCTGGCCCGAGCGACGCCGCAGCCTGCGCCCTCGTTCCGCCTCTGCTTCGAGCAGATGAACGAGAGGCCCCAGCCTCCGTTCGCCCGGCTCCCTCCGCGCCGTGTAGCCCCAAGGCTGCGCTCCTCCTCTGCTGCGACGGCGCCGCAGTGCCTCCTTCCTCCCCCTGCCGAGCGTCCGCCACCAGGTCCGCCGAGCCCCGCAGCGCATCCGATCGGGGGCCTCTTCTGCCTCCCGAGCCCGCCATGGGGCCACACCCTCGTCTCCCTGCAGCCCCGTTCGTCTTCGCCAGCGCCCGGCCTTCCAGCCGCCATGGACGGGGCGGAGCCGCATCTCCAGCAGAGCCGCGGGCCGGACATGAGTCTCCATCCTCAGCGACGCAGCACGCCGCACGCCTCCGTTGGCCGGGTCCAGTGCCGCAGACCCCGGCCACCGTTTTCCTTACCCTGCCTTGCTCCAGCCTTGGGCATCTCCTGCGAGACGATGCCCTTGTTTTTGCCTACCCTTGTTTTGCCTACAGGAGACCGCAGCTTCGACACCCTGGCCTCAGCCAGCCCTGCCTCATGTTCATGTTGACCGGAAGACCTCAAGTACCTCTACTGCCATCTACGAGATCGGCAAGTCCGAAGACCGTCAAGTACCTCTACGGAAAATGTGTACATCTACGTAACGTGAACGTCTACCGTCGCCGAAGACCCGTGTACGACTACACATCCGGGACGCGACAAGTACCACGACACCGACGACCCCAACATCTACAGAAAACGAGCTCCGTGAACGACTACCGTCGCCGTGTACCACTACATCCCTCTACGAACGAGTACCTCTACGGAACGACTACTTCCTCTACGAACCGTGTACCACTACTTCCACTACGTCCCTCGACCTCGAACCCCTCCGAGAACGAACGCTTCGAAGGTATAACCTTGAGACGACGCCGTGAACGGATGCATGTTATGTTGTATGAGATGTTTCCCTTGTGTGCTCCATGCCTGTATCATCTTTTATCGTGCTCCTCGGTTGCCTCGTCGCCGACCCGTGGGAACCTGGCAACGGGATCACCCCACCTTTCATCTTGTTCCGCTCGCTCTCCGTCATCTTTTGCACCGGTCTCTCAACGAGTTACCGGAACCAAGATGTTGCGTTGCATCATTGTCGGATCGTTGCCGTGGCACCCTTTCCTTCCACCACGGTGACAATACTTCATATCTTCTTCATGTCAACTTTTAATAAAATTGCATAAAACTTGATCATGTCATCCGCATCATGTTAACAACATTTAAAATGTGTGAATTGTTGTTTGCTTAAATTTCTAAACATGCTCATGGGGATTTTCCCGGAATTGTTGTTGTTATTTCCGGCCTCATTTAAAATGCCTAAATAGTTTAGTTTTATTATGCTTCACCTCTTGCTATGTTAAAACATTTAATCTTGTCTTGTAAATAAACGAGAGTCAATTAAATAATTAAAATGTGGTGTTTCGTCAATATGCAACTCGTTGCATATTGAGCTCCACTTAACTTGTAGTATTTGTTTGTGCACTTGCCATGCCATGCATAATTAAACCAGACATGCATCATACTTGGATGTGCATCGTATGCCATGTTTATGCTTGTGTGTTTACCGTGTTGTTTGCTTCTTTCCGGTTGCTTCTCTTGTTAGCTTCGGTTTCGTTCCGGAGTTGTGAGGATTCGCTTGACTTGTTGCTTCGTCTACTTCATGGATCCGTTCTTCTCCCTTGTGGAATCCCAGGCAAGATGACCATACCCTTGGATACCTTTACTACCATTGCCAAGCTTAGTTGTCTTGATGCTATCGTTACATGTCGCGCTACCCATCTTTTATGTCAGCCTCTCCTTGTTGCCATGAAACCTCTAACCTTTGACACCTTCCTAGCAAAACCACTGCTTGGCTATGTTACCCGCTTGCTCAGCCCCCTCTTATAGCGTTGTTAGTTGCAGGTGAAGATGAAGTTCGTTCCAGGTGGGAACTTGTTGTTGGAATATCACAATATCTATATTATTATTAACACACCTATATACTGGGCATGGGTGGAAGGCTTGGCCTTTTGCTCGGTGTTTTGTTCCACTCATGCCACCTTAGGCGCCGATAAACCGGCATTATGTTCCTTGATTTTTGCGTTCCTTACACGATGGGTGGATGGGGACCCCTTGACAGTTCAACTTTGAATAAAACTCCTCCAGCAAGGCCCAACATTGGTTTTAATTTGCTCACAATAACAACTTAAATAATTAATGAATTGCATAGGGGGTCATGTCCCCGGGTTCTTAATTCTACATAACAGGGGGCCAGTGCTGATGGTGTTGGTCCCAAACGGGGAGTCTGCGGGGCCGCCTTGGGGAAACCCGAGGTATTTGGTATAACCTTTAGAATCGCCCATCCGGTCGTGGCCTGAGACGAGATACGCGCGGCTACTATCAGGGTGTCGACACACCGGGAGGTCTTGCTGGACTTGTTTTACCATTGTCGAAATGTCTTGTGCACCGGGATGCCGAGCCTGATCGGATTTTCCCTAAGATAAGGGGTGATGATATTATATTTATCACTTCAGCTAATCGTGAGAGCTTGTGATGGGCTAAGTTGGGACATCCCTGCAGGGTTATGATCTTTCGAAAGCCGTGCCCGCGGTTATGTGGCAGATTGGAATTTGTTAATGTCCGGTTGTAGAAAACTTGACAGATGATCCGAAGTAAAACACACAACTGTGTGAGTAACCGTGACAGTCTCTTTTCACTTTGAGAAGAGAACACGGTGGGGTTATGTTTGTCTCGTATGTAGTTCAGGATCTTTAGCGATCACTACTAGTTGCGACCGTTTGCGTAGATGCTCATCTTATACTTGTACTCGTAAGTTAGCCACCATATTATGCTTAGCCGCTGCTGCAACCTCACCACTTTACCTCTTCCTACCCACAAAGCTTTGCTAGTCTTGTTACCCATGGTTATGGGATTGCTGAGTCCTCGTGGCTCACAGATACTACAACACCAGATGCAGGTTTAGCCGAGAATGATGCAGGAGCTGGTTCAAGTTCTTCACTGGGAGCTCGATGATGAGTGTGGCCGTATGCTTGTGACGTTTTCGACGATCAGTAGTGGTTTCTACTAGGATTCGATCTAGACCTGTGGCTTTATGTTTTTGGTATCTTTCTTTTGAATCTTCACCTGTAGTCGGGCTGTGATGATTTGAATGATGTTTTGTTTATGTAATGTATTGTGTGAAGTGGCGAGTGTAAGCCAACTATCTCCTTTTGCAATTTAATTCCTCTTTTACATGAGTTGTGCAAAGATACCAAACTTGAGATCATTCCAGAATGGGCTTATACCTTTAAGTCGTGCCTCGACACGTAGGAGGTATAGTCCCATCCTGGGCATTACAAGTTGGTATTCAGAGCCTTCTCCGACCTAGAAGCCCCCACTGATTGATCGAATCGTTGACGGTTGAGTCTAGGCACACACTTGAAAATGTTTTGAGTCCTATATATATCGAAGAGTAGGATTTCTGTTTGCTCCTCATCCCTTTCATTCTGGTGAGGACTCCCGACGATTACTCTTGTCTCTTCTATTCTCAAAATTCACCAAAATCTTTTTAGGATCTCGTGAGTATTGTTTGGATTGTTTCGATGTCTTTGTGACGAGAACATTGTTCTCGATGCCTCCTGTCATTAGGGGTTGTGGCAGTGTCCCGGGGAGTTGAGCTCCGAGGTGTTGTCGTCACAAATATATCGCGGCAGTACTAGAATACTTAAGACGGCCGACATCGAAAACTCTCCTATGCGGTTAGTGGCAAGATAACCCCGACATCACCCAGTACTGGGGAGGTAGTTCGGGAGTATTGTCATAGCTTGTATAGTAGATGCGTTTCGAAGGTCCGAGGTAAACGGTTTCCGAGAACAACTGGTTATGTGTTGAAGGATGGATACAGCTGGATGTAGGATTAGAGTTGAGTGCGCGGTGCTTCCCCTGTATCCCCAACACCTGATTGCATAACTGGAAACTTTCGGAAATTAATAGGTGGGTTCATCTAGTAGCTCTAGCATTCTTCCAACGAATGCATGATACGAAGTTCGGGGTTCTACATTGAGTGAAGTGGTTTATGGGCTTGTTCCAATCGGGAGTTGCATCTTAAAGGGTCCTTGGCTATGCTGATTTGGGGATTGCAAAACCCTTTTGTAACACGTTCCATGAGCTTTCGGCACGAATATGTCAAACGAAGCTTCTATCTTGTATTTGTTCTATCTGCTCCTTGTTGCTTTCATTTATCTTTTGTTCTTCCAAGTGGCTTCTCGACTAGCTGATGTACCTGCGGAATTCATTCGTTCAATTCTCTGTTCGGATAGATATGTTGCAACATAATCTTCTTCATAAACATATCTATCCTTTGTTTTCGTTTTGATTCTGGTATTCGAGTTGCTTTGATGTCAAATGTTGATTCCATACCTTTCTTAATCGGTGTTCTCATATTTCTATGGGAGTGCTAGTCCTTCTTGACCATCGAGATTTTCATGTTAATCTTTTTCAACCGGTGTGCCTTCTCTTCAAGTTATTCCATACGGACGCCGTTGAGAAATCGGACGATTGTCTGTTTCATTCATCCCAAGTCGTCTTTGTTTTTCCCCACCCTCCCACCCCTTTTCTTTATGGAGCTGGAATTCTCAGATGAAATATCCATTTTATTCATGTGATATTTCTTCATTCTTTTCCTTCAATGTTCTTATCCGGTGATTTATTGTGAAGATGCTCAAGAACTTCAAGTTCATCATTCTTTTGTTCTCAAATTCTGTCGGTGGATGTAATTCAAGATTTCGGTGTTGATCTTATCCTTTTTCCTCTTTTCACAATGCTTTCTTATTCCGGTGCACCAATTAATCATTCTCCTCTTGTTATTCATATCCGGAGTGCTGAAGATTCATAATTCCATTCTTAATCCGTTCAAATTATTTTCGAGGATTGCTATCTTATTCAAGCCATTTAATTAAACCGGTGTAATATCTCTTAAGCAATCTTTTTCAACGGCGGTTTCTTTGAGTGGGCCCTAACCCACAGGTCTTTTCCCAGGATATTACCTGACTCTTCTTTTTCCGGAGAATTCTTTTCTTAGTATGACGTAAGAATGATTTCCATCAGTCACAGTCCTTCTCCAAGATCGCGTTCAATTCTTTTCATCGTTGTTTCAACCTTTTAATTCTTCATTCCGGAGTGCTCAACAATTCTTATGGCATTTCTCGTCTTCATTCTCAACATTTGGAGACCGAGAAGTGTTTCTCTTAAATCTTGGACCGTTCTCTCAAGATTCTTCATGAATATTTTCCATTGTGATCCTCCGAAGGCCATCATTTAAGAAGATTCTTCGTTCTCAGCTTTCAACTTCGTCCTCCAAATATTTTTCATTGATGCCTCTTCGTTCGTCTCCATATTTTTTACGGTGGTTCATTCAAGATTACTCTTTCGTTGTTATCGTACCAATTCATTTGTTCTTTTCATAATTTTACCGGTGAGTCTTTCAAGACTTTTCTAAAGTTTGTGCGAGATCTCTCTTTAATTCTTTGCAACGAGAATAAGTAGGATGCCAAATCCGTTTGCTTATCATCAATTTAATTTGGTGAAGGATATGCATGACATAATTCTTATTCTTATTCCTTCAAGGTCATTTAATCTCTGTTTTCCGGAGCTTGTTCATCATATCATATTCTCGGTTCTAAGTTGTTCATCTTGTTTTCCTGAGCTCCAAGTTATCTCAATTACCATTCCAAAGCTCTATCTGAATTCATCGCAGGCCTTGAATCTTATTCTTTTCATCTTTCACTTCTCATGCTTTCATTACCGGAGTTCACATGCTGGTTCATCATGCTTTAATTCATTCTCGAAGTCTTCATCAAGATTCTTGTTGGAGCTCAATCATTCTTCATCATGCTTTCCAATTGCAATTCTTTCTACCTTATCTTTTCAGATGGTGTTATGTCATTCTTGACAATTCCTTCATGTTTCATGATTCATGAGTTATCAAGAATGAGATATTTAAAACCATCATTTTCTTTGTTCAGGAGATCTTTTCAACCCTTCAATTATCGTTCGAGTAATCTTGGGTTATAATTCACCTAAAAGCTTTCCCCGAGAATTGTTGCTTTTATGGTGCTATAAATGACCCAAGTTCTTCATTTATCATTCCGGTGAAATAAGTTTTTCATCTCCTTGTTGATCTCAATCCAATTAAATGTTTTCGTTAGTGGCTGGTTGTCACCTCTTAATTTTGAGATGTTTTCCATAAGCCCACATCAAGCTTATTCGTTTCGTTGTTGATTTTCCATCAACCACATTCAACCCTTCTTCGTAAGGATGCTCTTTCAAATTCAATTTTGAGAGAAGTTTTCATTTTCTTCTCCGTTCTTTCTTCCTAACGATCTTGCATCTATTCTTTCGTTCCGGAGGCCTTGTGATATTGCTCTCTTTGACCATAATCTCGTTTTGTCAAGATCATGTTCTTTTCCTTGTTTATCTATTTAACCGGAGTGTTGTATTCTTCATTCAAGTTACGTCATCTTATCTAGTTTTGCCCATATTTTCAACCGGAGTGCTGTCTGAATCCTCCTACCACTTGTGCCATTCTTTTAATTGTTTCAGAGGCAGTGTGTTGTTGATTTCATCCAGTATCATTCCATCTTCTCAAGTTCTTGTTAATTCCTTCCATTTTCAGACGGAGTGCTGTCAAAATTATTTCGTTCTTATTCCTTCTCCGTCTTGTTTTAACCGGAGTGGGTTGGAAATTCTTTCGTCATCCGTGAGCTCTTGTTTCATGTCTTTCAACATACAAGGTTCTCATAATACTCCTTGTTCCTCTTTTCTAACGGAGTGTTTTCATCTTCGTTCATCTCCATTGTACTCTCATTCAACTTGTTCAACCTCTCAAGGTTCTTGGTTTCACTCGTTTGTCGAAGAAGCAACTTAGTTTTACTTCTTCCTCTCCCGTTTTTACCCGGTGCTATCTCTAGGATCTCGGGTCGAGATCCTCTGTTAGTGTGGGAGAGTTGTGACGCCCGAAGACCGACGTCCCAGAAGATTCCAGATGTTCCGGGTTCTCCCGTGTGTTTCAGTTGTGCTTGTTTTTTTATTTTGCATTGCATCATGTCATCATGCCATCATGTCATATTTCTTTTGCATCTCAACCAAATAAATTGTGTGGACCTTCGGTCCATTTAAATTGAGGGAAGGATGACTTCTCTTTATAACATATCCTCCTAATATTATGGAGCTATTATAAATAAATATTCCATTTGTTTGGAATTAACTAACACACTTGCAAATATTCCCCATGCCTTTTTCACTCCAAGTTTCTACTTCTAAACCTTGTCTATAATTCTTTTCCGTTGTTTCGAGGTTCCTCCAAAAATTCGAACATTTTTGGACACTTCAAAAATCATGTCCTAGTTCAAACCTTTCGAGTTAAATTCAAAGGAATTTGAATTTAATTCCTGCAATCTTGCCACTTCTATTTTTTTCTGTGAACATACCCATTTTTGCAAGTCCAAGGAATTTAACCTCTTGTGCGAATTCCTTCCCTAAATGCCCCTTTCTGTTTTCCTCTCTCTTTTCTTCTCTATGTTGTTTTTATTTAGAAGAGAGAGATTCCAGCCCACTTGGGCCTTATAGCTCCCAGCTGCGGCCTCCTTTCTGGCCCATTGGCCCGGCCCAGCCATCCCCTTCGTAACCCTAGTGCAAGACCGCTCGCTCCCTTCTCTCCCGTGCGCCGCCACCCCCTCATTCACTCTGTAGCCCGACCGCCCATGCCTCGCTCTCCCCTCGTCCCTCGAGCATCACCCTTCTCGCCCGATCCCGAATCCCCTCGCGCGGTTGCCCCATCCCTCGCCGGTCTCCTTCGCCTGGCCCGAGCGACGCCGCAGCCTGCGCCCTCGTTCCACCTCTGCTTCGAGCAGATGAACGAGAGGCCCCAGCCTCCGTTCGCCCGGCTCCCTCCGCGTCGTGTAGCCCCAAGGCCGCGCTCCTCCTCTGCTGCGACGGCGCCGCAGCGCCTCCTTCCTCCCCCTGCCGAGCGTCCGCCGCCAGGTCCGCCGAGTCCCGCAGCGCATCCGGTCGGGGGCCTCTTTCGCCTCCCGAGCCCGCCATGGGCCCGCACCCTCGTCTCCCTGCAGCCCCGTTCGTCTTCGCCAGCGCCCGGCCGTCCAGCCGCCATGGACGGGGCGGAGCCGCGTCTCCAGCAGAGCCGCGGGCCGGACATGAGTCTCCAACCTCAGCGACGCATCACGCCGCACGCCTCCGTTGGTCGGGTGCAGTGCCGCAGACCCCGGCCACCGTTTTCCTTGCCCCGCCTTGCTCCAGCCTTGGGCATCTCCTGCGAGACGATGCCCTTGTTTTTGCCTGCCCTTGTTTTGCCTACAGGAGACCGCTGCTTCGACACCCTGGCCTCAGCCAGCCCTGCCTCATGTTCATGTTGACCGGAAGACCTCAAGTACCTCTACTGCCATCTACGAGATCGGCAAGTCCGAAGACCCTCAAGTACCTCTACGGAAAATGTGTACATCTACGTAACGTGAACGTCTACCATCGTCGAAGACCCGTGTACGACTACACATCTGGGGCGCGACAAGTACCACGACACCGACGACCCGAACATCTACAGAAAACGAGCTCCGTGAACGACTACCGTCGCCGTGTACCACTACTTCCCTCTAGGAACGAGTACCTCTACGGAACGACTACTTCCTCTACGAACCGTGTACCACTACTTCCACTACGTCCCTCGACCTCGAACCCCTCCGAGAACGAACGCTTCGAAGGTATAACCCTGAGACGACGCCGTGAACGGATGCATGTTATGTTGTATGAGATGTTTCCCTTGTGTGCTCCATGCCCGTATCATCTTTTGTCGTGCTCCTCGGTTGCCTCGTCGCCGACCCGTGGGAACCCGGCAACGGGATCACCCCACCTTTCATCTTGTTCCACTCGCTCTCCGTCATCTTTTGCACCGGTCTCTCAAC
The DNA here is from genome assembly GCA_902687465.1 of Secale cereale. Lineage (NCBI taxonomy): Eukaryota > Viridiplantae > Streptophyta > Magnoliopsida > Poales > Poaceae > Secale > Secale cereale. Next base: position 193,628,823 of record LR738713.1, read on the forward strand.
GAGTTACCGGAACCGAGATGTTGCGTTGCATCATTGTCGGATCGTTGCCGTGGCACCCTTTCCTTCCACCACGGTGACAATACTTCATATCTTCTTCATGTCAACTTTTAATAAAATTGCATAAAACTTGATCATGTCATCCGCATCATGTTAACAACATTTAAAATGTGTGAATTGTTGTTTGCTTAAATTGCTAAACATGCTCATGGGGATTTTCCCGGAATTGTTGTTGTTATTTCCGGCCTCATTTAAAATGCCTAAATAGTGTAGTTTTATTATGCTTCACCTCTTGCTATGTTAAAAACATTTAATCTTGTCTTGTAAATAAATGAGAGTCAATTAAATAATTAAAATGTGGTGTTTCATCAATATGCAACTCGTTGCATATTGAGCTCCACTTAACTTGTAGTATTTGTTTGTGCACTTGCCATGCCATGCATAATTAAACTGGACATGCATCATACTTGGATGTGCATCGTATGCCATGTTTATGCTTGTGTGTTTACCATGTTGTTTGCTTCTTTTCGGTTGCTTCTCTTGTTAGCTCCGGTTTCGTTCCGGAGTTGTGAGGATTCGCTCGACTTGTTGCTCCGTCTACTTCATGGATCCGTTCTTCTCCCTTGTGGAATCCCAGGCAAGATGACCATACCCTTGGATACCTTTACTACCATTGCCATGCTTAGTTGTCTCGATGCTATCGTTACATGTCACGCTACCCATCTTTTATGTCAGCCTCTCCTTGTTGCCATGAAACCTCTAACCTTTGACACCTTCCTAGCAAAACCACTGCTTGGCTATGTTACCCGCTTGCTCAGCCCCCTCTTATAGCGTTGTTAGTTGCAGGTGAAGATGAAGTTCGTTCCAGGTGGGAACTTGTTGTTGGAATATCACAATATCTATATTATTATTAACACACCTATATACTGGGCATGGGTGGAAGGCTTGGCCTTTTGCTCGGTGTTTTGTTCCACTCCTGCCACCTTAGGCGCCGATAAACCGACATTATGTTCCTTGATTTTTGCGTTCCTTACACGATGGGTGGATGGGGACCCCTTGACAGTTCGACTTTGAATAAAACTCCTCCAGCAAGGCCCAACATTGGTTTTAATTTTCTCATAATAACAACTTAAATAATTAATGAATTGCATAGGGGGTCATGTCCCCGGGTTCTTAATTCTACATAACAGGGGGGCCAGTGCTGATGGTGTTGGTCCCAAACGGGGAGTCTGCGGGGCCGCCTTGGGGAAACCCGAGGTATTTGGTATAACCTGTAGAATCGCCCATCCGGTCGTGGCCTGAGACGAGATACGCGCGGCTACTATCAGGGTGTCGACACACCGGGAGGTCTTGCTGGACTTGTTTTACCATTGTCGAAATGTCTTGTGCACCGGGATGCCGAGCCTGATCGGATTTTCCCTAAGATAAGGGGTGATGATATTATATTTATCACTTCAGCTAATCGTGAGAGCTTGTGATGGGCTAAGTTGGGACACCCCTGCATGGTTATGATCTTTCGAAAGCCGTGCCCGCGGTTATGTGGCAGATTGGAGTTTGTTAATGTCCGGTTGTAGAAAACTTGACAGAGGATCCGAAGTAAAACACACAACTGTGTGAGTAACCGTGACTGTCTCTTTTTACTTTGAGAAGAGAACACGATGGGGTTATGTTTGTCTCGTATGTAGTTCAGGATCTTTAGCGATCACTACTAGTTGCGACCGTTTGCGTAGATGCTCATCTTATTCTTGTACTCGTAAGTTAGCCACCATATTATGCTTAGCCGCTACTGCAACCTCACCACTTTACCTCTTCCTACCCACAAAGCTTTGCTAGTCTTGTTACTCATGGTTATGGGATTGCTGAGTCCTCGTGGCTCACAGATACTACAACACCAGATGCAGGTTCAGCCGAGAATGATGCAGGAGCTGGTTCAAGTTCTTCACTGGGATCTTGATGATGAGTGTGGCCGTATGCTTGTGACGTTTTCGACGATCAGTAGTGGTTTCTACTAGGATTCGATCTAGACCTGTGGCTTTATGTTTTTGGTATCTTTCTTTTGAATCTTCACCCGTAGTCGGGCTGTGATGTTTTGAATGATGTTTTGTTTATGTAATGTATTGTGTGAAGTGGCGAGTGTAAGCCAAGTATCTCCTTTTGCAATTTAATCCCTCTTTTACATGAGTCGTGCAAAGATACCAAACTTGAGATCATTCCAGAATGGGCTTATACCTTTAAGTCGTGCCTCGACACGTAGGAGGTATAGTCCCATCCTGGGCATTACATGAGATCAACCAATAATTCAAGTACCAGATACTCAAGATGTCCATAACCGGGGACACGGCTAATCATGATCAGTTTGTACACTCTGCAGAGGTTTGTGCACTTTTCCCACAAGAATCGATTGCCTCCGTTTGGTTTCTCGCACTGCATGGTGTTTGAGAAACGGATGACCGAGACACAGTCTTTCCGAAGAGGTCCCCTTAACCGGATAGATAGGCCGGTACACCTACAATCCCTCTACATCTGCTAGCCCATCACGGAAAGGTTTCCCACAACTTACTCAACTATGCCAGAGCCCATATTGGCATGTGGCTGCACACGGAAGTTTCTAGCATGAATAGTTTTATGATCCCTTTGAGCCTGGGTGGCATTCCATATCAAAAATCACACGGAACCCCGGGATTTCCTAGGACAACACTGGGTTCCCCAGGTGCCCTGCAACCAATCCACCCAGATGTGTATTCAAGTAGCCACCTTAAGTTGAAACCTTATTTATCATCTCACATCTGTCATGGATTTCACTCAAACCCAAACCACGTCTACGAGCATAGCATAGCAACCTAAGCAAACGTAGAAGTAACTCCCAAGGGTTTGAAAATAATGCAGGTAATAGGTTCTACCTCAAACTACTTCCCAGTCCCACAAATTAAGAGATCCTGCTCATGCAATGTGTGAGGGTTTGATCTAATGCATAAAAAGTGGGTAATAAAAGGTATGATCAAAGTGTTACTTGCCTTGCTGACGATTCACAAAACCTAGAGACTCGTAGTAGCACGCTTCACAGTCCGGGTATTCTATCGCAAGCAAACAATAGCATACATAAGCAAACAAGCAAAGATGCACAAACAAAACTCCAAAAGATCAGATCTAACCAGAAAGTTCAACTTAAGAACTCCGGTTTGCCAAAAAAATCAACTCGAAAGAAGCAACAAAACTCAAACTGCGAAAGAAACGAGCTCCGGTTTACTATTTGGCCTAAATTCAAATTTTACAGTAGCCAAAACTTTGTTCAAGTTGGTTAAACGTAAATAGGGCATCGAGACGAAGACCTGGGATTTCGAATCACCTGATTTCGACTCCTGAGCGAAAAGAAAAACGAAAAAACAAGATCAGGGCAGAAATCGCGATCGGAATAATCGCGGATAAATACCCCGAAAAAGAAAACTGACGAGCAGGCTAACGAACGAACGTTCGCTATCTGCGGCTAACAGACGAAAACCGTTCGTTAAAACGAACGTACGGACGAACGTCCGCTAAATAACTAAACCGACGAAAACTGAACCGATCTAATCTAATAAAAAAACAAATCTACGGTCTACGGAATAAAACCGATCGGTTCAAAAAAAAACCGATTAACTACCTCAACGGCAACTC
>LR738713.1:193633191-193712625 GCA_902687465.1 Secale cereale
AAAAATTTTCCCGGACCTAAATGCAATTTTGAAAAACGCGCATTTTTCCTATGCAAATAAAATCGCAAATAAATCCAGAAATATACCAAAAGTGATTTTAACTTTTTTCCTCCAATATTTTTGTTATTTTGAAGAAGTCATATTATCTCCGCTCATATTTTGTATTTAGAAATATTTTTAGGAGAGAAAAATAATTAAAATCACACTGTCCTCGTACCGGTATTCGAGCGAACCCAAATACGAAAACGGTAAAATTCCCAACTCTCTCCGTAGGTCCTTGAGTTGCTTAGAATTTCGAGGAACGCCACAAACAAAAATGCAAAGAGCAGGCAATGCAATATGATCTATGTATAACATTCCAAATTAAAAATTTGTGGGATGTTACACTCCTGCAAAACTATTTGCTAGGGATCCAAAGCCAAAGTTCTCAGATGTTTCTCTTAGACTCATTGCTTCCAAGCCACCCCTCAAGATGTGGGTGGTTAAGAAGAATTAACTTCTCTTGCAGGGAAGGGTCTCCGGCCGAAAACCATTGAATTATGAAGACAATGCCGGGGACCTAAAACATCTTGTAGGATGCAAGACAAAATGCCAGAATGGTCTTACCATTTATTTCGTCCCTGGATTTCTTGATGAACATCCTATCTTACCATCTAAGAATCTTAACTTTGATAGTATGCTTGTACGTCAAATGTTTATGCTTCACAATACTCTTGGTGAAGCCTATCCAACTAACTACACTGTAGGGTACGACTCCGAAAGCCACTGAATGGATCATGGATAGTGAATGCACTAACCACATAACTGGTGATCGAAGTCTTCTCATGGACTCTACTCTTCATCCATCTACCAAAAGCCACATCACATTCGCCGACACTGGTAAAAGCATGGTGTTGGGCCTAGGTAGAGTTGCTATCTCAAAGGATCAACACATGGATAAAGTGATGCTTGTTGAATCCCTTGGATACAACTTAATGTCCATCTCAACGCTTTGTGACCTTGACATGATTTTTATATTTGAAAAATATCGGTGTCTTGTGCTTATGGTTCTGAAAAATCTCTAGCCTTCGAAGGTTATCAAAGAGGTGATCTGTATATGGTAGACTTCTCCGCAGTGTTGGGGAATGTAGTATATCAAAAAACAAAATCCTACGGTCACGCAAGATCTATCTAGGAGAAGCATAGCAACGAGCGGGGAGAGTGTGTCTACGTACCCTCATAGACCGAAAGCGGAAGCGTCTAGTGACGCAGTTGATGTAGTTGATCATCTACGCGATCCAACCGATCCAAGCACCGAACGTACGACACCTCCCATTCAGCGGGGAGAGTGTGTCTACGTACCCTCATAGACCGAAAGCGGAAGCGTCTAGTGACGCAGTTGATGTAGTTGATCATCCTCGATGACGTCCCACGAGCTCTTGATCCAGTTGAGCGTCACGGGAGAGTTTCATCAGCACGACGGCGTGGTGACGGTGATGATGAAGTTATCGGCGCAGGGCTTCGCCTAAGCACTGCAACGATATGATCGAGGAGTGTAACTGCGGGGAGGGGCACCGCACACGGCTTGCAAATCAACTTGTGTATATATGGGGTGACCCCTCCCCATGTATGTAAAGGAGTGGAGGAGGGGAGGGGCCAACACTCTCTATGGCTCGCCCTAGCTAGGGGAGTCCTACTCCCACCGGGAGTAGATTCCCCCTTTTCCCTAGTTGGAGTAGAAGAGGAAGGAAGGAGGATAGAGGGAAGAGGGAAAGGGGGGGGGCGACCCCCCACCCAATTTGGATTCCCCCTTGGCCGCCTCCTCCTCTATCCCACTAAGGCCCAATAAGGCCCATACACTCACTAGGGGGTTCCGGTAGCCCCCCGGTACTCCGGTAAATGTCCGAACTCACCCGGAACCATTACGATGTTCAAACATAGGCTTCCAATATATCGATCTTTATGTCTTGACCATTTCGGGACTCCTCGTCATGTCCGTGATCACATCCGGGACTCCAAACTACCTTCGGTACATCAAAACACATAAACTTATAATACCGATCATCATCGAACATTAAGCGTGCGGACCCTACGGGTTCGAGAACTATGTAGACATGACCAAGAAACATCTCCGGTCAATAACCAATAGTGGAACCTAGATGCTCATATTGGTTCCTACATATTCTACGAAGATCTTTATAGGTCAAACCGCATAACAACATACGTTGTTCCCTTTGTCATCGGTATGTTACTTGCCCGAGTTTCGATCGCCTGTATCATCATACCTAGTTCAATCTCGTTACCGGCAGGTCTCTTTACTCGTTCCGTAATACATCATCTTGTGACTAACTCATTAGTCATTTGCTTGCAAGGCTTACTATGATGTGTATTACCGAGAGGGCCTAGAGATACCTCTCCGACACTCGGAGTGACAAATCCTATTCTCGATCTATGCCAACACCACAAACACCTTCGGAGACACCTGTAGAGCATCTTTATAATCACCCAGTTACGTTGTGACGTTTGATAGCACACAAGGTGTTCCTCCGGTATTTGGGAGTTGTATAATCTCATAGTCATAGGAACATGTATAAGTCATAAAGAAAGCAATAGCAGTAAAACTAAACGATCAAGTTGCTAAGCTAATAGATGGGTCTTGTCCATCACATCATTCTCCTAATGATGTGATCACATTGATCAAATGACAACTCATGTCTATGGTTAGGAAACATAACCATCTTTGATCAATGAGCTAGTCTAGTAGAGGCATACTAGGCACACTCCGTTTCGTCTATGTATTCACACATGTACTAAGTTTCCGGTTAATACAATTCTATAACGAATAATAAACATTTATCATGATATAAGGAAATACAAATAACAACTTTATTATTGCCTCTAGGGCATATTTCCTTCAGTCTCCCACTTGAACTAGAGTCAATAATCTAGATTACATAGTAATGATTCTAACACCCATGGATTCTTGGTGCTGATCATGTTTTGCTCATGGAAGAGGCTTAGTCAACGGGTCAGCGACATTCAGATCCGTATGTATCTTGCAAATTTCTATGTCTCCCTCCTTGACTTGATCGCGGATGGAATTGAAGCGTCTCTTGATGTGCTTGGTTCTCTTGTGAAACCTGGATTCCTTCGCCAAGGCTAGTGCTCCAGTGTTGTCACAAAAGATTTTCATTGGACCCGATGTACTAGGTATTACACCTAGATCGAATACGAACTCCTTCATCCAGACTCCTTCATTTGCTGTTTCCGAAGCAGCTATGTACTCCGCTTCACACGTAGATCCCGCCGCGATGCTCTACTTGGAACTGCACCAACTAATAGCTCCACCATTCAATATAAATACATATCCAGTTAGTGACTTAGAGTCATCTGGATCAGTGTCAAAGGTTGAATCGACGTAACCATTTACGACGAGATCTTTGTCACCTCCATAAACAAAAAACATATCCTTTGTCCTTTTCAGGTACTTCAAGATGTTCTTGACCGTTGTCCAGTGATACACTCCTGGATTACTTTGGTACCTCCCTGCTAAACTTATAGCAAGGTGTCATGCCCAGTATGAGATTATACCTCCTACGTGTTGAGGCACGACTTAAAGGTATAAGCTCATACTAGAATGATCTCAAGTTTGGTATCTTTGCACGACTCATGTAAAATAGGGATGAAATTGCAAAAGAGTAGTTGGCTTACACTCGCCACATCACACAATACATTACATAATCAATCATCATCCAAATAACATCACAGTCCGACTACAGACGAAGATCCAAATGAAATATACCAAATAAATAAAGCCACAAGGTCCGAATCGCTCCTAGTAGAAGCCACTACTAATCATCGGGATAGTACATGTAGTATCGCCCACGTTCTTCATCAAACTCCCAGTACAGCTCTGTGCCGTCTCCTGTGTAGTTCACCATAGTACCTGCATCTAGTGTTGTGTAGAATCTGTGAGCCACGGAGGACTCAGCAATCCCGTTCCCGGGTAGCAAAACTATCTAAGCCTTGGGTGTGGAACAAGGCTGAAGAACAAAGGTTGCAGCTGCACTAGCTTACGTGTTAAGAGCGAGAAGAGAAGTGCCACGAGCATCAATGTGATCAGGAAGTGATGCTATCTAAGCACGTCAAACATAACCCCACCGTGTTCACTTCTCGAACCCCTACGGAAAATGACCGTCACGGTTACTCACACTTGTAGTGTATTCTGAACATGGTGTCAAGTTTTCTACAACCGGATATTAACAAATTCCCATCTGCCACATAACCGCGGACACGGCTTTCGAAAGATCAAACCCTGCAGGGGTGTCCCAACTTAGCCCATCACAAGCTCACGATCTGCGGAGTCACAACTCCAAGGTGGGAAGACCCGAGTATTCTCGGAATCCTGTGCTCAAGATATTCTCACTAAGGTAAAACTAATCCAGCAAGACCTCCCGGCGTGCTGACACCCTGACATTAGCCGCGCGTATCTAGTCTCAGGCCACGACCGGATAGGTCAGCCTACAGGAAAATACCAGCCCTCGGGTTCCCCCAAGGGGGCCCTGCAGTCCACCGAGTTTGGACCAACACTCATGTGGAGCACTGGCCTGGGGTTGTTAATTAAGATCATGGGATAGCTAGTCCCTATGCAAGTTTTAGTTATTAGGAAAATGTAAAACCAATGTCGGGCCTTGCTGGAAAAGCTTTAGCGCTAAGCGGGTTATCGAGGGGGGCCCATAAACCCCAACCGTGTTAGGGACGCAAAATTAAGGAACATAACACCGGTTTAAACGGTTCCTAGGGCGGCATGAGTGGAACAAAACACCAAGCAAGAGGCTTAGCCTTCCACCCATTGCCAATATATAGATGATTTAGTTGACATTTTATATAGTGTGATATCCCAACATTAACTTCAACATGAAGCAAGAATCTTCAAATCTTCTCCTGCAACTAGCAATGCTATAAGAGGGGCTGAGCGAAGCTTACGTAGCCAAACAAAGGTTTGCTAGGTTGGGTGGTTAGAGAGATTCATGGCTATAATAGGAGGCTGACAAACAAACATGGGCATCGAGGCAATAAGCTAAAGAGCGAGACATCTAGCTATAGGCAAAGATAGTAATGATATCTGGGTCAGGTCATCTTGCCTGGCGAGTCGTCGATGGGATCGTAAGACGGCTCCTCGTACTCAACCTCGGTAGGACCCTCGTACTCGGTCCCGGCTCCCGGCTCTACTCAACACAAGAACACAACATGGCACAAAATCAAACAAGGTGCAATGCACAATCAACATGATGCAAGTATGATTCATTTCATGGCAAGGGATGAAGCACACAAGAACAACACGAAACAACAAGTTTAAATGAGGCCGGAATCAACATATAGCAAATCCGGTAAGTCCTCATATGCATATTTTGAAATTGGTCCAGATCTGAACAAACCTTAAGTTAAAGTTGTTAAATAGTAAGTTAACATGCACCATGATGATCTACATGAAATTCTAGTCAAGTTTCATATAAAGTTTGTTTAATTCGGAGCTACGTTCTAGAAGATATGAGCAAAACAAGACAAGCATGGCAACGGTGCAAGATGCACCCAAACATCAAGCAAACACACTCCAAACATGTAAACAACATGATATTATGATTATACATGCAAAATCACACAAGTTTCATATAGGACACGCTCAAAACGGAGCAACGGTTCAACACATACACACGAAACAAGATACAATGCAAAGCTGAAATTAACAGCCACATAGCAACTTCGGAGCAAGAGATATATACTATACAACACCCAAACATGATGACAAGAAGCATGGACATGAAGTAGACATGTTCTACAGCAAACAACTCCATTGGAGCAACTCCATAGGAGACATGGATCAATAGCAACAAGCTACACCAAATTGATCATGCTGTTAAAAACCTGACATATATAATTTATAGCAACTTGAGAGCAAGAAATAAATAAGCTCCAGCAAGCCATATGTGCAAGTGGGGGCATGGATGGATAGACAATAACATGTACAACAAGGAATGATCGTTGGCCACTCCAAAACTATCATGGATTTGACTAGGGTATCAAGCAAACATAGCATCAGGTAAAGAAGTAACAGCAGTTTATAATAAGTAGCACTCTTGTCACGAAGATTAGGACATCTAGATGATCTCAAACAAGCATGCCACAATGGAACAAAATGTAGAGCACATCACCACGATCATTTTGATATATCATATGCACAAAACGGATCTACGAGCATGAAGATACAACCATGCAAAGGAGGCAACAAAATAGCAGAAACCTGGGACTTAGAGGTTTTATACCTCACCCAAAAAGTCAACGGGACGGTGGGCTCCCGGGACGGAGGGATCCGACGGGGACGGGGCATGCGTTTGGTTCGTTGAACGGGTGGATCTGATCCACCCGATCAGATCTGGGACGGCGGCGGCTCCGGCGACCAGAGCCGGAGAAGATGGCGACGCGGTGTGGAGGACGGGGCGGCGGCACACGCGGCAGCTGGAGGTGGCCACGGGGCCTGGCGGCGGGGTCGAGGGCCGCCGGCGGGAGGCGACCGGCCGGATGAGGTGGAGGCGGCGGATCGTCCCAGGCGCGGGGCGCGTCGGGCAAGCGGCGGCGGAGGGAGGCCCGCGGGGGCCGGGGATGGGCCTGGCGGACCCGTACGGCGAGGTGGCGGCAGGGGCGACGTGTCGCACTCCGGTTGGTCCGGCACGTCCGGGCGGACGTGTCCGGCGGCCGGAGGAGCTGCGGGGCGCGGGGAAAATGGAAAAAAAAGGAAGACTCGGGTTTCACCCAAAAATGGAGGGGTGTGGACGTTTTTATAGGCATAGGGAGCTAGGAAGGTCCAAATGGGGTGCGGTTTTCGGCCACATGTTCATGATCCGACGACTGAGATGATGGGAGGGGTTGTGCTGGGTTAGTGGGCTGTTGTAGAGGGGGTATCGGGCCTTAAAGAAGAGGTTCTTTTAGCCCACTAGGTTAACCGTTGGAGTACCAAACGAACTCCAAACGCGATGAAACTTGACATGCGGCCTACACGTACCAAAACCACAACGCACGACAAGTCTCACCTTATTCCGGAAACGTTACACGGCCACACACGAAAGAAGGACTCGGGGATGCCACGGGCACGTGTGTGAGCGTCGGAACTCGAAACAGACAACGAGAAGAGACGAGTGGGACCGGGTGCAAGTGACAACATGAATGCAATGCAATGCACATGACAACATGACATGGATGAAATGCACACACGCACACAACAAAACGAAGAAACCCGAAATGAAAGAAGAGCCCAGAAAGGAATTGATGAAGCCAAAGTTTCATATATTGCCATAATTGGAAAGTGTTACATCTGGGGCATTACACAAGGCACACATCAGGTCTTGTACACAACATTGCATATATGATAGATCCTATGGCTGATGCATAGGGAATGACTTTCATTTTCTCTCTATATTCTGCAGTGGTTGGGCATTGAGTCTTACTCAATTTCACGCCTTGTAACACAGGTAAGGACCCTTTCTTGGACTGATCCATTTTGAACTTCTTCAAGACTTTATCAAGGTATGTGCTTTGTGAAAGTCCAATTAAGCATCTTGATCTATCTCTGTAGATTTTGACGCCTAATATCTAAGCAACTTCACAGAGGTCTTTCATTGAAAAATTCATATTTAAGTATCCTTTTATGCCATCCAGAAATTATATATCATTTCCAATCAACAATATGTCATCCACATATAATATCAGAAATGCTACAGAGCTCTCACTCACTTTCTTCTAAATACAGAATTCTCCAAAAGTCTGTATAAAACCATATGCTTTGATCACCTCATCAAAGCGTATATTCCAACTCCGAGATGCTTGCACCAGTCCATAGATGGATCGCTGGAGCTTGCACACTTTGTTAGTACCTTTAGGATCGACAAAACCTTCTGGCTGCATCATATACAACTCCTCTTTGAGGTATCCATTAAGGAATGCAGTTTTGACATCCATTTGCCAGATTTCATAATCATAAAATGCGACAATTGCTAACATGATTCGGACAGATTTAAGCAGCGCTACGGGTGAGAAAGTCTTATCGTAGTCAACTCCTTGAACTTGTCGAAAACCTTTCGCAACAAGGCGAGGTTTGTAGATGGTAACATTACCGTCAGCCTCAGTCTTCCTCGTAAAAATCCATTTATTTTCAATGGCATGCCGATCATTGGGCAAGTCAACCAAAGTCCACACTTTGTTCTCATACATGGATCCCATCTCAGATTTCATGGCCTCAAGCCATTTTGCGGAATCTGGGCTCGTCATCGCTTCCTCATAGTTCGTAGGTTCATCATGGTCTAGTAACTTGACTTCTAGAACCGGGTTACCGTACCACTCTGGTGCGGAACGTATTCTGGTTGACCTACGAGGTTCGGTAGTAACTTGATCCGAAGTTTCATGATCATCATCATTAGCTTCCTCGCTGATTGGTGTATGAATCACTGGAACTAGTTTCTGTGATGTACTACTTTCCAATTCGGGAGAAGGTACAATTACCTACAATTACCTCATCAAGTTCCACTTTCCTCCCACTCACTTCTTTCGAGAGAAACTCATTCTCTAGAAAGGATCCATTCTTAGCAACAAATATCTTGCCTTCAGATCTGTGATAGAAGTTGTACCCAACAGTTTCCTTTGGGTATCCAATGAAGACACATTATTTCGACTTGGGTTTGAGCTTATCAGGTTGAAACTTTTTCACATAAGCATCACAGCCCCAAACTTTAAGAAACGACAACTTTGGTTTCTTGACAAACCACAGTTCATAAGGTGTCGTCTCAACGGATTTAGATGGTGCCTTATTTAACGTGAATGTAGCTGTCTCTAAAGCATAACCCCAAAATGATAGTGGTACATCGGTAAGAGGCATCATAGATCACACCATATCTAATAAAGTACGGTTACGATGTTCGGACACACCATTACGCTGTGGTGTTCCAGGTGGCGTGAGCTGTGAAACTATTCCACATTGTTTTAAATGAAGACCAAACTCGTAGCTCAAATATTTGCCTCGGCGATAAGATCGTAGAAACTTTATTTTCTTGTTACGATGATTCTCTACTTCACTCTGAAATTCTTTGAACTTTTCAAATGTTCCAGACTTGTGCTTCATTAAGTAGATATACCCATATCTACTCAAATCTTAGTGAAGGTCAGAAAATAACGATACCCGCCGCGAGCCTCAATGCTCATCGGTCCACATACATCAGTATGTATGATTTCTAACAAATCTGTTACTCGCTCCATTATTTTGGAGAACGGAGTTTTAGTCATCTTGCCCATGAGGCATGGTTCGCCAGCACCAAGTGATTCATAATCAAGTGATTCCAAAAGTTCATCTGCATGGAGTTTCTTCATGCGATTTACACCAATATGACCTAAATGGCAGTGCCACAAATAAGTTGCATTATCATCATCAACTTTGCATCTTTTGGCTTCAATATTATGAATATGTGTATCACTACGATCGAGATCTAACAAGAATAGACCACTCTTTAAGGGTGCATGACCATAAAAGATATTACTCATAAAATTAGAACAACCATTATTCTCGGATTTCAATGAATAACTGTCTCGCAACAAACAAGATCTAGATATAATGTTCATGTTCAACGGTGGCACCAAATAACAATTATTTAGGTCTAAAACTAGCCCCGAAGGTAGATGTAGAGGTAGCATGCCGACGGCGATCACATCGACTTTGGAACCATTTCCCACGCACATTGTCACCTCGTCCTTAGCTAATATTGGTTTAATCCGTAGCCCCTGTTTTGAGTTACAAATATTAGCAACCGAACCAGTATCAAATACCCAGGTGCTACTACGAGCATTAGTAAGGTACACAACAATAACATGTATATGAAATATACATTTGTTCACTTTGCCATCCTTCTTATCCACCAAATACTTGGGGTAGTTCCGCTTCTAGTGTCCAGTTCCTTTGCAGTAGAAGCACTCAGTTTCAGGCTTGGCTCCAGACTTGGGTTTCTTCGTGGGAGTAGCAATTGTCTTGCTATTATTCTTGAAGTTCCCTTATTTCCCTTGCCCTTTTTCTTGAAACTAGTGGTCTTGTTAACCATCAACACTTGATGCTCCTTTTTGATTTCTACCTCCGCAGCTTTGAGCATAGCGAAGAGCTTGGGAATTGTCTTCTGCATCCCTTGCATATTATAGTTCATCATGAAACCTTTATAGCTTGGTGGGAGTGACTGAAGAACTCTATAAATAACACTATCTTCGTCAAGTTTGCAACCAAGTTGAGTCATGTGATTGTAGCACCCAGACATTCTGAGCAAGTGTTCACTGATAGAACTGTTCTCCTCCATCTTGCAGCTAAAGAACTTATTAGAGACTTCATATCTCTCAGTTCAGGCATTTGCTTGAAATATTAACTTCAACTCTTGGAACATCTCATATGCTCCATTACGTTCAAAACGTCGTTGAAGTCCCGATTCTAAGCCGTAAAGCATGGCACACTGAACTATCGAGTAGTCATCAGAACGAGCTTGCCAAACGTTCATAACGTCTGGAGTTGCTCCTGCATCAGGCCTATCACCTAGCGGTGCTTCCAGGACATAATTCTTCTGTGCAACAATGAGGATAATCCTCAAGTTACGGACCCAGTCCGTGTAGTTGCTACCATCATCTTTCAACTTAGCTTTCTCTAGGAATGCATTAAAATTCAAGGGAACGGTAGCACGGGCCATTGATCTACAACAACATAGATATGCAAAAACTATCAGGACTAAGTTCATGATAAATTAAAGTTCAATTAATCATATTACTAAAGAACTCCCACTTAGATAGACATCCCTCTAGTCATCTAAATGATCACATGATCCAAATCAACTAAACCATGTCCGATCATCACGTGAGATGGAGTAGAACATCTTATGTTGATCATATCTACTATATGATTTATGCTCGACCTTTCGGTCTCTAGTGTTTCGAGGGCATGTCTGTACATGCTAGGCTTGTCAAGTTTAACTCGAGTATTCTGCATGTGAAAAACTGTCTTACACCCGTTGTATTTGAACATAGAGCTTATCACACCCGATCATCACGTGGTGTCTCGGCACGACGAACTTTCGCAATGGTGCATACTCAGGGAGAACACTTGTACCTTGAAATTTTGTAAGGGATCATCTTATAATGCTACCGCCGTACTAGGAAAAATAAGAAGCATAATAAGATAAACATCACATGCAATCAAAATATGTGACATGATATGGCCATCATCATCTTATGCTTTTGATCTCCATCTCCAAAGCATCGTCATGATCTCCATCATCATTGGCTAGACACCATGATCTTCATCGTAGCGTCGTGGTCGTCTCGCCAACTATTGCTACTACTACTATCGCTAACTCATAGTGATAAAGTAAAGCAATTACATGGCCATCGCAATTCATACAATAAAGATACAACTATAAGGCTCCTGTCAGTTGCCGATAATTTTACAAAACATGATCATCTCATACAATAACGTATAACTCATCGCATCTTGACCATATCACATCACAACATGCCCTGCAAAAACAAGTTAGACGTCCTCTACTTTGTTGTTGCAAGTTTTACGTGGCTGCTACGGGCTTAGCAAGAACCATTCTTACCTACGCATACAAAACCACAACAATTTTTCGTCAAGTGTGCCGTTTTAACCTTCAGAAGGACCGGGCGTAGCCACACTTGATTCAACTAAAGTGAGAGAGACAGACACCCGCCGGTCACCTTTAAGCAACGAGTGTTCATAACGGTGAAACCAGTCTCGCGTAAGCGTACGCGTAATGTCGGTCCGGGCCGCTTCATCCCACAATACCGCCGGATCAAAGTATGACATGCTGGTAAGCAGTATGACCATTATCGCCCACAACTCATTGTGTTCTACTCATGCATATCATCTACGCATAGACCTGGCTCATGATGCCACTGTTGGGGAATGTAGTATTTCAAAAAAAATCCTACGATCACGCAAGATCTATCTAGGAGAAGCATATCAACGAGCCGAGAGAGTGTGTCTACGTACCCTTGTAGACCGAAAGCGGAAGCGTCTAGTGACGTGGTTGATGTAGTCGATCGTCTTCACGATCCAACCGATCCAAGCACCGAACGTATGACACCTCCACGTTCAGCACACATTCAGCTCGATGACGTCCCACGAGCTCTTGATCCAGTTGAGAGTCACAGGAGGGTTTCTTCAACACGACGGCATAGTGATGATGATGAAGTTACCGGTGCAAGGCTTCACCTAAGCACTGCAACGATATGACCGAGGTGTGTAACTGTGGGGAGGGGCACCGCACACGGCTTGCAAATCAACTTGTGTATCTATGGGGTGC
Source organism: Secale cereale (assembly GCA_902687465.1). Lineage (NCBI taxonomy): Eukaryota > Viridiplantae > Streptophyta > Magnoliopsida > Poales > Poaceae > Secale > Secale cereale. Next base: position 193,645,566 of record LR738713.1, read on the forward strand.
CCCTTCCCCACATATGTAAAGGAGTGGAGGAGGGGAGGGGCCGGCCCTCTCTATGGCTCGCCCTAGGGGAGTCCTACTCCCACCGGGAGTAGGATTCTCCCTTTTCCCTAGTTGGAGTAGGAGAGGAAGGAAGGAGGAGAGAGGGAAGAAGGAAAGGGGGGCCGGCCCCCACCCAATTCGGATTGGGCTTGGGGGGGCGCGCCCCTCACCTTGGCCACCTCCTCCTCTATCCCACTAAGGCCCAAGAAGGCCCATACACTCCCCGGGGGGTTCCGGTAGCCCCCAGTACTCCGGTAAATGCCCGAACTCACCTGAAACCATTCCGATGTCCAAACATAGGCTTCCAATATATCGATCTTTATGTCTCGACAATTTCGAGGCTCCTCATCATGTCCATGATCACATCCGGGACTCCGAACTACCTTCGGTACATCAAAACACATAAACTCATAATACCTATCGTCATCGAACGTTAAGCGTGCGGACCCTACGGGCTCGAGAACTATGTAGATATGACCGAGAAACATCTCCGATCAATAACTAATAGCGGAACCTGGATGCTCATAATGGTTCCTACATATTCTATGAAGATCTTTATCGATCAAACCGCATAACAACATACGTTGTTCCCTTTGTCATCGGTAGGTTACTTGCCCGAGATTCGATCATCGGTATCATCATACCTAGTTCAATCTCGTTTCCGGCAAGTGTCTTTACTCGTTCCGTAATACATCCTCTTGTGACTAACTCATTAGACATTTGATTGCAAGGTTTATTATGATGTGTATTACCGAGAGGGCCCAGAGATACCTCTCCGACACTTGGAGTGACAAATCCTATTCTCGATCTATGCCAATACCACAAACACCTTTGGAGACACCTGTAGAGCATCTTTATAATTGACCAATTATGTTGTGACGTTTGATAGCACAAAAGGTGTTCCTCCGGTATTCGGGAGTTGCATAATCTCATAGTCACAGGAACATGTATAAGTCATGAAGAAAGCAATAGCAGTAAAACTAAACGATCAAGTTGCCAAGCTAACAGATGGGTCTTGTCCATCACATCATTCTCCTAATGATGTGATCCCGTTGATCAAATGACAACTCATGTCTATGGTTAGGAAATGTAATCATCTTTGATCAATGAGCTAGTTTAGTAGAGGCATACTAGGGACACTCTGTTTCGTCTATGTATTCACACATGTACTAAGTTTCCGGTTAATACAATTCTAGCATGAATAATAAACATTTATCATGATATAAGGAAATACAAGTAACAACTTTATTATTGCCTCTAGGGCATATTTCCTTCATGCAGGACCACAACTTACCGTATGTTCTAGCAAAAGATTCAGAGTGCTGGCTTTGGCATCGAAGGCTAGGACATGCAGGCATGAGGAAATTGCACACTCTCGTGAAGAAGAAGCACATCATTGGCATCGAGGACATAAAGTTCAAGAAGGATCATCTATGTGGTGCTTGTGAAGCTCGGAAGATGACTAGGGCAAAATATCCCTCGAAGAAAATCATGACGACATTACGTCCCTTCGAGCTGCTACACATGGACTTATTTGGCCCTACTCACTACTCTACACTTACCACCTCTGCATGCTTATATGGCTTCGTGATAGTTGATGATTATTCTAGATATACCTGGGTACACATAATTCTCTACAAAAAAGAAATGCAGGATGTCTTAAGATGATTTGCCAATCGCGCCATGACTAACTATGGCATCAAGATCAAGCACATCAGGAGTGATAATGGCACAAAATTCAAGAACACTGGCCTCGACACTTATCTTGACACTCTGGGCATCACTCATGAGTTCTCTACTCCATACACACCTCGGCAAGATGGCGTTGTGGAGCGCAAGGACATGACACTTATTGAGATGGCTCGAATGATGCTTGATGAATACAAGACTCCAAGAAAGTTCTGGCCTGAAGCCATTGATACTGCATGCCATATCATCAATAGAGTTTATCATAGAAAATTCTTCAAGAAGACATCTTATGGACTACTCAGTGGTAAGAAGCTAAACATAAGCTATTTCAAAGTCTTTGGTGCTAGGTGTTGGATCAAGGATACACATCACACTTCCAAATTTGCACCGAAAGCACATGAAGGTTTTATGCTTGGTTATGGAAAGGACTCGCACACCTACAAAGTCTTCATCCTCTTTCATTATAAAGTGGTTGAAACTGCAGATGTGCGGTTCGATGAGACTAATGACTCGCAAAGAGAGCACCTGCCAAATGTGCTAGATGAATCTTCTCCAAGTGAATCTATCAAGCTAATGGGTACTGGAGAAATCATACCCACCGAGGATCTGGCTGAAGAGGAAATTTTCATTCAAGCTCCTCCACATCGCGAAGACAATGCAGAGCCTAAAGATAATGCTGAAGATGAAGATAACGATCAGCAAGAGCAAAATCTCCGCCCTGTTCATCCTTGGGTCTCTAATGAAGTTTAGGTTAAGAAGATCATTGATAACATCAATGCACGTGGTCCGCTCACTTGATCAAGAGCTACACAACTAACAAAGTTCTGTGGGCACTTTGTGTTCGTCTCCATATCTGAACCCAAGAAAGTTGATGAAGCCTTCATGGAACCTGAATGGATTCAAGCTATGCAAGAAGAGCTTCCACAATTTGAGATCAACAACGTCTCGGAGCTAGTCAAACGTCCTGATGCACGTAAGCACAACATCATTGGTACCAAATGGATCTATCACAACAAACAAGATGAACATGATAAAGTCATCAGAAACAAAGCTTGTCTCGTTGCTCAAGGCTACACACAAGTTGAGGGAATTGACTTCGATGAGACATTTGCTGTTCTGGCTAGGCTTGAAGCTATTCACATACTGCTAGCCTATGCTAACCACAAAAACATCCTTATATATCAAATTGATGTGAAGAGTGTCTTCCTCAATGGCAAAATTGAAGAAGTATATGTAGCTCAACCACCTGGTTTTGAAGATCCAAGGCATCCTGATATGGTCTACAAACTCAGCAAGGCACTGTATGGCCTCAAGCAAGCTCCTCATGCTTGGTACAACACTCTCAAAGACTTCCCGAAGAGCAAAGGCTTCAAACCTGGTTCTCTAGATCCTACCTTATTCATGAAGACATATGATGGAGAACTGTTTATATGCCAAATCTATGTGGATGACATTATCTTCGGATGCACTGACAAAAGATTCAATGATGAGTTTGGGAATATGATGCAAGAACAATATGATATGTCCATGATGGGAGAGCTGGAATTTTTCCTTGGTCTTCAAATCTGACAACAGAGAAATGTCATCTTCATGTCACAAGAAAAATACCTCAAAAATTGCTTGAAGAAGTTTTGAATGCATGACCGCAAATGATACACGACGCCAATGCCAGCCAAAAGTCATATGTGCTCCGACGACAATTGTAAAGAGTTCGATCAAAAGGTATATCACTCCATGATTGGTTCTTTGTTGTACCTATGTGCATCTAGGCTAGATATAATGCTTAGTTTTTGAATGTGTGCCCGATTCAAAGCGGTACCAAAGGAGTCGCATCACCTCGCGGTGAAGCGTATACTTCGATATAAGGCTCACACCCCAACGCTAGGATTATGGTATCCAAAGGGCTCAGAGTTTGATCTAGTTGGATTCTCAGATGTTGATTATGCTAGTGACAAGGTTGATCGCAAGTCCACATCAGGCACACGTCATTTTCTTGGACGATCTCTTGTCTGTTGATCTTCAAAGAAGCAGAACTATGTATCACTCTCCACTGCTGAAGCTAAATATATTGCTGCTGGATCTTGCTGCGCTCAGCTTCTCTGGATGAAGCGAACTCTCAAGGACTATGGCATCAACATGAAGAAGGTGCCCCTTTACTACGACAATGAAGGCGCCATCAAGATTGCTCACAATCCCGTTCAACACTCGAAGACAAAGCACAATCAAACTAGTCATCACTTTCTTAGAGATCATGTGATGAAGGAATACATTGATATCATTCACATCAACAAGGAAGAGCAATTGGCAAATATCTACACAAAGCCCTTTGTCGGGGGAAACTGTCCACCACGAGCACCTATGGGACCGGAGCCCCTTCTACGTTGCGGTAAGGGAGCGGAGGGAGCACGAAGAGCGGATCGAGGAGCACACGCGGGCAGTTTACCCAGGTTCGGGCCGCGCGGACGCGTAAAACCCTACTCCTGCTTGGATTGTATTGAGTTCTTGGGATCGGGAGCTTGAAGAGCTAGCTACACCGAGCAAGAGAGCTGTCTAGGTTCCGAACCCTTTCTACGTTGTGCATGGGCCTCCTTTTATAGCTCAAGGGGTCACCGACAGGTGTCAACGTAGAGGAGGGTAAAAATGTAACTTTGGTGGTAGTTGTAACAGTGCGGGAATAGTGCGTGAACAGTGGTTGAACAGTGGTCTTCACCTACTTTGACAGTGGGGGACAAGGGCATTAAATGCCCGTCACCGTCGACCCCAAAAGCGTCCGTCCATGCTTCTCCATTCGACACGGCGGTAGCCTCGTCACCGTGGATTGCCACCGTGTGCCCCAGGCTGCACAGCCTTCCGCCACGCGTCCCTGGAAGGGCTCCAGGGCGACGCGTGGGCAGATGAGATGGAGCGCAGGCACACAGCGTGAGTTCCCCTCGGCAAGCACCTTGCCGGGGCCGTGACCTTGCCGGGCCCGGAAGCTTGTCGCTCCCCGGGTCCTGCCGGGGCGCAGGGTGCGCCGAGGCATTTCTTGAGGTATGCATTCCTTGGACTTCCTGGCAAGCTCCTCTTGCCAGGGCCTTGCGCTAAAGTGACAGTCTTGAGCCTGGTGCGGCCTTCCCTGCAAGCTCCTCTTGTCGGGGCCTTGATCTTCTGACTTGTATACTTTGTTCTTGAATGGTTTTGTAGGGACCAGAAAGGTTTCCGGCAAGCAGGCGGTGAACCCTGCCGCGGGAAGCTGCTACTGCCCGTGCACAAGTTGGGGTACTAAGGTACCCCTATCTTAGTACACCGACAGGAGCCCCCGGGCCTGGGCCACACACGGTGCCGAGCGCTGTTGGGCCAGGCCCAAAACAGTGCACGGGCACCCGCGGCCCACGGCAAGCCGTAAATCCCCTTCCGCATCCGCCGCGCCCCTCCCTAACGGCACGCGTCGATTGCGGCGTCGTGGGAGAGATCGTGGCCTCGTTCTTTAATGGGAAATGCGGAGCGTCCCCCACTTCCCCCTTAAAAGCAGAGGAAGCAGGGGCAGTTTCCCTCCTTCGTCTTCATTGCGTCTTCATTCTCCAAAAATCCTCTGCTGCTCTTTGCCCCCACTCCTCCTCCGCCGTCTTCTGCATTCGCGGCGCCGTCGAGCTCCTCGCCTCTTCCCTCGCCGCCTCCGCCATGGCTCCGAAGAGCGAGAAGGCGAAAGCGGACAAGGCCAAGAAGGAGAAATCTGAGCAGGCGGCAAAGCTGGCCGCCCTGCGGAAGAGGAATGTGGTCTTCGCGCCGAGGCTCGGCGCAAGGGAGCTGCGGAACAAGTACTACCTCTTCTGGTCCGGGGAGACCAAAGCTCATCCCCGCACCAGAGCCTTCCCTGCAGTCGCTAGAGATCTGTTCCCCGGCGGGTACTTCTTCTTTGCTGTCTTCTTTCACTGCGGATTGTGCCCTCCATACTCGGAGTTTTTCTGTGACATTATGAACACATATGGTCTCCACCTCCTAGAATTTACCCCCAACGCCATCCTTACGATGGCGGTTTTCGCACATCTGTGCGAAAACTATGTGGGGATCCATCCAAACGTAGCACTCTTTCGCCATTTCTTCATGCCTAGAGTAGAGGCTGGCGCTCCCCTCTCCGGCGGCATCTCCTGGATCTTCTGGTTGAATAAGAAGGACTCATACTTGAAGGGAGAACTCCGCGGCAAGTGGGAAGAATGGCGCGCAGATTGGTGCTGGGTAGTGGAGGACAAGCCGGAGCCTTTCACTGCGCCGCGCACAACAGCCATAGTGCGCGGCAGGAACTGGAGCGAATTGGCCCCAGAGGACAACAAACTTAGCATTGCCCTTGTCAGGATTATTCGTCTTCGGGTAGCTAATCTGACCATCGGAGAGGTTGGCGCAAATTTCCTCCGCCGCTGCATTGCCCCTTTACAAGAGAGGAAAAGGCCCGCCTGGGAATTTGGCAATGCGGCGGATATCATGAGGCTGCGCTGTGGATTGAACTTCAACTTTACTGCTTTGGAGCTGAAAGGAATGGTTCGAGAGCTCTTCAAGCACGACCCGGCGCATCCAGAGTGGTTCAGACCCGCCAAGGGAGTAGTGCCGCTGTGCAACAACACTGCCTGTGATTCCTTGCGCGCGATGATGCCGGAGTGCGACTCCCATGGCATCGTCCCCACCTGGATCGAGCCGCCGCCGGATACAGTGTTGAGTTTCTTCGACAATTTGGTTGAGGTGCCCAAGAACCCCGAGGAGAACAGGGGCCTTACCCGGGCCACTACGGCTCGGGATATAGCTTATATTGCTTCCCGGATGGAAGAGGCCGCCACGGCTGCAGCGGCGGGAGATTTCGGATTCACCGTCGACGAGGCGCAGGCCGCGGACGAGGCGTGCCAAGCAGAGGAGGCAGAGATCCGCAGACTGCTCAAGCTTCCGCCCGAGGAGTTTGCCGGGGTCCCTTCCCTGAGGCTTTCTGGGATACCCGGAGTTGTGAGCGAGGCCGCCGCAGGAGGCGAGGTTGCCGGAGGAAGCGGGGCCGCCGGAGGGAGCGGGACCGCCAGAGGGAGTGGGACCGCCGGAGGGAGCGAGGCTGCCGGGCATGGCGCTGGGCCCAGCGAGCCTGCCGGGGAGGAGGAAGAGGACGTCGAGGCCGATGAAGATACCGGTGGATCTCTGGGGCTTGATGACGACGCCTCCTCGTCTTCAGAGAATTCCCCGCCTCCGGCAAGTCCCACGCAAGCGCCGAGGAAACGCCTCCGCAAGGCGGCTACAGCGACGAGGACGCAGGCGCCCCGACAGCAGCCAGTTCGCCGGGCGACGCGGGCCACCAGGGCGAGTCAAGCCGCGACGGAGGCGCCCCGTGCACCAGCGCCAAGCGGAGGGGGATCCTCCCGGAGCGAAGCGGCCGCTCCGCCTGCTCCTCGGGCCTCGGCGTCAACGGAGGCTGGGTCTTCGCAGCCCCCAGCCCCGGAGACCGCCAAGCGCCCGAGGGAGCCTTCTCCTCCTGCTCCTCGCGGGGGAGCATCTCAGGTGGAGTTCGATTTTTCCGCCCTCAGCTCCGACGACGACGAGGAAGAGGAGTAAGTACTTGTAATTTGTAACTTCTTCGATTCTGTCTTGATCTTTCTTTGATGATTCTGATCTTGTCCTTGCTTTGCTTTCAGGACCTTGGCCCAGCGGACGGCGAAGAGGGCCAAGATCCTCGTGGTTGAGGTGGAAGACGACTCGCCCACCGCGGCGACCGGAGACGCGCCAGCGGCAAGCTTGCCGGATCAGCCTGCTGCTCCGAGGAGCAGCCCCCAGCGCAGCCCCCAGCGTAAGTCTGGTAGTCATTCTTTTCTGTTTGACAGGCGCGCTCGAGGTTGCTATCTGTACTGATGTTTTGTTGTCTTGTTTGTCTTGTGCAGAAGTGGAGCCGCAACCACAGGAGCGCCCGGAGACTGCCCCCGACGAGCCACTTGCTCCACCCTCCCCGCCAAGGGCGAACTCCCCGGCGAGGGAGAATGCTCCGACAAGGATGGGCACCCCGCCAAGGGCGAGCAGCCCGACAAGGGTGGCCACCCCGCCAAGGGAGGGCACGGGCGGCCCTCCGCCAGCAGGGGCCGCTGCTCCACCGCCAAGGGAGGGCTCCCCGGCGAGGGAGCCTGTCGTCGACGAAGTTCGCGAAGGTGAGTCTTGTAGCTTTATCTTCTTGAACTTGTCTTTTTGAATATTTGCTTGATCTTTTCTTTTCTTTTTCTTCTGCTAGATCCTCCTGCGCCGGATCGGATGGAGACCGAGGCCACCGGCGAGGAGGGCGCGCAAGGCGACGGCGGCAACGCCACTGCCGCGGAGGGCGTGGCAGGAGCCGACGAGCCTGCCGCTGAGGAGACTGTCCCGGCCGCAGACGCCGCGGCCGGGGAGGGGGACGGCGACCACACTGCTGGCCCGGAGGCAGCAGGAGCGTCAAGCGCTGCACCGGCCGCCGACCCCTCCGCCGCCAAGGAGCAGCCAGGCATCTACCTTGAGGCCCCCAACGGAGTCTTCATACAGGTCCCGTGGGGGTCTTCGTCGCGAGCCCCCGTGGAGGGAGAGACCTACGACGGAGAGGTCCTCGCCTCCGCGGGGTTGAAGATTGTTGAAGCGCCTGGCGGGAGCGACGAGCCTAAAGAGGAGAAGCTACTTCGCCGGCTCCTGGCCCTTTACCGGGCCAGGCAGGCGAAGCTGGACTCCCGGGAAGCTCTTACCGCCAAGGCCGGAGTGGATTTGGAGAAGCGGGCCGTGGAGCTTCGCGCCGCCAACCAGGCCGCCCTCCGCAACTTGGCGGAGGAGCGGGAAGAGCTCGCCGGAGAGCAGCAAGCCTTTCTCCTGGAGAAGGCGGAGGCGGAAGAGCGACAGCGGCTGGCCGCCGAGGAGCTGTCTCGGCGGGAGGGGGCGCTCAACCAGCGGAAGGTTGAGCTCGACGCCCATGACGACGAGTTCACCGCCCGGGAGGAGGCCATGAAGGAGGCAAAGGAAGCCGCAGCCGCCGCGGAAACCGCCAAGAGGGAACTGGAACTCAAGGTTGAGCAGCTGGAGCGGTACCTGAAGGCGAGTGAGGACAGGGTCACCGCGCTCAATGTGGAGCGGGAGAAGGACGCCCACACCAACTCTGACCTGCAGGTACGCCTCTCCAAGAAGGGCGACGAGCTTACTGCCGCCAAAGATTCAATTGCTGACTTGGAGTTGAAGGTCTCCACTTTGACTGATTCACTCGACGCTGCCCGAGACCGTGAAACGAAACTGAAGGACGAGCTCCGCAAGGAACGAGGCCTAGTGGAGAGCGCCGCCACTTCAGCGAACAACTTCAGCCGGGCTGTGGAGCAGTGGACCGACGACTTGGTCGCTTCTGCTGCTAACATTGACAAGGAGCTGATGGCGCTGAGGGTGGAGCACCTCGTGTACTCTCCGGACCAGAATCTCCCCCACAGCGCCAAGTTATGTCTTTTCTTCAGGGGAATCGCGCCGGCGCTTGCACGGCTGCAGGAGAAGCTCCCCGCGCAGCTGGCCGAGGAGTCGCGTCAGCTCTGCGCGGGCACCTTGGAGCGCGTCTTGACGAAGATCGTCTACCGCAACCCTGGCATCAATCTTGTGAACGTCCTCCGCAGCTTGCCGGACGATGCGGATCTGGAGGCGTTGAAGGCGCAGGTCGCCCACATCGTCGCCAAGGTGAACAAGATCTCCAGGCGTGAAGGCGACCGCGTAGATTAGGCCTCTTTCTTTCTGTTTCCTTTGCTGCTGCAAAGTGTGCCATGAACATGAATCTATTATTCATTGCGACAAGTTATCTCTGTAATATACTATCTTATTTTCGGGCAATTAATGCGGTGTTATCTCCCTTGCTTTTTGGTCCTTCACTTTGTATGCTTTCTACCCTACGCTTTTAGGGGACTTGCCGGCAAGGGGCCCTCGCCGCGAGCGCTGAGTGCTGGACTCTTAGCAGCCTGCTGGCAAAGGACCTTACTGGCAAGTAACCTTGCCGCAGCTAGTCGCAGCGCACTTAGCTTGCTGAGCGAACTCGAAAACGAAATAAGGGCGCGACACTTGTCGCAGCTCACTTAAGTCATTGAGCGTACTCGAAAACAAAGTAAGGGTGCGGCTAGCCACGGGTAGGTTCCTCCGCGCACAGGTTTTCCATACAAAGTGTGGTTGTTCAAGGAAGATAACTAAAATTTAAAAATTTGAACCGCTCAAATTCTGGTAACTTAGCTTTCATATATTGCTTGTTCCCCGACAAGGCTCCTCTTTCTTGAACAGCACTTGGTTCATCCTCCATCTCCTCCCCCCCGGCAAACTTGTGCGTGAGGAAGTCTCCTTCTGCTTAAGAGGGAAAGAAAAAGAGGAGGAAAAACAAGCATAGGGCCTCACGGCTTGCTAGTGCTTACCGGGGATGTGTATCGCACAAGGTGCCAAACAATGCACGCAAATGACCAAAGAAAAACATGGAAATGGCAAATAGTAAGAAGCACAAAGACTTTACTGATGCACGGGATCTGCGCCCGGCTTTGTACAAAGGTTTACATGCAACAGCGGCAAGACTTGTACAAAAGGTGGTTGCCGGAGCGGATCACGGCAACCGCGCCTTATGGGTGAAACTTGCGAAGATGCTCTATATTCCAGGAGTTGCTCACCGGTAAGCCTTCTTCGGTCTCAAGGCGGACAGCGCCGGGCCTTGTGACTTGTCTCACCCGATAAGGGCCTTCCCACTTCGGCGTCAACTTGTTGGAATTCTTGGCGGACTGAACGCGCCGAAGAACAAGGTCGCCTTCCTCGAGACTCCTGGCCTTGACCTTGCGGCTATGATAGCGACGCAAGGCTTGCTGGTATCGAGCAGCTCGTACAGCAGCCTGGAGACGTTCCTCCTCAAGGAGCAATGCATCATCTTGACGCAGTTGCTCTTGCTCGAGCTCATCATAAGCGAGTACTCGAGGAGATCCGTAAACGAGTTCCGTGGGGAGAACTGCCTCTGCTCCATAGACAAGAGCAAAGGGTGTCTGCCCGGTGGCTCGACTTGGTGTCGTCCTGATTGACCAAAGAGCCACCGGTAGCTCCTCTATCCAGTTTCTTCCGCACTTGCGCAGCTTGTCGAAGGTTCTTGTCTTGAGTCCATGCAGCACTTCAGCATTGGCCCTCTCCGCTTGACCATTGCTCCTCGGGTGGGCAACAGAAGCGAAACAGACCTTGGCGCCAAGGTCTTGGACGTACTGCATGAAGGTGCGACTAGTAAATTGTGTGCCGTTGTCGGTGATGATCCTGTCAGGGATTCCGAAACGGCAAACAATTGACCTGAAGAACCTGACCGCTGACTGTGCTGTCACCTTTCTCACTGGTTCCACTTCCGGCCACTTTGTGAACTTGTCGATCGCAACGTACAAGTACTCAAAGCCCCCGACTGCGCGGGGAAAGGGGCCGAGGATATCGAGCCCCCAGACCGAGAAGGGCCAGGATAAAGGGATCGTCTGGAGAGCTTGAGCTGGCTGATGAATTTGCTTGGCATGGAACTGGCACGCTTCACACTTGGTTACTTGTGCAGTTGCATCTTGGAGGGCTTCTGGCCAGAAGAACCCTTGCCGGAACGCCTTCCCGGCAAGTGCCCTTGCGCCAATGTGGTGACCACATATGCCTCCATGTATCTCTGCCAACAGCTTCTGTCCATCTTCTCTGGAAATGCACTTCAACCTGACACCATTGAGTCTTCTTCTGTACAGCTCATTGTCAACGAACTGGTACATACTTGACTGCCTGGTTATTTTCTCTATTTCTTCTGGGTCATCGGGAAGTTCTCCAGTTTGCAGAAAATGGACGATCTGCTGTGCCCATGCCGGAGCCCGAGGCTCAACGGCAAGGACCAAAGGCATGAGGGCTGCTGCGGGAACCTCAGCTTCTACGGCAAGAACTTGCGTCTCCGCCGGAGCTGATGGTTCCCCGGCAAGCTCGCCGGGGCGAGGCTTGTCGGGAACGCTTGCTTCAACTGTACAGATCCTTGGATCTGCAGGAGCGAACTATTCCTCAGCATCTTGGCTGTTGATCCTGGAGACCTTGGCGGCGGCTTCTGGAAGATCCGCCGGCAAGTAGTCGCCGGAGACCAACTTTCTCTTCTTACTTTGCCCAACTGATGGTGTAACGGATGGTTGAGTTAGCTTGAGCAAGAAGGTCCCTGGTTCCACAGGTAACTTCATCGCAGCACACTTTGAAAGGCCATCTGCAATATCGTTCTGAGCTCTTGGAACGTGCTCCATTTGTAGACCTTCAAAGTGTTCTTCAAGCTTTCTCACTTCATCAACATAGGCTTCCATCAAAGGGCTCTGGTAACTCTTGTTCACTTGTCGGATCACCAACTGAGAATCTCCCCGCACAATCAACTTCTTGATCCCAAGTTTGGCCGCAATCCTGAGGCCGGCAAGCAAACCTTCATACTCAGCAGTATTGTTTGTCGCTTGTTCCCTGGGAAAGTGCATTTGGATAACATACTTGAGGTGCTCCCCGGTGGGCGCTATGAGTACCACGCCGGCACCGGCGCCTTGCAGCGAGAAGGCACCATCAAAGTACATTACCCATTCACTGCTTGCTTCTTGTACGGGGACGCTTGTCTCTGGAACTTCTTCATCGGGCGTTGGGGTCCATTCAGCTATGAATTCTGCCAAAGCTCTGCTCTGTATAGTTGAAGTACTTTCAAACTTGAGACCAAAGCTTGACAGTTCCAGTGCCCACTCGACGATCCTGCCTGTTGCTTCTGGATTCTGCAATATCCTCTTCAACGGAAAGCGAGTGACCACTGTTATCTCATGTGCTTGGAAGTAATGGCGCAGCTTTCTCGAGGCCATGAGGAGGCCGAAAAGCAACTTCTGCACCCCAGAGTATCTTGATCTAGCCCCCTGTAGAAGGGAACTCACAAAATACACTGGGTGCTGCACCATCTTCCTTCGCACTTCTCCTTGTTCCTGCGCAGACTTGTCCTTGTCGGAGCCAGAGCTTGTCGGGGAAGCCCCCTGCTTGTCGCTGGATTCGCTTGCCGGTGGTGTAGACTCCTCATCTGCCTCCCTCTCCGCTACTAATGCAGCACTAACCACTTGATTGGTTGCTGCTAAGTATAGCAGCAACTTCTCTTGTGGCCTAGGTGCGACAAGTATTGGAGTGGAGGATAGGTATCCTTTCAAGTCTTGCAGCGCTGCCTCCGCTTCCGGAGTCCATTTCATAGGACCTGCCTTCTTCAAGATTTTGAAGAAAGGCAGGGCGCGTTCTGCAGACTTTGAAATGAACCTACTGAGGGCAGCCACACAACCTGCAAGTCTCCTTACGTCCTTGACGCGTTTCGGGGCTTCGATCTGCTCGATGGCTTTTATCTTGTCGGGGTTGGCTTCAATCCCCCTCTGGGACACAAAGAACCCGAGAAGCTTGCCGGAGGGGACTCCGAAGACGCACTTCTCGGGGTTCAACTTGAGCTGGATCTTGCGCAGATTCTCAAAGGTTTCCTCTAAATCTTGGATCAGGGTATCTTTGCTCTTGCTCTTGACCACTATATCATCCATGTAGGCTTCCACATTTCTGTGGATTTGTGGCTCAAAAGCAGTGTGCACCACCCTTGCAAATGTTGAGCGTGCATTCTTCAATCCAAAGGGCATGCGTATGAAACAATATGTGCCACATGGAGTAATGAATGCAGTCTTCTCTTCATCTTCCTTGGCCATGAAAATCTGGTGGTATCCTGAATATGCATCAAGGAAGGAAAGCAGCTCACATCTGGTGGTGGAGTCAACAATCTGGTCAATACGCGGCAAGGGAAATGGATCCTTGGGACATGCTTTATTCACATCAGTGAAGTCTATACAAAGTCTCCACTTCCCATTGGCCTTACGCACGACAACTGGATTGGCTAACCACGTGGGATGGATCACGCCTCTAACTAGGCCTGCTGCTTCCAACTTCTTGATCTCTTCGGCGATGAATTCTTGGCGCTCCACGGCTTGCTTCCTGACCTTCTGCTTGACGGGCCGCGCATGAGGACAAACAGCAAGCTTGTGCTCAATTACCTTCCTGGGAACGCCGGGGATGTCAGATGGTTGCCATGCAAACACATCGACATTCGCCCGCAGGAAGGCAACGAGCGCGCTTTCCTATTTGTTGTCAAGTGTAGCACCGATGGTGAAGGTACCACCAGTGCCGTCCTCCTTGGCGGACACCTTCTTGGTTGCCGGTGGAGCGGCCATCCCCTTCTTGCACTTGCCGGTGGAGCTCGATGGAACGTCCTCGACGGCAGCGCATCACTCCGAAGAGGTGCGTTTGCCGGAGTGGGCCCCAGAGCTCTTACCGGACTTGGTCTTGGTCTTCTTCCCCCCGGGAGCTTCAGCGGCAAGTGTGTTGCTCTCCGCCGCGGCTGCTGCATCCCGGTATATTTTGTCGGCGCAGATAAGCGCGTCCTTCTTGTCGCCAGGGACAGAGATGACGCTTATCGGCCCCGGCATCTTGAGTACATTGTAGGCGTAGTGGGAAGCTGCCATGAACTTGGCGAGGGCAGGACGTCCAAGTATCCCATTGTATGGCAATGGGATATCGGCAACATCGAAGGTTATCCTCTCCGTCCTGAAGTTGAGCTCCCCGCCAAAGGTCACTGGCAGAGTAATCTTCCCCTTCGGCTTGCTCCTCCCCGGGTTTATTCCTTGGAACGAACCGGTTTCTTCGAGCTCGCCGTCTGGGATCTGGAGTTTCTTGATCACAGCCGAGGAGATCAAGTTCAGGCCGTCCCCGCCGTCAACCAACATTTTGGTGACCTTGAGGTTGCGGATGGTGGGTGAGACCAACATCGGCAAGCACCCAACCGCAGTTGTGCGGTCAGGGTGATCCTCAAGATCAAAAATGATGGGCGTGCTGGACCACTTCAGCAGCCTGCGTGACTCAACGGGCGGCTCTGCTGCGTTTACTTCCCGCACCCACTGCTTGAGTTGGCGGTGGGAAGTGTGCAGAGAGGCGCCTCCGTCGACACACAGAACTTCTGTGGCCTTCTGGAACTCCTGCTCGCTGTTATCTCCTTCCTCCATGTCGTCGTCGTCGTCTTCCTCCTCATCCTTGTCGCGGCCCCGGGGAGGTCGATCACCTTGCCGCTGCTTGGCTTTGCCGCGGCGTCCTCCCCAGCCATTGAATGGCCGCTTCTTGCTTGGCTCTCCTCCGCCACCTTGAGCCTTCTCCTTGTCGCGCCGCTCGTATTCAGCTTTCTGCTGCTCTACGAGGTACTCGACTCGCTTGCAGTTCGAAAGGTCGTGGCCCTTGGTGCGGTGGATCTTGCAATATTGCTTGTCGGAGCCGTCCTGCTTGTCGGCTGCCGCCACAGGGGCAGGCTCCTTGCCGGAGCCGCCAGCCTGTGCCTTCTTGGCGGGAGCCTCCTTGCCGGACTGCTCGACGACCAGCACTTCCTTGCTCTTCTTCTTTCCATTGTTCCGCCGCCGGCTCTTCTTTGCCGGGGCGGCATCCTCGTTGTCGCTTCCTCCTGCGCCAGCATCCTCCCCGGGAGTCTCCTCCCCTCTTCGGCGCGCGCGCACTTGTCAGCCAGAGCGTAGAGCTCGCTGACATCCCGTATCTTGGTCATGGCCATCTCTTCCCGCATGCGACGGTTACGCACGTTCTGGTGGAACGCGCTGATAACCGCGGCGGGGTGGACGTTGGGGATATTGTGCTGCACGCGGCTGAATCGTTGAATGTACTTGCGCAGGGGTTCTCCTTCCTTCTGGGCCAAGATGTGGAGATCACTCTCCTGGCCGTGGGGTTTGTGGCCGCCCGTGAAGGCGCCAACAAACTGGTGGCACAAATCTGCCCACGAAGAAATGGAGCCTTCCGGCAAGTGCATAAGCCAAGAACGGACGTTTGGCTTAAGCACCAGCGGGAAATAGTTGGCCAATATCTTCTCGTCGCGTCCCCCGGCAGCCTGCACCGCGATGGTGTAGATGCTGAGGAACTCCGAGGGGTGCGTCTTGCCGTCGTACTTCTCGGGTACGTCGGGCTTGAAGTTTTTCATGCTGGGCCACTGGACTCGCCGCAGCTCACGGGTGAACGCAGGGCAACCTGCCGCGTACGGCAAGTCGCCTGGTTCACCAGGCGCGTGCGTGTCGACAGCGGTCCCAGCGCGCTGATCCGATTGTCGCCGGGCTTCTCGTCGGCGCTCGATTGTCGTCCGAGCATCTTCTTGTCGCCGGTCGTCAAGGACTTGGCGCTGGTCCCGACGAGCCCGCGGATCCGACGACGCCGTAGAGTTGTCGTCGACGTTAATCCGGCGGGGTGGCGTCTTCTGCTTCCGCGGCGGGGAGTGCACGGTGGTTGCACCCCCGGCGGTCTTGTCGCCGTCGGCCTTCGTATGCTCGACTTGCCGTGGCCGCGATGTCGCAGGCTGCTGCGGCGTGTCGTTGTTGGCGAAGGCGATGAGGCTCTGAATCGTCGCCCTCCAGTCTTCGGCCTTGTCTGCCGCTGGAGGGAAGTCGAGGAGCAGTTGCGCTCTTGCTAGAGCTTCTGCTGGAGAGGAGGGGAGCGGCGGCGAGCGGTGCGAGGAGCGAGATATGCTCGGACTTCTAACAGGGTTAGAAGGAGCAGTCTCCCGCCCCGGCGACCGCGCCTTGCTCGTGCCAGGACGATGGCCTTGAGCATCCCGCGAGCCTCCGGCTTGTCCTTGCCCCAGCAAGCGGATGGTACCTCCTATACCACGGCGCTGCTGGCCTGTCGTCTGCTGAGAGGGACGTGGTGCGTCTACGGAGACCGAGGCTTTGGACTTCGCCCGGTCGTCCGTCTTGTCCTTGGATTTGGTGGCGCCGTGAGTTTCCTCGCTGGCGACCACCCTTCCGCCGACGTCTCCTCCACCAACCGTTGGTTCTGGTGGTGGTGGAATAGACGCAGACGGGCCTGCGACTTCCGAAGCCTTCTTCTTCGGGGCCATGCTGTTGCTGATGAAGTTGATGAAGCTGGAGAGGTTGATGAAGGATGCGCCCGCGTGAGCGCCGGATCAGGTTCGCACAACCTCGACGCCCCCTACCTGGCGCGCGAAAGATGTCGGGGGAAACTGTCCACCACGAGCACCTATGGGACCGGAGCCCCTTCTACATTGCGGTAAGGGAGCGGAGGGAGCACGAAGAGCGGATCGAGGAGCACACGCGGGCAGTTTACCCAGGTTCGGGCCGCGCGGACGCGTAAAACCCTACTCCTGCTTGGATTGTATTGATTTCTTGGGCTCGGGAGCTTGAAGAGCTAGCTACACCGAGCAAGAGAGCTGTCTAGGTTCCGAACCCTTTCTACGTTGTGCATGGGCCTCCTTTTATAGCTCAAGGGGTCACCGACAGGTGTCAACGTAGAGGAGGGTAAAAATGTAACTTTGGTGGTAGTTGTAACAGTGCGGGAATAGTGCGTGAACAGTGGTTGAACAGTGGTCTTCACCTACTTTGACAGTGGGGGACAAGGGCATTAAATGCCCGTCACCGTCGACCCCAAAAGCGTCCGTCCATGCTTCTCCATTCGACACGGCGGTAGCCTCGTCACCGTGGATTGCCACCGTGTGCCCCAGGCTGCACAGCCTTCCGCCACGCGTCCCTGGAAGGGCCCCAGGGCGACGCGTGGGCAGATGAGCTGGAGCGCGGGCACACAGCGTGAGTTCCCCCCGGCAAGCACCTTGCCGAGGCCGTGACCTTGCCGGGCCCGGAAGCTTGTCGCTCCCCGGGTCCTGCCGGGGCGCACGGTGCGCCGAGGCATTTCTTGAGGTATGCATTCCTTGGACTTCCTGGCAAGCTCCTCTTGCCAGGGCCTTGCGCTAAAGTGACAGTCTTGAGCCTGGTGCGGCCTTCCCGGCAAGATCCTCTTGTCGGGGCCTTGATCTTCTGACTTGTATACTTTGTTCTTGAATGGTTTTGTAGGGACCAGAAAGGTTTCCGGCAAGCACGCGGTGAACCCTGCCGCGGGAAGCTGCTACTGCCCGTGCACAAGTTGGGGTACTAAGGTACCCCTATCTTAGTACACCGACACCCTTGGATGAGAAAAGGTTTTGCAAGCTGCGGTGTGAGCTAAATATCTTAGAATCCTCGAATGTCGTGTGAATGGACACACATCCTAACACTTATGTATATTGATGACTTAGGTGTGCAACACACAAAGTAACATATGTCCTCAACTCATGAAGACATACCCTCTAAGTGTGAATACATTAATGCGGAATTTGACTCTGGAGCGCCATGATAATTGTGCGCCGTGTTTGGGTCTAATACTTCCTATACGGTGGGTAACGCCACCACCAATCTTTTTCTGAAGCTTTCCATTTGGCATCACATATGTATTATTTTCACATTTGAATTGTCTTCAACATTGAATTTGTCTTCAAATGCTTATGTTGATATGATCTTATTGCTAATGCATTTTTATACATTTATATATATGTGTTCTGTCCTCTACAACATTCACTTATAGATATGTCTTCAAATTACTATTTTCTGTGCTAAGTGAATGTGATTGGACCCCTACCCTTTCTTTGCTCATCTCACCTAGTCTCTCTAAATCTTCATATGCATTCTAATTGACACGTGTCGATTGTCTTAACCGTGTCCTTGTCAGTTGTAGATATTGAGTCCAACATTTAAAACACTTTTAATATTATTATCCTCTTTGCCGGAATCCGGAGAAGCCAGAACGACAACCTGTCTTACCAGGTGTACGTGGGGCCGTGGCTCAGTTTTCAATCTGTTGCATGTATGCCATGTGTCGTCCAGATGTGTATCGCCAAGGGCTGCTGAGTAAATTCACAACGTCGTCCCTCTTCCCTATAATCAGCCCACCCACGGTCATTAAATCTTACTCCCCTCGCTATCTCGCTCGAATCCTAGCGCCGCCGCTAGCTTTCGTCGTCGCCAGAGACGAAGCGCTTTGCTGCCGCGACTTCTCTAACGTCGTCGTGACGCCGGCTGTGTACATCTTTCCCTCTGCCGCCGCCGTAAGTGTCTTCTACCACCAAGTTAGGGCGTGGAAGATTGAACTGCTCGGCCTCCATATCGCCTTGTCTAGTAGTTCTTTGTCTGTTCTTGAGAGGTAACTAAACTCTTACTTTTTACCGTTTATTTGATCCAACCAATCTGCTAAAATTTCAGGAAGTTGTTTTACCGCTTCCAAATCTGGATCTGTCTCTTATCCGCATCTCATAACTTGCAAACACTTTCACTTATGCTTCACAACCAGTTAGATTCCTCACTTGTACTTATTCATGGATTCGTACAAATCTGGAACCAACTTATATCAATAAGTGAATGTCTTCGCACTATGAGGTCAATGTCTTCAAACTGATTTATCTTAAAAACCTTGTGAGAATGCATATGACCTCTTCCCCTTTCCTCACATCTCTAATTCTTTCATAGGTACATACCCGTGGGTGACTCACTCGGTTATCACAGTCTGAATTAATTTGGAGACTTCTTACAATGTCATCTTGTATCTCTTGAAGCTAACTCACGCCTGACTAGTAAAGTGAAGCCTATCACCTGCGTGAAGCCAATCAACTTTGCAAGACCAATGGTAGGTGATAAACCAACAAGAAAAGGAGGCAGACAGAGATGCACAGATACTGCAAAGTATCTACCTCCAGATCTTTTTGAGCTATACAAGTCTGGTCCTGACGAAACATACAGGCAGCGCAAATCTCGTGTTCAATGGATTCGCAGGGACTAGGCCGAGCAATGGTTTCAGTACAAATCTGTTACCCCAGAGTACGCTAAGAAGAATTCTGTGAGGCATCCATGGACTGACATAATGTACAAAAAGCTTCAACTCAAGACCAAGGCTGAAGCCATTCAGAAAGGCTTCTTCCCATGCATGATGAGGCCTCCAAATCCTGAGAATGCAGACCCATCTAGCCTGAGATGGTGTCCTGAGGATGATCTATTTGAAGCCAATTACCAATATGCTAAGGCTTCTGAAGTAGAAAACAAGAAGGAACTTGGGATTGACTTCAATCCTGGTCCAGCAAAGCCAAGGCCCGATGGCAGTCGTGAAGCTGAACCTAACATCGTTGGACCGTTTGAAGATTTTTCATCATGTCTGGCACACTGTGCTGCACGAAGAGCTAGTGTTGAACATGAAGAAGAGGACACTTCAAAAACTAAGGGGAGAAAATCTCCAAAGATGCTTCTACACCAAAGGTTTCCAAGATGAAGCCTCTAAAAATTGCACCTCCTGAATCCAGTGTCCAGTCTGAAGACTTGTCTCGTACCTCCCCAAGAACAATTGACATAATTGTTCGGGCTCCTCCTCCTTCCAGCATCTTGCGTGATGATGGGGACATTATTGATCTGTCAAGTGATGGAGATCTAGATGATGATGCTCTGGAGCTCCTGATCAAAATCAAGCAAGAAGAGGCTGATATTTTCAAGAAGCTACCGATGTTTGACGCTGACATTCTAAACAATTTTATTGATGAGTGGTTTGATGATCCATCTATCTCCCTTGGTGATCTTCAGCTGCCCATTGACATAAGTGTCACATTTCAAGGCTTCATCAGCAAAGAGCTCACTCTTGCTCAGAGAGTAGTTGAGCAAAAGCACAAGATTTATCATGAGAAGGCTCTTTTAAAGAAGCATGTTGCTAAGCTGCGCGATGAGGATATTCAAAGCTTCAAGACCATGATGACAAATCCGAAGGCTGGATTTATAAAATGTCATGATGGAGCTAAAGGCTCTCGTGAGTGTCTGAAGCTGTATGCTGAAAAGTGCGTTCGGGCTCACAATGAGGCCCTGAAGAGAAAAGCTCTTGGCCGTCCGGGCATAGACCCCAAGCTTGCCACAAAGAAGAAGAAGAAGCCAGCTGCAATAGCTGCTTCCCAACAAGAAGTGCCTCGCATTGTCTTGCCTAAGTGCTTCGCCGCTTCGAAGCCAAATGCAGCATATGTTTCTTCTGAAAGGAAGAAGACCAAGCAAGCTGAGGCAAAGGCCAAGAAACAAAAGAACAATTAAGCCTCTGACGCTGCTCCCTCTCCAAACAAGCACAAAACAAAGTCTTCAAAGGCTTCAAATAAGGCTCAAGCATCAACATGTCCAACTGCTTGTGCAGAGCTGTTGCTCGTGAAGCCTATCTATGTTGCCCTTCCAACCTCCTCCAATAAGGACCACCGATTAATTGTGCATGAGCCTGCTCTCACAGAGGCCCATGACACTGAAGAGATTCCAGCAGTTGATAATGTCACAACTGAAGACATTGGTCATGATGACAATGTTGAAGATGATGAAGTTCTTCCTCAGATTTCCCAGAACCTGGTATCATCACCTATGCTTTTGCACAGTGAGACTATAAGCATTGGCAGTCTCATGACGCCAATCACACATGATGAGTTTTGGGAAGAGCAACACCCCAACACGCCTCTGCATGAAGTTACACCTCACTCATCACCAGCTCAAGTCACTACTCTAGTGCTTGAGTCTCCCCAAGAAACTCCCGAAGACATGGAGAAGACCATTCCCTCTCCACAGGTGTCACCCTTATTTTGAAGGCTTCGCCGAGGCCCAAGGCCAACGGTCTCCATGTCTGATGTCGCTTAAAACTACGTTGGTTTTTCCCCAAAGAGGAAGGGATGATGCAGCACAACGGTGGTAGGTATTTCCCTCAGATGTGAAACTAAGGTTATCGAACCAGTAGGAGAACCAAGCAACACAACATAAACAACACCTGCACACAAATAACAACACCTCGCAACCCGACATGTTAAAGGGGTTGTCAATCCCTTTCGGGTAACGAACGTGTGAGAGAGAGAGAGAGATAACTATTGGTAGATTGGTTGATAAATAGGATAAATTACAGCAAGGTATTTCTAGATTTTTAGTTTAGTAGATCTAAAAATAAAAGCAAAGCAAATAGATCGCAAAGGCAAATATATGAAAAAGAAGAACCTGGGGCAGTAGGTTTCACTAGTGGTTTCTCTCGAGAAAATAACAACGGCGGGTGAACAAATTACTGTTGGGCAATTGATCGAACTTCAAATAATCATGACGATATCCAGTCAATGATCATTACATAGGAATCACGTCCAAGATTAGTAGACCGACTCCTTCCTGCATCTACTACTATTACTCCACACATCGACCGCTATCCAGCATGCATCTAGTGTATTAAGTTCATGGAAAAACGGAGTAATGCATTAAGAACGATGACATGATGTAGACAAGATCCATTTATCTATGGCGTTAGATATGGATCTCGTCGTTTTATCCATAGTAGCAACGATACATACGTGTCGGTTCCCCTTTCGTCACTGGGATCAAGCACCATAAGACCGAACCCACTACAAAGCACGTCTTCCCATTGCAAGATAAAGAGATTAAGTTGGCCAAACAAAACCCTATATCGGAGAAGAAATACGAGGCTATAAGCAATCATGCATAAAAAAGATCAAAGAAACTCAAATAACTTTCATGGATATAAAAAAATGGATCTGATCATAAACTCAAAGTTCATCGGATCCCAACAAACACACCGCAAAAAGAGTTACATCGTATGGATCTCCAAGAGACCATTGTATTGAGAATCAAAAGAGAGAGAGAGAGGAAGCCATCTAGCTACTAACGACAGACCCACAGGTCTACAAAGAACTACTCACGCATCATCGAAGAGGCACCAGTGGAAGTGGTGAACCCCTCCATGATGGTGTCCAGATTGGATCTGGTGTTTCTGGACTCTGCGGCGGTTGGATGAATATTTCGTCGACTCCCCTAGGGTTTATGGAATATAGGGGTATTTATAGAGCAAAGAGGCGGTCCGGGGGGCACCCGAGGTGGGCACAACCCACCAGGGCACGCCCGGGCCTCCTGGCACACCCTGGTGGGTTGTCCCCTCCTCGGGACTCCCCTTAGGTGCCACCAGGGCCCATAGTGTTCCCTGTGTCCTGGATAAAAATCTCCAAAAAGTTTCGTGGTGTTTGGGGTCCGTTTGATATTGATTTCTTGCAATGTAAAAAACATGCAGAAAACAACAACTGGCACTTGGCACTATGTCAATAGGTTAGTACCAAAAAATGATATAAAATGATTGTAAAACATCCAAGAATGATAATATTACAGCACGGAACATTCAAAAATTATAGATACGTTGGAGACTTATCAGTATCCCCAAGCTTAACTCCTGCTCGTCCTCGAGTAGGTAAGTGATAAAAACAAAATTTTAGAGGTGGAGTGATGTTTATCAAGTCATATCATATTCTTTTCTTTATAGCATGGACATTTGGACTTTTATATGGTTCAAAGCAATAGTCTAGTTTTGACATAATAATTTAGATACTCAAGCATATCAACAAGCAACCATGTCTTTCAAAATATCAATGCTAAAATAAGTTATCCCTAGCCCATCATGCTCAACCATTGATCCATTCATGAAACACATTCGTATATTAGTTACACCCAATACTCAAGTACGATCATAGTGTTTCCTTGTTGGTGCTTGTAAGATAAGATGGAGACTCAAATTAAAAAATAAAAATTTCATAAGTAAAAGAAAGGCCCTTCGTAGAGGGAAGTAGGGATTTGTAGAGGTGCCAGAGCTCAAAGCTTAAATTGAGAGATAATTTTTTTGGGAGGTATACTTTTCCCACCAACAAGAACGACTTGAGGTTCCCAACACTTTCCATACTAGATATATCATAGGCGGTTCCCAAACATAAAAAATAAAGTTTATTCCTTTTTCACCAAACTTTCACAAGCCATGGCTAGCCGAATCCACGGTTGCCTTCCATACCAACACTTTCCAAGGAATTTATTATTTGACAACATAAAGTAATTTTTTTTTCATTTCGGGACTAGGCATCCCTAATACCTTTGCCGTACTCCCGTGCAATGACAAGTGAATAAACACTCATCGTGAGAATAACACATCCAGCATGAAAAATGTTGGCCACCCCTCACCGCCTCGCGAGCGGTACAGGCACACAAAAGGGGAATTTATTTTGAAAATTAGAGATGACACATACAAATTTGCTTAGAACGGCAAGGAAATACCGCATATAGGTAGGTATGGTGGACTCATATGGCAAAATCGGGATAAATGATTTTGGATGCACAAGTAGAGATCATACTTAGTGCAAAATGAAGTCTAGCAAAAGACTGGGAAGCGACCAACCATGAAACAAATAATCTGGTAAGCGAACATTGAACATAAATAACGTCGAATGATGCACCACAAGTAGGATATAATTTCATTGCATGATTATTGACTTTGGTGCTTGCATAAGGAATTACAAACTTTAACACTAGTATTCTTATTAAAGCACAATCACTCATCAACATGACTCACATATCATATCATCATGTCTCAAAACTATTACTAGGAATCAAGTTTATTTTGTCCAATGATCTTCATGACATTTTTGCTTTATCCTTCTTGGATATCTATCACTTTGGGACTAATTATAATGTGTTGCTTTTCATAAGCTCAAACAAATATAAGTGAATATCATGAGCATAATTTTTTTTCTTTCTTCTCTCAAAATAACATAAGTGAAGCAATGGAGAATTTCTTTAAAATTTACTAACTCTCAAATAAATCTAAGTGAAGCAAGAGAATGTTTCTTCAAAAATACTAAGCACACCATGCTCAAAAAGATATAAGTGAAGCACTAGAGCAAGTCCTAGCCCATAAAGAATTTAAGTGAAGCATAGAGAGCTATTCTAACAAGTCATGGCATAATTTTGGCTCTCTCAAATAGGTGTGTACAACAAGGATTGGTGACTTAAAAAGCAAAACAAAACAAGCAAAAACTCAAATCATACAAGACGCTCCAAGCAAAACACATATCATGTGATGAATAAAAATATAGTTTCGAGTGAAATACCGATAGTTGTTGGAAGAAAGCGGGGATGCCACTCGGGGGCATCCCCAAGCTTAGTTGGTTGCTCATTTTTTGATTAATAGCCTGGGATGCCGGGACATCCCCAAGCTTAGGCTCTTACATCCTTCCTTCATCCATAGTAAAATAACCCAAAACTTAAAAACTTCAATCACACAAAACTTCAACAAAACCTTCGTGAGATCCGTTAGTGTAAGAAAGCAAACCACTACTATAAGTAATGTATCAAACAAATTCATATTTTGTTTTATTATTATATCTATTGTATTCCAATTTTTCTATGGCAAAAACTCATCAATGAAAACCATAGAGCCATCAAAATAAGCACACAACACAAAGAAAGCAGAATTTGTCAAAAAACAGAACAGTCTGTAGTAATCTGGAAGTTTCGAAAAATTCTGGAACTCTAAAAATCTTGAAAAAATAGGCCAACATGAGCAATTTGTATATTAATCTTCTGCAAAAAGAATCAACTAAAAATCATTTTTCTGTTAAAAATGAGAGTTTTTCTCGTGAGCACAAAGTTTTTGTCTTTTTCAGCAAGATCAAACAACTATCACCCAAGAAGATCCTATCGGTTCTACTTGGCACAAACACTAATTTAAACACAAAAAACACAATCATACCAGTAGCATAATTGTGTAATCACTCAAGAACAGAAAACAAAAAGCAAAAATAAATTTTATTCATTGGGTTGCCTCCCAACAAGCGCTATAGTTTTACGCCCCTAGCTAGGCATAAGATTTTATTGATGCTCACATAAAAGATAATAATTGAAACACAAAGTGAGCATCATGAACCATGTAACAACCACATTTAAGTCTAACTCTGTTCCTATGCATAGGCATTTTGTAGTCAAACAAATTATCAAGACAAGAAATATCTAGAGTATGCAAGGAAGAAGAAAGAAACAGTAGCAATCTCAACACAACGAGAGGTGATTTAGTAACATGATAATTTCTACAACCATATTTTCCTCTCTCATAATAGTTACATATAGGATCATACTCAAATTCAACAATATAGCAATCATATAAAATTTTCTTTTCATGATCCACATGCATACAAAGTTAACACTCTTCCAATATAGTGGGATTATCATCAACTAAAGTCATGACCTCTCCAAACCCACTTTCATCAAAAAATTCATAAGATTGAACACTCTCCAAATATGTGGGATTATTTTTCTTAAAGTTGACGTTCTTCCAAACCCACCTTCAATTTATCACCAACATATTCATCATGAGGCCTAAATAAATTTTCAAGATCATAAGAATCATTATCACCCCAATCATGATCATTGCAACAAGTAGTGGACATAGCAAAATTAGCATCCCCAAGCTTGGGGTTTTGCATATTATTAGCACAATTTACATTAATAGAATTTATAGTAAAATCATTGCAATCATGCTTTTCATTCAAGGAGCTATCATGAATCACTTCATAAATTTCTTCATCTTAATTTTCAGATTCATGAATCTCAAGAAAAACTTCATAAAGATAATCTAGTGAACTCAATTCACTAGCAATGGGTTCATAATAATTGGATCTCTTGAAAAGAATAGCATGTGGATGAGGATCCATATCAATTGATATTTAGCAAGCGAAGATGCAAGCAAATAGAAGACACATGGTGTAAGTGCATCTAGTGCCACCCCTAGTTGGTTTTGGAGTATTGACGACAAACCTGGTTGAGGGACTAATGTGTTTGTGAGAATTGCAGGATAACACATGTAGTAGTCCCTCATTGATTCGGTTAACCTACCGTTGATGACCCCTAAAAATGTATGAAGACATTGATAGCAGTGGTGGTATATGAAAATAATCATATTGAAGACTATGACATGAGAAGACATTGTGTGAAGACTATGGAGAGGGAAGACGTAGATGTTTCGTTGTTTCCTTTTTCTTCTTTGTTGAGTCATAGGAACCACCGTACTGTTAAGTGGGGTCCAAGTGAACTAGGTCAGAGTGACTGAAGTGATGCTCAACCAAATCCTATGTCTCCGAGCGAAGACTATGAGAGCAAATCTTATCCAGAGTCGGATGAGTCAGCTTTACTTGTAGCTCAAGTAAAGTTGCCGTGTGTGTTTGAAATCTGACCGTTGGAACACGTGTCAGTTCCTTAGTGACCCAGGGTCACTTCGGACAAATCAGGTCGGGTTGCCTAGTGGCTATAAATAGCCCACCCCCTACACCATAAATTGGTGGCTGCTCAGAGTTATTGCACGACTTTTGTCGTTTGAGAGCAACCCACCTCCGAAGCATTTGAGAGAGAAATCCTTGCGAGGACAAAGCCCAAACACCCAGAGCCAAAGAGTATTAGGCATCACTGAAGTCTTTCTCTCTGTGTGACCTGAAGACTTATTACACTTGAGGACTGTGTTTCCTCCAGCCGGTTAGGCGTCGCATTCTGAGCATCCAAGAGTCATTGTGGATCGCCGATGAACGAAGTCTATGAAGGTTTGGAAGTCTACCTTGAAGACTTACCAGAGTGATTGGGCGAGGACTAGGTGTCCTTAGCTCAAGGGGAACAAGGTGAAGACGCGGTCTTCTGAGTTAAATCTCAGCCTCCCTAACCAGACGTACAGTTGTCACAGCAACTGGAACTGGTCTAACAAATCACTATCTTCCCCGAGCTACTGGTTCTATCCTTCCCTTCCTTTACTTACTGCCATACGTTGTGAAGTCATTGCATGCTTGCCTTATCTGATTGTCTTCACTGAGTACCTACTTGTTGTGATTGGATTAATTCCTTCTTCCTTTATGATCCCTACTGCCTAGCTGCTATTAGTCTTCGTGCTTTCACTTCATTGAATACATGACTATGGCTTTTCTAGTGTAATCCACTTTCCGCTGCATACTAATAGGACTGAGTTTATCGTTTGTCTTCGAAACTACCATGTTTTGAAGCATTTCATAAAAATCGCCTATTCACCCCCCCTCTAGTCGATATACTTCACTTTCAATTGGTATCAGAGCAAGGTACTCCCTTGTTCTGTGTGATTCGATTTAACCACCTGGAGTTTTAGCTATGTCGACTGCAGGGATAATCAAAGTCTCCGTTGTGTGCCCCATCTTCGATGGCACCGAATATCCCTACTGGAAGAACAAGATGCGCATGCACCTTGAAGCCATTGACGTGGACATCTGGTTTGTCGTCAAGAACGGCGTTCCCAAGACTGGTGAAGGTATCACCCCTGCTGATGTCAAGAGGCTCGTTCAATTGGATTCAACGGCCAAGAACATCATCTGTGGTCATCTGACCAAAGGACAGTATGGTCGTGTAAGTGCTCTGGACACGTCAAAGGAAGTTTGGGACTGGCTCTCAAAGATCAATGAAGGAGTCTCTACCCAGAGAGATCAAAGGATCAGCGTCCTTCGCAATCTCTTCAATCGCTTGAAGAGACATGACAATGAGAATGTCCAGCACACTTTTGATCGTCTCACTGACATCACAAATGAGCTTCAAGCACTTGGCGCCACTGAGATTACCAAGCATGAAATCGTCAAGACCCTCCTGAGATCACTCAACAGCTCATTTGATATCCTTGCCCTGATGATTCAAGAATGCCCTGACTTCAAGACTCTCGATCCATCTGACATACTTGAGAGGCTCAACACACATGAGTTCCAGCTATCGGAGAAACGTGACATCTATGGTCCCAACTATGGCCGATCTCGCGCCTTAAAGGCAAAAGCTGTTTCTTCATCTGAAGAAGAATCTGACTGCAGTTCTGATGATCTTGAAGACATTGGAAAGGAGCTTGCCATGCTTGTGAAGAAGTTCCAGAAATTCACTAGGAAGAAAGGCTTCAGAAAGTCTTCACGATCCAGCTCAAGAAATGATGAAGCTTCTGCTCATGACTACAAGAAGAGAACATGTCATAAGTGCAAGAAACCTGGTCACTACATCTCTGAGTGTCCTCAGTGGGACAATGAGAAGAAGAAGAAGAAGAGCAAGAATATGATTCTGATGACAAGAAAAAGAAGAAATACTCAAAGTCTTCTTCTAAGTCTTCATCAAAGTATTCACCACACAAGAAGAATTCATCTGGCAAGGCTCGCGCATTTGTTGGCAAGGAGATGGATTCTGAGGAAGAGTCTGCTTCTGAAGTGGCGGAGGTGGAGTCGGAGGAGGAGTCTGATTCTGGTGCTGCTAGTCTGGCTTTAGCCACTGCCTATGTGGGCAAGTCCATCTTCAACACCGAAGACAATAGCCCCGTCCCCAACACTGATGATGAGGACGACGACTCTGCTCCCACCTTCTGCTTCATGGCACGCGGTGCCAAGGTAAAATCATGCGATGCTTACTTTCAAACATCTAGTGAAGATGACTCTGATTGTGAATCAAAACCTAGCTACAAAACACTTGCTAAAATTGCCACTGAACAGCAGAAAGCCATGGAACATATTCAAAAACTGTTAGACAAAAGTGATGACCTATTGGACACGGAAATGACCCATTCTCAGTCGTTAATTGAAGACATAGAAAATCTTCATGTTAAGTACAAGGAACTTGAAGGTCTTTATGAATCGCTTTCAAAAACTCATGAAAAGCTTTTCCACGATTACATTCAAAGGAAACGAGAACTTGAGAAATTGAAAGCGGCTCATGAAGATCTTCAAAAGGAAAATGAGTCACTCCGCGCTCAACTAATCAGCTCCACTCACAAAGTGTTTGAGCCACCATGTCTAAAATGCATTGAGCGCGATAACGCTACATCTGTTGCTGAATGTTCTACTGCTGCCATTGTTGCAATATCTTCGACTACTGATGTGGTAACTAACCTCTCTTCTGAGGATACCACTACTATTGCTGATGAAAATACTAGGTTGAAGACTTTGCTTGAAACAGGGATGTACAAAAGCCTCAAAGGGCATCAGACTCTATGTGATGTCCTCAAAAAGCAGATACTGAACCGAAACCCTAGGAAAGAAGGTGTTGGGTTCGATAGGAAAATGAATGTTGATGGTTCATACTGGAAGCCTGAGCAGTATCCCAAAACCACATGGATTGCTGCAAAGGAACCTTCAGTGGATCCATCTACCTTATCTGGCTTCACTTGTGCTAATCCTGTTATCATTGATGAATCTTTTGATGCAAACTATAAACTGTTTAAGAATCAAAATGGTGAAGTGTTTGCCAGGTATATTGGTACTAACTGCAGGAACGGACCACCTATGAAGAAGATCTGGGTACCCAAAGGTTGTCTTGAGAAGCTACCAGCAAATATTATCATGACACCTCCTGGGATGAAGACAAACCCCAGACCAAAGGCTTCATATGGTCCTAAGGCTTCATACAGACAAAGGACTCACCCGAGTCACCCTAACGCGGATGTTTTGCAGGGAAACCATACTCAGATCCATGAATATGAGCGTGTTTCTTCAAACCGCTATGTTCATAAATCCAAAAAAAATTTCTGCCTATTCTTATGAGTATTATTCTCCTCCTGCAAGACTATTTGCTAGGGCCCCAAAGCCAAAATTCTCAGATGCTGCTCTTAGACTCATTGCTTCTAAGCCACCCCTGAAAATGTGGGTGGTTAAGAAGAACTAACTTTCTCTTGCAGGGAAAGGTCTCCAACCTATAATCAAAGGCTTCTGATGCTATTGCTAGGGACCTAAAACACTTGTAGGGCACAAGATCAAATGCCCAAAATGACTTACTGCACATACTATTCATAGATCACTTACTGAACATCTTATCAGTCCTAACTTTCATCTAAGCTTTTATAATCCACTTATGCATCAAATGTTTATGCTTCATAATGGCTTTTGGTGAAGCCTATCCTCCTAACTGCATTGTAGGGAGTGACACCAAAATCTTCAGAATGGATTATGGATAGCGGATGCACAAATCATATGACTGGTGATCGAAAAATTCTCATGGACTCAACCTTACGTCCATCTAACAAGAGTCACATCACATTTGCTGATACTGTATTTGAAGGATACATAAAAGGTGATCTGTATATGGTATATTTCCCAGCTGGACCACATATGGCCGTATGTCTTCTAGCAAAAGCCGTATGTCTTCTAGCAAAAGCTTCAGAGTGCTGGCTCTAGCATCGGAGGCTAGGACATGCTGGCATGAGGAAATTGCACACTCTCGCAAAGAAGAAGCATGTCATAGGCATCGAGGAAGTGAAGTTCAAGAAAGATCATCTATGTGGTGCCTGTGAAGCTGGGAAGATGACTAGAGCCAAGCACCCCTCGAAGACAATCATGACGACGTCCAAACCCTTCGAGCTGCTTCACATGGACTTATTTGGCCCTACTCACTACTCCACATTCTCTACCACAGCCTGTCTCTATGGCTTCGTCATTGTTGATGATTATTCAAGATACACATGGGTGCACATAATACTCTACAAGACTAAAGTGCAAGATGTCTTCAGACGCTTCGCCAACCGTGCGATGAACAACTATGGCATCAAGATTAAGCATATCAGAATTGACAATGGCACTGAGTTCAAGAACACTGATCTTGATCTTTATCTGGATGAAATGGGAAACACTCATGAATTCTCAGCCCCGTATACACCACAGCAAAATGGGATCGTTGAGCGCAAGAATAGAACTCTAATTGAGATGGCTCGAACGATGCTCGATGAATACAAAACACCAAGAAGATTCTGGCCCGAAGCTATTGATACTGCATGCCATATCATCAACCGTGTTTATCTTCACAAGCTTCTGAAGAAAACATCCTATGAACTCCTCACTGGAAAGAAGCCTAATGTAAGTTACTTCAGAGTTTTGGGAGCTAAGTGCTGGATCAAGGATCCTCATCACAAGTCAAAATTTGCACCCAAAGCACATGAAGGCTTCATGCTCGGATATGGAAAGGATTCACATTCCTACAGAGTCTTCAACATTTTTCTCTATAAAACTATTAAAACTGTGGATGTGCGATTTGATGAGACAAATGGTTCACAAAGAGAGTCCCTACCAAATGTGCTAGATGAGGCTTTACCAAATGAATCCATCAAGCTAATGGGAACTGGTGAGATCATGCCTTCTGAAGCACAACCTAACGAGGAACTCATCATCTCTGCTCCAAATCAGCCTGACGACAATGCTCAGCCTGAAGACAACACTCCTGATGATGACAATGTACAGGAAGAGCAAAATCTTCATCCAACTCATCCTCGTGTTGCAAATGAAGTACAAGTTGAAAAGATAATTGATAGCATAAATGCTCCTGGTCCACTGAATCGCTCAAGAGCAACACAGCTTGCAAATTTCTATGGGCACTTTGCTTTTGTCTCAATATCTGAACCCAAGAAAGTTGCTGAAGCTTTTCTGGAGCCTAAATGGATTCAAGCAATGCAAGAAGAGCTTCAACAGTTTGAGCTGAACAATGTATGGGAACTTGTCAAGCATCCTAATCCTCGCAAGCACAACATAATAGGCACAAAATGGATCTATCGCAACAAGCAAGATGAGCATGGTCAAGTGGTCAGAAACAAAGCTCGTCTCGTTGCTCAAGGATACACTCAAGTTGAAGGGATTGACTTTGATGAAACATTTGCTCCTGTGGCTAGACTTGAAGCTATTCGTATACTGCTAGCCTATGCAAATCATCACAACATACTTCTATATCAAATGGATGTAAAGAGTGCCTTTCTCAATGGAAGGATTGAAGAAGAAGTGTATGTTGCACAACCACCTGGATTTGAAGATCCAAAACGTCCTGATATGGTATACAAGCTCAACAAGGCACTGTATGGCCTCAAACAAGCGCCTCATGCTTGGTATGACACACTCAAAGACTTCCTGAAGAGCAAAGGCTTCATACCTGGATCCCTAGACCCCACACTCTTCACAAAGACATATGATGATGAGCTATTTGTCTGTCAAATCTATGTGGACGACATTATCTTCGGCTGCACGGACAAGAAATACAGTGATGAGTTTGGTCACATGATGCAAGAGCAATATCAAATGTCCATGATGGGTGAGCTGAAGTTCTTCCTTGGTCTTAAAATTCGTCAGCAAAACAACGACATCTTCATATCTCAAGAGAAGTACCTTAAAGATTGCCTGAAAAAGTTTGGAATGCAAGACTGCAAAGGGTACTCGACGCCAATGCCTGCTAAACATCATTTGGGTCCCGACGCCAATGGTAAAGAGTTTGATCAACAGGTATACCGCTCCATGATTGGTTCTTTACTTTATTTATGTGCATCTAGGCCAGATATTATGTTTAGTGTTTGCATGTGTGCTCGATATCAAGCGGCACCAAAGGAGTCACATCACTTAGCTGTGAAGCGAATACTTTGATATTTGGCTTACACCCCAACACTAGGATTATGGTATCCAAAGGGCTCAGAGTTTGATCTAGTAGGATTTTCAGATGCTAATTATGCTGGTGACAAAGTTGATCGCAAGTCCACATCAGGCACATGTCACTTTCTAGGACGATCACTTGTCTATTGGTCTTCAAAGAAGCAGAACTGTGTATCACTCTCCACTGCTGAATCTGAATACATTGCTGCTGGATCTTGCTGCGCTCAGCTTCTCGGGATGAAGCAAACACTCAAGGACTATGGAGTCCATCTGAAGCATGTGCCACTCTACTATGATAATGAAAGCGCCATCAAGATTGCCAACAACCCAGTTCAGCACTCGAAGACAAAGCACTTTGAAATTCATCATCACTTTCTTAGAGATCATGTTATGAAGGAAGATATTGATATCGTACACGTCAACACTAAAAAGCAACTGGCAGATATCTTCACAAAGCCCTTGGATGAGAAAAGGTTTTGCAAGTTGCGGTGTGAGCTAAATATCTTAGAATCCTCAAATGTCCTGTAATCAGGCACACGAAGCAAAGTTTATCTTCAATCAATGAAGACTTACATTCTAAGTGTGAATACATTAACATGGAATTTGACTTCGGAGCGCCACGATAATTGTGCGCCGTGTCTGGGTCTAATACTTCCTATACAGTGGGTAACGCCACCACCAAATTCTTATTTGAAGTGTTTCTAGTGGCGTTACATTTGCAAAGTCTTCGCACTTGGTTTATCTTCATATATGACATATATATATATATATATATATATATATATATATATATATATATATATATATATATATATATATAGAGAGAGAGAGAGAGAGAGAGAGAGAGAGAGAGAGAGTTGTGTTCTGTCCTCAACAACATTCACTTATAGCTATGTCTTCATATTTGAATCTTTTGGACTAAGTGAATGTGATCGGACCCTAACCTCTCTATGCTTTCTCATCTCACATTCTGTTTGTCCAAATCATATGCATTCTGTTGAAACTGTCGAATATCTTCTCTGCGTTCTTGTCAGCAGAAGATACAGAGACAAACTTTAAATCTGATTTAATGCTACATCCTTTATGCCTGAAACCCGGAGAAGCCGGAACGACCACTCCGACAGTCGTGGTGAACGTGGGATCGTGGGACAACTCCCAATGCGTTACATGACCGCCACGTGTCACTCGTACGTGAACCGTCAGGGGCACCTACGTAATTGCGCTGTGCCGTCTCCCACGCCTATAAATGCATGTCCCATCACGGTCAAAAGTTTCTTCTACCACCTCTCCACCTCGACCAACCCTAGCGCCTCCGCTAGCTTTCGACGACGCCGGCGACGAAGCGCTTTGCTGCCGCAACCTCGTCGATGCCGTCCTCACGCCGACCGCAGACATCTTCTACTCCGCCGTTGCCGTAGCTGTCCTCCATCGCCAAGTTAGGGCACGGAAGACCGAAATGCTGGGCATCCAACTCCTCTCCGTCTAAGCAGTTCATCATGTGGTAAATAAAACTTGCTTTTTACCATCTTCTAGATCCATAAAGATTCATCTATTTTACCACAAGAGGTTTCTGCCTACTTAGATATATAGATCTATCCTGCCTGCATCTCATATCTTGCCTAGTGCATTCACATATGCTTCAACCGTAGTTAGATTCCTCACTTGTACCTATTCATGGATTCGTACAAATCTGGAACCAACTCTCATGAGTGAATATCTTCGTGCTATGAGGTCAATGTCTTCAAAACTATTTTAAATCTTCAAAACTTCTGAGAATGCATATGACCTCTTCCCCTTCCCTCGCATCTCTAATGCTGTCACAGGTACATGTCCGTGGGAGAATCCCTTGGTTCTCATAGTCTGCATTCGTTGGCAGAATTTTTGCAGCGTCACATTCACTCCCCTGAAGACAGTTCCTGTCTGACCAGCAGACCGAAGCATTTGCCTGTTTTGAAGCCATTCAGTTTGAAGCCCTTCAGGTTGAAGCAAATGGCAACTGACAAGACAGTTCGAAAGGGTGGCAGACAGCGCCGTGGCAACACCTCCATTGATTTGCCTCCTGATCTCAGTGAGATATACAAGACTGATCCTAAGGAGGATTATAATCAGAGGAAGACACGAATCCAATGGATTCGAAGATACTGGGCTGAACAGTGGTTCAAGTATAGGTTCGTGACCCAAGAGTATGCTGAGAAGAACGCCATCAAGCATCCTTGGGGAGATATCACATATAAAAATCTTCCCCCCAAGACTCGTGCTGAAGCCATTGCTCAAGGCTTCTATCCTTGCATGGTCAGAGGACCTCAGCCTGCTGATGCTGATCCAAGCTCTCTACTCTGGTGTCGCGACAACAATCTGTTCAAGCGAAATCTTCAGTACGCCAAGAACTCGGTCAAAGAGAACAAGAAGCATTGGGGATTAGACTTCAATCCTGGCCCCTCTGCGCCCCGCGCTGATGGCACACGCGAAGCTGAACCAAATCTGGTTGGGCCCTTCTACAACTTAGAAGGCCTCATCAGTCACATAAGGGTTCAAGGGGCGGATGTCGATCAGCGTGAAGCAGATGCTAATTCTGAAGAAGCACCTGCAACACCAAAGCCCCAGAAGAAGAAATCGAAGGCTTCGAAGACTACTCCACCAAGGGCTTCTAGAGTGAAGCCTTTGGCCACTGCTCCACCTGCACCAAGTGTGCAATCTGAGGAACACTCTCGTATCTCCAAGAGCAGACAACTGAAGAGGAAGCCATCACGCAACCCCAGTCCAGCTCTCACTCCTGATGATGTTCTGAAAACTGCCAATGATGCCCTTGATCTCTCAAGTGATGAAGATCTTGGTGATGATGCTCTGGAGGTATTGATCAAGAGCAAGCAAGATGCTGAAATCTTCAATGATTTGCCGCTCTTTGACGTTGAAGTGCTCAATAACTTCATTGATGAATGGTTTGACACACCCAACCTGAGCTTCGACGATCTTCAACTTCCAGTTGGCCTCAGCGTCTCCTTCCATGGCGCCATTGCTTCTGAGCTGGCTCTGGCTCAAAGAATTGTTGAGCTGAAGCAAAAGATAGATTATGAAAAGGCTCAGTTCAAGAAGCATGTGGACAAGCTCAGCATGCAAGAGATTCAAAACTTCAAGGTTATGATGCATGAGCTCAAGGAAGCCTTTCGCCAGCGGTGTGATGAAGCTAAAGGTTCTCGTGAGCGAATCAAGGACTTGGCTGCCAACTGCGTTCAAGCATTCAATGAAGCTGAAAAGCGCAAGGCCCTTGGTCGTCCTGGTATTGACCCAAGGATGGCTGCCAAGAAGAAGAAGAAGCAACCTGTGCTCGAAGCTGAAGAATCAGGGCAGGAAATGCCTCACATAGTCTTCCCTGCTAGCATGACTGGCACGAAGCCTAAGGCAACCCCAACCGCTTCAAAACTCAAGAAGACAAAGGTGGCTGAAGCTGAAGCTCGCAAGCGCAAGCAATCTACTGATGAAGCTCCACCCACCAAGAAGCGCAAGACCAAGAAGGATAAGGCTGCTTCCAAAGAGCCTATCTTGGTCGAGCCAATCTCAGTTGCTCGCCCTGCATCTACCCAGAGAGAACAAAGAATGACTGTTCATGAGCCTGCTCCCACAGAGGCTGAAGATATTCCAGCTGTTGACCCTACCGCAGCTGAAGACATTGGTCCTCACGACAATGTTGAAGATGATGAAGTCCTTCCTCAGATCGAGTACAACATTGAATCTTCACCAGTTCTCACGAACAGCGAACGCATCAGCATTGGTCGTCCATTGACGCCAATTGCTCAGGATGACTCGTGGGCTGATCACCCACAAGATACACCAGCCACACCTCAGCCAACTCAAGACACCAGTTCGGTGCTTGAAGATGAAGACTTTGAGGCCCAACAACCTCCATCTCCTCAGGCGTCGCCAGCTTTTTGCAGGCTTCGCAAAGGACCAAGGCCTCAAGTCATCGCCCCAAGTGTTCCAGAGGGAGTAGAGCAACCATCTGCACCTGATGCTGCTCCTACTGTGAACCCCTCAGAATCTGAAGCCAAAGCGACTGAAGATATTCCGGCTGCATCAGCCGAAGAAGAACCACCCCAAGGAGAAGAACAACCCCAAGTTGAAAAGGAACGTGCTACCACACCCCCTGTTCTCGAGGAGAACGTGTCTGACCCTCCAGCTCCTAAAGTGGAGGCTACAAACTCAGAGGCTGCCACCACCAACACT
Organism: Secale cereale; assembly: GCA_902687465.1. Classification (NCBI taxonomy): domain Eukaryota; kingdom Viridiplantae; phylum Streptophyta; class Magnoliopsida; order Poales; family Poaceae; genus Secale; species Secale cereale. Next base: position 193,682,641 of record LR738713.1, read on the forward strand.
GAAGCCAATGACGTGGTCATGGCTGAAGCCAATGTGGCACCTGAAGTGACTGCACCTGAAGTGACTGCGACTGAAGCCAGTGCTGCGCCAGAAGCCAGTGCTGTGCCTGACGCCAATGCTGCACCTGAAGCAAATCTGCAGCTTGAAGATAATGCCTCTGCTCTTGTTCCGCCTCCACGGCCCCATACCATTGAGCAAGCATACAACAAGGATGATCAGCTTGTTACTGTCCGGTGGGCCATTCTAATTCCACCACCTACCACTAGACCGCGTGCTGCTGGTCCTCAGTTTGATCATCATGTTGCGCACAGGCCCCAAGTTCAGAAGCCTAAGCCAAGACTGCCAAGGTTTCCAGGTATTGCAACCTCTTCAGGGTCATTCAATGCCAATAGCTTCACTGCGCACAACACCTTCTTTGACAGCGCCAAGAACCCATATTCCAAGCCAAGAATATCATCAGATAGGTTCTGGAGCCATCAGCAGCGCAACTACTACTCATGAGTACTCTATGATCAAGGACGCATTTTCCCTCATATGCGTCTTGACACTGAAGCTATTGCTCGTCTGCCTTGCCTGGAGGAAGCTCTTGACTGCTTCCGTGATGCTGGCCTGCTCAATTTCATAACTGATAAAGAGCATTGGAATGAAGAGCTGCTTCTGCAATTCGATGCAACCCTCCACATCCGAGGCTACAGCAGGGATCCGAAGACATGGGTCCTTGAGTGGATGTCAGGAAATGTCCATCATGAAGCTGAAGCCTTTGATCTCATTGAGCTTACTGGCCTGCCCACTCCAGGAGATCTGTATGAGCCTGGCTGTCAATTGCACACCTGAAGCCTTGGAGAGTATATTTCAGAAGCGCCATCCCAACATGAGCCAAATGCTAAGCATGATGAAGCCTTTGCCAAGTTATGCTGAATATCCTAAGGAATTCTTTGTTGAAGAACCTAGAGTACTTGCCGCGTACCATCTATCATATCATCAGGCGTACTCTATGGCCCATCAAAGGACATTCTTCATCACCCAAGCTTGAAGGCACTATGAAGACCTTGGTCTTCTATATCTTCAATGGCATCTGCTTCAATGCTCAAGATTTCTTCATTAGGCAAATGGCTATGTCTGGAGCTAATCTATTTGGTCTCATCAAGTTGCATTTAGTTGTCACCTATCAGCCCTCTGCTCGCAACCATCAAATCTTCTTGCCTGAGGTTGATATGTCAGCTGAAGCCATCTACCAAGAGCCCGCTAAAGAGCCAGTTAGTCTTCACAACGCTGATCACCAGAGCTTCACTCAGTAGATTGAAGGAGTTCCAGCAGTCTCACGCATTTATCCTCTAGCTAGCCGTACTCGTCTACCTCGACACGCTGAAACCGAAGCCACTGAAAGCACCATCGCCCAAAGGCCTCAGAAGCGATCTCGTGTCCTGAATAACCGAGAGCTTCTGGTTGCCCTTTATCAGAAACAGGACAAGCATCACCTCTGGTTTAAGCGTCAGATGCAAAGCCTCTTGGTGGATGTCAATCGCATTCGCAATCTTGCCACCAAGAATGCATTTGTTGCTCATGAAACATGAGTTTGACCTTGCTGAGTGCTGAAGCGGATCTTCAAGACGATGGCTTCACAGAGAGATTCAAGTTTGACAACAGTCCTCCAAGGACGACTGTTATGCGTCGAAATCCATCTCTTGAAGATTCTGAATACTCCTCCTCCGCTGCAACAATTGACGCCAGGGTGATCGATGATCAAGATGATGCTACTTCACCGCCTCCCACTTTAGCGCACATCGACACTGCACCAACTACTTCTGCACCGCCAAACACTAACACCGACCCTGCATCCTCTCCTGCTCCAACTGGGAATGAGTAGAGGCTCTATGTCTTCAAACCTTTTTGGTCCTTACTGACAAAAGGGGGAGAAGCATATGAGTTGATAGTCTTCAAGCGGGTCCATATGGGCGGGTGCTTTATAATTTGCCTAGTGTTTACAACTCTCGTTTTGCTACATTTGGTTCTTTGAGTTGTAACACTTAAACTGATGGTCGTCTGCTACGTTTTTATGCTACTCTGTAATGCGATGATAAATTCTGCATCTGCTATCTTATATTCCGCACTTAGTCATTATTGCAGACGTCCATTTTTCATCATGCATGTCATTATCTTCGACATATCAATTGTGCATGATGAATTGTCTTCATAAGTTGAAGAGGATCTCCACAAGTACAAACTGCCATGAGCATTTGCATTCAAAGGCAAATCAACTATATGCACATCTTTAGGGGGAGCCTTTTGCTACTTACGAAGACAATACCTTTATCCTTTAAAATTTCACATATCTTTATCCCCGTTGAAAACTTCAACCAGTTTGTCATCAATCACCAAAAAGGGGGAGATTGTAGGTGCATCTAGTGCCAGCCCTAGTTGGTTTTGGAGTATTGACGACAAACTTGGTTGAGGGACTAATGTGTTTGTGAGAATTGCAGGATAACACATGTAGTAGTCCCTCATTGATTCGGTTAACCTACCAGAGATGACCCCTAAAAATGTATGAAGACATTGATATCAGTGGTGGTATATGAAGATAATCATATTGAAGACTATGACATGAGAAGACATTGTGTGAAGACTATGGAGAGCGAAGACGTAGATGTTTCGTTGTTTCCTTTTTCTTCTTTGTTGAGTCATATGAACCACCGTACTGTTAAGTGGGGTCCAAGTGAACTAAGTCAGAGTGACTGAAGTGATGCTCAACCAAATCCCATGTCTTCGAGCGAAGACTATGAGAGCAAATCTTATCCAGAGTCGGATGTGTCAGCTTTACTTGTAGCTCAAGTAAAGTTGCCGTGTGTGTTTGAAATCTGACCGTTGGAACACGTGTCAGTTCCTTAGTGACCCAGGGTCACTTCGGACAAATCAGGTCGGGTTGCCAAGTGGCTATAAATAGCCCACCCCCTACACCATAAATTGGTGGCTGCTCAGAGTTATTGCACGACTTTTGTCGATTGAGAGTAACCCACCTCCGAAGCATTTGAGAGAGAAATCCTTGCGAGGACAAAGCCCAAACACCCAGAGCCAAAGAGTGTTAGGCATCACTGAAGTCTTTCTGTCTGTGTGACTTGAAGACTTATTACACTTGAGGACTGTGTTTCCTCCAGCCGGTTAGGCGTCGCGTTCTGAGCATCCAAGAGTCATTGTGGATCGCTGGTGAATGAAGTCTGTGAAGGTTTGGAAGTCTACCTTGAAGACTTACCAGAGTGATTGGGCGAGGACTAGGTGTCCTTAGCTCAAGGGGAACAAGGTGAAGACGCGGTCTTCTGAGTTAAATCTCAGCGTCCCTAACCAGACGTACAGTTGTCACAACAACTGGAACTGGTCTAACAAATCACTGTCTTCCCCGAGCTACTGGTTCTATCCTTCCCTTCCTTTACTTACTGCCATACGTTGTGAAGTCATTGCATGCTTGCCTTATCTGATTGTCTTCACTGAGTACCTACTTGTTGTGATTGGCTTCATTCCTTCTTCCTTTATGATCCCTACTGCCTAGCTGCTATTAGTCTTCGTGCTTTCACTTCATTGAATACATGACTATGGCTTTTCTAGCGTAGTCCACTTTCCGTTGCATACTAATAGGACTGAGTTTATCGTTTGTCTTTGAAACTACCATGTTTTGAAGCATTTAATAAAAATCGCCTATTCACCCCCCCTCTAGTCGATATACTGCACTTTCACATGGCAACACAAGCAAACATGAGATCTGACGAGAAAACGGCGAACGGAAAAGAGGGCGAATAAAACACAAATGTTTGTGAAGTGGGGGAGATGAATATGAGAGGCAAATGGAAAATTATGTAAATTGCGAGGAGACGAGATTTGTGATTAAGAACCTGGTTATGTTGAAGATCCTCCCTGGCAACGGCGCCAGAAATTCCTTTTGACGTCGCTTAAAGCTATGTCGGTTTTCCCCAAAGAGGAAGGGATGATGTAGCACAGCGACGGTCGGTGTTTCCCTCAGATGTGAAACCAAGGTTATCGAACCAGTAGGAGAACGAAGCAACACAACATAAACATCACCTGCACACAAATAACAACACCTCGCAACCCGACATGTTAAAGGGGTTGTCAATCCCTTTCGGTTAACGAACGTGAGAGAGAGATAAATATTGGTAGATTGGTTGATAAATAAGATAAATTGCAGCAAGGTATTTTTGGGTCTTTGGTTTAGTAGATCTGAAAATAAAACCAAAGGCAAATAGATCGCAAAGGCAAATATATGAGAAAGAAGACCCGGGGCCCGTAGCTTTCACTAGTGGCTTCTCTCGAGAAAATAGCAACGGTGGGTGAACAAATTACTATTGGCAATTGATAGAACTTGAAATAATCATGACGATATCCAGGCAATGATCATTACATAGGAATCACGTCCAAGATTAGTAGACCGACTCCTTCGTGCATCTACTACTATTACTCCACACATCGACCACTATCCAGCATGCATCTAGTGTATCAAGTTCATGGAAAAACGGAGTAATGCATTAAGAACGATGACATGATGTAGAAAAGATCCATTTATCTATGGCGTTAGATATGGATCTCGTCGTTTTATCCTTAGTAGCAACGATACACACGTGTCGGTTCCCCTTTTGTCACTGGGATCAAGCACCGTATGATCGAACACACTACAAAGCACCTCTTCCCATTGCAAGATAAAGAGATCAAGTTGGCTAGACAAAACCCAATACCGGAGAAGAAATACGAGGCTATAAGCAATCATGCACAAAAGAGATCAAAGAAACTCAAATAACTTTCATGGATATAAAAAGATAGATCTGATCATAAACTCAAAGTTCATCGGATCCCAACAAACACATCACAAAAAGAGTTACATCATATGGGTCTCCAAGAGACCATTGTATTGAGAATCAAAAGAGAGCGAGGAAGCCATCTAGCTACTAACTACGGACCCGTAGGTCTACAAAGAACTACTCACGGATCATCGGAGAGGCACCTGTGGAATTGGTGAACCCCTCCGTGATGGTGTCTAGATTGGATCTGGTGTTTCTGGACTCTGCGGTGGCTGGATGAATATTTCGTCGACTCCCCTAGGGTTTCTAGAATATAGGGGTATTTATAGAGCAAGGAGGCGGTCTGGGGGGCACCCGAGGTGGGTCGTCCCCTCCTTGGGTCTCCCCCAGGTGGCACCAGGGCCCATAGTGTTCCTTCTGGCCGAGAAAAAATCTGCAAAAAGTTCGCGGTGTTTGGGCTCCGTTTGATATTGATTTCTTGCGATGTAAAAAACATGTAGAAAACAACAACTGGCACTTGGCACTATGTCAATAGGTTAGTAACAAAAATGATATAAAATTATTATAAAATGATTGTAAAACATCCAAGAATGATAATATAATAGCGTGGAACAATAAAAAATTATAGATACGCTGGAGACGTATCAATGTCCAGCATTCCTGAAGAGGATGTGCACAACACAAGCTCAGTAGCACGTCAAGTGTTCACTGAAGCGATCCCCTCAGTAACTACTCAAGAGTCTGAAGCCAAAGAGGCTGAAGATATTCTTGCTGCATCAGCCGATGAAAGAGAAGAAGTTCAAGTTGTCATTCTTGAAGTGAACCAGCCTGACGCCCAAGTGCATGAAGCCTGTGATGATGATGATGCCATCACACGAAATGAAGCCAATGATGATATCATGGCTGAAGCCACTCCCCTCGTCGAAGGCAATGTCGGTGTCAAAATCGACAGATCTCGGGTAGGGGGTCCTGAACTACGCGTCTGAGGATCAATGGTAACGAGAGATTAGGGACACGATGTTTACCCAGGTTCAGGCCCTCTCGATCGAATAAATACCCTACTTCCTGCTTGATTGATCTTGATGAATATATGATTATAAGAGTTGATCTACCTCCAGATCGTAATGGCTAAAACCCTAGGAGTCTAGCCTATGCTTTTGTGATTAGGTCTCTACGAACTAAACCCTTCGGTTTATATATGCATGGAGGGACCTAGGGTTTGTTGGAAATATGCCCTAGAGGCAATAATAAAAGGATTATTATTATATTTCCTTGTTCATGATAACTGTCTGTTATTCATGCTTGAATTGTATTGTACGGAAACAACGATACATGTGTGAATACATAGACCACAACGTGTCCCTGGTAAGCCTCTAGTTACTAGCTCGTTGATCAATAGATGGTCACGGTTTCCTGACCATGTACATAGGATGTCATTGATAACGGGATCACATCATTAGGAGAATGATGTGATGGACAAGACCCAATCCTGAGCCTAGCACGAGATCGTATAGTTCGTAATGCTTAAGCTTTTCTAGTGTCAAGTATTTCTTCCTTAGACCATGAGGTTGTGCAACTCCCGGATACCGTAGGAATACTTTGGGTGTGCCAAACGTCACAACGTAACTGGGTGACTATAAAGGTACGCAACGGGTATCTCCGAAAGTGTCTGTTGGGTTGGTACGAACCGAGACTGGGATGTTGTCACTCCGTATGACGGAGAGGTACCTCTGGGCCCACTCGGTAAGACATCATCATAAAGAGCTCAAAGTGACTAAGGAGTTAGTCACGGGATGATGGATTACGGAACGAGTAAAGAGACTTGCCGTGACGAGATTGAACAAGGTATCGGGCATATCGACGATCGAATCTCGGGCAAGTACCGTACCGATAGACAAAGGGAATAACATACGGGATTGAGTGAATCCTTGACACAGTGGTTCATCCAATGAGATCATCGAGGAACACGTGGGAACCTACATGGGTATCCAGATCCCGCTGTTGGTTATTGACCGAAGAGTCGTCTCGGTCATGTCTGCGTGTCTCCCGAACCCGTAGGGTCTACACACTTAAGGTTCGGTGACGCTAGGGTTGTAGAGATACATGCACATGGAAACCCGAATGTTGTTCAGAGTCCCAGATGAGATTCCGGACGTCACGAGGAGTTCCGGAATGGTCCGGAGGTAAAGAATGATATATAGGAAGTCCAGTTTCGGCCATCGGGTGAATTCCGGGGTTCACCGAGAGTGTCCCGGGGCCACCGGAGGGGTCCCGGGGGTCCACCCATCCCGGAGGGCCCCGTAGGCCGCAAGGGGAGGGGGGCCAGCCCCTGGTGGGCTGGCGCACCCACATGGCCCCCCTCCATGCGCCTAGGGTTGAAACCCTAGGGAGAGGGGGCGCCCCTATGCCTTGGGGGGGGGGGGCAAGTTTCCCCCCTCTGGCCGCCGCCCCCCTAGGAGATTGCATCTCCTAGGGCCGGCGCCCCCTGGCCCCTATATATAGTGGGGGGGGGGAGAGGGAAGCCGCACCCCAAGCCTCTGGCGCCTCTCCCCCCTCCTGTCACACTTCCAACTCCTCTCGCAGGGCGCCGGCGAAGCCCTGCAGCTTTTCCTGTTGCATCCACCACCACGCCGTCGTGCTGCTGGATCTCCGTCAACCTCTCCTCCCCCTTTGCTGGATCAAGAAGGAGGAGACGTCGCTTTACCGTACGTGTGTTGAACGCGGAGGTGCCGTCCGTTCGGCGCTGGGATAATCGGTGACGAGGATCACGAAGAGTACGACTACTTCATCCACGTTCCTTCGAACGCTTCCGCACGCGATCTACAAAGGGTATGTAGATGCACTCCTTTATGCTCATTGCTAGATGACTCCTTAGATTGATCTTGGTGAAGCATAGGAAATTTTTTGAATTCTGCTACATTCCCCAACAGTGGCATCTGAGCTAGGTCTTTACGTAGCATGTTGCACGAGTAGAACACAAACAAGTTGTGGGCGTTGAGTTTGCTCAATTTTCTTGCCGTTACTAGTCCAATCTTGATTCAGCGGCATCGTGGGATGAAGCGGCCCGGACCGACCTTACACGTATGCTTACGTGAGACTGGTTCCCCTGACAGACATGCACTAGTTGCATAAGGTGGCTGGCGGGTGTCTGTCTCTCCCACTTTAGTCGGATCGGATTCGATGAACAGGGTCCTTATGAAGGGTAAATAGAAATTGACAAATCACGTTGTGGTTTTGGCGTAGGTAAGAAACGTTCTTGCTAGAAAACCTATAGAAGCCACGTAAAACTTGCAACAACAATTAGAGGTCATCTAACTTGTTCTTGCAGCATGTGCTATGTGATATGGTATGGCCAAGAAGATGTGATGAATGATATATGTGATGTATGAGATTGATCATGTTCTTGTAACAGGAAATCACGACTTGCATGTCGATGAAAATGACAACCGGCAGGAGCCATAGGAGTTGTCTTAATTATTGTATGACCTGCGTGTCACTGAATAACGCCATGTAATTACTTTACTTTATTGCTAAACGTTAGCCATAGTAGTAGAAGTAATAGTTGGCATGACGACTTCATGAAGACACGATGATGGAGATCATGATGATGGAGATTATGGTGTCGAGCCGGTGACAAAGATGATCATGGTGCCCCGAAGATGGAGATCGAAGGAGCAAGATGATATTGGCCATATCATGTCACTTTATTTGATTGCATGTGTTGTTTATCATGTTTATGCATCTTGTTTACTTAGAACGACGGTAGTAAATAAGATGATCTCTCACTAAAAATTTCAAGAATTGTGTTCCCCCTAACTGTGCACCGTTGCTAAGGATCGCTGTTCCGAAGCACCACGTGATGATCGGGTGTGATAGGCTCTAACGTTCGCATACAACGGGTGTAAGCCAGATTTACACACGCAATACACTTAGGGTTGACTTGACGAGCCTAGCATGTACAGACACGGCCTCGGAACATGGAAGACCAAAAGGTCGAACATGAGTCGTATAGAAGATACGATCAACATGAAGATGTTCACCGTTGATGACTAGTCTGTCTCACGTGATGATCAGACACGGGCTAGTCGATTCGGATCATGTATCACTTAGATGACTAGAGAGATGTCAATCTGAGTGGGAGTTCATTAAAATTTGATTAGATGATCTTAATTATCATGAACTTAGTCTAAATTCTTTACAATATGTCTTGTAGATCAAATGGCCCACGCTCATGTCACCCTCAACTTCAACGCGTTCCTAGAGAAATCCATGCTGAAAGACGATGGTAGCAACTATACGGACTGGGTCCGTAACCTGAGGATCATCCTCATAGCTGCCAAGAAAACTTATGTCCTAGAAGCACCGCTAGGTGACGCTCCCGCCCCGGCAAACCAAGATGTTATGAATGCTTGGCAGTCGCGTTGTGATGATTACTCCCTGGTTCAGTGCGTCATGCTCTACAACTTAGAATCGTGGCTCCAAAAGCGTTTTGAGCACCACGGGGCATATGAGATGTTCCAAGAGCTGAAAATGGTTTTCCAGGCTCATGCCCGAGTTGAGAGATAAGATGTCTCCAACGCATTCTACAGCTGTAAGATGGAGGAAAACAGTTCTGTCAGTGAGAACATACTCAAGATTTCTGGGTTGCACAACCGCTTGTCTCAGTTGGGAATGAATCTCCCAGACGAAGTGGTCGTTGACAGAATCCTCCAGTCGCTCCCACCTAGCTATAAGAGCTTCGTGTTGAACTTCAATATGCAAGGGATGGAGAAGTCTATTCCCGAGGTGTATTCAATGCTGAAATCAGCGGAGGTGGAGATCAAGAAAGAGCATCAAGTGTTGATGGTCAATAAAACCACTAAGTTCAAGAAGGGCAAGGGTAAGAAGAACTTCAAGAAGGACGGCAAGGGAGTTGCCGCGCCCGGTAAACCAGTTGCCGGGAAGAAGCCAAAGTATGGACGCAAGCCTGAGACTGAGTGCTTTTATTGCAAGGGAACGGGTCACTGGAAGCAGAACTGCCCCAAATACTTAGCGGACAAGAAGGCCGGCAACGTCAAAGGTATATGTGATATACATGTTATTGATGTGTACCTTACCAGCGCTCGTAGTAGCTCATGGGTATTTGATATTGGTGCAGTTGCTCATATTTGTAACTCAAAGCAGGAGCTGCGGAATAAGCGGAGACTGGCGAAGGACGAGGTGACGATGCGCGTCGGGAATGGTTCCAAGGTCGATGTGATCACCGTCGGCACGCTACCTCTACATCTACCCTCGGGATTAGTTTTAAACCTTAATAATTGTTATTTAGTACCAGCTTTGAGCATGAACATTGTATCTGGATCTCGTTTGATGCGAAATGGCTACTCATTTAAATCCGAGAATAATGGTTGTTCTATTTATTTGAGAGATATGTTTTATGGTCATGCCCCGCTGGTCAATGGTTTATTTTTGATGAATCTCGATCGTGATGATACACATATTCATAGTGTGAATGCCAAAAGATGTAAAGTTGACAATGATAGTCCCACATACTTGTGGCATTGCCGCCTTGGTCATATTGGTGTCAAACGTATGAAGAAGCTTCATGCAGATGGACTTCTGGTGTCTCTTGATTATGAATCATTTGACACGTGAGAACCATGCCTCTTGGGCAAGATGACCAAGACTCCGTTCTCCGGAACAATGGAGCGAGCAACCAACTTATTGGAAATCATACATACCGATGTGTGCGGTCCAATGATTGTTGAGGCTCGCGGAGGCTATCGTTATGTTCTCACCCTCACAGATGACTTGAGTAGATATGGGTATATCTACTTGATGAAGCACAAGTCTGAGACCTTTGAAAAGTCCAAGGAATTTCAAAATGAGGTTGAGAATCAACGTGATAGAAAAATAAAGTTCTTGCGATCGGATCGTGGGGGTGAATATTTAAGTCATGAATTTGGCACACACCTTAGGAACTGTGGAATTGTTTCACAAATGACACCGCCCGGAACACCTCAGCGTAACGGTGTGTCCGAACGTCGAAATCGTACCCTGTTGGACATGGTGCGATCGATGATGTCTCTCATCGACTTACCGCTATCCTTTTGGGGTTATGCTTTAGAGACTGTCGTGTTCACTTTAAATAGGGCTCCGTCGAAATCCGTTGAGACTACACTGTATGAACTTTGGTTTGGCAAGAAACCTAAGCTGTCGTTTCTAAATGTTTGGGGTTGCGATGCTTATGTCAAGAAACTTCAACCTGAGAAGCTCGAACCCAAATCGGAAAAATGCGTCTTCATAGGATACCCAAAGGAAACGATTGGGTACACCTTCTACCACAGATCCGAAGGCAAGGTTTTTGTTGCCAAGAATGGATCCTTTCTGGAGAAAGAGTTTCTCTCGAAAGAAGTGAGTGGGAGGAAAGTAGAACCTAATGAGGTGACAGTCACCCCTCCCGAACCGGAAAGTAGCGCAGCGTAGGAAATTGTTCCTGAGGTGCCTGCACCGACAAGGGAGGAAGTTAATGATGATGATCATGAAGATACAGATCAAGTTACTACTGAACTTCGAAGGTCCACAAGTACACGTTCCGCACCAGAGTGGTACGGCAACCCTGTCATGGAAATCATGTTGTTGGACAACGGTGAACCTTCGAACTATGAAGAAGCGATGGCGGGCCCGGATTCCAATAAATGGCTTGGAGCCATGAAATCCGAGATAGAATCCATGTATGAAAACAAAGTATGGACTTGCCCGATGATAGGCACGCCATAGAAAATAAATGGATATTTAAGAAGAAGACAGACGCGGATGGTAATGTGACCATCTATAAGGCTCGGCTTGTCGCTAAGGGTTATCGACAAGTTCAAGGGATTGACTACGACGAGACTTTATCTTTCGTAGCGATGCTGAAGTCAGTCCGAATCATGTTAGCAATTGCCGCATTCTATGATTATGAGATATGGCAAATGGACGTCAAAACGGCATTCCTTAATGGTTTCCTCAAGGAAGAGCTGTATATGATGCAGCCGGAAGGTTTTGTCGATCCAGAGAATGCTAACAAGGTATGCAAGCTCCAGCGCTCGATCTACGGGCTGGTGCAAGCATCTCGGAGTTGGAATATTCGCTTTAATGATGTGATCAAAGCGTTTGGCTTTATACAGACTTGGGGAGAAGCCTGTATCTACAAGAAAGTGAGTGGGAGCTCTGTAGCATTTCTCATATTATATGTGGATGACATATTACTGATGGGAAATGATATAGAATTCTTGGAAAGTATAAAGGCCTACTTGAATAAGAGTTTTTCAATGAAGGACCTTGGAAAAGCTGCTTCCATATTAGGCATCAAAATCTATAGAGATAGATCAAGACGCCTCATTGGTCTTTCACAAAGCACATACCTTGACAAGATATTGAAGAAGTTCAATATGGATCAGTACAAGAAGGGGTTCTTGCCTGTTTTGCAAGGTATGAGATTGAGCAAGGCTCAGTCCCCGACCACGGCAGAAGATAGAGAAAAGATGAGTGTCATTCCCTATGCCTCGGCCATAGGTTCTATCATGTATGCCATGCTGTGTACCAGACCTGATGTGAACCTTGCCATAAGTTTGGTAGGGAGGTACCAAAGTGATCCCGGTATGGAACACTGGACAGCGGTCAAGAACATCCTAAAGTACCTGAAGAGGACTAAGGATATGTTTCTCGTTTATGGAGGTGACGAAGAGCTCGTCGTAAAGGGTTACGTCGATGCTAGCTTCGACACAGATTTGGATGACTCAAAGTCACAAATTGGATACGTGTACATTTTGAATGGTGGAGCAGTCAGCTGGTGCAATTGCAAGCAGAGCGTCGTGGCGCATTCTACATGTGAAGCGGAGTACATAGCTGCTTGCGAAGCAGCGCAAGAAGGAGTCTGGATGAAGGAGTTCATCACCGACCTAGGAGTCATTCCAAGCGCGTCAAGCCCGATGACTCTCTTCTGTGACAACACTGGAGCTATTGCCATTACCAAGGAGCCCAGGTTTCACAAGAAGACCAAGCACATCAAGCACCGTTTCAACTCCATCCAGAATTATGTTCAAGATGGAGACATAGATATTTGTAAAGTGCATACGGATCTGAATGTCGCAGACCCGTTTACTAAACCTCTTCCACGGGCAAAACATGATCAACACCAGAACTCTATGGGTGTTCGATTCATCACAATGTAACTAGATTATTGACTCTAGTGCAAGTGGGATACTGTTGGAAATTTGCCCTAGAGGCAATAATAAAATGATTATTATTATATTTCCTTGTTCATGATAACTGTCTGTTATTCATGCTTGAATTGTATTGTACGGAAACAACGATACATGTGTGAATACATAGACCACAATGTGTCCCTGGTAAGCCTCTAGTTACTAGCTCGTTGATCAACAGATGGTCACGGTTTCCTGACCATGGACATAGGATGTCATTGATAACGGGATCACATCATTAGGAGAATGATGTGATGGACAAGACCCAATCTTGAGCCTAGCACGAGATCGTATAGTTCGTAATGCTTAAGCTTTTCTAGTGTCAAGTATTTCTTCCGTAGACCATGAGGTTGTGCAACTCCCGGATACCGTAGGAATACTTTGGGTGTGCCAAACGTCACAACGTAACTGGGTGACTATAAAGGTACGCAACGGGTATCTCCGAAAGTGTCTGTTGGGTTGGTACGAACCGAGACTGGGATGTTGTCACTCCGTATGACAGAGAGGTACCTCTGGGCCCACTCGATAAGACATCATCATAAAGAGCTCAAAGTGACTAAGGAGTTAGTCACGGGATGATGGATTACGGAACGAGTAAAGAGACTTGCCGTGACGATATTGAACAAGGTATCGGGCATACCGACGATCGAATCTCGGGCAAGTACCGTACCGATAGACAAAGGGAATAACATACGGGATTGAGTGAATCCTTGACACAGCGGTTCCTCCGATGAGATCATCGAGGAACACGTGGGAACAAACATGGGTATCCTGATCACGCTGTTGGTTATTGACCGGAGAGTCGTCTCGGTCATGTCTGCGTTTCTCCCGAACCCGTAGGGTCTACACACTTAAGGTTCGGTGACACTAGGGTTGTAGAGATACATGCACATGGAAACCCGAATGTTATTCGGAGTCCCGGATGAGATCCCGGACGTCACGAGGAGTTCCGGAATGGTCTGGAGGTAAAGAATGATATATAGGAAGTCCAGTTTCGGCCATCGGGTGAATTCCGGGGGTCACCGGGAGTGTCCCGAGACCACCGGAGGGGTCCCGGGGGTCGACCGGGTGGGGCCACCCATCCCGGAGGGCCCCGTAGGCCGCAAGGGGAAGGGGGCCAGCCCCTGGTGGGCTGGCGCACCCACATGGGCCCCCCTCCATGTGCCTAGGGTTGAAACCCTAGGGAGAGGGGGCGCCCCCTATGCCTTGGGGGGGGGGAGTTTCCCCCCTCTGGCCGCCGCCCCCTAGGAGATTGCATCTCCTAGGGCCGGCACCCCGCCGGCCCCTATATATAGTGGGGGGGGGGAGAGGGCAGCCGCACCCCAAGCCTCTGGCGCCTCTCCCCCCTCCCGTCACACTTCCAACTCCTCTCGCAGGGCGCAGACGAAGCCCTGCAGCTTTTCCTGTTGCATCCACCACCACGCCGTCGTGCTGCTGGATCTCCGTCAACCTCTCCTCCCCCCTTGCTGGATCAAGAAGGAGGAGACGTCGCTGTACCGTACGTGTGTTGAACGCGGAGGTGTCGTCCGTTCGGCACTGGGATCATCGGTGACGAGGATCACGAAGAGTACGACTACTTCATCCACGTTCCTTCGAACGCTTCCGCACGCGATCTACAAAGGGTATGTAGATGCACTCCTTTATGCTCATTGCTAGATGACTCCTTAGATTGATCTTGGTGAGGCATAGGAATTTTTTTGAATTCTGCTACGTTCCCCAACAGGGTTGTATATGACCCTCCATACAGAGGAAGGAAAATATTATACCCGGACTCTAAACTTGCTATTTTACACAGATGGGAGTCCTATCCAGATACGGGAGATAGTCTTCAGCAATAATATTCACGGCCCACCAGTCCGGCCCATAACGAGTAATCCGACCACCTGAGGACCCCTTAATCCAGGACTCCCTCAGTAGCCCCTCAATCAGTCTTCGGTGATGATGGCTTGCGTACTGTCTTCGGCATTGCAAGGCGGGTTCCTCTTCTCGAACATATTGAAGTATTATTCCCTGCACAAGGGAACAATGTCCGGCTCTGCATTATTAGTGCAACCCTCAGCCTCGAAGGTAAGGTATCGAAAAACGGACTCTGTGTCTTTACTGACAACTTTTCGATGAAGCGTCACGTCCGACCCTTTAATATTTCAAACCATTTTCTTGGCTCCAGTTTCGCGTTTCAAGGCATAGCCCCATTGGCACATCTTGTCGAAGCATAGATCGTGCCCGCTTATCGTAGGACCCTTATCAATATGACTTGGGCAACTCAACCGTGCCTTATGCACGATTACGTTGGGAACCGACGAGGTTTACGGATGGAGTGGGAGACGTTTAGCATTCACCGCTTATAAAAGGGTACAAATCCTTCCCCTTTAACCCCACACTCTCCTCAAGCCCTAGCTTTCCAATCTCCTCAGCCCCAGTGCCCACAGCTCCTGTGCCCACAACTCTCAACTCCTCCACCACGGCCTCCCTTCCTAGCAATGGCCGGATCGGGTTCCAATGGGAAGTGGGAGGCCTCCACGGTCACGGTGAAGACCATGAAGAATCTGTGAAGTGCCGGCTACCTTGCTGATGAAATAGCGCACCGGGTTCCTGATAAGAACCAGGTGATCCCTGTCCCTAAGCCGGATGAGAGGGTGGTCTTCCTCTCTCACTTTATCCGGGGGCTGGGGTTACCTCTCCACCCATTTGTCCGGGGTCTCTTATTCTTCGACGGGCATGGATTTCCATTATCTAGCCCCAAACTCTATCCTCGACATATCATCTTTCATAGTTGTATGTGAGACGTTCCTCCGCGTCCCCCCACACTTCGCTTATGGATCAAGATATTCAATCGGAAGACGAAGGTGGTCGACGGGAAACACGCGGATTGTGGGGGAGCCATGGTGAGCAAGCTCCCCAACGCCACTTGGCCCAAAGGAGCTTTTGTGGAAACAAACAAGATCTGGCAGCAGGAGTGGTTCTACATCACTAAACCCTACGATGCCGAGTGGGCGGCGGCCGCCGCATTCAGATCTGGATGTCTAGAGAGGCTAACCTCATGGACCACCAAGAGTCCGAATTGGGGGGTCTAGGACGAAGGTGCAAACCCTCCAAAATCGCATCTCTAGTATGATGACAAAGGGCACCCTCCGTACGAACGTGATTCAGGTGATGCTCTTCTGCCGCATTCTTCCCTGCCAACGCCGGGACTCGCACTTATGGGAGTTCAATCCGGAAGAGCCCCGGCCCTTGAAACATCTCTTCGGCATCACACATGAAGATATCTGGAAAAAGCTCTTCAAGGCTCAAAAGGGGTGGCCGGCGGAGACCGAGGACAAGGGCTTCAACAGCGTGTTCTCGGCTTCAGAGGTAATCAGAACTTTTGCCAATACATTCCCAATCCGTATTTCAATTATAACAGGAGTTAGAATTTCTACGTTCTATTCAGGCCTAGACGAAAAAGGCGGAGCAGATCAAGTGTCCGGCTTGTCTGCCCGAAGACCCACAGATGCCTCAACTGACAGCGACGTTGGTTCCGGCACCGTACAAGGTGCCGGAGAAGAAGGCCAAGAAGAAGGGCAAGGAGTTCAAGAGCAACCTCCGCCCTAAGGGTCCCGCGGATACAGTGTGCAGGGAAACCGATGCCCACTCCTCCCACGACAAAGAAGAGGAGGAGGAGGAAGAAGAAGAAGACGACTCCCCCATCAAGGCAAAGGGGAGGAAAAGAGCGGCACCCGCTGACGCGGGCAAGGTGGCGCCCAGGAAGAAGCTGAACATTCCGGATAGTTCGGACGTCCGAACACAGTTTGCGAGTTCAGCCCAAGATCAAGCCCCTGGCCGAATCGTAAGTAATCAGTTGGTCGTTGCTTATGTTCGATTCAGGATAGTATTCGATGTTTTAAGTAATTTCATTCTGTTTTTATACGTTCCTCCACATGCACTCCCCGAGGCTTCACTTTCATCGGGGAATTCTCTAGCGCCGGAGATGGTGGACAGGGACACGCCTCCGCGGGGCTCATCGCTCGTCTTAGGGGACACCGAGGTGTCCTCTCTACAAGCTTCTCCTGCAAGAGCAGGTGGGAGCGGGGCGGACGAGAGGGCGCCCGAGGCCAATCCCTCGGCCTCCGCCAGCCAAGGGGGAGAAATTCCCATGGCGACCAACGACGGGGGGCCTGAGCAATCTGGGCCCCCGCCGAACACCGTTCCAGAGCCCAGTGCGGCTCCAGAATCGAGAAGTCAGCCCCCCGTGATGGGGGAAGGAGCAACTGCTCTAACGGTGCCCGCCGTCAATCCAGAGGCGCCGAACACTCTGGAGGAAGCACTGCGAGGTGCTTCCATCGTAGTGGAGCACCGCACTCTGATGAATGCGGTCATGGAGAAAATTCAGTCCGTCAAAGGCAGACTGAACGAAGCCTTCCACAGCCTACTAACAGGCTTCGAGGTATGTGGCGTAATGCTCTAAAAGGAACTCCTTCATTTTATACATATATATAGGTTAAAAAACCTGGTATACGGATAGTAGCCCCTGATGCTTTGTTTGATTATGAACATAATCAGACGAAGGATCCGTATTGTAGCATTTAACAAAGCAGAACTGTGTACTGTGTTTGAACATGCTTCGCTAGTAGTGGCATCTGTCCAGGCTGAAGAGGTTTCCGAGCACAATCGAAACCTTAAACTAGCTGACAAGCAGCTCGACCACTTCAACAAGCGTTTCGATGAAACACAAGGTATGCCAAATTTTGAAAAATTGAAATGTCAAAACACTATATGTTTAATCTGTGTAAATGTGGGCTCATTGTGCGATATGATTTATGTACCCATTGACACAACTGAGGTTGAGGCCCTTGAGGGCGAGCTCACGAAGGCCAAGGTGAGTAAAGCAGCCGCTGACAAAGCGGCTACCGACCTATAGGCCGAATAGGCCGTGCGTCAACAGAATGAGTCGTGGGTGGCCGAAGTCGAAGAAGAACTGAGAGATGCCATTCGCAAGTGCAAGGCATTGGAGCAGAAGACTTTGGAGCAAGCCTCCAAACTCAATACTACAATTAACGCTGCCAAGGAGGCGCGTAGTGAATGACGCAACGCTCATGAGGAGATCAAACAAGTGTGATAGATTGTAGCTGGTAAGACCTTTCTCTTGCAGAGTATCTTCGAAGGTCGGAGTTATCTTGCGCTAACGCGATTATGGGGTTATCTAGGCGCGTTTGCGGATCTTACGAGGAGCATTGCCGCCGCCACCCAATTCTTCCGAGCCCAGGAGGGAACAACACGGAGAAGCTATTCTGGTCGTAGTTTCTTGCGCCAGAATGTCTAGTGCCCCTGAACGACTAGATGAAGCAGCTGGTCGAGTTGCATAATATGGTGGGTAAGGCCATGAGGGACTTAATAGTCCGGCTATGGCCCACTAATCCAATCCCAAGTAGCTATTTTGGGTTGGTGAAGCGACTCGTCGACGTGAGTCCGTGGGTCGACGCTGTGAGGCGTTCGGCCTACATAGAAGGTGCACGAATGGCCTTCACCCGCGTTAAGGTGCACTGGGCAAAGATGAAGGCCAGTGAGATAGCGACTGCTGGACTGCCAGAGGGCAAGGATCACCGGAAGCCGGAAATGTACTTTGGTGATGTCCTAGAAGGAGCCTGCCTTGTAGAGGGCCAGTGCTCAAAGGATATAATCTTTGAGTGATTGTATTCAGATTGTAAGGACTAAGCTTGTGTACCGATATATATATAGAGGGCCAGTGCTCAAAGGGTATATATATAATTTTGTGCTCTTGTATTATAAGCGACTTGTCCTCCTGTGCGGCCATTTATTTTTTGAAAGTTTCCAGTCGTCGACTTTAGCCCCCATGTAGATATTGTAGGGGTGTTCGGTAATGCGCGTTAACACTCTTTATCCAACGTATTGGTCCATAAGGAGGTATCCGCGGTGCGATAGCAGTATAATAGCAGTAGTTCTTCCTTTACTACCTTAGCTGAACAGTGCGTAACGTAAGGTGGTAAGCATAGTAGCCGGGCAACCCAACTATAGACCCAAGACATGATTCAGAGCCGATGCATATAATGCAATATCTGGGACGCCGAACAGTTCCCTATAGGTGTTCGGACTTGGAGGTGTGCTAGGCAAAATACAGCCCGTGGTATTAAGTCCAGGTATTAAGGCACATGTGGCATTCTGACGTGGGAAGAGAACACACGTGGTAATAAAAGTGAACTCCAATCGAATTGGAACCAAACTGCTTCTTTTATATCCCGTTCAATACGGCCAGCTGTGTGGTTACATATAATGCCGATAACATCTTTGGGCATTTTACATGCCAACAGAAGAAAAAAAAAGAAAAAAGAGATAAAAAGTTTACACATAGCCTGAATCTAAAAATATATTTCAACGTGGGGCCCTGCTGCACGTCTGCGCCGTTTTCTCCTTTGTAACGTGTCCTTGAAGAGGGGAATTATGATGAGAACTCTGGAAAAGAATGTCCTGCACATCCGTAAATAAGTTTGGTTCTTTTAATGAAAAAAGAAAATGTATTTTATAGTCTGAATAGGGTCGAGCCGAACTATGGACTCTCTTTGACAGTGGGCCCCTGACGCTGGCCAAGGTATTTTAAGGGCGTAATTGTGTACACGAGGTACATAAGCTACTACCTTGTGGGGCAGTCGACAGGGGCGTAAATGCTAATCGAGCTCAAGTTCTTCTGAGCTGTCGCATTGTAATGCTAGCCGAACACGTTTAGCAGTGTCCGTGATCTTGACGACCGATGAACTGTTCGGCTTGAATAATCCGCTTTTGACCTTGGCTGCTAAGGCCGCAGTGTCTTCCTCTGTACGGAGGGAGCGCTCCATGTTTCCATTGATTGTGATTACCCGCGTGGTCCAGGCATTTTGAGATTTAAGTAAGCATAATGCGAGACCGAGTTAAAGCGGGCGGAGGCCATTCTTCCGAGTAGTGCATGATATCCACTTCGGAAAGGAGCGATGTCGAAGATTAACTCCTCGATTCAAAAGTTATCAGGGGAGCCGAATTCCAGTGTTAATGAGCCCGTGCAGCGGGCCTCTACGCCTGGTATCACTCCTTTAAAGGTAGTGCTATTGGGCTTAATCCTTGACGGGTATATCCCCATCTTGCGGAAAGTGTCTTGATATATCAAATTTAGACTGCTGCCGCCGTCCATAAGGACTCGAGTAAGATGATATCCATCAATTATCAGATCGATTACTAGGCCCGCCGAACCTCCGTGATGGATACTGGTTGGGTGATCCCTGCGATCAAAGGTGATCGGTGATGTCTACTACGCACCCTTCTTCTTGTAGACGTTGTTGGGCCTCCAAGTGCAGAGGTTTGTAGGACAGTAGCAAATTTCCCTCAAGTGGATGACCTAAGGTTTATCAATCCGCGGGAGGCGTAGGATGAAGATGGTCTCTCTCAAACAACCCTGCAACCAAATAACAAAGAGTCTCTTGTGTCCCCAACACACCCAATACAATGGTAAATTGTATAGGCGCACTAGTTTGGCGAAGGGATGGTGATACAAGTGCAATATGGATGGTAGATATAGGTTTTTGTAAACTGAAAATATGAAAACATCAAGGTAGCAAGTTGTAAACGCGAGCATAAACGGTATTGCAATGCTAGTAGGCAAGGCCTAGGGTTCTTACTTTCACTAGTGCAAGTTCTCTCAACAAGGATAACATAATTGGATCATATTACTAGCCCTCAACATGCAACAAAGAGTCACTCCAAAGTCACTAATAGTGGAGAACAAACGAAGAGATTATGGTAGAGTATGAAACCACCTCAAAGTTATTCTTTCTGATCGATCTATTCAAGAGTCCGTAGTAATGTTCAATCTATCATAGAGTTCGTACTAGAATAACACCTTAAGACACAAATCAATCAAAACCCTAATGTCACCTAGATACTCCATTGTCACCTCAAGTATCCGTGGGCATGATTATACGATATGCATCACACAATCTCAGAAACATCTATTTAACCAACACATAGAACTTCAAAGAGTTCCCCAAAGTTTCTACCGGAGAGTCAAGACAAATACGTGTGCCAACCCCTATGCATAGATTCCCAAGGTCACGGAACCCGCAAGTTGATCAACAAAACATACATCAGGTGGATCACATGATATCCCATTGTCACCATAGATAAACACGCGCAAGACATACATCAAGTGTTCTCAAATCCTTAAAGACTCAATCCGATAAGATAACTTCAAAGGGAAAACTCAATCCATTACAAGAGAGTAGAGGGGGAGAAGCATTATAAGATCCAACTAGAATAGCAAAGCTCGCGATACATCAAGATTGTGCCATCTCAAGAACACGAGAGAGAGAGAGAGAGAGAGAGAGAGAGAGATCAAACACATAGCTACAGGTACATACCCTCAGCCCCGAGGGTGGACTACTCCCTCCTCATCATGGAGAGCGCCGGGATGATGAAGATAGCCACCGGTGAGGGTTCCCCCCTTCGGCAGGGTGCCGGAATGGGGTCTAGATTGGTTTTTGGTGGCTACAGAGGCTTTCGGCGGCGGAACTCCCGATCTAGGTTTATTTCCGAAGGTTTCAGTATTTATAGGATTTTTTGGCATAGGTCCCACGTTAGGGAAGCTTCTAGGCTATCCTCGAGATAGGGGGGGCGCCAACACCTTCCCAGGGCACGCTCCCCACCCTCGAGGGCAGCTCGTGGCTCCCTTGGCCCAACTCTTTTGCTTCGGAGGCTTCTTTTGGTCCAGAAAAAATCATAAAAAATTGGCTCGTCAATTGGACCCCGTTTGATATTCCTTTTCTGTAAAACCCTAAAACAGGAGAAAAACAGAAACTAGCACTGGGTTCTGGGTTAATAGGTTAGTCCCAAAAATCATATAAAAGTGTATAATAAAGCCCATAAGACATCCTAGAAGGATAATGTAATAGCACGGAACAATAAAAAATTATAGATACGTTGGAGACGTATCAGCATCCCCAAGCTTAATTCCTGCTCGTCCTCGAGTAGGTAAATCATAAAAACTGAATTTTTGATGTGGAATGCTAACCAATATAGTTTTTCAATGTAATTCTCTTAATTGTGGCATGAATGTTCAGATCTGAAAGATTCAAGTTAAAAGTCTATATTGACATAAGAAATAACAATACTTCAAGCATACTAACAAAGCAATCATGTCTTCTCAAAATACTATGGCTAAAGAAAGTTATCTCTACAAAATCATATAGTCTGGCTATGCTCTCTCTTCATCACACAAAATATTCATATCATGCACAACCCCGATTTCAGCCAAGCATTTGTTTTCATACTCTATCTTTAAAACCTTTCAACTTTCACGCAATACATGAGCATGAGCCATGGATATTGCACTATGGGTGGAATAAAGGTGATTTGTGGAGAAGACAAAAAGGAGGGAGATAGTCTCACATCAACTAGGCGTATCAACGAGCTATGGAGATGCCCATCAATAGATATCAATGTGAGTGAGTAGGGATTGCCATGCAACGGATGCACTAGAGTTAAATATGAATGAAAGCTCAACAAAAGAAACTAGTGGGTGTGCATCCAACTTGCTTGCTCACAAAGACCTAGGGCATTTGAGGAAGCCCATCGTTGGAATATACAAGCCAAGTTCTATAATGAAAATTCCCACTAGTATATGAAAGTGACTTAGCATGAGACTCTCTACAATTAAGAACATGGTGCTACTTTGAAGCACAAGTGTGGAAAAAGATAGTAGCAATTGTCCCTTCTCTCTTTTCTCTCATTTTTTTGGAGGGGCTTTCTCTTTTTTTATTAGCCCCTCTCTATTTTTTGGGCCATCTCTCTCTTTTTTTATTGGCCTTTATCTCTTTTTTTGTTTCCTCACACGGGGCAATGCTCTAATAATGATGATCATCACACTTTTTATTACAACTCGATACTACAACAAGTTTGACTCTACATGAATGCCTCCGGCGGTGTACCGGGATATGCAATGAATCAAGAGTGACATATATGAAAAATTATGCATGGTGGCTTTGCCACAACTACGATGTAAACTACATGATCATGCATGTCAATATGACAATATGATGCGTGTCATATGAACGGAACGGTGGAAAGTTGCATGGCAATATATCTCAGAATGGCTATGGAAATGCCATGATAGGTAGGTATGGTGGCTGTTTTGAGGAACAATATGGTGGCTATTTTGAGGAAGGATATATAGTGGGTTTATGGCACCGGCGAAAGTTGCGCGGTACAAGAGAGGCTAGCAATGGTGGAAGGGTGAGAGTGCGTATAATCCATGGACTCAACATTAGTCATAAGAACTCATATACTTATTGCAAAAATCTACGAGTCATCAAAACAAAGCAATCAACGCATGCTCCTAGGGGGGAGGTTGGTAGGAGTTAACCATCGCGCACCCCTGACCTCCACACAAAGGTTGGCGCTCTACAACTACCTCATGCTCTAACTTCGTCACATAGCGGTTCACCATACGTGCATGATACGGGAATCACTAACCTCAACACAAGTATTTCTCGATTTCATAATAACTCCACTAGCATGACTCTAATATTACTATCCTCATATCTCAAAACAATTATCAAGCATCCAACTTCTCATCATATTCAGTGCACTTAGTGTGAAAGTTTTTACTACATTGATATTGGATGTTTATCATGTGAAGACTAGTTTTATAGCCTAAACACATTACCATGCTGTTTTAATAGACCCTCAAATAGATATAAGTGAAGCATGAGAGTTCATCTATTTCTTCAAAATAAAACCACCATCGTGCTCTAAAAGATATAAGTGAAGCACTAGAGCAAATAACAAACTACTCCGAGAGATATAAGTGAAGATCAACGAGTAGTTGAATAATCATGTAACTATGTGAAGACTCTCTAACATTTAAGAACTTCAGATCTTGGGATATTATTCAAACAGAAAGCAAAACAAAATAAACTAAATTGACGCTCCAAGCAAAACACATATCATGTGGTGAATAAAAATATAGCTCTGAGTATAGTTACTGATAGATGAAGACGAAAGAGGGGATGCCTTCGCGAGGCATCCCCAAGCTTAGGCTTTTGATTGTCCTTGAATTTTACCTTGGGGTGCCTTGGGAATCCCCAAGCTTAGGCTCTTGAAACTCTTTGTTCCATAGCCCATCAAAGCAATACTCAAAACTTGAAAACTTCACAAGACAAAACTTAGACAAAAATCTCGTGAGCTCCGTTAGTATAAGAAAACAAACCACTACTCAAAGGTACTGCAATGAATTCATTATTTGTTTATATTGGTGTTAAACCTACTGTATTCCAACTTCTCTATGGTTCATACTTCCCAATATTACTCATAGATGCATTGAAATAAGGAAACAACACACGAAAAACAGAATCTGTCAAAAACAGAACAGTCTGTAGTAATCTGCAGGTTTCACATACTTCTGGAACTCCAAAAAAAATTCAAACTAAATTGTTAAATTTGCGCAATTTGTCTACCAATTATCTTCAGAAAGAATCAACTAAAAAGCACGCTTCAGTAAAATCTGAAGACCACTTTAGCGAGCGCTAACGATTCTGTTTTTCACAGCAAGATCACATAAACTTCACACAAGTCTTCCCAAAGGTTCTACTTGGCACAAACACTAAACAAAACATGGAACCACATCTAATCAGAGGCTAGATGCAATATTTATTCCCTAACAGTAACAAAAATAAGGAAACTAAAATAAAGTTGGGTTGCCTCCCAACAAGCGCTATCGTTTAACGCCCCTAGCTAGGCATGATGATGCTCACATAAAACATAAGAATTGAAACATAACGGGAGCATCATGAAGCATATGAATAGCACATTTAAGTCTAACCCACTTCCTATGCATAGGGATTTTGTGAGCAAACAACTTATGGGGACGATAATCAACTAGCATAGGAAGGGAAAATAAGCATAACTTCAAAACTTTAAGCACAGAGAGAGGAAACTTTATATTATTGCAATATGTAGAAGCATAAGATCCCCTCTCATAATAATTTTCAGTAGCATCATGAATGAATTCAACAATATAACCAGCACAAAAAGCATTCTTTTCATGATCTACTTGCATAGAAATTTTACTACTCTCCACATAAGTAAAATTCTTCTCATTCGGAATAGTGGGAGTAAACTCAACAAAATAACAATCATGTGAAGCATAATCCAATTGAAAACTAAAATCATGATGACAAGTTTCATGGTTATCATTATTCTTAATAGCATACAAGTCATCAAAATAATCATCATAGATAGCAACTTTGTTCTCATAATCAATTGGAACCTCTTCCGAAATAGTGGATTCATCACTAAATGAAGTCATGACCTCTCCAAATCCACTTTCATCAATATAATCATCATAAATAGGAGGCATGCTTTCATCATAATAAATTTGCTCATCAAAACTTGGGGGACTAAAAATATCATCTTCATCAAACATAGCTTCCCCAAGCTTGTGGCTTTGCATATCATTAGCATCATGGGTATTCAAAGAATTCATACTAACAACATTGCAATCATGCTCATCAAGCACATATTCTATGGCAAGCATTCTATGTAATTCTTCTTCTAGTACTTGAGCACAATTTTCCTTTCTATTATTTTCACGAAAGATATTAAAAAGATGAAGCATATGAGGTAACCTTAATTCCATTTTGTTGTTGTTTTCTTTTATAAACGAAACTAGTGATAAAACAAGAAACTAAAAGATTCGATTGCAAGATCTAAAGATATACCTTCAAGCACTAACCTCCCCGGCAACGGCGCTAGAAAAGAGCTTGATGTCTACTACACACCCTTCTTCTTGTAGACGTTGTTGGGCCTCCAAGTGCAGAGGTTTGTAGGACAGTAGCAAATTTCCCTCAAGTGGATGACCTAAGGTTTATCAATCCGTGGGAGGCGTAGGATGAAGATGGTCTCTCTCAAACAACCCTGCAACCAAATAACAAAGAGTCTCTTGTGTCCCCAACACACCCAATACAATGGTAAATTGTATAGGTGCACTAGTTCGGCGAAGAGATGGTGATACAAGTGCAATATGGATGGTAGATGTAGGTTTTTGTAAACTGAAAATATAAAAACAGCAAGGTAGCAAGTGGTAAACGTGAGCATAAACGGTATTGCAATGATAGTAGGCAAGGCCTAGGGTTCATACTTTCACTAGTGCAAGTTCTCTCAACAAGGATAACATAATTGGATCATATTACTAGCCCTCAACATGCAACAAAGAGTCACTCCAAAGTCACTAATAGTGGAGAACAAACGAAGAGATTATGGTAGGGTACGAAACAACCTCAAAGTTATTCTTTCTGATCGATCTATTCAAGAGTCCGTAGTAACGTTAATCTATCATAGAGTTCATACTAGAATAACACCTTAAGACGCAAATCAATCAAAACCCTAATGTCACCTAGATACTCCATTGTCACCTCAAGTATCCATGGGCATGATTATACGATATGCATCACACAATCTCAGAAACATCTATTCAACCAACACATAGAACTTCAAAGAGTGCCCCAAAGTTTCTACCAGAGAGTCAAGACGAAAACGTGTGCCAACCCCTATGCATAGATTCCCAAGGTCACGGAACCAGCAAGTTGATCACCAAAACATACATCAAGTGGATCACATGATATCCCATTGTCACCATAGGTAAACACGCGCAACACATACATCAAGTGTTCTCAAATACTTAAAGACTCAATCCGATAAGATAACTTCAAAGGGAAAACTCAATCCATTACAAGAGAGTATAGGGGGAGAAGCATTATAAGATCCAACTAGAATAGCAAAGCTCGCGATACATCAAGATCGTGCCATCTCAAGAACACGAGAGAGAGAGATCAAACACATAGCTACTAGTACATACCCTCAGCCCCGAGGGTGGACTACTCCCTTGTAATGCCCAGGATGGGACTATACCTCCTACGTGTCGAGGCACGACTTAAAGGTATAAGCCCATCCTAGAATGATCTCAAGTTTGGTATCTTTGCACGACTCATGTAAAAGAGGGATTAAATTGCAAAAGGAGATAGTTGGCTTACACTCGCCACTTCACACAATACATTACATAAGTAGAACATCATTTAAAACATCACAACCCGACTACAGGTGAAGATCAAAAGAAAGATACCAAAACAACATAAAGCCACAGGTCAGGATCGAATCCTAGTAGAAACCACTACTGATCGTCGAAACGTCACAAGCAAACGGCCACTCTCTTCATCGAGCTCCCGGTGAAGAACTGATCCAGCTCCTGCATCAAACTCGGCTGAACCTGCATCTGGTGTTGTAGTATCTGTGAGCCACGAGGACTCAGCAATCCCATAACCATGGGTATCAAGACTAGCAAAGCTTATGGGTAGGAAGAGGTAAGGTGGTGAGGTTGCAGCAGCGGCTAAGCATAATATGGTGGCTAACTTACGAGTACCAGAATAAGATGAGGAGCTACGCAAACGGTCGCAAAAATAGTGATCGCTAAAGATCCTGAACTACATACGGTCAAACATAACCCCACCGTGTTCTCTTCTCAAAGTGAAAAGAGACAGTCACGGTTACTCACACAGTTGTGTGTTTTACTTCGGATCCTCTGTCAAGTTTTCTACAACCGGACATTAACAAATTCCAATCTGCCACATAACCGCGGGCACGGCTTTCGAAAGATCATAACCCTGCAGGGGTGTCCCAACTTAGCCCATCACAAGCTCTCACGATTAGCTGAAGTGATAAATATAATATCATCACCCCTTATCTTAGGGAAAATCCAATCAGGCTCGGCATCACGGTAGCACAAGTCATTTCGACAAAGGTAAAACAAGTCCAGCAAGACCTCCCGGCGTGCCGACACCCTGATAGTAGCCGCGCGTATCTCGTCTCAGGCCACGTCCGGATGAGCGCTACGTACAGTACCGAAGTCCCCAGATAACTGTGTGGTACCGCAAGTGACTCTAGTTTGGGACCAACACCATCAGCACTGCCCCCCCTGCTATGTAGAATTAAGAATCCTCGGGGACGCGACCCCCTATGCAAATTTAATTAATTAATTAAGTTGTTATTATGAGGCAAATTAAAACCAATGTTGGGCCTTGCTGGAGGAGTTTTATTCAAAGTCGAACTGTCAAGGGGTCCCCATTTCACCCATCGTGTAAGGAACGCAAAATCAAGGAACATAATGCCGGTTTATCGGCGCCTAAGGTGGCATGAGTGGAACAAAACACCGAGCAAAAGGCCAAGCCTTCCACCCATGCCCAGTATATAGGTGTGTTGATAATAATTATAGATATTGTGATATGCCAACAACAAGTTCCCTCCTGGAACGAACTTCATCTTCACCTGCAACTAACAACGCTATAAGAAACAAAGCTATAAGAAGGCTGAGCAAGCGAGTAACATAGCCAAACAATGGTTTTGCTAGGAAGGTGTCAAAGGTTAGAGGTTTCATGGCAACAAGGAGAGGCTGACATAAAAGATGGGTAGCGCGACATGTAACGATAGCATCGAGACAACTAAGCATGGCAATGGTAGTAAAGGTATCCAAGGGTATGATCATCTTGCCTGGGAATCCACGAGGGAGAAGAACGGTTCCATGAAGTAGACGGAGCAACAGTTGAGCGAATCCTCACAACTCCGGAACGAAACCGAATCTAACAAGAGAAGCAACCGGAAAGAAGCAAAACAACACGGTAAACACCCAAGCATAAACATGGCATACGATGCACATCCAAGTATGATGCATGTCCGGTTTAATTATGCATGGCATGGCAAGTGCACAACCAAAACTACAAGTTAAGTGGAGCTCAATATGCAACGAGTTGCATATTGACGAAACACCACATTTAATTATTTAATTGACTCTCGTTATTTAAAAGACAAGATTGAATGTTTGTTAACATGGCAAGAGGTGAAGCATAAAGAAACTACACTATTTAGGCATTTTAAATGAGGCCGGAAAATAACAACAACAAATTCCGGAAAATCCCCATGAGCATGTTTAGTAATTATAAGCAAACAACAATTAAACATTTTAGTGTTGTTAACATGATGCGGATGACATGATTAAGTTTATGCAATTTTATTAAAAGGTTGACAAGAAGAAGATATGAAGTATCTGTCACCGCGGTGGAAGAAAAGGGTGCCACGGCAATGATCCGAAAATGCCGCAAAGGCAACATCTCGGTTCCGGTAACTCGTTGAGAGTCCGATGCAAAAGGAAAGATGGCGTGAGCGAGTCAAACGAGATGAAAGGTGGGGCGATCCCGTTACCGGGTTCCCACGAGTCGGCGACGAGGCAACCGAGGAACATGACAAAAGGGACGAAACAGACACGGAGCACACAAGGGAGACATTTCATACAACACAACATTCATCCACGGGTCATCCACGGGGTCGTCTCGTTATACCTTTGAAGCGTGCGTATCGGGGCGGTTCGAGACGTAGAGGAAGGAGTTGTTCACGTTCGGAGAGGAAGTACCCGTAGTAGTGGAAGTAGTGGTACACGGGGCGACGGTAGTGGAAGTAGACGATCTCGTAGATGTACATGTCGACGGTAGTGGTACTTGTCGGGATCGTCGTCGACGTAGGGGTACACGTTCGTTTCGGAGAGGGACTTGATGAACCCATCATCTTCGGGGCGACGGTAGTGGAACTTGGCGACGGTAGTCGTTCTCGCGACGAGTTCGTAGATGTACTTGGCGCATCCATCTTTTCCGGGCGACGGTAGTGGAACTCGTTCCGTAGTTGTTCATGTCATCGATGTCGGGGTACTTGGTCGGGTCGCCGTGTACTCGTTCATGTAGTCGTTCACGAAAATGGTCATTTAGCTGCTCGGGTCCGGACCTAGCGGTTCTTGGCGCTCCTGGTACCTGAGATAAACAAAAAAAAACAGCAACAACAAAACAAAAGGAAGAAAAAAAAGGCTGCGGGGTCCAGCAGGTGAGACGCAGCATCAGCGATGGAGGGGC
>LR738713.1:193721097-193737770 GCA_902687465.1 Secale cereale
GACCACGGCTTGGCGAGGAGGATGGGGAGGACGAGCGCCTCCATGGCGAGCAGGAGAACGGGCGGCTGCAGGCGTCGCGCGCTGGAGGGAGACAAGGCAGGGGCTCGGCGAAGCCTGGCGCAGAGGAGAGGGGCTCGAGGCGCGGGGCTCCTGCGTCGGGGCGGCGCCGGGCTCCGGGGCCTCGACTGGCGGGGCGACCTGGAGAACGAAGAGGCGTCGGGGTTCATCGGAGGGGCGGCGGCGCGGTGGCCTCCGGTGGCGCTCATGGCGAGGAAGGAGGCCAGTGAGGCGGCTTCCTAGCGGGCGCACACGAGATGGCGCGGCCATGTCGACGAGGCTGGAGGAAGCTGAGGCGCTGAGGGCTCTGGCGCGGTGGCCGCACGGGGAATCGGGAGATGGGGAAGCGCGGCGCTACGAGGAGGAGAGCGCGAGGCTCTGCGGCGCAGCGAGGGAGGAAAGGGAGAGGGAATCGAGACGATGGGAGGTGGCGGCGCGCTGAGGAAGGTCGAGGGAAGGAGCGATGCTGGAGCTGTCGGTGGTGCGCTAGGTTAGGCCGAGGCCTGGGCCAAAAGATGGCTGGGGGGGCTAGGAGGCCAAAAAGGAGGGCCTAAGAGGCTGGAGAGAGTTTTGGGCTTAGGGCCTCTCTCTCTTTTATTAAAACGCTTTAACAGAAAAGAAGAAAGAGGGAAAAGAAAAGAGAGGCTTAGGGAAATAAAATAGCACATGGGACTATTATTCTCGGGCATCATAAAAAGAGCATGGTCCGAGAAAAATAGAAAAGGCGTGAACGAAAATAATTCAAACATATTTGAATTTAATTCAAATAGGTTTGAACTAAGACGTGATTATTGAAGTGTCCAAAAATGTTCAAATTTTTGGAGGAACCTCGAAACAACGGAAAGAATTATTGGCAAGGTTTTTGTAGGAGAACTCGAAGTGGAAAAGACATGGGGAAATATTGCAAGTGTGTTGTGGGTAATTCCAAACAATGGAATATTTATTATATAGCTCCCTAAATATTGGGATGATATGTTTTAAAGAGAAGACAACCTTCCCTCGATTTAAATGGACCGAAGGCCCACACAATTTATTTGGTTGAGATGCAAAAATGAATGACATGATGGCATGATGACATGATGCAATGCAAAAATTAAATAACACAAGCTCAAAAGAAACACACGGGCAACCCGGAACATCTGGAATCTTCGGGAATCTTCTGGAATCTTTTGGGACGTCGGTCTCGGGCGTCACATCCCTCCTCGTCATGGAGAGCGCCGGGATGATGAAGATAGCCACCGGTGAGGGTTCCCCCCTCCGACAGGGTGTCGGAACGGGGTCTAGATTGGTTTTTGGTGGCTACAGAGGCTTTCGGCGGCGGAACTCCCGATATAGGTTTATTTCCGAAGGTTTCAGTATTTATAGGAATTTTTGGCATAGGTCCCATGTCAAGGAAGCTTCTGGGCTGTCCTCGAGATAGGGGGATCTAGGTTTATTTCTGAAGGTTTCAGTATTTATAGGAATTTTTGGCATATGTCCCATGTCAGGGAAGCTTCTAGGCTGTCCTCGAGATAGGGGGACGCCACCACCTTCTCAGGGCACGCCCCCACCCTCGATGGCAGCCTGTGGCTCCCCTGGCCCAACTCTTTTGCTTCGGGGGCTTCTTTTGGTCCTGAAAAAAACATAAAAAATTGGCTCGTCAATTGGACTCCGTTTGATATTCCTTCTCTATAAAACCCTAAAACAGGAGAAACACATAAACTGGCACTAGGCTCTGGGTTAATAGGTTAGTCCCAAAAATCATATAAAAGTGAATAGTAAAGGCCATAAGACATCCTAGAAGGATAATATAATAGCATGGAACAATAAAAAATTATAGATACGTTGGAGACGTATCAATCGGGCAAGTCGACCATGGGTTGAACTTGGGGGCGACAGGCTCTACGGCATAAACATCCCTGAGTGCACGCTTGCGCTCCCTCTTGGGGATATTTGTGGTGTAGATCATATTCATGGTTTTTACCTTTGGTGGGAATTTCTTCTGTCCCCCAGTGTTCGGCTCGCGAGGTTCATCTTTGTACTCGCTTTGAGGTCCTTTCCCCTTGTGTTCAACATTTAACTTACCGGCCTGCTTGAAGACCCAACAATTTAGGTTGGTGTGATTTGCAGATTTATCAGGGGTGCCATGAATCTGGCAAGGCCTTCTAGTATTTGGTCCTAGATGGATGGGTTGTCTTTGTTTCCTTTGAATGGCTTCTTCCTTTGACTGGGTCTGGCGCCATTGAATTTGGTGTTTACTGCCGTGTCATGTGTGCTTCCGGTATTGTTTCGACGCTTGTTCTTATTGCGTCGGGGCTTGCCATTGCCATCCCTGACTTCAAAAGTGCCAGGGTCGCTGGTGCTATTGCTGCTAGGAGCTAGCCAGCTGTCTTTGCCCGCGCAAAAGCGGTTCATGAGTGTAGTAAGGGCTGCCATTGTCCTCGGCTTCCCTTGGCCGAGGTATCTAGCCAACCACTTATCCCAGACACTGTGTTTGAATGCCGCTAAGGCTTAGGCGTCCAGACAGTCAATAATTTGGTTCTTTTTAGTTAAGAATCGATTCCAAAGCTTGCGGGCTGACTCCCCGGGTTGCTGGATTATGTGACTTAGACCATCAGCATCCGGGGGCCGGACATAAGTCCCCTGAACGTTAGCCCGAAAAGTGTCCTCTAAAAGTCCCAGCTTCCAATGGAGTTCTCTGGGAGGCTGTTCAACCAGTGCCGAGCTGGTCCTTTCAGCTTGAGAGGTAAGTATTTGATGGCGTGGAGGTCATCTCCGCGAGCCATGTGGATGTGAAGAATAAAGTCTTCTATCCATACAAAAGGGTCCGTCGTTCCATCATATGCCTCGATGTTTACGGTTTTAAACCCTTGTGGAAATTGATGATCCATCACCTCATCGGTGAAGCACACAGGGTGTGCAACACCCTTGTATCGCGCAATATCGTGGCGTAATTCAGACGGTGTCTGTGTGCAGTGTTGGTTCCAAACTTGATTGTGCCCGGCGTGTTTGGCTTGATAGACGCTGTCCCGCGTGGAAGCACGTTCTCTCGATCCGTATATTGATCTGGCCTGACCAGCTTTTTTATTCAGGTCCTGATGTAAATCGTACTTATGGCCCTGAGCCGCCGTATCCTTTCCTTCATGGTGGGGAGGTGCGGGCTGGTGTACGGCGTTGCTGGCCGCTTTATCCTGTTCACGAGGTGGTCAATCCAGTTGATCGACCTTATCGTACTTAGGCGGAATTGGCGCTTTGGTCTCGTCGTCGAATTGAGGTAGCAGTTTGTGCTTGGGATAGCTCGTTGTTTGGCGCTCACGGCCATATCTTTCTTCAGCACCTAGCACTTCGTTCCATCTGTCATTGAGTGTATCCTGTTCGGCTCTAAGCCGCTGCTGCTGTTTTTTCAAGCTCCTTGCTGTAGCAATGAGCTGTTGCTGAAAGCGTTTTTGTTCGAGGGGTTCTTCTGGGACGATGAATTCTTTGCCTCCCAGGCTGACATCCTCTTCGGAGGCAGGTTGATAATTGCTGTCTTCGGCATCGCTGTGATCAGCCAGTGGTTCGGGACTATGTTCGCCATCTTCCCATTCGTCCTGCTCCACCGCTGGCTCCACACGGGCATTGGCTTCCTCCGGATCTTCATCTTCTCGTGTGATAGTGTTACTTTCCTTTCCTTTGCGCGATCGTGAGCGACGTTTCTGATGCTGGTGTTTAGGAGGTTCATCGACGGGCTTATCCTGCTCTGGATTGCCATCGTCTTCCTTCTCATTGGATGTATCCACCATGTATACATCATAGGTAGAAGTAGCCATACATTGCCCAGTTACGGGCGGGTTTGCACT
This sequence comes from Secale cereale, assembly GCA_902687465.1. Lineage (NCBI taxonomy): Eukaryota > Viridiplantae > Streptophyta > Magnoliopsida > Poales > Poaceae > Secale > Secale cereale. The sequence continues at coordinate 193,724,973 of LR738713.1, forward strand.
TAGATCGGCTTCGGCGTCGTGGGCCATCCCATCGATGTATTCGGAAGCATAATCTAGTAGATCGGTTAAGTCTTCGACCGTGGCTACCAAGTGGGTGGTGGGTGGGAAGCAAAGTTCCCTGGCTTCAGCCCCCAGTTCAAACTGGGCATAGTTCGGCTGGGAATCCTCTATTAGGGTGAGAGATTGTAGTAAGTCCAGCGCCTCGTTTAATAGCGAGTGCTGGATATATGTTCGGGAATCTGCAGGGCAGAGTTCAGTGACAACCGCTCCATTGGGCCCGAAAAGTGCGGATGCCGAAAGTCCGGAGCTCGTAATCGGGGACGAGTTCGGTGTTCCAGCGGCGGGAGGAGTCCCGCTCGATACTGGGTATGTCAGCGGCTCGAACGCTGCTAAATCTGTGGTTTCTGTGGCGGGGTTGATCTTCCCGTCCTCGGATGAAGCGTTCTGCTACAGATCTAAGGCCAGGGCTGTGGCAGGTGTTGACACCTAGACGGGGTACGATGACAGATCTAAGACGTCTTCATCGTGGAGATAGGGGGCAGCCGCCATGGGTGCGAATCCGTCGAAGATCAAATCCCCACGGACGTCAGCGACGTAGTTCAAGCTTCCAAATCTGATCTGATGACCAAGGGCGTAGCTGTCGACCTGCTCGAGGTGGCCTTCTGTGTTGGCATGAAGCACGAAGCCGCCGAACACAAAAAGCTAGCCGGGGAGAAAAATTCCCTCAGTGCTGGCGTCGTCTCTGGTGACGAAGCGAGCCATTAATCCCCTGTCGACGACACAGTGGAACTCTCAATAAAGACACCAATGTCGGTGTCAAAACCGGCATATCTCGGGTAGGGGGTTGCGAACTATGCGTCCGAGGATCGATGGTAACAGGAGACCGGGGACACGATGTTTACCCAGGTTCAGGCCCTCTCGATCGAGGTAATACCCTACTTCCTGCTTGATTTATCTTGATGAATATAGGGTTACAAGAGTTGATCTACCTCGAGATCATAATGGCTAAAACCCTAGGAGTCTAGCCTATGCAATTGTGATTGTGTCTCTACAAACTAAACCCTCCGGTTTATATATGCACCGGAGGGACCTAGGGTTGTACATCGCCATCTTGCAGAGGAAGCAAAATATTACACCCGGACTTTTAACTTGCTATTTTACACATATGGGAGTCCTATCCGGATACGGGAGATAGTCTTCAGCAATAATCTTCACGGCCCACCAGTCCGGCCCATAACGAGTAATCCGGCCACCTGAGGACCCCTTAATCCAGGACTCCCTCGGCCAATCCCGCCACTGAACATGTTCAACCATCCACCTCGGATATTGCACGGGCTTTCAATCAAACCAGTGAGCTTATCAGCATCAGATGGCCTGTTCTCACTCCTCCTACTGCTCCTGGTCCTCAATATGACTACGACATTGAGCAAAGGCCTCCAATGCAGAAGCCTATGCCTTGTCTTCCAAGGCTTCCAAGTGCTGTCACAACTGAGCGTTCATTCAATGTGCTGAGCTTCAGAGAGCACACCACCTTCTTTGACAGCGCCAAGAACCCGTACAAGAAGCCTAAGATGACATCTGATATATTCTGGATTCATCTTTAGTGAAGCTATTACTCGTGCATTCTCTACAACCAGGATCGTATCTTCCCGCACAGGCATCTGTCTAGTGAAGCTATGGCCGGTCTTCCATGCCTTGAAGAGGCCCTTGATTGCTTTTGTGAGTCTGGCTTGCTTCCATTTGTCGTTGACAAGGAGCATTGGAATGAAGAATTACTGCTCCAATTCTATGCCATTTTGCACATTTCCGGCTACAATAAGGATCCAAAGACATGGGTTATTGAGTGGATGACAGGAGATGTACATCATGAAGCCAAAGCTTTTAATATCCTCGAGCTTACTCCCCTGCCCATTCCTGGTGATCTCTATGAACCAGGTGTCAGCTATATGAACAAGAACTTGAGTGCATCTTCCAAAAGCCTGAGCCCAATATGAGCCAAATGCTGAGCATGATGAAGCCATTGCCCGTAGATGCTGAGTACCCCACACGCTTCTTTGTCAATGACCTTGAGTATTTTCCTCGCACCATATATCACATCTTGAGCCATACTTTGTGGCCAATCAAAGGGCAACCCCCCTCTACACAGCTTGAAGGCACAATGAAGACATTGGTCTTCTATATTCTGAATGGCATTTGCTTCAATACTCATGCTTTCTTCATCAGGCAGCTGGCAGCTTCATGCATTGACCTATTTGGCCTCAAATTTTATGCACCATGAATAATGCGGCCTCAGAAGCATGCTCGTGTTCTAAATGACAGAGAACTTCTTGTTTCACTCGACCAAAAGTATGATAAGCATCATGACTAGATGAAGTGTCAGATCCAAAGTCTTCTCATAGATGTTAATCGTATACGCAACCTCTCCACCAAAAATTCCTTTGTTGCACATGAAGCCTGTAGGCGTGCTTGGAAGAGCCTCACTTTGCTATGTTCTGAAGATGATCTCCACACAGATGGATTCACGAAAGCTTCAACTTTGACTCCAAGCCTCCTGAATCTGCTAAGTGGCGTTCAACACCTTCACTTGAAGACTCTAACTACTCATCATCAGATCCAACTGTTGTTTCTCACATTTTTGATGAGCAGGATGACGCCACTTCACCAACAATGGATTCACAACATCAAGATGCTTCATCAGGCCCTACTGCACCGCCCAACTCCAACATCGACCAGGCTGCCCCAACATCTTCACCAACACCATCGGGGAACGCTACACCCTATGTATTCACACCTTTTTGGTCATTCGATGACAAAAGGGGGAGAAGCTTATGGGTTGATAGTCTTCAAGCGGGTTCATATGGGTCGGGTGCTATATTTTGTTAAGTCTTGCAACTCTCATTCTTGAACTACTAGTTTTTGAGTTGTAACACTTAAGTCCAGATGGGACGTCTACTGTATTTTCTGCTATTTTGATTGCGTGGTTGAATTTCTATCTTATGCGCATGAAATCATTCTACATACACCCAGTTTTCATTGTGCATATCATTATCTTCATTACATCCACGTATGCACTATGATTTGACTTCATGAAAAATAGGGAGATCTCCCCAAAGAAAAACCTGCAATGTGCATTTGCATTCAAAGGCAAATTACCTATATGCACATCTTTAGGGGGAGTCCATCAATCCTCATGAAGCCATTCACCATGTTCTTTAACTTTCACATATTTTATCCCCGTTGAAAACTTCAACCAGTTTGTCCTCAATCACCAAAAGGGGGAGATTGTAAGTGCATTTAGTGCCACCCCTAGTTTTTGGAGTATTGACGAAAAACGTGGTTGAGGGACTAATGTGTTTGTGAGTATTTGAGGATAACATAGGTAGAAGTCCCTCATTGATTCGATTTACCTACCAGAGATGACCCCTAGAAATGTATGAAGACATTGAAAACTATGGTGGTTCATGAAGACATTCATGTCGAAGACAATGACACGTGAAGACATTCATTTGAAGACAATGGAGAATGAAGACATTTGTTTCATAGTTTCATTTTCTTCATTCTTGAGTCATAGGAACCACCAAACTCTCAAGTCGGGTCCAAGTTAGCAAAGTCAGAAAACTTATGTGATGCTCAACCCATTTCCTATGTCTTCGAGTGAAGACAATGAGAGAAAATCTTGTACTGAGTTGGACAAGTCAGCTTTACTTGTAGCCCAAGTCACGCTGTCGCGTGTGTTTGAAATCCGACCATTGGACACGTGTCAGTTCCCCAATGACCAAGGGTCATTTCGGACAAATCATGTAGGGTTGCCTCCTGGCTATAAATAACCCACCCCCTCCACCATAAATTGGTGGTTGCCCAGAGTTAAGACACGGTTTTTGTCATTTGAGAGCAACCCACCTCCAAAGCCTTTGAGAGAGAATCCTTGCAAGGACAAAACCCAAAACACCCAAAGCCCAAATAGTGTTTGGCATCACTGAAGTATTTCTGTCATGTGATATGAAGACTTATTACACTTGAAGACTGTGTATCTTCCTGTCGGTTAGGCGTCGCGTTCTGAGCATCCAAGATTCATTTTGGATCGCTAGTGAATGAAGTCTGTGAAAGTTTGGAAGTCTACCTTGAAGACTTACCAGAGTGATTGGGCGAGGACTAAGTGTCCTTAGATCAAGGGGAATAAGGTGTAGACGCGGTCTTCTGAGTTCAATCTCAGCCTCCCTAACCAGACGTACAATTGTCACATCAACCGGAACTGGTTTACCAAATCCTTGTCTTCGTCAAGCAATTGGTTCTATCACATCACCCTTACTCTCTGTTTAGCTTCGTGAAGTCATTACTTGTTTTCCTTGTTTGCCTTGTTTGACTTCACTGCCTGAAGACATAATCTTTGATTTCATAATTGGCTTCATACCGTCTTCCTATTCTGATCCACCTACCTAGCTGCTATTTGTCTTCGTGCTTACTCAGTACATTCTCCTAGACTATGGCTTGTCTAGTGTAGTTTATCTTCCACCGCATAGTGTGTTAGTCGTATTTAATTGCCTGTTTTGAAAATTTTCATAAAAATCGCCTATTCACCCCTCTAGTCAATAATAAGCACTTTTAGATATGGGGGTGCCGGTCAGCCCAGACGTTTGAGGCCCGTTTAAGGGGCCCGTTTGAATCAAAAAATGGTGACCGGGCGGCGGTTTGAGAGGTTCGGCTGTAGATGCTCTAAGTACGGAGGCAAAACACTCACTCTTATGAACACCCGTACGCAACTTAAATTTCAGTCGGCTAGGAATATTAATGTCTTCATAACTATCCAATCACAGACTGGTTCACAAATGGCTTTTAAAGTTGCACTGTGTGCAACCCTAGCTCGCCATATGAATCCATGGAGACTTACATAAAGATTCTTTATTGTAAAAGTGCAGTCTGCGGTTCTGATGGTCTGTTGGTATCTAGTTTTGTTTGCCTTCACCCCTCCTCACAAATCAAAGTAAAATAGCTACAACGGTTTAGTTGGTAGCTTTTGATTAGAGGGGAGTGGGCACCCTAAATGGGTAGAGATTGATGAGAGCAAGATAGGTACATCTATAAGCCAATTTTTGTAAATATTTTTCGTAGTTGTAGGATTTTCAATCTTGTGGTATATGATTTCAATCTCCTAATATCATTGATGTTTTTTCAAACCGGCCACTCTCCTCCTCTCCCTTGTACGTTTTGCTCTCTTGCTTTTCTGGTTTATTTGCCTCATGTTTTTTTTCACGTATGTCCTCCCCTTTTTCCTAAAGCGTTTCTTGAGTTCCCCATTTTCTCCCGCATTACCATGTGAGTGGCCGAAAGCTAGGGTTAGCGTGTCGCTGCCATATCCCTCCAACCGCCATCCGAGCTTGGTGCCAGCTAACGAATGTGTTGTGCTCCATCCCTCCCTCCCGGCCATCCACCTCACAATCGTCGCCTGGACTCACTACCCCATCGCATGGCGCCTCCGCGTTGCGCCCCTCGACAAGGCGGCGGATGGTGCACTTCATGACGTCCAAAGGTGGCCATGTGCTCTGCCTCTCCACCTCCGAACCTTCTGCTCTGCAACAAAGCGTGACAAGCTATTGCACCGCGCCAACGGCCAGACTCCTCTTGTCACTAATGTTCTCGTTTCCCAGTGCACCGTCTACGGCGGCGGTGGGAGTAAGAGGCCATGAAGCTCAGGGAATAGTACGAGTTGGTCTAGGCCAGTGCCCATACTTGATCTTGTCACGTATGTTCCCATTTCCCAGTGTGCAACCCATGGAAAGGCATAGGTTGGCATGCTATTAACTGCAATATGTTTTTGGTACATGTTACAAGGATCTGTTGGACAAAATTTTTGTTTCACACTCAGGTAAATGTGCAATCCATGGAAATAGTTATATGTTCACACATATAATATTTTGCAATTCATTTCAAGTGGCATATATTTCGTTCGTTTGATGAACTATTATAAAAATAAATGCATAACTAATTTACTGATCTTATGATTGCAGGTGTGACTTGATTTTTGTAAATTCTTCATGAAGTTTGCATCATCTTGAGTTGTCTTTGAAAATGATTGTTTTTTTGGTAATTCCTAAGAAACTGAGTGATAGGTAAGCATGCATATAATTACGATATCATGAATAATACTTGCCTCTTTCTTACCTCATCATAACATATTCATGCAGGTTTGGAAAGCTTCTCGCTAGTGATGTTGTTTTCCATTCGCTAAGGCTAGAAGGGTGTGTATTTACTTCCTTATCATCTTCAAGTCATGCTACTTGTGATTTGTATTTTTTATTTTGTGAAACTTACAGAGCCAGATGATAAGGTTTTTACACCTTGTTTGAATTGTAGATTTTTTTGTTGTTGTATGGTATTAGTAATTCCTGCAAAATAGAGGCCTCATTAATGACATGAGTGATGATACCAAACCCTTTTTACTTCCATTTACCCTTAGTTTCATATGAATTTCATTATCCACTCTAATTTTTTTGTCCTAATACTTAAGTCATGTCATATCCATGGAGTTTGTTCATTCCCCCTATCTTCTACCCAAACAATCATTCATGCAATTGTCATTTATGTTTAGTAGGATGTTTTGACATGGCAACTCACAATAATTTAAATGATATTGTCTTGTTGAAGTTTTACAATGTAAAGTAATGATCTAATGTGCATTTTATAGTTTTCACTCTTAAATTTCTTTAGTGTTTTATAGTTTAGCATTTATTCTTGTAGAACACCTCCACTCAACTACCTATGACCAAGCTGTGCAAGAGCATGATTCAAACCAAGCCTAATTTTTCTTGATTTTCCAACTTGATATATCCCTCCTTTCATTTGGTTCCTTAGATTGGTGGCAGCTATCTCGTGACAAGAGCATCAGAGGTAAAGGTGGCATGGCGGCATGCCAGATGCCCAATGATGTCAAAGATGAATGCAACTATTATCTCACCTTCTACAGAGGTGGGTACCATTGTAGAGTGGATGCAATAGGTCAATACAGAGGCAAAAATGCTAATCATGTCATCAAAGTACCTTATGTCTGAGGATATAAATTTGAAACCTTAGGCCATCCGATCAAAGTACCTTTTGCCCAGTGATATATTTACATGTGAGTAATAGTATATGGCTCGGCCGAGGAATTGAAATATCAAACCTTAAGTCATGCGATCAAAGTGCCTTGTGCCAGAATAAATCTCTTTTCAAAAATTATATGTTGTTTGAAATTCAAGTATTTAAATTAAACATAAATTTTGATATCCATTCTTTTTTATTTTTTATTGACAAATTGAGCAAGTAATAATGAAAATGAGCATTGGGTTACCCGGTTAAAGGGACCTAGAACATGACAACATCTATAATTTTCTTCAAGCTAAGGGGTTAAGGGACCAGGCAGATACATAAGTTTGCCAAGCTCCTGATGAAATGAACTCGCAAAATATCAAAACTCAGCGTAAAACCAGATTCCAGTAGTGCTCCCATGGATTTAATTTCAATTTTATTAGTCCAAAGTGTGTGTGGATAATAGTGGAAGCGAGATTGTGACGGATTGATCCATTGACATAGGTGGTAAGATTGGTTTGGGGAGGCGGAGATAATGGGTGGAAGCTATACGGGAGGCACTTGATATCAACCACTAAAATACGTATGTTCCTATTGCAATACATGAGTAATTTGCTAGTTACAAGAAATGACCACATGTGAAAATTATGGGAAATGCTAACCGGCGGAACCTCAATATTTTCATCCTTCCTAGTAAATGACTTGTCAACCATTTGATGAGAATATCATGGATCCCAGCACAAGGCTTGTGCCACATCATGTTTTGGAGTTGTTTGCTTTGAACAAAAACCAAACGAACGACCCGACCCCCTTTTCCACCCACAAGCCACGCTCACACACTCGGTCAGCTAAAAGGGGGATAGTGGGACGATGACAACAAAGACAAGGCATGGCGGCGACGCAGTGTAGGAGAGGCACAAAAGGCCAGGGACACATGGATCCGGGTGTCGCGGGGGCTCGAGTAGCGCTCGCTGGCATGAAGAACAACGACAAGGCACGACGGCGATACGATACAGGAGAGGCGGAGGAGGTCTGGGGCGCGTGGATCTAGGGCATCGTGGGGGCTTGGCTAGCGCTCACCGGCATGGAGAACGACGATGGCAACAACGTGAGTAGCCATGGCTTCGATTATGCAGAGAGAGGAAATGGGTTGAGAGAGAGAGGAGGGAGGGAGGGAGAAGAGGAGAGGTGGTTGGGACGTGGCAGCTTTGAGGACGTGCTAGCTCTCAGCTGGCTTTTGCGCTGCGGTAGCGGCGACCATGGGGGTGGTGTCGGTGGTGTCCTCATCAACGAGCTATAGCCACCACAATTCTCGTCATCGACAAGCTGCAACCGCTACAATTCTCTACACCATTGGTGACCCCCCCCCCCACTGCCGCCGCGCCCTCCCCCTCTCCTCCCCTCACCCTCTTCCTTATATTGAGCAACAGTTGGGGATGCCCCATATCGTTTGTGTATTAAGTCCAATGATTTTGAGTTGGTGAAGATCACTCTCTGCAAGACAACATATTTTTTCTATTGTTTTGTAGGGGTAAACGAATTGTTAAGTTTTGTTAAATTTGCCTTATCTCAAATTTTCTCCATGTTTCCAATTTGTTGCCCTGGAAAAATTGTCATGATCTTTAAGGGGAAAACATGTTATATTTTTATTACCATATCTCCACATGTTTTGCCATGTCTTTAGGGAACATCCGTTTAATAGATGAAAAATGGCTTTCAGAGTTTGCGGGATCGTGTTTGGTATGCACAATCCGTTTGCCATGCACTATAGCCCAAGCTCGCCATATTGACCCGTGCAGACTTAAATTGGTGGAATGTTTTGCATAAAGAATTACCAGAAAAGACTCCAAACTCGACAAGCTTGGGGGCTACTGATGGTACAATATACCAAGGGTAGCCATCGACCCAGAAGCTCTATAGGGCCAGCCTCCGGGCCAGGGAGGCCTGGCAGTGGCCTTATCTTTGTGATCAGTCCAGGAGCCTGGCTAGAATATGAGGCATGATCTTGGCATGCAATCGAAGAAGCCCTTGTCTCTAGGTTGGTTAGGATGTCTGCAAAACCCTAGCTCATGTCCCCTATATAAGGCGAGGCTAGCAGTAGCTCGAGGCATATGTTCCATTATGCATAGACCTCAGTAATATTCATCATCCTCCACTGTAATTTCCTTGCACGAGGTGCTCACACATAAATCCAAAACAAAGTAGAAGTAGGTTATGACCTCAACCATGAGGGCCAGAACCTGGGCACAACCTCTGTGCGAACTCCCCTATGGTACTTCTGGCTACGCTCTCCACCCTACCGAGGCCGCTGACGGATTCCTGCACTGTCAGCCCGCCCTCACTTAATTCCACCTGTAGCCGTAGTTCTTTGATCTCTAATCAACCATGGGTGAATTTTCTCTGCCTAACTCTGTTTCCCTGGACTAGAAAAAAGGTTACGAAGAAGTTTATTATGGCAGCTAGTTGTGGTTTGATGTGTATATTAGAAGAAGGGAAAAATTAAAGCATGTGTCTAGGAGCATTTATTTTGCTGTGAGTCAATGTTTGGACATGTGAAGATAACTAAACACACCTTTTTTATGTCTCTATATTATTACATAGAAAGCAGACCTTTTAAGTTCGCCTTTGTACATTGTTTTAGTTCATCTTACAACTCAAGGATCTCCCTTCAGTTCAATGGATTCAGCAAAAGAATGGTTGCCGCGCTGCACACAACCACTTGTTGGTTTAGGTTGCACCTCGCCCCAAATCAATTCATTTTTCTTCAGACTACACAAATATTTTTACACCTGACCTTCAAGTTTAACAGTTAGAACTCAAGGGAGACATATTTTGCTCTTTAGACAAGAGACATAAGCAAGTTTCTTCTTATCTTGTGCTCAACTCGTATGTGAATTGCTTAATTTCGCTATTTGCTGATTTCTTCATATAACTCGGAAAAATTCCGATAGAACCACCTTAGAAGTTTTGGACACGAAAGTCCGATAAGTTCAGTGAAGATCAACATGAAAATTCCATTGTAAATGGTGATGGCGACAACGGCGGGCTTGGCGATCTGCAAGCTTTTTTCGTTGAGAGAGAGAAGGTCGTAGTAGATGCTCACTTGTTGTTCGGTAGAGACAAACGAAACATTGAACTGTGCTCTCTAAAAGTATTTTGTTGATATGTCTAAACATGACCAATTTTTGCATGTTTTCTCTGTTGGTATATGTACGAGGTTGAACTATTTATTTTCTGAGTGAAGTTCAAACTTTCTACATATGTAGGTTGAACCAATTTCCTATTTGTGCATATGAAGTTGAACCATTTTCCTGGTTACTGAACCAATCATTTCCAGGGAGTTCAAAAGGATAAGTGAAGTTCAAACGTTTGGTACGGGAAAGTGCACATCCTATACATTTTCACAAAGAAAATGTGAATGCCCAGAACTACACTCATCTTCTATCTTTTTGGTAGCACTAACATTTAAAATAAAAAAGTTTCATCGACAAGTTCACAACTACACTCTCGGACACTCAAACGTTTGTTTCCGTGAAGTTCATATATTGTCGTCTGGTACATGCAATAACTTTGAGAAAAAGTGCACATGTCTTACACAAGAAAAGTTCACATGGTCAAAACTGCTAGTTCATAGAAAAATAAATCAAAAACAATTATACAATCTAAAAACGGAAAGGTGTGACGGAACCCGGGTGCCCCGACACCCGGTTATCTGGTTCGTCCACCGAGGTCAAGATTCGTGCTAGCTACTTTTCTGATGCATACATTTTACAGTATACCATGGTAATTAGCAGGCTTTATTTAGGGCACAAATTACGATGGGGGGGGGGAGACAGGTCTGGCAGGAATAGGCCTGGTAAGAGGTATTGCAATCCACGGGCCTATTTCAAACAAGGTAGCACTAGGCACCTATTTTCCAGCGTGGTTTGTAGATGTGATTGGTTGCTGCAGCGTTGAATGGCCCAATGAAGAACAGCGGCACAACTATAAAATACACAATACTTTTTTAACTTCTCTCTCTTATATCATGCCTCTTCCTCGGCTTTCTTTTTCTCTCGCAAAGAGCACCTCTCTCTCTTTTGTTTCACAGCATTTCTTCCGAGAAGAAAAAAGTGGCCTCTCTCTCCTCCACTCTCACAACCTCTTCCCCTCCCCCTAAAAAAACCTCTTCCTCTCTCCTTCCCTTTCATCCCCTCTTTTAAGACTCTGAATAGAACTACCCATATCCAGAAAAGTCAAAAAAATGTGCACAGTGATGGGATGGATCCCTGTGCGTCCATCCCTGTGCATGAAGTATAGTGAAAGGCCCATGTTGGCGTACTCAAATTACTACGCGATCACAGAACATGGATCAGATTAAGAGTGTGGAGAAGCAGGGGGTGTCCCGACACCCGGGAGTTGAAAATCCGGCCTCTTCCTGAAAATTGATTCTGGATATGCTATTTGTACCTTAGGCTGGTTTATAGTTCATGTAAGCACAACTGTATTTCGCATTTTACTCTCACACATGAATTTACCACTATTTTAGATTTTTTTTTCATACAAACTCTCAGTAGTTTAAAAAATCTGGTGTAGTTGAATCGTCAGTCTGAGATTTATTGGCGCCAAAGAGGCATTGTGAACTGGTTAATAAAGGGCGATTTCCCTACTACTTCTTCGCCATTGCTAATGGGAGGCGTAGACGCTGCACGATCGATAGTCTTTTTATCAATGGGGTCAGAACCACAGATCAATGTCGTGGTTCCAAGCCTAACAGTACGAGTAGGGGGTACGAATGAGGAGGCAAGGCCCTAGCTATGGTGAAGTTGTACACAAGGTGTTTTACGAGTTCAGGCCCTTCGCGGAGGAAGTAACAGCCCTATGTCTCGGTGCCCAGAGGCGGTCGACTGATATGTGTGTATGTGAGTTACAGGGATGCGAACCCTTGTACTAGAGGAGGGGGATGGCTTATATAGTGCGCCAGGACCCCAGCCATGCTCCACGTTACCAAGGGTTCAATGTACATAAAGGCGGGCGTTACTGATAACGCCCGCAGTAAAGAGTAATTAAGGCATTCACTATGGCGAGTAAATACCAGACCGTTATTGTCCTAAGGGACCTTTGAGCTTCGGGGGTCGAGTGCCTTGGATTGGTCCAGTGGGGTTGAGTTGTCTTGTAGATGCTGTTCAGTCGAGTGGTATGTCCTCTTGGGTCGTCTCAGTCGACTGTCTTTGTCATCATAGGTTTTGTCTTTTGATCTTCTGGGGTAGAGACCTTGGGTGGTATACCTCGGTCAGGCCTGTGACCCTACCCTAGATGTAACCTCGTCAGTAGCCCCCGAATGGATTGAGGCTTGAGCAGGAGAGAGTGCTGAGGAAAGCCCTGGTTCTGGCTCGACGCCCCTGGGGTAGTCTTCTCTAGGCTCGCGGACTAGGCTGTCCTCCCCAATCTTGTCATGGTCGCCTTGATTGATTCTGAAACCGTCGAGTGCGTTGGATGTGTCATCCGTCAACTGAACTTTGCGCTAGGCGTCGGGTGTCGTTGGCGTGCGCAGTTTTTAGCAGGGTTGGTTGCTCTTTGGTCACTGGATTCCATGGGGTTTCGAAATTTGGGGAAGCGCGCGGGGCGGGACGTGCCGCAGCAATCGGACGGATATGCTCGGGATGCCTCGATCCTCGCGCCACCTTTTTCGCCACGTATCGCGTCTGCACCTATTGCGGGATTTTATAAGATTGCTCGGGGCCACCGGTCAGCCAC
>LR738713.1:193737780-193756586 GCA_902687465.1 Secale cereale
GGAAAGCCCTGGTTCTGGCTCGACGCCCCTGGGGTAGTCTTCTCTAGGCTCGCGGACTAGGCTGTCCTCCCCAATCTTGTCATGGTCGCCTTGATTGATTCTGAAACCGTCGAGTGCGTTGGATGTGTCATCCGTCAACTGAACTTTGCGCTAGGCGTCGGGTGTCGTTGGCGTGCGCAGTTTTTAGCAGGATTGGTTGCTCTTTGGTCACTGGATTCCATGGGGTTTCGAAATTTGGGGAAGCGCGCGGGGCGGGACGTGCCGCAGCAATCGGACGGATATGCTCGGGATGCCTCGATCCTCGCGCCACCTTTTTCGCCACGTATCGCGTCTGCACCTATTGCGGGATTTTATAAGATTGCTCGGGGCCACCGGTCAGCCACTCGACCGGGGCGCTATAAGTGCGCGCCGAGCCCGAAGCGGGGGCACTGTGCGCACATTCCTTGCTCTCTCGCCTCTGGCTCTTCGCCGTGCCTCTGCTCCTTCTCTCTTTCCTCCACAGCAACCGTCGGCTCACGTGCCATGGGCAAGGACAAGACTGCGGCGATGGAGCGTTCAAAGAAGGCGGCGTCGGGGAAGGGGAGGCGATCCGGTCATAGCGGATCGTCGTCGAGGTCCGGGCTCCCTCCTGGTTGGATCCAGGGGGATTGGATCCGGTCCACCGTCACGGCGGAGGATCTGGAGGAGCTGGAGGAGGAGGGACTGGTCGCTCGCGACTCCTGGCGTGTGCCGGAGGGCGAGCTCGAGCCCCGACCGCGGGAGGGCGAGTGCGTCCTCCTCGCGACCCACGTCGACCGAGGTTTCTCCATGCCTCCGCACCCCTTTTTCGTGCTTTCTTGATAGTCTTCGGTGCCCAGCTGCATTAACTCACGCCCAATTCCATCGTTTTCCTTTCCGCATTCGTTTCCATGTGCGAGAACTTCCTTGGCTGCCGGCCGCACTGGGGTTTGTTCAAGCACATCTTTACTTGCCGCTCGCAAACCATCAAGAAGGCAAACCCAAGTGATGATAAGACGCACGTCCTCCAGGCGTGCGGCGGGCTTGGCATCCAACTTAGGAATATGAGCACTTTCCCCCCTATGATCTTTCCGGAGTCGATTAGGGGCTGGCAGTCGACTTGGTTCTACTACAAGGACAGTCCGACCCCGGGTCAGTTGACTGGTCTTCCCCCTTTCTCTCTTGGTCGAGCCAGCCAGCCTCCTTCAATGATCGTGGGTAAAGCTGAGAGGGACGAAGTGAACATGTTGGTGGAGCGGGTCGTCCAGTTGGTCCGCGAGGGAGTAACAGGGTTGGACCTGCTCGAGGTGTACCTCATGCGGAGGATCCAGCCGCTCCAGGCTCGGGACCACCCGATGTGGTTGTACTCAGGCACCGACGACTCGTCGCGAGTCCACCCGGAGGCGGCCGACGTGAAGTACGTGGCGCAGTGCCTGTAGTGCGTCACGTGGAACAAAGACAACCCCAGGGGGTCCGGGAGGGTCCTTCCATTCGACGCTGACCATCTGCCCGATAAGGTTTGTCTTCGGCTCCCGAGTGATGTTCCTATCATTGGCTTGTAATTTGTCTTGACGAATCCGACTGATATTTGGTTAATCTTCCCTTTTTGCAGATCTATACTGAGATGTACTCGCTGCCCAACGAGGATTTGGTCCAGGAGGGCGAGGAGGGTGTGGGTGACGCCTCCGAGTGGAAGTCGGAGGAGGAGACCGAAGATTAGAGCGAGGATTATAGCAGCAGGGAGGAGGTCGAGTCACCTCCCCGTGATGAGAGGCGGTCTAAGGGGAAGCACGACCCAGGGGCTGTGCGCCCTCGGACAGGTCCCTCTAGCTCCCAAACGCCCAAGCGTGCTCGCACGGCCATTCCCGACACCTCTGAGAAGGCGCCCAAGCACCCCAAGGTTACCACCACCAAGCCCCGGAAGGCCCTGCCCAGGATTAAGGTGGATGTCCCCATCGCCTCCACGTAAGTATCATTCGGTTTTTTTCTTTCTGCCTTTTGGAGGTCGTCCGTGTCTTCCGTCGACTCATCTTCGAGGGGATTCCTCAGTGCTGCTGCCTCCGCGACCTGGATGGACATTGACAAGGGCCGGGACGATGAGGAGACCTGTCACATCCCTAGTTAGCACTTGCATTAGGACTAGCTAGAGTGTGCATCATGTTTACTTATCAAAGAAACTTGAAATGGGAATGACAGAAACCCCAGCACCCCTCTTCTAACAACTAGGGTTTGATAAAATCTTTTCCAATGTACCCAAAATGCCCTTAAAAAATGTCCATCATTTCTGCCTTGGTCTTAAACCTCTGCCAAAAATGGTACACAATTTTCTAGGACATCCAAGGTCTCTGGATTAAATCATATGGTATTTGCATTTGGGCATTTAAATGCTATAAAATATTTTAAATGCTCAAATAATCATAAACTATAATGTTCCATGCTATTCATATTATATACAGTGGGCATGACAAGTTTTATGAGTTATAAAAATGTTCTGGCATTTTTATTAATTAAACAAAGTTGCAAAAGAAATGAAACACAAAAGAAATAGGAAAAGGGAGAGAGAGAAAGGTTACCTGACGCCCCACCCGGCCCACCTGCCGGCCCAGCCTAGCTGCAGCTCGAGCGAGCTCCTTGGCTCGGCCAGGCAGGCAGCCAGGTGCTCGACGGCGGCCGCAGCGCGCGCCACGCAGCTGCCCGCCGCCCTGCTTCCTCCCTTCGCCGGCCTGGAGGCTTGGATCGAACGTCCACCTCGCCCCCGACCTCGCCGACACTCTCCACTCTCCCCAGCTCCTCTCCTTCGCCCTCCCCGCACCATGGCCGACGCCGCCGTGCTCGCACCGTCGTAGTAGCCGCGCCCACCGTCGTCCCTGAGCCCCGTCGCCGTGTCCGTCGTCTCCGGCGTCCTCGAATACTTCGAGCAGGCCGAGCTCCGAGCGCTCGCCCGCCCTGGAGACGCCCCCGACCCCTTCTTCCCCAACTCCGGCCGCGGAGATCCCCCTCGCCGTCCCGCTCAGCTCCGACCACCCCCAAGCTCGCTCCGGCGTCTGCTGCAACCTCTGTGAGCCCAGCTTTGTCCTCCCCCTCTCCGTTGGCTCTCTACTACCCTGCAATGCACCGCACGAAGCTCACCTGCACGCACCGCCGCGGAGCTCGTCGCCGACGAGGCTTCGGCCATCCAATGGTCCGACCACCGTGCCTATCAGCTTCACTGTCACGCGTAGGTGCTGTAGGACCACTCCACGCTCCTCTATAAGCACCGCACCGTCGTTTTCGACTTCGCCGAACTCCGGCAGCCGCTGGACTCGTCGCCGGCGTCATCTCCGGCGACCCCGAGGCCAGCCAGCACCTCCATTCGATGCGGTTTGCCTCCAGCTACCAGTAGATGTGCTCCGTCGTTGTTTTGGCAGCCGGAGCACAAAACCCGCACCTCACCGCCGTGTTTGGCCTCGCCGGCGGCTAAACGCCGGCGAGTTGGGCCTGTTTGACCACGGGTTTGACCCCCTGGGTCACTGACATGTGGGCCCTGCCTGCTAGTCAAACCTAGTTTAGGTGTTAATTTAATTCTAATTAGTTAATTAGTTAACTGTGACACTGACCAGTGGGTCCCACTGGTCAGGTTTGACTTGGGCCGCCCTGTTGACTGACTGACATCAGCATGATGTCATGCTGACGCAGTAAAGGATTTTCTGGGACTTTTAGTTTTAAAAATAATTCAGGAAATTCCAGAAAGTGCCTAAACTTCAAAAAATCATATAAATTCAACAGTAGCTCAGATGGAAAAGATTTATATATGAAAATTGATCAGAAAATCCAATCTTTCCAATGGCACTGGTTTCATGCATGTTTGAGCAAGTTAACCTTGCTGTATACATTAAAACATGATAATGCACTTAATTAAATAATAGCTAAAGTGCCAATTTGAACCTTTGATTCAAATAGGCTCAAACCCTTCTGGTTATAGTTGCATTAGCCCAAAACACATGCATCTTGCCATGTCATGAGCATGCATCATAATGTTGCATTTGTTTGTTTAATGATTGTATCGCCGGTATTCTCCGTGTTAGGTCCTGCTCCCGAGGATACTCCTGCGTATCCAGCTGAAGAGCAGTACCCGACAACCACTTTGTCAGGCAAGCAATCATTGATCATCCCGATACAAACCCATCTTCTCGCTCCTGCTCTCTTTTACTGCATTAAGGCAACAGCGTGTGAACTGCTACTTGCTGCGGTAGTTGAACCCTATTCCCTTGCATGACCTGTCATTGCCACAGTAAATAGTTGAAACCCACTAGCATGTGTAGGAGTTGATTGAGCCATGTGATGTGTGATCCACCATGCTATTTGCTTATGTTGCCTGCTATGCTTAGAGTTGTGTCTGGTCTGGTTCATCTGGGTGATGTATCAGAGTGAAATGATCATACCGATAAAGAGAAGGAAGTGTGGAATATGCTTGGTAAAGGTATCGATGAAAGGCCATGTAGGAGTACGTGGTGGGTTGTTTCATTGGAATCGTCCATAGGACCCGAGATCTGTGTGTGTGATTCAAGTTACAGTTACTACCACACATTGGGCCCTGAAATATGACCCCGCTCGACTTATCGACTGCCAGGTTCTCTGTCCAGGAGTTGCAACTAGTTTCTGGTGTTTGTAGTTTACTGGTGGTCGTGCACAGCGCTGACCCTCGACGTGGGCTGTGATGCGACATGTACGTGGCACGGTGTACCGGTTGCCCGTTTGGTGACTCGGGAACCCTGTACACATCGTTTGGGACCGTGAGCGACACCCCGGCCGGATCTCCCCACGGATGGAACCCAAATAGGCGATAAACCTGGACGAGAGACTTGAGTGGTTGGTTAGGTCGTGGTCTACACCCACGTCGGCTTTCGCTTGAAGTCTGCCGAGCACATGTCGTGTGCAGACGCTAAGTGGTGAAAACATGTGTGAAGAAGTACATCCCTGCAGGGTTATCAATGTATTCGAATAGCCGTTGTTCGCGGTACGGACTACTTGGTTACTCTTACAGTTCATAGACAAGTTGATGGATACTACTAAAAGCCTCAAGATAGGTGTGAGTGCCGTGGATGGCCCTTCCGTAGGATGACGGAAGAGGATCCTCGGTAGTGTATTGTTGTGGTGAGTAGAGGACTCGTGTTCGTAGTAACATCTTGCAATCCGTTGAGAGTTGTAGTATAGGTTAGCCAAGAGTCAAAGCTGGCTTTCTGCTATGAACTCCACTACCCCCTTTTATAATGTTGCATGTATGATAGGTTCTGTGGTAAGACTTGCTGAGTACCTTTGTACTCATGTTTGCTTAATAACTGTTGCAGAGGAGAACCCTGCCCCTGCTGATGGGTTCTATATAGACGTCGATGTCGACGAGTAGCTTGACACCCAGACGGAGATCTGGAGCTTGTGAAGGGCCTTGTAGATAGTCAGGCTACACCAAGCCTGTTTTATTTTCTAAGTTGTCTATACTCAGACATGTAGCTTCCGCTTGTGCTTGTATGACTGTATGACTTGAGTGTTGGGTCATGTGACCCCTACCTGTATGGATATGTTATGTAAGGCTCTTGGAGCCTCTTAAATAAAGTACTTTGAGTCATAGAGTTCTGTTGTGATGCAATGTTGTATTTGCACATATTGAGCATATTGTGTGTATGGTTGAAATGCTTGGTATGTGTGGGATCCGACACCTAGTCGTTTTCCTTTGGTAGCCTACCTTACAGGGAAATGCCTCCTAGTGATTCCAATGAGCCTTGGTAGCTTGCTACTGCTCGGAACACGTAGGCTGGCCGGCATGTGTCCTTCTTTGTTCCTGTGTCTGTCCCTTAGGGGAAATGTCACGCGTTGTTCCTTTAAGTCCATGTAGCTTGCTACGACTTGGGTTCATACGTTGATGACCGACACGTTCGTTGCTGGGTCATGGATGCCTGTCTCTGTAATTTAGTGCCACTTTTGGTTTATAACTAGCCATGTCGGCCCGGGTTCTCTGTCATATGGATGCTAGCGACACTGTCATATACGTGTGCCAAAATGCGCAAACGGTCCTGGGCCAGGTAAGGTGGCACCCGTGGGGTTACCGTGCGTGAGGCCGCAAAGTGATATGACGTGTTACAGCTAGATCGGTGTGACTTAGGATCGGGGTCCTGATAGCGTTGGCATCAGAGCTGGACTGCATGTAGGTTTCTCAAGCCAAACTGGTCGATGTTGAGTCTAGAAAAATTCTTAGTTATATGTAGGGGAATTGATTGTGGAAGGGAACGTAAGGCTCTTTTTACTCCTTTACCATATGCCCTTCTGATCTGAGTCAGTCTATTCTTTCTACGGGGATTTAGGACTCGGCTTCTTATCCTTACTAGGTTCACGTGTTACTAATCCGTAGACTCTTAGGATTGTTGGTTTTAAGCCTCAGTTCAGTTTCTATCCTTTTAGTATGATGATTGTTGGACCCGGAACCTTGATATGGAATTGTTGAGTGGCTATGCTATCATTTGTATGATGTCTCAAATCTTTGTTTGAGCATTTACAGTTGTTATGCTGCCCGATTTCTTCCAGAAACACTAATGCCTTTGCATTACCTCGTGTTTCAGATGTCTGGCCGCACCCCTCACCAAGTGGTTCGTTTGACTCGGTGCATTAATGTGCCCGGACACACGGCCATGCTAGTTCGTGTGCTGACTGAGACCGGATATCGCTGGTATCCTGAGTACACCGTGGAGGAACAGTACCGGGATTTCAATCAGAGTCAGTATTTCTGCACAGTCCGGATATACCCCTCATATCCCAGAGCTAACGACCCCATCCATTGGTCTTATGGACTCGGGGTTACCATCGAGATGGCAGTGCAGGATGCCGCCTATTCGATGATGACCATTCTCCGGGCTAGGCATGCCCTGTTGCTGAACACTGAGTTATGTTACATGCCATACTCACTTCCCGGAGAGGAAGGCTATTACACTGGTCTGTATACTGATGCTGCTCATGAAGAGCCACTACTTCAGACTACTGTTCAGATGCTGGAGGATAGGGACCGTGAGGTCCGTGCCCTCCGAATGGAGCTGTATAACACTCGAGCCGCCCACTGGACTACGTTAACACGGCTTGCACCTGCTGTGCACGCCGGATATCTGGACATGCGGGATTTGTACCCCGTACGGACTCGTCTGCCTGATCGCATGGATTGGCGTGACGTTGGGGGTATTACACCTCCACGTGGGCGTCGGTTACCACCAGCATCGCGACCGAGGCCACATCCATGTCCCTATGGTCCACAGCCTTCGAGTGCTCGTGAGTTTCAAGATCCGTCTGTTCCACTTCTAGGCTATGGTGGTAATCTTTACGAAGATTACTACGGGAATGTCTGAGCTAGACCGTGGTAGTAGTAGTTGTATTCCCACAGTCCTGCGCGTCTGGTGGAATATGACTTAGTGTGTACTGAGTTCCGGAGGTGTAGTTAAATAATGTATAGGAGCTTGGAATGCCTCTGATGGGATGTATCGTCTTTCACCGCAGTTGTACTTTATCCTTGGCCTGTACTAAACTATGTATGGTGTGTATGACCACTGGCGTATATATAGCAGTTTCTATATTACCATGTCGTACGGATGAACATCTTTGCATTCCGTGTCATCCATTACATTTTCCACTCCTATGTCAATTTTTTTGCCATCCTTGTCTAAACCGTTGTTTTGTTTTCTTAGGATGGTCAACACTCGCAACACTCCTGCTGCTCAGGAGCAGGGTGAGGCTAGTGGGGCTAGAGATGGGAATCTACCCCAGCCACCCTCCTTGGCGGAAGTTATGCTCGAGGCAGAACGGAACAAGAGAGAGACCAACCGTCTGCTGGAACGCATAGAGCAGAACACTGGGTTCCGCCAGAGGAATGACGTGGTGTCAATCAATGACTTTATCAAGATGTGCCCACCGAAGTTCCATCACTCCACTGAACCTCTGGATGCGGATGACTGGCTACGTAGTATCACCCACAAGCTACACACTGCCAGTGTGGCCGAAGCTGACAAGGTTACCTGCGCCGCCTACCATCTTGAGGTCCCTTCCAGTCTTTGGTGGGAAAACTGTAAAGCTATGCGTCCTGCTGGCCAAATCACTACTTGGGTTGAGTTCAGTGAGGCATTCCGTGAACATCACATTCCGGAAGGTCTCATGGATCGCAAGCGGGAGGAATTCTGCAATTTCACCCAGGGCCGGTTAACTGTGGATGGCTATAGTCGTGAGTTTGGCAACTTGGCACGCTATGCACCTGAGGAAGTATCCACCGATGCCAAGAAGCAAGCAAGGTTCCGCAAGGGACTCAGCCCTGAACTCCGCCGAGATCTACGTCTGCATGAGTGCACTTCCTTCCAGAAGTTGGTAAACAAGGCTATCAGTGCTGAAACGGGCCAGACCGACTTCGAGGCCACACGCAAGCATCCTCGAGACTTTGGTTCCTCATCCGGCTCTTGCTCTCACAAGCGCCGTGTGTGGGTTCCTAACATAGCTCTGCCACCCAAGTACACACCGAGGCCATCCTATGAGGCGCCTCGCCCAACTCAACAGTTTGCACCTGCTAAGACCTATGGAGGACCACCTTCCAACTTTGCTCCACGCACTAGCACTGTGACCTGCTTCAAGTGTGGAGAACCGGGACACTACATGCGTGAGTGTCCTCAGAACCAACCAGGAAAACCCGTTGGCCGTGGTAAGCCAACCGGCAAGGTGAATTATGTCAAGCCAATCCCCACCGCACGTGGTCATGTCAACTATGTTTCTGCTGAGGAAGCTTATGAGGATCCTAACGTCGTCCTTGGTACGCTTCTCGTTAACTGCCATCCGGCATCTGTTCTTTTCGATACTGGAGCATCCCATTCGTTCATATCTGAAAGCTATGCCCGAATGCACAACATGACTTTTTGTGACATGCCTACTTCCATGGTTATTCAAACTCCTGGTTCAAAGTGGCAAACCTCTAGGGTAAGCCATGGAAATGAAATCCTTGTCGATAGACTTGTTTTCCTAGCATCTCTAATTGCTCTCAAGTCCTCGGACATAAACATCATTTTGGGTATGGATTGGATGACAACTCATTACGCCAAGATTGATTGCTATACTAGGACCGTTCAACTTACACATCCATACGGCAAGATAGTCAATGTCTTGACCCGAATGGCTGAGCGTCAGCTCTACTCTCTTAATGCCAGCCCTCTACCAGAACTCGAAGATATCCCGGTAGTCCGTAACTTTCCGTATGTTTTTCCAGAAGAACTGCCAGGAATTCCACCTGACAGAGATGTTGAGTTCGTGATAGATCTTATTCCAGGAACTGTCCCAATCTCTAGGAGACCTTATAAGATGGCACCACTAGAATTAGCTGAGCTAAAGAAACAACTCGATGAGTCCTTGCAAAAAGGTTTCATCCGTCCTAGTTCTTCCCCTTGGGCTTGCCTCGTCCTCTTCGTCAAGAAGAAGGATGGAACGGAGCGAATGGTTGTAGATTACCGACCTGTCAATCTGGTCACCATAAAGAACAAGTATCCGCTTCCCAGGATCAACGACCTGTATGATCAGCTCGCTGGATCCTCAGTCTTCTCTAAGATGGATTTGAGGTTGGGTTACCATCAAATCAAAATCAAGAACGGGGACATTCCTAAAACGGCTTTTGTTACTCGTTATGGCCAATATGAGTACACCATCATGTCCTTCGGATTAACCAATGCCCCAGCCACCTTTTCCCGGCTAATGAATTCTATATTCATGGAGTACTTGGATAAATTCGTCGTGGTATACCTCGATGATATACTCATTTACTCCAAGAACAAGGAAGATCATGGCGAGCATTTAAGGCTGGTATTGACGAAACTTCGAGAGCACCGCCTTTATGCCAAATTCTCTAAATGTGAATTTTGGTTGCCGGAAGTAACCTATCTAGGTCATGTGATCTCTGGCAAGGGTATTGCTGTCAATCCCGAGCGAGTTCAAGCTGTCCTTGATTGGACTCCCCCTGAATCGGTCAAGCAAGTTAGGAGTTTTCTTGGCTTAGCGAGCTATTGCCGACGCTTCGTCAAGAATTTCTCCAAGGTTGCTAAACCTCTAACTGAACTCCTCAAGAAAGATAAAAAGTTTGAGTCGACCCCACAGTGCGAGTCCAGTTTTCAGGAACTGAAAAGACGCCTGACATCTGCACCCGTACTGGTACCCCCAGACTTCTCCAAGGATTTTATAATCTATTGCGACGCCTCGCGACAAGGACTAGGTTGCATACTCATGCAAGATTGTCAAGTGATTGCTTACGCATCCCGACAGTTGCGTCCACATGAGGATAACTATCCTACTCATGATCTAGAGCTTGCAGCTGTAGTCCATGCACTCAAAACATGGCGACATTACCTCCTTGGTAATCGCTGTGAAATCTTCACTGATCATCAAAGTTTGAAGTACATCTTCACCCAACCGGATCTAAATCTCAGGCAAAGACGTTGGGTTGTGTTGCTCACAGACTACGACTTAGGAATCACTTATACCCCTAGAAAGGCCAATGTAATGGCTGATGCGCTAAGTCGTAAGTCTTATTGTAACAACTTAATGTTACAACAAGGGCAACCACTTCTCCACGAGGAATTTCGTAAGCTTAACTTGCACATCGTTCCTCGAGGATTCCTTTCCACCTTGGTGGCGAGACCTACCCTTATGGATCAAGTTATAGCTGCCCAGAAGCTTGATAAAGGTATATCCCGACTCCAAGAGAGCATTGCTAGCGGACTCGCTAAAAGATTCTCTATGGATGATCGAGGTGTTGTTTTCTTTGAGAGCCGTGTAGTGGTTCCCAAGAACCACCATCTACGGCAGTTAATCCTTAAGGAGGCTCATGAATCTCCTCTCACAATTCATCCCGGTAGTACCAAAATGTATCAGGACCTACGTCAGAGATTCTGGTGGACTAGGATGAAGAGAGAAATTGCTCAATTCATTGCTAACTGCGATGTTTGTCATGGAGTCAAAGCAGAGCATCAACGGCCTGCTGGCACCCTTCAACCTTTAGCTATTCCTGAATGGAAATGGGACAAAGTCGGTATGGACTTCATTACCGGGTTTCCCAGGACCAGGAAAGGGAATAATGCTATCTTCGTCATTATCGACCGCCTCTCTAAAGTAGCTCATTTCCTGCCTGTTCGAGAGAGTATTACCGCTAGCCAGCTAGCAGACTTGTATGTCTCTCGGATAGTATCACTTCATGGTGTGCCGTTGGAGATTAACTCAGACCGTGGAAGTCTTTTCACTTCACGATTTTGGGAAAGTTTCCAGAATGCTATGGGAACTCATCTCTCTTTCAGTACTGCCTTCCATCCCCAGTCAAGTGGTCAAGTGGAACGAGTCAATCAAATTCTGGAAGACATGCTTCGAGCCTCTGTCATCTCTTTCGGTATGGATTGGGAAAAGTGTCTTCCATTTGCCGAATTCGCTTATAACAATAGTTATCAAGCCAGCCTGGGTAAAGCCCCCTTCGAAGTTCTATATGGATGAAGGTGTCGAACACCTCTTAACTGGTCAGAAATCAGGGAAACACAATTCTTTGGCCCGGATATGATCCAGGAAGCAGAAGAGCAAGTTCGCATCGTTCGTGAGAAATTGAAAACAGCCCAGTCTCGCCAGAAGAGCCAATATGATAGTCATCATAAGGCTGTGAATTTTGAAGTCGGCGATAAGGCTTACCTTTGGGTTACTCCTCTTAAGGGAACCCATCGCTTCGGTATCAAAGGCAAATTGGCCCCTCGTTACATCGGTCCTTTTCGCATTCTTGCCAAACGAGGAGAAGTTGCCTACCAATTGGAACTACCTCCGCATCTATCCAGAGTTCATGACGTGTTCCATGTTTCTCAACTCAGGCGTTGCTTCTCGGATCCTATCCGCGGAGTGGACCACGAAACGCTTGATCTCCAGAACAATCTCACAGAGAATACCCCGTTCGTATTCTTGATCAAACCAAGCGCACCACTCGACGCCACAATATCAAGTTTCTCAAGGTTCAATGGTCACATCATTCCGAGAGTGAAGCTACTTGGGAAAGGGAGGATCGTCTTCGACTTGAGTACCCCACCCTCTTTCCGGAGGAACCCGAATCTCGGGACGTGATTCTTTTAAGTGGGGGTGAGTTGTCACATCCCTAGTTAGCACTTGCATTAGGACTAGCTAGAGTGTGCATCATGTTTACTTATCAAAGAAACTTGAAATGGGAATGACAGAAACCCCAGCACCCCTCTTCTAACAACTAGGGTTTGATAAAATCTTTTCCAATGTACCCAAAATGCCCTTAAAAATGTCCATCATTTCTGCCTTGGTCTTAAACCTCTGCCAAAAATGGTGCACAATTTTCTAGGACATCCAAGGTCTCTGGATTAAATCATATGGTATTTGCATTTGGGCATTTAAATGCTATAAAATATTTTAAATGCTCAAATAATCATAAACTATAATGTTCCATGCTATTCATATTATATACAGTGGGCATGACAAGTTTTATGAGTTATAAAAATGTTCTGGCATTTTTATTAATTAAACAAAGTTGCAAAAGAAATGAAACAGAAAAGAAATAGGAAAAGGGAGAGAGAGAAAGGTTACCTGACGCCCCACCCGGCCCACCTGCCGGCTCTAACCGGCTGCCGCTCCAGCGAGCTGCTTGGCTCGGCCAGGCAGGCAGGCAGGTGCTCGACAGCGGTCGCAGCGCGTGCCACGCAGCTGCCCGCCGCCCTGCTTCCTCCCCTCGCCGCCCTGGAGGCCTGGATCGAACGTCCACCTCGCCCCCGACCTCGCAGACACTCTCCACTCTCCCCAGCTCCTCTCCTTCGCCCTCCCGCACCATGGCCGACGCCGCCGTGCTCGCACCGTCGTAGTAGCCGCGCCCACCATCGTCCCTGAGCCCCGTCGCCGTGTCCGTCGTCTCCGCCGTCCTCGACTACTTCGAGCAGGCCGAGCCCCGAGCGCTCGCCCGCCCTGGAGACGCCCCCGACCCCTTCTTCCCCAACTCCGGCCATGAAGATCCCCCTCGCCGTCCCGCTCAGCTCTGACCACCCCCAAGCTCGCTCCGGCGTCTGCTGCAACCTCTGTGAGCCCAGCTTTGTCCTCCCACTCTCCGTTGGCTCTCTACTACCCTGGAACGCACCGCACGAAGCTCACCTGCACGCACCGCCGCGGAGCTCGTCGCCGACGAGGCTCCGGCCATCCAATGGTCCGGCCACCGTGCCTATCAGCTTCACTGTCACGCGTAGGTGCTGTAGGACCACTCCACGCTCCTCTACGAGCATCGCACCGTCATTTTCGACTTCGCCGAACTCCGGCAGCTGCTGGACTCGTCGCCGGCGTCATCTCCGGCGACCCCGAGGCCAGCCACCACCTCCATTCGATGCGGTTTGCCTCCAGCTACCCGTAGATGTGCTCCGCCGTCGTTTTGGCAGCCGGAGCACAAAACCCGCACCTCACCGCCGTGTTTGGCCTCGCCGGCGGCTAAACGCCGGCGAGTTGGGCCTATTTGACCACGGTTTTGACCCCCCTGGGTCACTGACATGTGGGCCCTGCCTGCTAGTCAAACCTAGTTTAGGTGTTAATTTAATTCTAATTAGTTAATTAGTTAACTATGACACTGACCAGTGGGTCCCACTGGTCAGGTTTGACTTGGGCCGCCCTGTTGACTGACTGACGTCAGTATGATGTCATGCTGACGCAGTAAAGGATTTTCTGGGATTTTTAGTTTTAAAAATAATTCAGGAAATTCCAGAAAATGCCTAAACTTCAAAAAATCATATAAATTCAACAGTAGCTCAGATGGAAAAGATTTATATATGAAAATTGATCAGAAAAATCCAATCTTTCCAATGGCACTTGTTTCATGCATGTTTGAGCAAGTTAACCTTGATGTATACATTAAAACATGATAATGCACTTAATTAAATAATAGCTAAAGTGCCAATTTGAACCTTTGATTCAAATAGGCTCAAACCCTTCTGGTTATAGTTGCATTAGCCCAAAACACATGCATCTTGCCATGTCATGAGCATGCATCATATTGTTGCATTTGTTTGTTTAATGATTGTATCGCCGGTATTCTCCGTGTTAGGTCCTGCTCCCGAGGATACTCCTACGTATCCAGCTGAAGAGCAGTACCCGACAACCACTTTGTCAGGCAAGCAATCATTGATCATCCCGATACAAACCCATCTTCTCGCTCCTGCTCTCTTTTACTGCATTAAGGCAACAGCGTGTGAACTGCTACTTGCTGCGGTAGTTGAACCCTATTCCCTTGCATGACCTGTCATTGCCACAGTAAATAGTTGAAACCCACTAGCATGTGTAGGAGTTGATTGAGCCATGTGATGTGTGATCCACCATGCTATTTGCTTATGTTGCCTGCTATGCTTAGAGTTGTGTCTGGTCTGGTTCATCTGGGTGATGGATCAAAGTGAAATGATCATACCGATAAAGAGAAGGAAGTGTGGAATATGCTTGGTAAAGGTATCGATGAAAGGCCATGTAGGAGTACGTGGTGGGTTGTTTCATTGGAATCGTCCATAGGACCCGAGATCTGTGTGTGTGATTCAAGTTACAGTTACTACCACACATTGGGCCCTGAAATATGACCCCGCTCGACTTATCGACTGCCATGTTCTCTGTCCAGGAGTTGCAACTAGTTTCTGATGTTTGTAGTTTACTGGTGGTCGTGCACAGCGCTGACCCTCGGGGTGAACTGTGATGCGACAGGTACGTGGCACGGTGTACCGGTTGCCCGTTTGGTGACCCGGGAACCCTGTACACATCGTTTGGGGCCGTGAGCGACACCCCGGCCGGATCTCCCCACGGATGGAACCCAAATAGGCGATAAACCTGGACGAGAGACTTGAGTGGTTGGTTAGGTCGTGGTCTACACCCACGTCGGCTTTCGCTTGAAGTCTGCCGAGCACATGTCGTGTGCAGACGCTAAGTGGTGAAAACATGTGTGAAGAAGTACACCCCTGCAGGGTTATCAATCTATACGAATAGCCGTTGTTCGCGGTACGGACTACTTGGTTACTCTTACAGTTCATAGACAAGTTGATGGATACTACTAAAAGCCTCAAGATAGGTGTGAGTGCCGTGGATGGCCCTTTCGTAGGATGGCGGAAGAGGATCCTCGGTAGTGTATTGTTGTGGTGAGTAGAGGACTCGTGTTCATAATAACATCTTGCAGTCCGTTGAGAGTTGTAGTATAGGTTAGCCAAGAGTCATAGCTGGCTTTCTGCTATGAACTCCACTACCCCCTTTTATAATGTTGCATGTATGATAGGTTCTGTGGTAAGACTTGCTGAGTACCTTTGTACTCATGTTTGCTTAATAACTGTTGAAGAGGAGAACCCTGCCCCTGCTGATGGGTTCTACATAGATGTCGATGTCGATGAGTAGCTTGACACCCCGACGGAGATCTGGAGCTTGTGAAGGGCCTTGTAGATAGTCAGGCTCCACCAAGCCTGTTTTATTTTCTAAGTTGTCTGTACTCAGACATGTAGCTTCCGCTTGTGCTTGTATGACTGTATGACTTGAGTGTTGGGTCATGTGACCCCTACCTGTATGGATATGTTATGTAAGGCTCTTGGAGCCTCTTAAATAAAGTACTTTGAGTCATAGAGTTCTGTTGTGATGCAATGTTGTATTTGCACATATTGAGCATATTGTGTGTATGGTTGAAATGCTTGGTATGTGTGGGATCCGACACCTAGTCGTTTTCCTTTGGTAGCCTACCTTACAGGGAAATGCCTGCTAGTGATTCCAATGAGCCTTGGTAGCTTGCTACTGCTCGGAACACGTAGGCTGGCCGGCATGTGTCCTTCTTCGTTCCTGTGTCTGTCCCTTAGGGGAAATGTCATGCGTTGTTCCTTTAAGTCCATGTAGCTTGCTACGACTTGGGTTCATACGTTGATGACCGACACGTTCGTTGCTGGGTCATGGATGCCTGTCTCTGTAATTTAGTGCCACTTTTGGTTTATAACTAGCCATGTCGGCCCGGGTTCTCTGTCATATGGATGCTAGCGACACTGTCATATACGTGTGCCAAAATGCGCAAACGGTCCCGGGCCAGGTAAGGTGGCACCCGTGGGGTTACCGTGCGTGAGGCCGCAAAGTGATATGACGTGTTACAGCTAGATCGGTGTGACTTAGGATCGGGGTCTTGACAAGACCGCAGATGCCGCGACATCCCGCACAGGTGCGGGTTATAGATTGTGTCTTATTTTTCGTCGGTTAGGGATGACGGTCGACTGAACTTCCCAGATGACGATGATGATGTTGATGAGGAGCGCTTGGGAGGGGATCGACGACGCACAGGGAAGAAGGGCCGGAATGCGCCTTCTGGCCCGGAGGCCCAGCAACAGGAAGCCGCGGTCCGAGCCAGGGTCTCCTTCGTCGACCCCGTGTCGAACGTACGCCCCGCTTCGTCAGCTGGAGGGGCCGTCGACCCAGCGCCTGCTCCGGTCGTCGACCCTGCGCCTGCTCCGTCGTCCGTTCTCTTCTCCTCCTACCGCCTCCCGGAGGATCCCGTGGGAGCAGCTCAAGAAGCCGTTCGCCAGGCGGGGTTGATGATGGAGAAGACGAAGGCGGCGTACGAGGCTAGGATGGCTGCTTACGACGCTAGTTCTGCTCTTCGGGTCAACGTCCAGGTTTGTTTTCTCCACTTGTTGGATTGCTGCGCTGGAATAGTCTTTGGTTTTGAAAGAATCTGCTGCTTTGTTCGTAAGATGATGTCACACCCACTGGGTGAGAGTCTTGATGTGTTTGCTTTCAACTTCTCTTCAACTCGAGCGAGACTGATCTTGGTCGAGTGAGAACCGGTGGGGGACGCTTAGTGCACCCACTTGGTGTAGTCTCCGAGACCGTGGTCGACTGCTGACAGTCGGCCATGGTCTGACGATAGAACTTTTCTTCCTTGGTTTTTTTGAGCTCGAGCCAGACTGACCTTGGCCGAGTGAGAACCAGTGGGGGCACGCTTAGTGCACCCATTGGGTGTAGTCCCCGAGACTGCGATTGAGTGTTTGACTCGACTGTAGTCTTAGAATCTTGTTTTGTTGTGTTGATGCAGAAGTCTTGCGAGTTTGGAGCTAAATTTGCGGACCTTGAGAAGAAGCAGATCCAGCTCAATCTCGACTTGCAGCTGGCTCGGGACCACCTGAAGAAGACGCAGGATGACGAGGCCGGTAACTGACGCTAACCACTTGTCGACTGACTTTTGATAAATATGCCTTGTGTCTCCTCATGTTCATCTATCCAGTGATGTCTTTGGTAGGTCAACTGAAAGCGGCCTTGGAGCAGAAAGATCTTGACTTGGCGGTGGCGCAGCAGGCGGCTCAAGAGAAGACAGAACTGACGGCGCAGAAGCTGGCCTCTATAGGTGCGCTCGAGGTGGAGATCATCAGGCTGAGGGGCTCACTCGACGCAGCTAATCAAGAAGTGACTCGACTGAAGAATGCGAAGAGCGTCCTGAACGACAAGTACGAGGCCCTCTTCCAGAAGAGGATTGATCTTGAGGCTTATCTGGGCGACCTTACCAAGCAGTGGTACCTCGTGCTCGAAGGTACATCTCTTTGGCTCGGGCTGAGTTGGATCGGTCGACCCGTGTTGTATTTGCTGACTCGACTTGTTTTCCGTGGTGCAGAATTCTGCCGCAACTTTGAAGAAGAGACTAGGTGGGTCGAGCCCGGCCTTGACCCAGCCAATTCCATCGTGAAGGACGAGGTTGCCATGAACATCTTGAGGCTGGAGTCCCGTCTTACTGTGGCCACGGACTATCTGGGACGGCTGAAAGCGGTGATGGCCCGGATCGACGCCGCGCTCTTGAGGGGAGTGGTGCAGGAGAACGACCTCTTGTCTATGATGGCTCGACTCAATGAGATCCCCAGCCGAGTGCAGGAGTGGAAGAAGTCGTCCGCCCGGAGTGGAGCCGACGTGGCGCTGTCCTTGGTCCGTGTGCACTGCAAGGAGGTGAAGGAGAGAAGGCTCACGACGCTCAAGGTCGCCAATACGAAGGAGCTCCAATTCCAGTCGTTCATGAAGACTTTCCTGGAAGCTGCCACCCGCATCGCCGACGGGATCGACCTGGACCAGTTTGTCGCACCCGCGAGCCCGCCTCCTCCTGAGGAATGAGTGAACTTTGATACTTTAATCCAATTTGCCTCGGAATGCCGAGTGATCTTGTAATCGTTAAACTCTGGTGGGCCCGTGCCCAGGTACTCTTACCCGAATCTTGCGGGATTTTATCTGGATTTGATTCCTTGGCTTGTGACTTCTTTTTTGATCGCTTGAATATTTGAGTCGACGCCTTGATGATGACGTTGTATTTGTGGCGGAGCTCGGAGGACCACGGCTAAGCCCTCGAGTGAGAGGGTTGCTCTTCACTCGGAGTGGATGTTTGTAACCTAGCTCAGAGGACCGCAGCTAAGCCCCCGAGTGAGAGGGTTGCTCTTCACTCGGAGTGGATGTTTGTAACTTAGGCGATTCCAAGCTACATTGTATTTGTGGCGGAGCTCGGAAGGCAGAGCCACATTATACTTGTGACGTAGCTCGGAGGACTACAGCTAAGACCCCGAGTGAGAGGGTTGCTCTTCACTCAGAGTGGATGTTTGTAACTTAGGCGAGTCACGGGGCCGCAACTAAGCCCCCGTGTGAGAGGGTTGCTCTTCACTTGGAGTGGATGTTTGTAACTTAGGCGATTCCAAGCTACGTTGTATTTGTGGCGGAGCTCGGAAGGTAGAGCCACATTATACTTGTGATGCAGCTCGCAGGACCGCAGCTAAGCCCCC
>LR738713.1:193756915-193790533 GCA_902687465.1 Secale cereale
GCGGAGCTCGGAAGGCAGAGCCACATTATACTTGTGACACAGCTCGGAGGACCGCAACTAAGCCCCCGAGTGAGATGGTTTCTCTTCACTCGGAGTGAGCGTTTGTAACTTAGGCGAGTCACGGGGCCGCAGCTAAGCCCCCGAGTGAGAGGGTTGCTCTTCACTCGGAGTGGATGTTTGTAACTTAGGCGATTCCAAGCTACGTTGTATTTGTGGCGGAGCTCGGAAGGTAGAGCCACATTATACTTGTGACGCAGCTCGGAGGACCACAGCTAAGCCCCCGAGTGAGAGGGTTGCTCTTCACTCGGAGTGAGCGTTTATAACTTAGGCGAATCGGGTTCGTAGCTAAGCCTCCGAGTGAGAGGGTTGCTCTTCACTCGGAGTGAGTGTTTGAAACTTAGGCGAATCGGGTTCGCGGCTAAGCACCCACTGGGGGATTTTGAAGACCAGTGTTTTTTAGAAAACAACAATCATTAATGGACCGCTGCAAACTTGTCTTCGAAACAAATCGGGAAAATCTTTATTACAACTCGACTGTCGAGTGTTTCAACTGTAGAAGCGGCGGAGCAGGTCCGCGTTCCATGAACGAGGTTCGTCTTTTTTATTGGCGACATTGTAGAGGTGGTACGTGCCGTTGTGTAGCACCTTGGTGATGATGAATGGGCCTTCCCAAGCTGGGGCGAGCTTGTGAGGTCATTTCTGATGCACTCAAAGGACCAGGTCTCCTTCCTGAAATGCTCGGCTTCGGACGTTGCGAGCATGGAATCAACGTAGGTCTTGCTGATAGATGGTCGACCGGATCACGGCCATCTCGCGTTCCTCTTCCAAAAGGTCGACTGCATCATGACGAGCCTACTCTGCCTCGGCTT
This sequence comes from Secale cereale, assembly GCA_902687465.1. Classification (NCBI taxonomy): domain Eukaryota; kingdom Viridiplantae; phylum Streptophyta; class Magnoliopsida; order Poales; family Poaceae; genus Secale; species Secale cereale. Next base: position 193,757,785 of record LR738713.1, read on the forward strand.
CGGAGAAGAGTTCCACTCTGGGGGCATTGTGTAACAAATCGCTCGGCAACACAGCTTCGGATATGAAGGACGTAACTGAGCTTGTCGCCCATGGGAGAAACCAGGACCACGCCTGCGCCGGATCCGTTCAGCATCTTGGATCCATCGAAGAACAAGGTCCAGTGGTCCGACTGAACTTGAGTCGGCAACTCTTGCTCTATCCACTCGGCCACAAAACCTGCTATAGCCTGAGACTTGATGGCTTTCTTCGCTTCAAACTTGATATCTAACGGAAGAAGTTCATTCGCCCATTTTGCCACTCGACCGTTGCATCTCGGTTGTTTAAGATATCTGACAGCGGGGCGTCGCTGACGACTGAGATTGTATGGCCCGAGAAGTAATGGGCAACCTTTTTTATAGTCAAGTAAATCCCATACACGAGCTTTTGGTAATGCAGGTACCTTTGCTTGGAGGGAGTCAAAACTTCGGATATGTAATAGACCGGGCGCTGGACCTTGTATGCATTGCCCTCTTCTTCCCGCTCGACCGTGAGTACAGTGCTGACAATTGGTCCGGTGGCTGCAATGTATAGTAGGAGAGGCTCTTTGCTGACTGGGGCAGCAAGCACCGGCTGGGTAGACAGCAGGGCTTTGAGCTCTTCAAACGCTGCTTCGGCTTCAGAATTCCACTCGAACTTGTCTGGTTTCTTCATGAGTCGGTAGAGAGGCAGTGCCTTCTCACCGAGACGAGAAATGAATCAACTCAATGTGGCCAAGCAACCAGTAATCTTCTGGACGTCGTGTATACGCTCGGGGCGTTTCATTCAGAGGATGGTGCTGACCTTCTCTGGATTGGCATCGATTCCCCGTTCGGAAACGAGAAAACCGAGCAACTTGCCGCCAGGAACTCCAAATGTACACTTTGATGGATTGAGCTTGATATCATAGCTTCTAAAGTTTGCTAATGTCTCAGCGAGGTCTGTCAGCAGGTCGGAACCTTTTCATGACTTGTCCACAATGTCATCCATGTATGCCTCAATGTTCTGACTGATTTGCTTTATTAAGCAGTTCTGGATCATGCGCATGAAGGTAGCGCCGGCATTTTTGAGACCGAAAGGCATGGTGACATAACAGAAACACCCGAAAGGGGTGATGAAAGGTGTCTTGATTTCATCGGGTCCAAACAGATGGATCTGATGGTACCCGGAATACGCGTCCAGAAAGGACAGACGCTCACATCCCGCAGTCGAGTCAACTATCTGATCGATGCGGGGGAGAGGAAAATGATCCTTTGGGCAGGCCCGATTGATGTGTTTGAAATCGATGCACATGCGGAGAGACTTGTCCTTCTTGGGGACTATGACTACATTGGCGAGCCACTCGGAGTGGTAGATCTCGTGGATAAACTCAGCTGCCAGGAGCCGAGCCACTTCCTCACCAATTGCCTTTCGCTTCTCCACAGCGGACCGACGGAGATGTTCGTTCACAGGCTTCACCTTTGGGTCGACTCGCAAATGGTGCTCAGCCAGTCCCCTGGGCACACCTGGCATGTCTGATGGTTTCCATGCAAAGATGTCCCAGTTCTCATGGAGGAATTGGATGAGCGCTTCTTCCTATTTGCCGTCGAGTGTAGTGGAAATATGGGTTGGTGCTGCGTTGGGGTCAGTGGGGTGGATGAGCACGGGTTTCGTGTCCCCGGCCGATTGGAAAGCTGACTCGAAAGCCGGCTTCTTTGTCCTAAGCAGATCACTTGGATCCACGCTCTTTTGGTACTCCTCCATCTCTACTGCTGCCATCTGCTTGTCAGCGATCTTCGAGCCTTTCTGGAAGCACTCTTCCGCTTTCTGATGGTTCCCAGTGACGGTTATAACGCTGTTGGGTCCCGGCATCTTCAGCTTGAGGTAAACGTAACATGGTCGAGCCATGAAACTGGCGTAGGCGGGCCTACCCAGGATGGCGTGACAAGCGCTGTTGAAGTCTACCACTTCGAATGTCAGCTTCTCTTTGCGATAATTCTTCGACTCACCAAAGACCACATCGAGTGTGATTTGACCAAGTGAATCGGCCTTCTTTCCAGGGATGACCCCGTGGAACCTCATGTTGCTTTCGCTCAGCTTGGACATTGGAATGCCCATATCCCGGAGGGTTGCTGCATACAAGATATTCAAGCCACTGCCTCCATCCATCAGGACTCTGGTCATACGCGTGCCCTCGACCACTGGGTCGACCACCAGTGCCTGCTGCCCGGGGGTGGCAATGTGTGCAGGGTGATCAGACTGATCGAACGTGATGGGGGTCTTGGACCATTTCAAAAATGTGGTGGTCGCCGGGGCAACCATGTTTACTTCTCTATTGATGACTTTCAGTCGACTTTTGCTCTCGACGTCTGCGAAGATCACCAAAGTGGAGTTGATCTGGGGGTATCCTCCATCCCCTTCCTTGTCTTCGGACTCTTCTGATTCCTTTCCCTTCTCAGTCGACTGATCTTTCTGGAAGTTCTGGATCAGGAGCCGACACTGTCGAGTGGTGTGCTTGGGATATACCAAGTTTCCCTCTTCATCTTTCTTCGTGTGAATGGGACATGGCTGGTCGAGTACATCATTCCCAGCTTGATCCTTCACTTTCTTGGGGGCCCAGGACCCCTTCGGCTTTCCTTTGCCCTTTCCCTGATTGACCACTGCAGCCTCGCCCTGAGCAGCTGGCTCGGCCTTGCGCTTCTTCTTCCGATTGGAATTCTGATCATCCTGTCCAACTGGTTTCTTGCCGCTGCGGAGCCGATCGGCCTCTTTGCCGTTGGCGTACCGACTTGCAATCTCCATCATCCGTGACAGGGACATATCACCTGTACGACCAAACTTCAGATTCAGCTCTCAGTTACGTACGCCTTCCTTGAAGGCGCAAACTGCCTGGTGCTCGGACACATTTTCCACCGTGTGATGCAAAGTGGTCGATCACTGGATGTAACCCTCAAAGTTTCATTCGACTTCTGCACGCAGTGCTGAAGCTCCGCGAGTCCAGCAAGCCGCTTGCAGGTGCCTTCCAAGGTCCGAGTGAACACTCGCGCGAGCTCTTCCCAACTGTAAATACTCCCGGGGGCCAACTGATTGAGCCACGCCCGAGCCGAACCGCGCAGCATCAGAGGAAGGTGCTTCATGGCCACGTCGTCGTTGCCGCCTCCGATCTGCACAGCCACTCGGTAGTCTTCTAGCCAGGTGTCTGGTTTTGACTCGCCGGTGAACTTGCTTACTCCCGCCGCTAACCTGAAGTTCGGGGGGATCTCTGCGGCTCTTATAGCACTGCAGAAACACTCGGGTCCAGAGACAGGTGCTCGACTCCCAGTCGGTTGATCTCTGCCTTGCTCTTCTCCGATCGCCCTGTTCCGGTCGACCCGTCCTTGCACAAGGATAGACCTTGCGTCAAAACCTGACCTCCGGGGATCTGGGGGAACCCTCTGCTCGTCGTCGCGCAGGCGCCTGCCCTCGTGCCGCCGGGGCGAGTACGATCCGCTTCCCGGAGGAGGTGTAGGCACTTGACGACGGTCATTATGACCGGGTCGACGGTCGTGTTGCTCGTCATTCCGACCCAGATGCCGATCTTGCCGCTGGACACATTCCTCACGCCTTGGGGGCGATCTTGGACTGTGGGCTGACCAAACGATGTCCGCAGCCACCGATCTGCTGTGGATCTTGTTGCGCGACTGAGAAATAGCCGCGTTTTGCTCTTCAGCCGTACGGAGCAAAGCTCGGATTTGCTGAAGGCCTCTCCCAGCCTCCGACTGAGAAGGTTGAATCGACTCCGCGATGAAAGCCGCGGCTTCGAGGTTCTGGACTGGTGTGCGGAACACCCGAGTCTCGTGCGGGTGCGATCGCCGCGGTCGTCGACTAGACTCGGGGACCAATCGGCGGGCCTGTTCGTCGAGTGCGCGTTGGATATTTTCCAAGCGCGCGCGCTCGGCCACGGTGGCCAAGCGCGTGGCTTCCAGGGCCAGAGTCTCCAGAGAATCTCCCATGATGGGAGTGAAGAGTGCGTCTTCGTTGCGGCGACAAAGCTCAGCCCTCTGCTCGGCGGTGAGGGGTTGAGGAATGTAGCCGTCGTTGTCGTGTGAACGGCCGCCGCCGCTGCCGCCGTCTCCACCACGAGGAAAACCTGGCGGGCTGCGGCGCGAGTCGACCATGAGGACTTCCGCTGCGGGATCGCTGCTCCCGCACTCGGAAACAGAATCTACGAGCTCAATCGATGGGTCGACCGGCCCGTAGAGGTAACCGTCGGGCTCGATGGCCGCGACTTGAGGGGTGGCTGTCTAACGGGCCACCGCGTGTTTTACCCACCGCTGGAGCCGCGAGCGACTGGATCGCTTGTGACGGTGTCCGGCGGGGATGGGGGACGATGTAGGGATCGATGAATACTGAGTCGACAGCTGCCGAAGGAGGATGCCGCAGGCGCTGGCGCGGAAGTGCGCAGCCCCGCGGGCGGGCAGAGCCTCGACGTCGAGAGGGGCCTCCTAGAGCCATGCGGAGTCGTCGGCGACGAAAACGAGCGCGCCGAGCCGGATCTCGCGGCCCAACGCTAATCCACCGCGTGACACCATGATGAAGGAGGTCGGAGAAGAAATTGCAACCTCACCAGATGTCGATAACACACCTTGCCCCACGGTGGGCGCCAACTTTCGTGGTTCCAAGCCTGACAGTACGAGTAGGGGGTACAAATGAGGAGGCAAGGCCCTAGCTATGGTGAAGTTGTACACAAGGTGTTTTACGAGTTCAGGCCCTTAGCGGAGGAAGTAACAGCCCTATGTCTCGGTGCCCGGAGGCGGTCGACTAATATGTGTGTATGTGAGTTACAGGGATGCGAACCCTTGTACTGGAGGAGGGGGTTGGCTTATATAGTGCGCCAGGACCCCAGCCATGCTCCATGTTACCAAGGGTTCAATGTACATAAAGGTGGGCATTACTGATAACGCCCACAGTAAAGAGTAATTAAGGCATTCACTATGGCGAGTAAATACCAGACCATTATTGTCCTAAGGGACCTTTGACCTTCGGGGGTCGAGTGCCTTGGATTGGTCGAGTGGGGTTGAGTCGTCTTGTAGATGTTGTTCAGTCGAGTGGTATGTCCTCTTGGGTCGTCTCAGTCGACTATCTTTGTCATCATAGGTTTTGTCTTTTGATCTTCTGGGGTAGAGACCTAGGGTGGGATACCTCGGTCAGGCCTGTGACCCTACCTTAGGTCTGTAACCTCATCAATCAGACCCTTATCATGGCGCACGTCGTGGATTCTTCTCCTCCCTCCTCTCAGCCAAACCTAACTCGGGTTTTATGATCGCCCTTCTTTATGGAATGACTGCGATAAGATCTCTGCTGAGGAAAATACAGCCTTAATGCTTCCTCTTTCTAAGGAGGATATCGTGCTCTCTATCAATAAGACCAACATCAATTCGGCATCTAGGCCGGACGGCTTCTCCATCCCCTTCTTTAGGAAATTTTGGCCCCAACTGCATGCCCGTGTTTGTGTAGTGATCCAAGTTTCTGTCTAGGTATGGTCGACATCTCTAGGCTCAATTATGCTGTCATCACCCTCATTCCGAAAGTTAAGGGTGAGAACCTTATCACGGAATTTAGGCCTATTGCCCTTATCAACAACTTTGCGAAATTCCCTGCAAAAGGCAACGCCTCTTGCCTCACCCTGGAGGCACATCACACTCTCTCCCCTTACAAGTCCGCCTTTATTAAAGGCGGTTTCATCCTGGACGGGGTTCTTTGCCTTCATGAAATTATTCATGACATTTGTAAGAAAGGTAGTAAGGTCGTCATTCTGAAGTTGGATTTTGAGAAAGCCTACGATTTAGTTAGCTGGAACTTCTTACGGCAGGTTCTCTTGGCAAAGGGTTTTGATGGTGCTTTCGTCCATAGGATCATGCAGTTGGTGTCGGGTGGGCACACGGCGGTGTTAGTGAATGGTAGGGTGAGAAACTTCTTCCATAACTCCAGAGGCCTCAGGCAGGGTGACCAGGCCTCTCCCATCTTGTTCAATTTTGCCGTAGATGCGCTTTCCAATTTCCTATCTAGAGCCGCTGCGGCTGGTCACATCTCCCCGGTCAACTCTCACCTCATTCCTGCGTGCATCACCCATCTCCAGTACGCGGATGGCACAATTATTATGGTGGAGCTTAATGACGCTTTCTTACCCCGCCTTAAGTTTATGTTGCTTTGCTTTGAGGCCTTGTATGGGCTTAATATTAATTTTGCAAAAAGTGAAGTGATCGTCACTGGGGTGACGGATGCTGAGGCGCTGCACGTCTCTCAATTACTCAACTTCTCCCTTGGCTCCCTCCCTCTTAAGTATCTCGGGCTTCCTATCTCTTCTAATAAGCTCCTGGCTAAGGACTTTGCACCTACAGTTGCTAAAGTTGGCAACCGTGTTATGCCTTGGAGGGGCAGATACAATATTCAGGCCAGCAAATTCACGCTTATCAATGCATGTCTATCCTCCCTCCCCATGTTTCTGACGGGGTTCTATATTCTCACTAACGGCACGCACACTGGTTTTGACAAGCACATGTGTGCATTTTATTGGAATGCGGCTGATAATAAGCCCAAGTACATATTGGTGAAGTGGGATCACATTTGCCGACCCAAGAGCCTTGGGGGGCCGGGCATTATTAACACCTTGGTTATGAATAAATGCTTGACCATTAAGTGGTGGTGGAAGATCATGACCAACTCGGAAAATCCACTCTGCTTTAATATTCTCAGAGCAAAGTATTTTCCTACTTCCAGCCCTATGTTTGCCCCGGCCGTGGGCTCGTCTCAGTTCTGGAAAGATCTTGTCAAACTGCGCCTGGTGTTCAAATCTCTTGTCATATTTGTGGTTCATAACAGTAGATCCACGCGGTTCTGGCTTGACAGGTGGTGCGGTCCGGCTCCGCTGGCAGTGTCCTTCCTGGCTCTTTTTTGCTATTGCCCGAACCCCGAGATCTCGATCCCTGAGCTCTCCGACAATCATTGGGACCTGGAGTTGCACCGATCTCTGTGTCCTGAAGAGTTGGTTGATTGGTAGCGTCTTGTTGCCCTCTTCCCTATGCTATTAGAGGAGGATAATTCAGTGACTTGGCCCCATTCTGCTTCTGGGCGCTTTTATGTGAAATCGGTGTATACCAAACTTATCTCTGGTTCGAATACTACCAAGTTTAAGGTAATTTGGAGGGCCTGCATACCTCCTAAGATTGAGGTGTTTTTGTGGCAAGCCTTTCGAAGGCTGCTCCCTGCTGCTGACCAGATTCGTAAGCGCAATGGTCCGGGCTCTAATAGCTGCACCTTATGTGGTCAAAGGGAGGACATGAATCATATCTTCTTCAATTGTGTCCCGGCCAATCTTTTTTGGTGTAGTATCAGATCTTGGCTTCGTGTCTCATGGAGGCCTACCTCCTTCTAAGACCTTCATCTTTTGGCCTCTAACCTGGTTGGAGCCGAGAGAAGAATGTTCTGGGTGGGATTCGCAGCTATGTGCTGGACCCTTTGGACCACTAGGAACAAGTTTACCATCGAACATATTTTCCCTGCTAAACCCTCTGATTGCTTATTTAAGACATGCATATTCCCGCAACAGTGGAGATCATTGACTAAGGAGGCGGACCAGGATGCTTTCGATGTTATGTCTACCAAGATCCGGGCTACAGCTACTTCCCTTATGTAGTTACATCCTGGCGGCTAGGAGTTGGTGGCCCTAGTGTCGTCTCTTCCTTAGTCCCCGGCCTGCGCGCCGTGTACTGGCTTGGGAGCCATGTACGTTTGCCTTCTATTACTTGCGTTTTGGGCGTTGCTACTCTTTCGATGGTTATGTTCTGCGTTGTGGCTACGTTGTTAGCTCTGCCTGGTGGCTTTATTTATAAAGTCGGGCTCTGGCCTTTTCTCTAAAATGTAATTTAAAAAATATCTTGAAAAATAAGATGGTGCAAACCTCATAATGATATTGCACTGGATGATATATATCCATATTTTAGTCCAAATAGAAAAATACTCCATGCCATATTCAGATCACCCTCATTGCAGATTGTTGATCACTGCTTTCCTAGATATGCTTTGACTCCTTAAAGGCTTCCGGTCATTCAAATTACTGAGCCTGCAGGAGGATCAAACGAATAAACAACCAGACACTTATCCAATAACATATACTTAACTTTCTTCTCTATCATTTATGACCAATTTCTTGTGTTCTATTAAGATATGAAGTTTTGATATGTTCAAAAGATGTCAACTCATCTATCAAACGACGTATCATATGTATGTACTATATGCAAATTTATTGTCACTAATTAATAATCCTCCTGATTGTCTTTCATATACTACATGTTCTAACTAAAAAGTTTACAGAAAGATAACATTGTAAATTAAAATTCTTATATGATTCACTTTATTTCTTGTATGCCATAATTCTGATGGCATTCACCACCCGTCCTTTAGAAAAACTTCTGGCTACACCTGGGCAAACTGCACCCACTCTGAACAGCAAACCCAAAACAAATAGCAAACCAGATCTAAAAAATCTGAAACTTAGTAGCTTCGATTATGACTAAATTTTATATGTGCTTGCACAATTTGGTGGCCAAATGACAATAAAAACAAAACAAAAATTATGCTAAAAAATGCACGCAAGTTTGAGCATCAATATTGTTATTTTTTGTGCTTGCACAATTTTATAGGTGCTTGCACAATTTACAGATAACACGAATCTTGAGCTCGATGGAGGAACCAGATAACCGGGTGTCGGGGCACCCGGGTTCCGTCACACCTTTCCATTTTTAGGAAAGCTTGAAATGAGAGTCACGATCCCTGTGCATGCATGAATAGTATGAAAAGTAGGCACATAACACAAGCAAGTCTAGAAACACAGAGTATCCAAGATGCAGATCCAGAAGCACATACAATATTCTTAGGAAAGGCAAGAAATGAAGCATGCATATATCTAACTAGTCTAGGTGCATATAAAACAGTGTCGGTAGTCATGACTGAACCAAGGTACGTAACAAGAAGCACTGCACTATTTAGGATCACGAATCGGAAGCAAAACACGAGATAAAATCATAATCCAGTCGATCTTTATTAATTATTCCCAGACACACACACACGCAGTAAAATAGTCGATTGCAATCGGCAGCTTATATATGTGGCTCAGGGACTTGCCGGGGGTGGCGGCACATCGCCTTCCACCCCCTCGGTATCTATATGGATCTCTTGTGAGGCTTCGGGAGGAGCAGCATCGACGTCAGGCATAGGAAGCATGGCAAGCTCGTCCAGTGCAGCCAAGATCACTTGCTGGGGCACTAGGGGAACAATCTGCATTTCCATGTCGAGCAGCACTCCAACAGTTTCCAGCCTTTGCATAAGTGGGTCCGCATGAATTTGACCCTGTCTTAATGCCCAAGCCAATACGTCTCCTGGGTCTGGGTGTTGATCATCAACCGCCGGCACACTGAACAACGGGTATTAGAAATCGCAAATATACATGGTAAGTAAAAAAAACAAAGATGAGGAAGAAACTTGAGTATCTAGGGGCTAACCTGTCGACCTCTGGATTGCCGGCGGCAGCAGCTGCACCGAGCTGTGGCTTACTTGGGGAATTATCCATCGCAAAGCTATTATATGGGATGGATCAAAGAATAAGTAAGTCAAGCAGCAGGAACAAATAAGAACAAAAAGAAATCAAGGACACTTTGCGATAGGTAGATAACCTGGATGCGCCCGTGAGCAAGACGAAAAGCTGGATGCTGCAGATCAAAGAGAGAAACACCACTGTTGTAGCAGCTAACGCGCTAGCGCTCTGTGGTCTCATGGAACCTTGCAAGGTTAGGGGTTAAGCTGGGTTGATAAATGGAAAATGGAGATTTATAAAGAAAATCAAGGCAGATTTTTAAACGCATTTAAATGCAATTTCTAGTAGTAGTACCAAATAAAGCACTTAATTTAGCACATTTAATACCGGTGGCATATATGTTTTAAATGCTACTCACCGGCTGGGTGCTAGCTAGGCCATTTAATACAATATTATAATTTTCATACTCCGTATAGCGATGGAACCTCTTATATCTCCTTACAAAGATGGCCTTTTTATCCCTTCCCTCTCGGGTCGCCCCCGGCCTCTGCATTTGCATATAGCTATTTTTTTCTAAAAGAAGGATGACCCCTAGCCTCTGCATCTAGGCGATGCATGCAATCATTTTATTAATTATTCATAAATACCTTACAAAGTAATACAATAGTAAGTCTGAAGCCACCATCTTGGTAACATCTGTCGCAACTCCTATCCACTTGATGAACGGGTGCCGAAAGTCCGAGCCGAATACCGAACATACCTCACACCAAGGCCTAACATATAAAGCCGGAGGCCCCAACCAAGCCATTTCTCGGCTTTGGGACACACACCAGTCTGGCGCACTCACAGAGGCTGCTACTTCCATCTTCCACCAATCCATCTTCAGAGCAGGTACTGGCGCATCGACCTTGCTTGGCCTGCCGTTGATGCTTCCACGACGCTAGATAATGCCTCCTCCCTACGCGTGTCCATCATCACGCATCTGTTGCCAAGACCCTGCAGTTCCACGCCATCGAGACTCCACGACGTCGATGTGTAACATGAAACGCCGCTCAATCGCTAAATTCGTCCACTGGCCCCTCGAGTCAATGCATACCTCCAAGGATGACGCCCCCAGGGGGAACGACACAAGAGCGTCGCCGTCATCTGATCTTCTAATCTAGGGTTTTCCCCGGAGATAGCGGAGGGAGCCTAGAGCTTCTCCTTGGCGATGTCTTCAAGAAGTAGATGACACAGAAAGCGCTGCCATAGTGGGCTTTAGCAATAGCCGAAAGCTTGTTTTCACCCGGATCTGTTCCACGAATCTCCGTCCACCAGCGTGTGCACAGGACAACCACCTTCGGACAACCACCAGTATAGCACCAAGCGCCTCCACGGATTGGGCTGATGTGCAGGTCAGCCCTGCCATGCCTCACCGGCGTCGCCTGAGAACTATATCCCATGGGGCAGCCGGCCACCCGCAAGCCAGCCGCCTCCATCCCCGATTGGATCTGGGCAAGGACTCCCAGATCCGCCACAGATGGCTGCACCCACCGATGGTTCCCAGATCTCGACAGGGAGAAGACTCCGCCAACTAGACGAGCGCGTTGTGGGAAGGGGTCGGACTTGGGGGCGACTTGAAACGCCACTGCAATGACGTAGAGAGGAGACCCCACACCCCCACCCTCATCCCAGGAGAGGAGAGCCCCGCGGCCGCTAACACCATGAAGACTTTGCCGATGGCGCTCGTTGGCGACGGTGAGGGGAGGGGCGGCGGGGATGGGAAACTCTAGTTGGCGGCGGTGTTCTCCCCGGTCGACCGCGGGGGAGGCGACATGAGAGCAGGTTCCTAGCGTTGTATCTTCTTACAAAGATCACATGGTGGAGTCCCTCGAAATGCTCTTTTCTCGGAGAATGAGAGCATGGTTAATAGTATAGACAACTGCAGACTGTGTGGTGTTGCCATATCATGGGAAAGTATGAGGTGATACCAACCATTATATTCTACCATGATACCGACTTGAAAAATTTAAATTCAAAATTGTCAAAAAATGCTGAAATAAAATTCATGGGTGTTCATGACATAAATGTCGACAACGCTTAAGAAAATCAGATCAAAACTCAACATATACATGGAGAAACAAGAAAGACAAATTCAGATGTGAATAGTGTCATTTTTTGGCTTTTGTCTTCTTTTGACACTTTTCATGATGGATTTCTCTTTTTTTTTGTTTCTCTAAGTGTGTGTCAAATTTTAAGCTGAATTTTTAGGGGTTGTCGACATCTATGTTATGAACATCCGTGATTTGTTTTAGAATTTTTTGACAAGTTTAAATTTGAAACTTTTTGTTTGGTATCATGGTCGCATGTTAGGGCTGGTATCACTTGATACTTTTCCGTCATGTCATATATAGCCACCACTTATAGTCACTTATACAATAAGGTTAGGTATAATGTTGGCTATAAGAGCATTACTTTTTCTCATCTTCTCTCAATCTCTTTCTTCATATTTATTGTATCGGCCTAGGAATACACATATATCTAGGCTCTTGTATGAGAGCCCACTCCTCTTACTTTTTCATGCCTCTCTCCTCCACATAGATAAAATTGTCATGTAAGTGGGCTATAAGCCTGCTATTGTACTTGTTCTAAGGGGCAACTACTCTAGCAAATGCGCGGGGTTTCCACCGCCGTCCCTTACCCAGGAAGATGACGCGCCTGTTAACTCCATCGCCATCCTAATCACCACTTCAATCGCCTCCCTTACTAGTTCTAAACCCTTGATTCTCTTATAGAAAGGAGGCACTTGCCTGGCCTTAGACTGAGTCCCTTACAAATCAAACATGTTCACCAAAGTGCCACAAGCTTTAGCGAGCAACAAAGCAAAAGAGATGCATGCCCCAAGGCGGATACATTGCGACACAACGCTAACGGAGACGATAAAGTAAAACTAAAGGCTATCGGGGTAGCGAGGGACGGCCATTTGCCAGTGGTGTCCACTATATTGAACGTCCAAGCCCAGTGCACCTTGCTCGCACCCTTGAGATGATCTCCTCCACATGCCCTTTGTCCTGTGATTTTTCCAGAAGCTTCCATAGATGCAAGAAAGACACCAATTTGTATAACAAATCAGCCGGATGTCTGATGAATTTTCCCTCTATCAGAGCTTTATTCCTCGTTATCCAAAGTGACCATGTTATAGCCCCGGAGCCTTGCCACATGATACTCCTATCTCTCCCAGTAGTGGATGATACCAAATGGTAGAACTCTGAGAACCCACTCGGGTTCCATGAGGAGCCTGTCACTGCCCGTGCGACACTCCACAAAAACTGGGCCATGATGCATAGGAATAAGATATGATCACATTCTTCACATTCCCCACACAAGATGCATTTTCCATCGCCCGAGCCTTTTCTTTTCTACACCTGGACACCACTCGTGATTCTATTGCACGACACTTGCCACAAAAAGGTTTTTATTTTGCCAGGCAACCTTGCCTTCCATACCTGGAATAAGTCACATGGGTCACAAATTTGATGATCTCCTTGTATAAAGAACCTGTAGATAATTGGCCAGATGGCTCCAAACACCAAACCACCTTGTCCCTTCCCTGACTAAGCTAGTACCCTTGAAGTTTATATGCAAGTTTTCCCACTCTATGATTTCTGCATCCCCCAAGGATCGACGGAACTGTGGTGCCCATCAGTCATGTTGCCAAACATCCGCAACCTTGGCGCTTTGCTCATCAGATATGGCAAACATGGTCGGATAAAGGTCACGGAACCTATAATATTCACACATAATATCTATCCAAAATCACATTGCTTTGCCATTTTGCACTATAAATTTGGTACTTATACGAAGGAGACTCTGCACCTTCCTAACACCCCTCGCAAATTTTGATAGTTTTATGTTCTCCTAAAACCCACACCCCCATGGACCAATACTTTCGTCTGAATATATCTAACTATAAGCCGCCTTGTCGGGTTGGGATCTTCCACACCCATTTTGTTATGAGACACCAGTTCATTATTTTGGTGTTAATGACACCTAGGCCGCCCACTTCCTTAGGCTCACATATGTTCTACCAACTCACCATGTAGTATTTCTGTTTCCCGCTTTCTTTCGCCCAGGAAAAATGGGATCACACCTTATTTAGTTTCTCATGGATGCTGTCTTGAAGTAAGTAAAACCGCATAATGAACATTGAATGTTCGTTAGGCAGTCATTAATGAGGATAAGACGACCACCGGACGCTAATAATTTGCCCTGCCATGGTTCCACCCTCGCAGCTATTTTATCCACCACCGGTTGGAAATCCCCCATAGTTAATGCTCCCGAGGATACGACATACCCAGATATTTCACACGGATGGACCTCAATTCACAATTTATCATATGGCGCAACCTGCAACTGAGATTCCAGGTCGTTACCCATGACAATGGCCTCACTCTTCTCAATTATGTTTTCAACCCTGCCATCTCTTGAAAGCAGATCAAGAGAAATTTGAGATTTACTATCTCTTGCTCAGAGTTCTTGATAAAAATGAGCGTGTCATCGGCATATTGGCGGTGGGATTACCCCCAGATACAATACAAGATGCCACCCCGCTAGATATGTGACCTTCCGCCTTGGCATGGCCAAGAATGGAAGCCAGGGCGTCCACAATAATATCAAACAATAGAGGGGAAAATTGGATCTCCCTGCCTAACCCCTCATTTATTCCTAAAATATGGTCCAACCTCCTAATAAATATTTGCCGAGGCCAACCTGGACCAATTGCCGCATCCAGCTTACCCATAATGGATCAAAGCCTTTTGCCCTTAAGACCTCCTCTAAAAATTCCCATCGAACCCTATTGTAGGCCATCTCAAAGTCAATCTTAAGGATAAACACCTCTTCTTTGGTTGTCTTTATCTCATGTAGAACCTCATGTAACACCGCAATGCCATCCAAAATACTTCTCCCATGAATAAAGGTTGTTTGGCTCTGGTCAATTATTTTCTTAGCTACTGGAGCCGGGCGAATCGCAAATCCCTTCGCCATGAGTCTAAAGCTCACATTTATGAGGGTAATTGGGAGGTACTGTCTAATGTTGTCCGCACACTGTACGTTAGGCAATACGGGTAGCACCCGATAATTTAGGCCACGCCAGTCTTTCCCATCGTAAATTCATGCACCAAATTAAAGAATTGGGGCCCCACGAGATTCCAAAACTTTTTATAAAAACAAATCGGGAACCCGCCAGGTCCCGGTGCCGTGTTTACCCTTAGGGCATGTACAATGGTTGCTAAGATAGTCTTATCTTAAGTTTTGCATGTAAATTAGAGATGACAAAAAAACAAGTCTACAATGGGTCATCTCTTAGCCTTATCTTCAATAATTAGTTATTCCTAAAAACATGGTGAGACAAATTGTGCTAAGCTATCATCTCTTGTCTTTGCTTAAATAAGCTAAGACAAGCCTTCTCTTATGATTTCTCTCTCCTCCACCTCATCATTTATCTTATGTGGCATCCTTAAGCTAGAACCATTGTACATGCCCTTATAGCTTTTAAATTCTTTGTTATTTCTAGGAACGAGAAGGGGAGGACAAGTTCCTGATTGTCTAGCATGGACACTCTCATCTCCGGCTCCCACATATTAGGACCAAGGGATGTTTCTCTGCCCGAAGTGGATCCCAAAAACTGTCTATAGAAACCAGCAATATGAGTCTGCAATTCCGTTGCCCCAGAATAAATATTGTACCCCTATCTTAGTACTCTAATAGTGCACCACTACCAATGCCCATTAGAAACCACATTGAAGAACTCCGTGCTTGTGTCTCCTTTTAGAACCCATCGTTGTTGCTCTCTTTGTCTCCAGAACATTTCCTCACACGTCAAGACAAAAATCATTTCATCTTCTGCCGTGTACCTCCTATCCCACTCATCATGGGATAGGCCACTACTATCTGCCTTTGTGCCAAGAAATTTTATTTCAGCCATTAATGTGTCCTTAAGCACCATCATATGGCTTCCCACATTTGCCCCCATCCCCTAAGATGATGTCTTGAAAGATGAATACAATGTTGTCATTCATCTAGGGTATCACACAACGGTCCGTACCCCTCCCCCATATGTAGTTCACCCTCTCCACAAACCCAAGATGTAAGATCCATTGCTACTCAAAATTGAAGGGCTTCGGTATCTGGTGGTATGACTCACCAGAGTGTATGATGACGGGGTAATGTTCAGATCCCAGACGTGTCTCGGCCATGAGGGAGCACCTTGGGAAATTAGTCTCCCACTCAGTTGATATGAAGACCCGGTCCAACACACACCTAATCAGGTTTTCCCAGTTGTTAGCCCATGTGAAGCGAGCACCCACACGATGTAGCTCAATTAGCGCCAAGTCCGCCACCCACTCGTCAAACCAATCAACGAGACCGTAGCCATTTTTTATCTGGTCCCTCTTTTCTTCTACCGATCGCAACAGATTAAAATCCCCTCCCCCCCAATGATGACGGGATTAGTGAATTTGAGACCATAAAAAAATTCATGTAAAAAATCGGGTGATCTAGAGTGGTTGGACGGTCCATGCACCACTAGAAGACCCCATTTAAAGTTATTATTACGTTGAATCACCTTGACACCTAGATAAAATTCCCCCTGAAGAAAGGGATAACCTTGAAAGTCTCCTTGTACACTCCCAAAAGGATCCCTCCCAACCTGACGGCTGCCGGCACCCATTCCAAGTGAAATGACATGAACCTAGCCAATGAATCTAGGTCCACTTGAAAAAAGACGTGCACATTGTTTCTTGAAGGCCAACAAATTAAGGCGTTGATCTCTAATATATTCGATCAATTGGTGCCTTCAGTCCCACTGTCCGACACCCTTAAATACCCAAAAATGCCCCTCATTGCGTCACCGAGGGGGATCAGGCCCCCGCCTGATACGTCTCCATCGTATCTATAATTTTTGATTGTTTCATGCCAATATTTTACAACTTTCATATACTTTTGGCAATTTTTTTTACTATTTTGGGACTAACATATTGATCCAGTGCCCAGTGCCAGTTCCTGTTTGTTGCATGTTTTATGTTTCGCAGAAAATCCATATCAAACGGAGTCCAAAGGCGATAAAAACTTACGAAGATATTTGTTTGGAATATATGTGATTTTTGAAAAAAGAATCAATGCGAGACGATGCTCATGGGGCCCACAAGGACAGGGGTGCACCCTAGGGGGTAGGGCATGCCCTTGAACCTTGTGACCACCCCGTAAAGCGGTTGGGGCCCTTCTTCGGCAGCAAGAAAGCTAATATCCGGATACAAATCGTGTTAAAATTTCAGCCCAATCGGAGTTACGGATCTCCGGGAATATAAGAAATAGTTAAAGGCCAGAATCTGGGAGCGCAGAAATAGAAGGAAATAGAGAGAGATCCAATCTTGGAGGGGCTCCCGCCCCTCCGCCCCCATGGAAGCTATGGACTAGAGGGGAAACCCTTCTCCCATCTGGGGGGAAGGTCAAGGAATAAGAAGAAGGAGGGGGGCTCTCTCCCCCTCTCCCCCGGTGGCGCCAGAACGCCGCCGTGGCCATCATCGTCACGACAATCTACACCAACAACTTCTTCGCCGTCATCACCAACTCTCTCCCCCTCTATGCAGTGGTTCAACAACTCTTATCCCTGCTGTAATCTCTACTTAAACATGGTGCTCAACGCTATATGTTATTTACCAATGATATATGGCTATCCTATGATGTTTGACTAGATTCGTTTTGTCATATGGGTTGATTAATGATCGTGATTGGTTTGAGTTGCATGTTTTATTATTGGTGTTGTCCTATGGTCCTCTCCGTGTCGAGCAAGCGTGAGGGATTCCCGCTGTAGGGTTTGTAATATGTTCATGATTTGCTTATGGTGGGTTGCTCGAGTTACATAAGCTTAAACCCGAGTAAGTAGGTTCTTTGCGTATGGGAGTAAAGAGGACTTGATACCTTATAATGCTATGGTTGGGTTTTTACCTTAATGATCTTTAGTTGTTATGGATGTTTGCTAGAGTTCCAATCATAAGTGCATATGAACCAAGAAGAGAAAGTATGTTAGCTTATGCCTCTCCCTCATATAAAATTGCAATAATGATTACCGGTCTGGTTATCGATTGCCTACCGACAAATAACTTTCTTGTGTGAAAAAACATCTCTACTAAAACTAACTTAGTTGTGTCTTTATCTAAATAACCCCTAGTTTAGATTTACATGATCTTTATTATCTTGCAAACCTAACCCGTCACACCTACAAAGTGCTTCTATTTTCATACTTGTTCTTGGTAAAACGAACGTCAAGCGTGCGTAGAGTTGTATCAGTGGTCGATAGAACTTGAGGGAATATTTGTTCTACCTTTAGCTCCTCATTGGGTTTGACACTCCTACTTATCGAAATAGGCAACAATTGATCCCCTATACTTATGGGTTATCAAAACCTTTTTCTAGCTCCGTTGCCGGGGAGCAATTGCATGGGGTGAATATTCTCGTGTGTGCTTGTTTGGTTTATCACTAAGTAGTTTTTATTTTCTGTTCTAAGTTGTTTTCTATCTTCGGTTATGGGTAGGAAACACAAAATACAAAAAAATAGTTGTACTTGATAAACCAATGATTGAAGAACCACCCAAAATCTATCATACTACTGAAGCTTTCTACTTGGATTATCTTTGATCCATTTGTGCTCATGCTGAAAACCCAACTAGCTTAGTTGAGGGAAAATCATTAAATGAGCATGCTTATTTTGTGCAACACAGTTTATCTCAAAAGGAAAACCTTTATGGCATCATATTAATAGTTTGTATTGCTATGCTTTGAATTTATGCGAAATACATGATTTTACTTATTGTTCTAAGGACCCTAGAAAACACCTTCGCTTCCAATGTGAGTTTAATGATAACGTAATCTTATCTTATTATGCCAAGGGTGTTTATAATTACTTTGATATTGAACAAATTGAAGAATTTGTTGCTTTTAAGGGTGCTTATGAAATTGCTTCTTTTATTGAAAAGTATGATGTACTCTTTACAAATCTGAAAATTTGGCCATACTTAAATATTTCTATGAAAACTATGCTTCTAATGCTTATGTTAAGCCATATATTGAGGACTCCTCCATTGTCCAAGAGGAGACTAATATTTTGCATGAAACTATGGAAGAAGAAATTGCTGAAACTGTGAGCTCATTAGATGAAAAAGATGAGGAGAAGAGCAAAGAACAAAAGGAGGAAGAATGGATTGATCACCCGAGCCCAACTTCTAACAAGAGTAATTCTTTATCCCATATGTTGTTTAATTTCCCTTCGTGCTTACCGAAGGATGAATGCTATGATGATTGCTACGATCCTTTTGATTCGTTTGAAATATCCCTTTTTGATGAACTTGATGCTTGCTATGCTTATGGCCAAGAAGCCAACATGAACTACGCTTATGGAGATGAACTTGCTATAGTTCTTTATGTTAAGGATGCAATTGTTGCTATTTCACCCACACATGATAGTCCTATTATCTTTTTGAATTCTCCCAAGTACACTATATCAGAGAAATCTGCTCTTATTAAGGATTATATTGATGGGTTGTGTGTCACTATTACTCATGATGATTTTGATAGATATAATTTTCATGTGCTTGCTGCTCCTACTTGCAATTATTATGAGAGAGGAACTACATCTCCACCTCTCTATGTTTCCTATACGGTAAAATTGCAAGAAATTGCTTATGCTATGTATCGGTCTTTACTATGTGTGCATGAATTGTTCTTTTATGACATGCCGATGCATAGGAAGAGAGTTATACTTCGTTGGTGCATGATATATGTTACTTTGTGCTCACTAATAAATCACGGATCATTGTTAATTGAAATTGGCTTTGATATACCTTGGGATCCGGGTGGATCCATTACTTGATCACTATATGCCTAGCTTAATGGCTTTGAAAAAGCGCTGCTAAGGAGACAACCCGGAAGTTTTAGAGAGTCATTTATTTCTGTTGAGTGATTTTATATAGTTTAAAAACAAAAAATAAATAAAGATGGGACCTAAAAACTTTGACAAAAAGAGAAGCGATTGGATGGTTATGCATTGGAGAAGTGAGGGTCGACCTTCCTCACTTGTGTTCATGGTAATGAAAACATTGTAGATTTTTTCATGGAAGTTTCTCACAAAAATAATTATCTCCTTGTACGAATCCATTTTATTATAGAAATAATGTGCCAAGATTTGCCTTTAGGATGAGTAGATTGTTTGTTTGTTTGTGCGGTGCAAAACAGAAACTTTGGTTGTAGTGCATGATTTTTCATTTTTTACTGGAACGTCAAATGTTTCTAAAACTTTTTGCATAGCCTTTATATAATTTTTTTTTTATTTTTTCCTCATTTTTCAGAGTTTTTAGGGGTACAAAAGTTTGGTTAATGTTCAGATTACTACAGACTGTCCTGTTTTCATAGATTGCTGTTATAGTTTCATTATTTGCTTATGTTTGAAATCTTGTTGAGCCTCCTTTGAGTTGGGGCCATAGAATTGTGATAGCATACACTGAGTAATGTTTGATTATAATTATACAATAATGTTAGAGCAGTACATAATGGGATTTGATGTTATATGTACTAACCCCTCTAATAAAATGTTTTGTTAAGTTTTGTGTGGATGAAGTGTTCAATGATTGAGGAGCTATTAATATGAGAAGAATGAGGAGAGGCAAGAGCTCAAGCTTAGGGATGCCCGCGGCACCCAAGTAAATATTCAAGGACACTCAAGCGTCTAAGCTTGGGGATGCCCCGGAAGGCATCCCATCTTTATTCGACAATTATCAGTATGTTTCGAGTTTTGTTTTGTTCACATGATATGCGTAAATTCTTGGAGTGTCGTGTGCTTTTTATTTTCTTTTAATAAATGCACACATGATTTATAGAATGCTCATTTTCTTCACTTATATTTGTTAGAGCATGGGCATATCTTTTGTAGAAAGAATTAAACACATTTGTTTCACTTATATCTATTTAGAGAGTAGACAGGAATTGGTCATTCACATGGTTAGTCATAAAACCCTACACAAAACTTGTAGATCGCTGCATATGATATGTTTGATTCATTGCAATAGTTTTGCGATATAGAGATGCTAATATGAGGCGGGTACTAGTGAATGATTGTGGTTTATTAAGAATATTGGTGTTAAGGTTTGTGATTCCCGTAGCATGCGCGTACGGTCTCCAAACTATGTAACCAAATAGGCGCGCATTGTATCATGATTGTTTATCTTTGTGTGAAGGTCGGGGGCGCGCGATGGTTAACTCCTACCATCCTCCCCCACAAGAGCACGCGTCGTAGTATTTTGCTTCGAGGGCTAAGTAGATTTTTCGTAATAAGTATGTGAGTTATTTATGACTAATGTTGAGTCCATGGATTATACGCACTCTCACCCTTCCACCTTGCTAGCCACTCTAGTACCGCGCAATTCTTGCCGGTGCATCAAACCACCTCACACCCTTCCTCAAAACAGCCACCATACCTACCTATTATGGCATTTCCATAGCCATTCCGAGATTGCCATGTAACTCCACCGTTCAGTTTGTTATGACACGCACCATCATTGTCATATTGCTTTGCATGATCGTAAGACAGCTAGCATGATGTTTTCATGGCTTGTCCATTTTTGATGGCATTGCTATGCTAGATCGTTGCACATCCCGGTACACCGCCAGAGGCATTCATATAGAGTCATACTTTGTTATAGTATCGAGTTGTAATATCGAGTTGTAAGTAAATAAAAGTGTGATCATAATCATTATTAGAGAATTGTACCATGTGAGATTATAAATAAAAGAGGCCAAAGAAGCCTAAATAAATAAGAGGGCGAAGAAGCCCACAAAAAAAGAGGCCAAAGAGCCAAAAATAATAAAAAATGAGAGAAAAAGAGAGAAGGGACAATGTTACTATCTTTTTCCACACTTGTGCTTCGGAATAGCACCATGATCTTCATGGTAGAGAGTCTCCTATGTTATCACTTTCATATACTAGTGGGAATTTTTCATTATAGAACTTGGCTTGTATATTCCAACGATGGGCTTTCTCAAATTCCCTAGGTCTTCATGAGCAAGCAAGTTAGATGCACACCCACTTAGTTTATTTTTGAGCTTTCATACACTTATAGCTCTAGTGCATCCGTTACATGGCAATCCCTACTCACTCACATTGATATTGATTGATGGACATCTCCATAGTCCATTTATTTGCCTAGTTTATGTGAGAGTTTCTCCCTCATTTTGTCTATCACCACCTTCTATTCCACCCATAGTGCTATGTCCATGGCTCATGCTCATGTATTGCGTGAAGAGTTGAAAAGGTTTGAAAAATTAAAGTATGAAAATAGTTGCTTTGGCTGACACCGGGATGGGCATGAGGGGTTACCTTGTGTTAAGAAAAGAGAGCATAAAAGACTATATGATTTTGTAGGGATAACATTCTTTAGCATTGATATTCTGAAAGACTTGATTGTTTGTTGGGATGCCGGGTATTAAATTCTTTTATCTCAAATGATAGACTATTGCTTTGAATCACTTGTGTCTTAATATTCATGCCATGATTCGATTACATGATCAAGATTATGCTAGGTAGCATTCCACATAAAAAATTATCTATTTTAACATTTACCTACTCCAGGACGAGCAGGAATTAAGCTTGGGGATGCTGATACGTCTCCGTCGTATCTATAATTTTTGATTGTTTCATGCCAATGTTTTACAACTTTCATATACTTTGGGCAACTTTTTATACTTTTTTTGGGACTAACATATTGATCCAGTGCCTATTGCCAGTTCCTGTTTGTTGCATGTTTTTTGTTTCACAAAAAATCCATATCAAACGGAGTCCAAACGCGATAAAAACTTACTGAGATTTTTTTGGATTATATGTGATTTTTGGGAAAAAAGAATCAACGCGAGACGATGCCTGAGGGGCCCACAAGGACGGGGGGCGCGCCCTAGGGGGTAGGACGCGCCTTTTACCCTTGTGGCCACCCCATAAGGCGGTTGGTACCCTTCTTCGGTCGCAAGAAAGCTAATATCCGGATACAAATAGTTTTAAAATTTCAGCCCGATCGGAGTTACGGATCTCCGAGAATATAAGAAACAGTGAAAGGCCAAAATCTGGGAGCACAAAAATAGAAGGAAACAGAGAGAGATCCAATCTCGGAGGGGCTCCCGCCCCTCTGCCGCAATGTAAGCTATGGACCAGAGGGGAAACCCTTCTCCCATCTAGGGGGAAGGTCAAGGAATAAGAAGAAGGAGGGGGCTCTCTCCCTCTCTCTCAAGTGGCGCCGGAACGCCGCTGGGGCCATCATCGTCACGGCAATCTACATCAACAACTTAACCGCCGTCATCATCAACTCTCTCCCCCTCTATGCAGCGCTTCAACACCTCTTCTACCTGCTATAATCTTTACTTAAACATGGTGCTCCACGCTATATATTATTTCCCAATGATGTATGACTATCCTATGATTGTTTAGTAAATCCGTTTTGTCCTATGGGTTGATTGATGATCGTGATTGGTTTGAGTTTCATGTTTTATTATTGGTGCTGTCCTATGGTGCTCTTCATGTCGTGCAAGCGTGAGGGATCCCCACTGTAGGCTTTGTATATGTTCATGATTTTCTTATGGTGGGTTGCTAGAGTGACAGAAGCTTAAACCCGAGTAAGTAGGTTGTTTGCGTATGGGAGTAAAGAGGACTTGATACCTTATATTTCCATGGTTGGGTTTTTACCTTAATGATCTATAGTAGTTACAGATGTTTGCTAGAGTTCCAATCATAAGTGCATATGATCCAAGAAGATAAATTATGTTGGATTATGCCTCTCTCTCATATAAAATTGCAATAATGATTACCAGTCTAGTTATCGATTGCCTAGGAACAAATAACTTTCTTGTGTGACAAAACCTCTCTACTAAACTAACTTAGTTGTGTCTTTATCTAAACAACCCCTAGTTTATATTTACGTGCTCTTTATAATCTTGCAAACCTATCCCGTCACACCTACAAAGTACTTCTAGTTTCATACTTGTTCTAGGTAAAGCGAACGTCAAGCGTGCATAGAGTTGTATCGGTGGTCGATAGAACTTGAGGGAATATTTGTTCTACCTTTAGCTCCTCGTTGGGTTCAACACTCCTACTTATCGAAAGAGGCTACAATTTATCCCCTATACTTGTGGGTTATCACCGCCCCATTAGTCGTGTAATCCACACAGTTTGTGCCCCCTTCGACAGCCACATCCTTTGCCACGCCCCCTGTCCATTCCAGAGGCAGCATGAGCCGACGATGCTGTCATCTCCCTGGCAGGATCGTCTGGCTCATTATCCTGTGTTTTGGCTAGCGTCGTTCTTGCCATGTCCTGATGGGCAATGGCCTCGGTGATTGAGGCTTGCGCCTCTTCTTGTGCCTGAAAACAATACATCACCTCTATAGGGGGTTCATCCTTCGACCCCAATATCACATTGCTTTCCTTAGCCACTCTCAATGGATGTGCGTTTGAAGCCAATGATAAAACCTTGAAGAAAGGCATAGAGCGAGTAATGGGTTTGGTTGCTATACCTTGCAGTGCCTTTCTTGCCTTGAGAGTCATGTCCTTGTCCATCACATTAGATGCCTTGGATGCTACCTCCCTAGAGCTCATACTTAACGCCCTAGTAGGAGAAGTTGTTGTTCCCACTTCTGCATTGGGATTAGTGAATCCACCATCCTGATGCCAGAATCCACCGCACACCCACCTCCCTGCTCCACCTCCACTCCTGGCAAGCTGGGCGTGAAGGTCTTCTTCTCAGTGGCAATTTTGGCCACACTTCGAGTCAAGCTAGTGCCCGAGAGATTGGAGTCGTACCGGTCCACCTCGATCATCAAGTGTTCGGTCTCGTGCCTACCCCAAGCTCCTGCCTTGCACTGTCCGCTTCCGCGCCCATGACCGCAAGCACAACCGCGTGACCAGCCACACATATACATCTCCAATGTATCTATAATTTTTAATTGTTTCATGCTATTATATTATCTATCTTGTATAATTGATACACAATTTTATATAATTTTTGGGAACTAACCTAACCTAGTGCCTAGTGCCAGTTGTTGTTTTCTTCTTGTTTTTGGTTTTACAGAAAATCTCTACCAAACGAAGTCCAAACACGATGAACCTTTTTGACATTTTTTGGGACCATAAGGGACCCTAGAAGCTTCACGAGACGAGCAGAAGACCTAGAGGAGACGACAAGACAACAGGGCATGCCATGATGGTTTGTGGGCCCTTAAGGCTCCATCTGACCAAATTACAGTGTTATAAATTCTGAAATATTCAAAACCCCCAGAGTGAGGCCCAAAACAATTATTACGCCACCACAAGTCTCTTTTCTTCGTCCCATCTGGAGGCCTTCGTCGGTACTTTGCCGAAGGGGGGATCGATCATGGGAGGCTTCTCCATCAACCTTGTTGCACCTCTGATGATCTCTCTCTCTCTCTCTCTTCAATACAATGTTATCCCCAGAGTTCTATTCGGAGTAATATTCTTTTGCGGTGCATTTGTTGGGGTCCGATGAATTGTGAGTTTACGAAAATATTATTCATTGAAAGTAATCGAGTCTTTTATGAACTTTATATGTGTGATTGCTATAGCTTTCTATTTCCCTCCGATCTATTCATTTTGTTCAGCCAACTAGATTGATTTATCTTCAGAGGGAGAGGTGCTTTGTAGTAGGTTCAATCTGCCGGTGTCCTCACTCTATGACATGAGGGGTAGAGAGGCACTTATTTATATAGTTGCTACTAAGGGTAAAACCATGGGGTTAATCAAATTGCTTGGTTTTACTCTGTCTATGTTATGGCATCATATTTCATGCATTACTTTGTTTGTCATGAACTTAATACCTAGAGAGGCAAGCATAGAAGCGCTCTCAAAATGGAGTAATAGAAGTAGGCATCATTAAGTTTAATGGTCTGCTTGCCACGGACGTGATGCATATGTACTGATCATGCCATGGTTAACATCATAACTATGCACTTTTCTATCAATTGCCCAACAGTAATTTGTCTACCCACTGTATGCTATGTTCTTGAGAGAGACGCCTCTAGTGAAACAATGGCCCCAGATCTATTTGAATCATATTACTTAAACCCTAAAAACCTTACTATAATTTATTTATTTTACTTTGCAATTTATATATCTCCTACTTTTAGATTTAATCCTTGCAAATAACGAGTACAAGGGGATTGACAACACTCTTGCCCGCGTTGGGTGCAAGTATTTTGCTCTTGTGTGTGTAGGTACTGCTAAAGGTCATTTGTGAGGATCTCCTATTGGTTCGATAAACCTTGGTTCTTCACTAAGGGAAATACTTTTGCTGCTACATAAATTTATGTGTCCTCTTTGGGGAATGTCACATCCCTAGCTTTTGGTAATGCACTAGGCTAGCCTCATGTGTGCATCATGTTTATTTTCAAAGGAAACCTGAAATGGGGATGCTCAAACCCTAGCACTAAATAATTTTAACTAGGGTCAAATTAAAAATCTTTTCAATGAACCCAAAATGCCCCTTGGAAAAGTTCATCATTTTTGGATTGATTAAAAACCTCTGCCAAAAATGCTGCACACATTTCTAGGACCATTCTGGATTTTTGGATTAAATCATATCTAATTTGCATTTGGGCATTTAAATTTTATATATTATGTTAAATGCTCAAACAATCCCAAACTGAAATGTTCCATGTTGGTTTTATGCTAAACAGTGGGCATGAGCAGTTTGGTGTTTTTTGAAAGTGCCTAAGTATTTTTAATAAAGCCCAGAACAAAATAACAAAATAGAATAACAGGAACTAAATAAAAAACAGAGAAAAGGAAGCCCACCTGAGCCACTTACCTGTGCGGCCCAGCACTGTGCTGGCCCAGTGCCAGTCATCCTCCTCCTCCCGCCAGGAGGACGAGGGCGTGTGCCCGGCGCCCGCAGCCACGCGCCGGCCACCTCCAGCCTGCCTGCTTCCTAACCGACCCCCCTGGAGGCGCCACGACACCCCTGGCACCCCCTGGACTTCTCCCACTCTCTTCGGTGCCCCCCCTCCTCTGCTCTCTCTTCCTCCCGCGTCCGAGCGGAGCTCGTCGCCGCCGTTCGCCGTTGCCGCGGCCACCAGCATCCCCACGCCCGGCCAGTTAGCCCATGAGCTCCGCCTCGGCTCCGTGAAGCTCTAAGACGACGCACGCGACGCCAGGTGCCCCGATGCCACCCCACCTTCGCCGTTTTCATTGCCACGGCCGGCGATCGCCGCCGCTCGATTCGCGCCGTCGAGGACGCCCCCGAGCATGCTGGCCTTCCCTACGGTTTCTCTGTGAGCTCCTGCTCCGTACCCCTCCCTTCCCCGCTTCTTTTGCACCACGTAGCCCCGCTGCCACCGGAGCCGAAAGCTTCTTGCCGCCGGCGATGTTGCAGCCGTGGCCACCGTCGCCCAGGGCGGCAACCGTGCACACAGACGTGCTCAGCGCAACACCAGAGGCCCAAAAACCCCTCCCGTTGCTCCTCCCGTGCCCCGTATCACCGAAACCACAGAGGCCCGATTCCGGCCACCGCCCTGAGCTCGCCGCCGACGATTCCGGCCACCCCAGCCTCCGCCAACGCCACCGTTGGATGCGCCACTCCATCCTCTTCCCGTAGCTGCTCCCTGCGCGCCAAAAGAACCCCCGTAGGTGAAACCCGACGCGCTCCGCCGCGTCCAACCTCGCCGGCGGCTAAACGCCGGCGGGATGACCACTTTGACCGGCGAGGTTGACCACTCCTGGGTCACTGACTTGTGGGGCCAGCCCTGACTAGTTCAGCTTAAGGTTTTAGTTAAGTTTAAATTCTGTCATTAGTTTAAGTAGACACTGACAGGTGGGCCCAGTGCCCTGCTAATTTTAGATTAGTGCTAATTTGTAATTAGTTAACTCTGTGACTCACTGACATGTGGGCCTCGCCCGGCTAATTAAACTAGGTTAGTATTAAATAAGTTAGTTTAGTTAGTTGTGTCACTGACCAGTGGGCCCCACTGGTCAGGTTTGACCCGAACAGCCCTGTTGACCTGCTGACGTCAGCATGTGGTCATGCTGACGCAGTAAAGCCTTTTCTGGAATTTTATATAAATCTAAACGATTTATTTATTTCAGGAAATAGCCAAAACTTCTAAAAATCATATAAAATCAACCGTAGCTCAGATGAAAATAATTTATATATGAAAAATGATGAGAAAAATCCAAGGAATCTGTTTATGGCATTCTTATGCATGTTTGAACAAGTTAAACCTGCTGATCAGGTCAAATCAATTAAATGGCATTTAAATACTCACATATGAAGTTTGAATTTGAACCTTTGGTTCAAATCAACTTCATTTAATTGTGTTGCTAGTTGCATTAGCTCAATAAACAGCATATTGCCATGTCATGATCATGCATCATATTGTTGCATTGCATTGATTGTGTTCTTTCTCTGTTTGTCGGTTTTGTCCCCTCTTAGTAGACGACGTTCCAACGATGAGTTCGATGACACCGATGAAGACCCAATGTTATCTTCAGAAGTGCCAGGCAAGCAAAACCCCATTGAGCATTCCGATACAATCCCACTCTCTCGCTCTTGCTCTCTTTTAATGCATTAGGACAACAACGCTTCAACTGTTACCTGCTGCGGTAGTTGAACCCCTTTCCACTGCATGACCTGTCATTGCCACAGTAAATAGTTGAAACCCACTAGTATGAGTAGGATTTGTTTGAGCCATGTTGTGCCTACTCTTTCATGCTTTCTGGTTATGCCTGCTATTGCTTAGAGTTGTGTCAGGTCTGATTCATCGGGGATGAATTGGAAGGGTGATGAACATGTCCTACTGTGTGAGAGCTAAGTGTGTGAACACGATTTGGTAAAGGTAGCGATGAGAGGCCATGTAGGAGTACATGGTGGGTTGTCTCATTGCAGCCGTCCTCAGGAACTGAGTTCTGTGTTGGTTGGTCCATGAAACAGCTACTACCACACATTGGGATCCTTAATTGACTCTCTCGACTTATTAATCAACATGATCTCTGTCCAGGAGTTGCAACTAGTTTCTGGTGTTTGTAGTTTACTGGAGGTCGTGCGCAGCGCTGACCCTCGGGGTGGGCTGTGACGCGGCAGGTACGTGGCACGGTGTACCGATTGCCCGTTTGGTGATGCAGGAACCCTGTACACATCGTTTGGGGCCGTGAGCGACACCCCGGCCGGATCTCCCCACGGATGGAACCCAAATAGGCGATAAACCTGGACGAGAGACTTGTGTGGTTAGTCAGGTCGTGGCCGACAGCCTCGCTGGACCTCCGCTTGAAGGATGCCCAGTACATGTCGTGTAAACGGCGGTAAGTGGTGAGAGCGTGTGTGAAGAAGTACACCCCTGCAGGGTTAAATATAATCTATTCGAATAGCCGTGTCCGCGGTAATGGACTTCTGGGTTGCCTATTACAGTTCATAGACAAGTGAAAGTGGATACTCTAAAACGCGCAAGATAAGCGTGAGTGCTATGGATGGCCTTCTCGTAGGGAGACGGGAGCGGATCCATAGTGGTGTATTGATTGGTGAATATGTGGACTCGTGTGCGCCACCTCAAAAGAGTTACTTGCAGTCGTAGTTTAGGATAGCCACCGAGTCAAAGCTGGCTTGCTGCAGTCAAACACCACCACCCCCTTTGTTGATACTGATGCATATGTAGCTAGTTCTGATGTAAGTCTTGCTGAGTACCTTTGTACTCATGTTTGCTTAATTTATGTTTTTGCAGAGAGACTTCAGTCTCGCTAGTGGTTCCGCGTGGACTTCGACGTTTAGCTTGTTACCTCAACTACGATCTTGAACCCTTGTAGGATCTGGTAGATAGTCAGGCTTCTCAGCCTTTTCATTTGTAGATGTCTGTACTCAGACATGTAATGCTTCCGTTGCCTGTATGCTCTGTATGTTGGTCATGTGACCTCTGATTGTAATAAATGTTATGATGGCTCTTCTGGGCCTTTATCTATATGAGTTGTTGAGTTATGTTGTGATGCCCTGTTGTACAGCACATACTTGCATGTTATGCGTACGTGTAATGTGTATTGCTATGTGTGGGATCCGACACCTAGTTGTTTACCTTTTGTAGCCTACCTTACAGGGAAATGTCTCCTAGTGCTTCCACTGAGCCTTGGTAGCTTGCTACTGCTCCGGAACACTTAGGCTGGCCGGCATGTGTCCTTCTCCGTTCCTGTGTCTGTCCCTTAGGGGAAATGTCACGCGTTGTTCCTTTAAGTCCTTGTAGCTTGCTACGACTTGGGTTCATACGTTGATGACCGACACGTTCGTTGCTGGGTCATGTATGCCTGTCTCTGTAATTTAGTGCCACTTTTGGTTTATAACTAGTCATGTCGGCCCGGGTTCTTTGTCATATGGATGCTAGCGACACTATCATATACGTGTGCCAAAATGCGCAAACGGTCCCGGGCCAGGTAAGGTGGCACCCGTGGGGATACCGTGCGTGAGGCCGCAAAGTGATATGATGTGTTACAGGCTAGACCTGTGTGACTTAGGATCGGGGTCCTGACAGGGAAACCCCAACTCATATTACAAGTAGCACACACCCGAGGAAACCACCATTGTTGTTGATGTCCCGCTGGTGGTTGCCGCCTTGGACTTGATCCCACCTGCGTCCCACTCCACCGTGTTTAGGCTAGGCACCGCCTCCTCGTCATCGTCATGACCCTCATGAGGAGGTGGACATGGATAGGGTGGAAAGGGCGGCGGTAGCACTAGCGGCCCTCCCACCTCCGTTCCACATGCATCATGAACCCACTGAGCCCGTGGAAGATCTCGAACATGTCGCCGACCTTGGTTGGATCCTTGCACCAGATCTTGGCTCGCGCAGGTTCCTGATACGTCCATTTTGCATCATGTTTTACTACTATTATTTTTAGTGTTTTTATTCAATATAACACTTTGTGGAGCAATTAAAATGCCTTTTCTCTCTTAATATGCAAGATTTACATAAAGTGGGAGATTGCCGGTAGCTGAAATTCTGGACCTAAAAAAGCTATGTCAGAGATACCTATTCTACACATCTCCAAATGAGTTGAAATTTTAGAGAGATTTGTTTTGGAATAAATAAAAAATATTGGGAAAAAGAAGTACCAGAGGGGGTCACCCAGGTACCCACGAGGCACCAGGGCGCGCCCACCCCCTAGGCGCACCCTGGTGGCCCGTGGGGCCCCTGGCTAGCCTCTCGTGCCCATCTTCTGGTATATAAGCCCATTTACCCTAGAAAAAATAGAGGACTTTCAGGATGAAGCGTCACCGTCTCGAGATGGAACCTAGGCAGGAGCACTTTTGCTACTTCCCTCTAGGAGCGGGGAATTGAAGCCATCACTTGTACAACGGTTTTAACCCCTTTCTGCGATAACATTTTAAACCGTCGCTAAGTGAGAGTGGGCGACACGGGGGGTCCTTCCCACATGACCCAGAAACCGTCGGGGATAGGCCCTCCGGTCACACACGTTGCGCAAAATGAGCTCGTGTGTGATCGGGCTAGCCATCGCATACAATTATACATGCCCAATTGTTTCCGTTCGTAGGTACATCCCATACAGTGATGCCTGGAGAAACGTTTTCGTTCGTCTGCACATCCCACACAGTCAATCCACGAGAAATGTTCCCGCTCTTCTTCATATCCCACATAGTGAATCACAGAGAAACGTTTATATTCGTATGCACATCCCACACAGTGAATCATGGAGAAACGTTTATGTTCGTATATACAACCCACATAGTTTGATGTATATCCTCGTGTGTGATAGGTGTAACGTTCACACGCGCTCTAACTTCGTTAACCGTTTGCTTTATTAAACTATATCACACATGGTTTGATGAATAAAACTGTATGGCATTGGGCTACCCATCACAACCGCCTTTACTCCTAGAACCGTTTGCAAAGTTCCATGACCCATTTAGCAGGTTTATTAGTTTACAATTAATAATTCTAGTATTATGCAAATTCACATTTCATATCGAACAATTGTTTGCCAATTTCATATCAGGCACATAAATATATTTTAACATCGCAGTACGATAGCTACCTAAAAACAACACAATACATCATATAGCTAATTCAATTCTATAAGAACAACATTAGAATATATTCATTTCCCTAATCGACTGATGCATGATCAGCCAGGTTCATCATCTCCACCTCTTCTTTTAGTTCGGTAAGAAGCTGTTTTGCACTGGCCAACTGGGAAAGTGCCTCCTCCTTCGTCAATACCATCTTAGCAAAGTTAAATTTAAAAAAATTGAGCTCATTCTCCATCTTCCTCTTTTTTTCCCATCTTGAAATATTCTTCAATTTTGACAACACTTTGTCTAAGCCTATCTCTATTCTTTTCCTCATACATGCTCCAGAGCTTTGCTAGGCACATCTTCAAAGACTGTGGCCAGTCTTTATCAACCCACTCTAGGTAAGAACATTTCCCTTTATCCTATAATATTTAAAACTAAATCAGTAAGAATTGTACGGAAAATGGGTTTCTAGCAACATAGAAAATCACCAAATACATATTTTGAAAAACTGAAGAAACATGTTAATTATGACATATCTTCTCGAAAAGATCAATGTGCAAATGAAATAATTTCTATTGAGACAACAGCCAAATTCAAAAACATCAGAAGCTATAATTAACTTCAATGACTCTACAAGTTCTTAGTCATGTACTATAAATAGCAAATTGAACATTTTATGAGGAAGCTAAATATAACTGCAACAACATAGCGACAATGTTTGGATGACAAAAAATTGATACTAGCAGGTGTGTGCATGCAGAAATTAGTGACATAGAACTAATATCACTAAGGCCGTACACTACGTATGCCAAAACCGGTGTCAATACAACTGTTGGTAAATTTGGCACTGGTGCCTTGCAATAGCGAGTCGATGCAGAGAAAAATAATCAAGGAACCCAACTCCGGAGCACCTAGTTGCTTCGATGCCTAGTTCCTTTGTGCCATAAAGTTTTAGTATTTTACTGCTTGGCTGCTCAAATGTGTGGACGAAAGTTGGCTGCACAAACTGTTGACGCGGTGCCAAATAATTTTCTAATGGCACCGCTGATAAGATGGCAACAGTTTTAGATAATAGGTACAAACTGTGACACTG
>LR738713.1:193790543-193867416 GCA_902687465.1 Secale cereale
GACAATGTTTGGATGACAAAAAATTGATACTAGCAGGTGTGTGCATGCAGAAATTAGTGACATAGAACTAATATCACTAAGGCCGTACACTACGTATGCCAAAACCGGTGTCAATACAACTGTTGGTAAATTTGGCACTGGTGCCTTGCAATAGCGAGTCGATGCAGAGAAAAATAATCAAGGAACCCAACACCGGAGCACCTAGTTGCTTCGATGCCTAGTTCCTTTGTGCCATAAAGTTTTAGTATTTTACTGCTTGGCTGCTCAAATGTGTGGACGAAAGTTGGCTGCACAAACTGTTGACGCGGTGCCAAATAATTTTCTAATGGCACCGCTGATAAGATGGCAACAGTTTTAGATAATAGGTACAAACTGTGACACTGTGTTAATCACATCCAGAATAACATAGCAAAGTGACAGTGTCTGAATCACATCTAACAAATAATTTTTAACAATGAAAGTGGGGCTAACTGATATGTCTCCGTCGTATCTATAATTTTTGATTGTCCCATGCCAATATTCTACAACTTCCATATACTTTTGGCAACTTTTTATACTATTTTTTGGGACTAACATATTGATCCAGTGCCCAGTGCCAGTTCCTGTTTGTTGCATGTTTTTTGTTTCACAGAATATCCATATCAAATGGAATCCAAACTGGATAAAAACGGACAGAGATTTTTTTGGAATATATATGAATATTGGGAAGCGGAACCAACGTGAGACGAGGCCCGAGTGGCCCACGAGGGTGAGGGGCGTGCCCAGGGGGGCAGGCGTTCCCTAGGCCCTCGTGGCCACTCCGTAAGGCGGTTGATTCCCTTCTTTCGCCGCAAGAAAGCTAATATCCTGATAAAAATCGTGTCCGAAATTCAGCCCAATCGGAGTTACGGATCTCCGGGAATTTAAGAAACGGTGGAAGGCTAGAATCTGGGAACGCAGAAACAGAGAGATAGATCCAATCTCGGAGGGGCTCTCGCCCCTCCCACGCCATGGAGACCATGGAACAGAGGGGAAACCCTTCTCCCAACTAGGGAGAAGCTCAAGGAATAAGAATAAGGAGGGGGGCCTCTCTTCCCCTCGCCTCCGGTGGCACCGGAGTGCCGCCAGGGCCATCATTTTCACCACAATCTACACCAACAACTTCACCACCGTCATCACCAACTCTCCCTCCTCTATGCAGTGGTGTAACCCCTCTTCTACCCGCTGTAATTTCTACTTAAACATGGTGCTCAATGCTATATATAATTTCCCAATGATGTATGGATATTCTATGATGTTTGAGTAGATCCGTTTTGTCCTATGGGTTAATTGATGATCGTGATTGGTTTGAGTTGCATGTTTTATTATTGGTGCTGTCCTATGGTGCTCTCCGTGTTGCGCAAGCGTTTGGGATCCTCGCTGTAGTGTTTGCAATATGTTCATGATTTGCTTATGATGGGTGGTGTGAGTGACAGAAGCACAGACCCGAGTAAGTTGGTTGTTTGCGTATGGGAATAAAGAGGACTTGATACTTTAATTGTATGGTTGGGTTTTACCTTAAAGATCTTTAGTAGTTGCAGATGCTTTCTAGAGTTCCAATCATTAGTGCATATGATCCAAGAAGATAAAATATGTTATCTTATGCCTCTCCCTCAAATAAAATTGCAATAGTGGTTACTTGTCTAGTTATCGATTGCCTAGGGACAAATAACTTTCTCGTGGCAAAAATCTCTCTACTAAAACTAATCTAGTTATGTCTTTATCTTAACAGCCCCTTATTTTTATTTACACGCTCTTTATTATCTTGCAAACCTATCCCACAAAACTACAAACTAATTCTAGTTTCTTACTTGTTCTAGGTAAAGTAAACGTCAAGCGTGCGTAGAGTTGTATCGGTGGTCGATAGAACTTGAGGGGATATTTGTTCTACCTTTAGCTCCTCGTTGGGTTCGACACTCTTACTTATCGAAAGAGGCTACAACTGATCCCCTACACTTGTGGGTTATCAATTCCTTTTTCTGGCGCCGTTGCTGGGGAGCAATAGCGTGGGGTGAATATTCTCGTGTGTGCTTGTTTGCTTTATCACTAATTAGATTTTATTTCCTGTTCTAAGTTGTTCTCTATCTTTAGTCATGGATATGGAATACGAAATACCAAAAACATTAGGTGTACTTGCTACTCATGGAGATGGGGAACCTCCTAAAACCCTCGATGCTCATTATGTGAAAGATATTATGTACTACTTTGATAATCCTGAGAAAACCCAATTCAACTATATAATGGGAGTAACGTTGGATCAGCGTGAATACTTTAGGGATTATCGCTGGACACAAAAAGGGAAACTATTATGGGATCAAATTTATATGTTGCGTTGGTATGCTCGGCAACTATGCTTGGGCTATGATTATACTTGCCGCTCTATGATGAAGGCTCCACACCTACCCTTTACATGCAAATTTAATGATAATGAAACCTTAGCTTCTTATGCTAATGATATATATGATTATTACAATGTGGAACAAATAGAAGAATTCGTTGCTTTTAAGGGTGCTTATGAAATTGAATCTCTGTTTAAAAAGTATGATGCTTTTGATGAAGATGTTTATAGGCCTGAAAGTCTTGCTATATTGAAATATTGCTATTTGAATTATGAATATGACTCCAACATTGATGCATTTATTGAGAAAGTCTCCGCTGTCCAAGAAAAGACTAATATTTTGCAGAAAACTATGGAAGAGGAAATTGATGAAATTGTGAGCTCATTAGATGAAAAAGATGACGAGGAGAGCGAAGAACAAAAGGAGGAAGAGCGGATTTGCTACCCGGGCCCACCTTCTAACGAGAGTAACTCTTCAACTCATAAATTGTTTAATTTCCCTTCGTGTTTACCGAAGGATGAATGCTATGATGACTGTTATGATCCCGTTGATTCTTTTGAAATATGCCTTTTTGATGATGCTTGCTATGCTTGTGGCCAAGATGCCAATATGAATTATGCTTATGGAGATGAACTTTCTATAGTTCCTTATGTTAAACATGAAATTGTTGCTATTGCACCCACGCGTGATAGTCCTATTATCTTTTTGAGTTCTCCAAACTACACTATATCGGAGAAGTTTGCACTTATTAAGGATTATATTGATGGGTTGCCTTTTTTCGTTACACATGATGATTTTTATGAATATAATATGCATGTGCTTGCTGCTCCTACTTGCAATTATTATGAGAGAGGAACTACATCTCCGCCTCTCTATGTTTCCAACACGATAAAATTGCAAGAAACTGCTTATACTATGCACTGGCCTTTACTTGATGTGCATGAATTGCTCTTGTATGACATGCCTATGCATAGGAAGAGAGTTAGACTTCGTTGTTTCATGACACATATCACTTTGTGCTCACTACTAAATGCCAAATCATTGCTAATTAAAATTGGCTTTGATATACCTTGGGATCCGGGTGGATTAATTGCTTGAGCACTATATGCCTAGCTTAATGGATTTAAAGAAAGAGCTGCCAGGGAGACAACCCGGAAGTTTTGGAGAGTCATTTATTTATGTTGTGTGCTTTTATAAAGTTTAAAAACAAAAAAATAAAGAGGGGAACCTAAAACTTTTTCAAAAAGAAAAGCGAAAGTGAGAAAGACGAGAATTGTTAAAGTGGGAGCTAGCCTTGAACTTTGTTTATGCCCACGAAAACTTTGTGAACCTTGATTACAGAAACTTTTCAACAAAAATAATTATCCCCTTGTACAATTCCATTGTATTATTAAAACAATGTGCCAAGATTTGCCTTTAGGATGATTAAACTGCTTGTTGGTTTTTACGGTGCAAAAACAGAAACTTTGGCTCTAGTGCGTGCTTTTACATCTTTTGCTGGAACGTCGAAATGATCTGAAACTTTTTGCAAAGTCTTGATTTAGAAATTGTTGATTTTTCCTAAATTTTCCATAATTTTTAGAGTTACAGAAGTATGGTTAATGTTCAGATTACTACAGACTGTCCCGTTTTCACAGATTGCTGTTATAGCTTCATTATTTGCATATGTTTGAATTCTTGTTGAAGCCTCCTTGACTTGGGGCCATAGAATTGTGACAGCATACAGTAGGTAATGTTTGTTCATAATTATACAATAATGTTAGAGCAGTACATGATGGGATTTTATTGATCATATGCACTAACCCTGCCACTAAAAGTCCAGTTAAGTTTTGTGTGGATGAATTGTTCGAAGATCGAGGAGGTCTCGATGCGAGGAGAAGGAGGAGAGGCAAGAGCTGAAGCTTGGGGATGCCCGAGGCACCCCAATTAAATATTGAAGGAGACTCAAGCGTCTAAGCTTGGGGATGCCCCGGAAGGCATCCCGTCTTTGTTCAACAAGTATCGGTATGTTTTCGGATTCGTTTCATTCACATGATATGCGTAAACTCTTGGAGCGTCGTGTGCTTTTTATTTTTATTTTAATAAATGCACCATGCTGGTATGAGATAGTCCTTGGTTGATTTATAGAATGCTCTTTGCACTTCAGTTATATCTTTTGAGTGTGGCTTTATAGGACGCTTCATGTGCTTCACTTATATCATTTGATGTTTGGATTGCCTGTTTCTCCTCACATAGAGAACCGCCATTTGTAGAATGCTCTTTTGCTTCACTTATATTTGTTAGAGCGTGGGCATATCTTTTGTAGAAAGAATTAAAACTCTGTTGCTTCACTTATATCTATTTAGAGAGTTGACAGGAATTGGTCATTCACATGGTTAGTCATAAAATCCTACATAAACTTGTAGACCGCTGAATATGATGTGTTTGATTCCTTGTAATAGTTTTGTGGTATAAAGATGGTGATATTAGAGTCATGCTAGTGGGTAGTTGTGGATTGTAGAAATACTGGTGTTGAGGTTTGTGATTCCCGAAGCATGCACGTAATGTGAACCATTATGTGACGAAGTCAGAGCATGATTTATTTTTTGATTATCATCCTTTGTGTGGAGGTCGGGATCGCGCGATGGTTAACTCCTACCAACCCTTCCCCTAGGAGCATGCGTGTAGTACTTTGTTTCGATGGCTAATAAATTTTTGCAATAAGTATGTGAGTTCTTTATGACTAATGTTGAGTCTATGGATTATACACACTCTCACCCTTCCACCATTGCTAGCCTCTCTTATACCGCGCAACTTTCGCCGCGCGGGGCTCGAGGCGGGGCGGGGCTAGGGTTCGGCGGGGAGGCTGGGGCTTAGCGGGCCGGCGGCTGGCGCTATATAAAGGCCAGAGTCCTGGCCTCTTATGGCCCGGAGTCGGTTCGCCTTTTTTTTTAAAAAAAAAAAGAGTCCTGACGTAGCAAAACTAACGAAAGAAATACTAAACGGACTCCAAAAATCCCGAAACAAATTTTCACCGTCCTCTAATAATATTTAGGACAAAGTGATCATTTTTCCCGGATCTAAATGCAATTTTAAAAAACACGCATTTTTCCTATGCAAATAAAATCGCAAATAAATCCAGAAAAATACCAAAAGTGTTTTTAACATTTTTCCTCCAATATTTATGTTATTTTGGAGAAGTCATATTATCTCCGCTCATATATTGCACTTAGAAATATTTTTAGGAGAGAAAAATAATTAAAACCAACACCGTCCTCATACCGGTATTTGAGTGAACTCAAATACAAAACGGTAGAATTCCCAACTCTCTCCGAAGGTCCTTGGGTTGCTTAGAATTTCGAGGATCGCCACGAACAAAAATGCAAATAAACATGCAATGCAGTATGATCTATGTATAACATTCCAAATTGAAAATTTGGGATGTTACAGATTCTCACTTTGCCAATACCGATCCTCATATTTGCGCCTTGGGGGTGATCTTGTTTTCCTTGCATGATTTGGCCGATAAGAATTCTTCTGTTCACTCTTGTTTTGATATTTATCCAATAGTTCAACACAAGTGATTTTTGATCTCTTAAATCTGCGTTTATTTCGGCCTTTGTTTCCTTTTGGTTTGCTTTCATCGATCATTGGATTTCCTTGCTCCTTCCAGCCCTTGGCGTCTTCATTGTAACTTCATGGAATGTTCGCCCTCAAGAATATTTTCATCATGCTCTCGAACAACTTCCTTATTTGAAAGGTTGATCGCATCACCTGTAGTCTTGACCTTCTCATCTTTAAAGGAATCGTCTTGAAGCAGCCGATTCAAAAACCTTTTGCCATCAAGACCAATCGGAATAGACTGGTCATCTTTTGGTGTTTCAAAAAATTTCAATCGTCCTTTTTCAATGGACGATTTAACTATTTGACGAAACATATTGCAATCCTCCAAATTATGCTTGAACGAATGATGCCACCTACAATACATTCGTCCTTGAATTGATGGCTTGACATGGTGCTCAAGAATTCTTATGTAATTATTTTTAGCAACAAATAAAATATTTGATCACACATGCTTGAATTGAAGGTATACTTCTTATTTTCTATCCGATCTTGGTGTGAGAACAGCTTTGGAGGTAAGGAAACGAATGGTTCATATTTGGAATCTCTCCATTCGGCTATGCAATGTGTTTTTCACTCTATATCCGATGTCTCCTGATAAGATATTATAATAGTATCGATTTTCTCAAAAGAATTTGACCTTGGCTTTAAATTTCTGAAATGAAGATAGTTAGAATATACATGTCTCAATTGATACCAAGTGTAAGCCAAGTAAGAAATAAGCAAAGCCACCTAATTGGATATGAACTTTAGGTAAATCAATGGGGAAAGCTTTTGTTGCAACAAGAAGTCACTATCGGTCTCTATAAATGGTGCAATGGGTTGACCGATATGTTCTATAAAAAATGTATTGCTAGCAAGTAAATTACCCTTCTCATTGGTCTTTCAATGTTACTTATGAGAAAATTTCTAATAGATGCATCAATAATGAAGTTGTGACAAAATCTGAAAATAGGTATATTAGTCGCTAGGCACACCTCTTCAAAGATATTGGAGAGCACGATGATGTTGTGACTTGAACAATATCTTGCTCCGTATTTTGTTGGCTCCCCAATTCCTTTTCATCACTTTTTTCTTGATTTTGTGCATCATTACTTTGAAGATCCATGTCAGCCGAACTTTGTTCGGCTACTTGTACTTGTCCTTGATGCTTGTCAATTTCTGTGACATGGAACTCATAAGGCAGGAAGTAGGTTCCATTGACTTCAGAAAAATCAAGCATGGTTGTTTTTCTATGGTTACCATGCCCTTTCTTAATAATACTTGCGTCTTTGGATTTGACGGATTCGAAATATATACTACTTGATTCGGCCTTTTCAACTGAAGTACTTTTTGTTTCCGAATCATCATTCTTTTCATCGATTATATCAATTGGCAAAGCTTATTTCCTTTGAGCCAATTCCCTATCAATTCTCTTTTGGTGAAGTACTTGCACCCTATCGCGCAAAGCTTTAACTCCCCTCTCAATTTCATCGCGCTCTAGATTAGTTTCCCCCCCCCCAATGCTTTTAGGATCTTTCAGCAATGAACTATTAGTGTTGGCGAAATTCTGCAACTGTGTAGAGGGTGTATAATATGTCGCGGCACTAGGTGGAGGTGTATGCACTGGTGTATAACAATATGCTCTCTCGCCAATTCTATCAATTGATGAAGTTTAATCTTCTTGCAAAACTCTAGCCTTTATTGCAGCATACTCAGGAAACAACCCCTTTGCATATTGTGCACGACAAAGAGCACCAATCCTCTTGTTTTGTGCCAAGCTCTTTTTTAGCGCTGCCACAACCGCTTCTGGAAGGGATTGCTCCACAATACTTTCAGATTCTTTCGGCAATGATTCGTGAGTGTTGCCGAAATTCTCGAATTGCGTAGAGCATGCATTATATGCTACAATATTAGATGACGACATGTCCACTCCTGGAGATTTTTCACTTATTCGGCTATGACCATGAAGGTGCGGAGCCGAATTATGAGCATATACAATTGTATACAGTGCCAAAAAATTACTTGCATGAGGTGTAGCATATGATGGTTGAGAGTAATTGGCCGAATAGCTAGTAGTAGCATGGCCAATTGTCCTATCCACCGGCAAGGTTGGATTCACACATTGCAAATTAGTTGCCGATGAATGAAAGGGTGAAACACTTTCTTATATGCTATTGGAAATTTTAACATGAGGTGTTTCAAATTCATTAACCAAACCCATCATGTTGTTCATCGGCATATGGATTTGTGGGGTTGCCGATGCATGAGAGTTTGGATACCTATGTTGTATGTTACTAAAATCATAAGAATTTGAAGCATGAAGTTTGTTTTCCATTGGCCCTTGCGCATAATTAGATGCATGATTGATAAAACTAGGGCTAGCCGATACATTATGCTCATTAGGTGATCTAGCAACAACATATGGATTGTTTGCATCTACAAAGGGGAATTGGGTATTCATATTACCTTTGTAGATTGCAGCAACTTCATGATGATCTCTTCGTAGCAAGAACAGGCTGGAGATCGTTCGAAGCCTCTTCCCCAGCGGAGTCGACAAAAAGTGTGTTCGCACACGAACACGTCACCGTCTACCCTCGACGCCAGGGGTGATGCACTGCAGCTCACGTCGAAGGAGACCCATCCGGAAACGCGGTACGCAAGCAATCTGGCGGGCGCTTTTGTAGACCCGAAGCCTCACTTGCCCGGGAAGGACCCCGTCAGGGCGCGTGGCGGCTATGGGCTGCCCTAGGTCGACCTGATCACCCCTAGGGCCTCAAGGTCCGCCGCCCTGCAACAAGAAGAACGAACGAAGAACGAGGAAGGAGAAGAACAAAGGAGAGGATAAAAGTAAAGGTAAAAGTGGTAGATTGATATGTCGATTGTGTGTTGTTCAATCGACCATCACCTCTTGTCTATATATGAGGCGGATGGACTTACCGTACTAGAAAAGGACTTTCCTAGCCGTCCAAATCATCAAAACCTAATAAAACACGGATTATTCATGACCTCCAGCCCTGATGTCCGGCTCATGGCCCGGATGATCCGACCTAGCCCAGTTTTGTGATAGCAGCTCACTAATCGGGCTGTAACTTTTGCATACAAACTTAGTTTAAAATGATTTTTAAATCAACCACCTTGATGAGACGCACAAGTTTGCTGTTGAACACTTTTTGTTCCGAGGCCATCTTGAGGGTGTTTCGGGGAGTTTTCTAAAGTCTATAGCAGAAAAAGTTGTTCGGACGTTCGGATTTCTACTCGGATTGTCCGGCCTCCACCCGGATCATCCGGGACTGGACCCAGATCATCCGGCTTCATCATAAAACTTCTGGCGTCTTGGTGCTTCAATTTCCCGAATGATCCGGACCTCGGCCCGGATGGTCAGGCCAAACACTGCTGCAGCGCATAGTTTTGCCTGTAAATTTTGCATATGACCTCGGATGGGGATGATTTTTACATCAAAATCATCCACTTCGATGAGAAGAAGAACTTTGCAGTTGAAGACTTTTTTATTCGAGGCCATCTTAATTAGGTTTCATGCCATTTTCTAATCTGATGTCAACACGGGTATCTCTGAAATTGTCATATCTTTTGCACTTGAGCTCCATTTTGGTCCATCTTCATATTTATTTCGATCATCTTGACGAGGGTCATAAAATGGTGACATGAACTCATTTTAACCTCATTTCATTATAGACTCAAGTCACTCTTTGCGATCATGCCATTTTTGAGCGTCAACATTATGATATTCAGACATTTTGAGTATGTGTTCACTGACAGAACTATTCTCCTCCATCTTGAAACTGTAGAACTTGTTGGATACTTCATATCTCTCACCCCGGGCATTAGCTTGAAATATTAATTTCAGTTCCTAGAACAAGTCATATGCTCCATGACGTTCAAAATGTCTTTGAAGTCCCGGTTCTAAGCCGTAAAGCATGGCACACTAAAGTATAGAGTAGTCATCACTTCGAGCTTGCAAGATGTTCATAGCATCCAAGTTAGCGGGAGTAGGTGGGTCACCTAGCGGTGCATCAATGACATAATTCTTCTGTGCAGCAATGAAGATAATCCTCAAGTTACGAATCCAATCCGTGTAGTTGCTACCATCATCTTTCAACTTAGCTTTCTTTAGGAACGCATTAAGATTCAAGGGAACGGTAGCATGAGCCATTGATCTACAACATAGATATGCAAATACTATCAGGACTAAGTTCATGATAAATTAAGTTCAATTAATCAAATTACTAATGAAGTCCCACTTAAAGTAACATCCCTCAGGTTATCTAAGTGATACATGATCCAAATCAACTAAACCATGTCCGATCATCACATGAGATGGAGTAGTCGAGTAGTCATCAATGGTGAACATCTCTATGTTGATCATATCTACTATATGAGTCATGTTCGACCTTTCGGTCTCCACTGTTCCGAGGCCATGTTTGTACATGCTAGGCTTGTCAAGTTTAACCCAAGTATTTCGCGTGTGTAAACCTGTCTTACACCCGTTGTATGTGAACATAGAGTCCATCACACCCGATCATCATGTGGTGTCTCGAAACGACGACCTGTAGCAACAATGCATACTCGGGGAGAACACTACTATCTTAAAATTTAGTGAAGGGATCATCTTATAATGCTACCCCGTTGTACTAAGCAAAATAAGATGCATAAATGATAAACATCACATGCAATCAAAATATGTGACATGATATGGCCATCATCATCTTGTGCTTTTGATCTCCATCTCCAAAGCATCTACATGATCTCCATCATCACTGACTCGACACCTTGATCTCCATCGCAGCATCCTGATTGTCTCGCCTACTATTGCTTCTACAACTATTGCTAACTGATACCGATAAAGTAAAGCAATTACATGGCGCTTGCAATTCATACAATAAAGAGACAACCATAAGGAACTATATGTTGCCGATAATTTAAAAATCATGATCATCTCATACAATAACATATAACTCATCATGTCTTGGCCATATCACATCACAACATGCCCTACAAAAACAAGTTAGACGTCCTCTACTTTGTTGTTGCAAGTTTTACGTGGCTGCTACGGGCTTCTAGCAAGTACCGTTCTTACCCACGGCACAAAACCACACGATGATTTATCAAGTTTTCTGTTTTAACCTTCAACAAGGACCGCCCACAGTCAAATTCGATTCAAGTAAAGTAGGAGAAATAGACACCCGTCAGCCACCTTTATGCAAAACAAGTTGCATGTCTATCGGTGGAACCGGTCTCATGTATGTGGATACGTAAGGTTGGTCTGGGCCGATTCATCTTACAATGACGCCGAATCAAAATAAGACGTTAGTGGTAAACAACATGACGACCACTGCCCACAACTCTTTGTTTTCTACTCGTGCATATCATCTACGCATAAACCTTGCTCTGATACCACTATTGGGTGCATGGAACAATCTATGCACATGCAATGATCTATCCATGGAGATGCATAGCAACGAGGGGGAGAGTGTGTCTACGTGCCCTCATAGACCGTAAGCGAAAGCGTGTCACAACGGTGTTGATGTAGTCGAACTTCTTCGCGCTTCAACCGATCAAGTACCGAACGCACGACACCTCCGCGTTCTGCACACGTTCAGCTCAGTGACGTCCCTCGCATTCTTGATCCAGCAAGACGTCGATGTAGTAGATGAGTTCTGTCAGCACGGCGGCATGGTGATGGTGACGGTGAAGTGATCTCCGTAGGGCTTCGCCTAAGCACTACAAAAATATGACCGAGGTAGTAAACAGTGGAAGGGGGCACCGCGCATGGCTAACAATTGATGTTGTGTCTTCTAGGTCCCCCCCACATACATAGGTGGGAGGGAGAGGGAGGCAGCCAGGGCGTGCCCCAAGTAAGATCCGAATCCTACTTGGGGTTTCTCCAAGTGGCGCTCCGTGCCTTATTTCACCGGAGAAGAAAGGGAAGAGGGAAGACAAAAAGAAAATGAGGGCCGAACCCTCTTTTTTATTCTCCAACTCGGCCACCTGCCATAGGGGGGCACGCCACCCCTTGTGGGATGGTGTGCTCCCCTCTCATGGCCCATATGGCCTATATATTCCCCCGGGGTTCCGGTAACCCCCCGGGTACTCCGATAAATACCCGATATACTTCAAAACACTTCCGGTGTTCGAATACTATCGTCCTATATATAAATCTTTACCTCCTGACCATTTTGATACTCCTCGTCATGTCTGTGATCATGTTCGGGACTCCGAACAACATTCAGTCACCAATCATATGATCATATA
The DNA here is from genome assembly GCA_902687465.1 of Secale cereale. Taxonomy (NCBI): domain Eukaryota; kingdom Viridiplantae; phylum Streptophyta; class Magnoliopsida; order Poales; family Poaceae; genus Secale; species Secale cereale. Next base: position 193,802,753 of record LR738713.1, read on the forward strand.
ATATTATATCATCATCGAACGTTAAGCGTGCAGACCCTACGGGTTCAAGAACTATGTAGACAAGACCGAGGCACCTCTCCGGTCAATAACCAATAGCGAAACCTAGATGCCCATATTGGCTCCTACATATTCTATGAAGATCTTTATCAGTCGAACCTTTATGACAACATACACAATTCCCTTTGTCCGTCGGTATGTTACTTGCCCGACATTCGATCATCGGTATCTCTATACCTAGTTCAATCTCGTTACCGGCAAATCTCTTTACTCGTTCCGTAATACATCATCCCGTGACTAACTCATTAGTCATTTGCTTGCAAGGCTTATTATGATGTGTATTACCGAGAGGGCCCAGAGATACCTCTCCGATACTTGGAGTGACAAATCCTAATCTCGATTCACGCCAACCAACAAGACACCTTCGGAGATACCTTTAGAGCATCTTTATAATCACCCGGTTACGTTGTGACGTTTGATAGCACACAAGGAACTCCTCCGGTATCCGGGAGTTGCATGATCTCATAGTCATAGGAACATGTATTTGACATAGATGAAAGCAGCAGCAATAAACTGTACGATCAAATGCTAAGCTAACAGATGGGTCTTGTCCATCACATCATTGTCATAATGATGTGATCCCGTTATCAAATGACAACTCATGTCTATGGTTAGGAAACCTTAACCATCTTTGATTAACGAGCAATCCTAGTAGAGACTCACTAGGGACACGGTATTTGTTTATGTATTCACACATGTATTTAGGGTTTCGGTCAATACAATTCTAGCATGAATAATAAAACTTTATCATAAATAAGGAAATATAAAATAAAAACAACTTTATTATTGCCTTTAGGGCATATTTCCATCAACTACACCACCGATTCCTCGATGGACAAGATCTTCTCTACCTCGTCCTCAGCAACGCGGAACTGTAACATCCCAAAATTCTAAATTTTGGAATGTTATAATAAATAGATAGAGTTGATTGCTTGCTTGATGTGCTGTGTGAAATTGAGTGAAATTTGAAACTTTTGAAAGTTAAATGAGAGGGAATAAAATGACTTTCCCAAAACTTTCACCTTGCCTTTTGATCTCTGGGAATTCAAATTCTTTTCAACACAAAACCCTGGAGTGAAGATAATATGACTTCTTCCATTTATTTTAAATGATAAAGGGCTTTGAAAGGATTTGAATTTCATTCTCGAACTGTTTCCAATTCAGAAACTTTAAGCAACTCAATGATTTTCCCGAGAGGCGATAAAATGACTTCTTCAAATTATAGGAAATATGGGTTGGGGGTTTTCTGAAATTTTCTATAACTCATCTTCAAAAATTAAGTTATTTGGGTTTTATTCAAATTATTTTTCTCCAAAAATAAACTATATGGATAATAGGGTAACATGATTCCCTACAGCAGAAAATTGGAGAGAAATGAATTTGAAGTCTTTTTGGTATTTAAAAAAATGGTTTTTATTGGATTTTATTGCAACAGTAGCACCTTTTGGTTTATTAGAATTTGTGACCATTTTATTTGACAGTAGAAAAATGTTCAGTTTGTAGGAAATCTTTTTCTAATTCTTTTGATATATTATATGCCTATATAATATTTTAGTTTATTTTGTTTTATTCGTTATTCTTTGTCTGTTAAATAAAAAAAAGAGTTCTCGTCCGCCGAACTGGGCCGGCCCAGCCAATCGGGCCAGGCCAAGGCCCAGCCCAGCTTGTCGCCGCCCGTCTTCCAGCTCGGGACGGAGTCCCGAGCGGTAACGACACCGCCGCCGTGGTGCGGACGGACGCCTCGCCGCCCCCTTCGCCACGCCTTGCCCCCCTTCCGCCTATAAAAACAGGAGCCCCGGCCCCGCAGCCGCCCCTCCTCCCTCGCCTCGCTTCGCACCGCCGCCGTCGCACATCTCGCCGCCGCCGTCTCGCCCGCCGCCGCCGCAAGCTTCTGTTGCCGCCGTCGCTGCCTCCTGCGCCCCGCGCCGCACCGCCTCGCTCCGCTTTGCCCAAAGCCGCCCCGCGCTGCGCCGCCCGCCGCCTCAGTCGGAGTCGCCGGAGTTCGCCGCCGGCCGACGTCCGCCGAAGCCCCGATCCGCCCCGGTTTTCTTTGCCCGAACCCTTTTCGAAGAAAAAAACCGCTAGGTATAAAAACCCCTGGTTTTCTGTAAATAGTTCGATTTTGTTTTAGATCGGGTTTTGTTTTTTTAGGTTAGATCTATCTAGTGAACGTTCACTAGTTAGGGTTAGAAAACGAACGTTCGTTCGTTAAGTTTTGCTTTTTCTGTTTCTTTTAGCCAGGGACCTTTCTGTAATTCTTTTTCTCACAGTTTAGCCCCTACACTTCAAACGGCCATAACTTTTTACCTGTTGGTCCAAATCCAACGAAACGAACGCCCACGTCTTCGTTACGATCACCTCTTTCCAGTAAAACAACTTAAACATGTTTTTGAAAGTTTTAAAATTTGAATTCAACTAGTTTTAGATTCAAACTTGTTTTGATCATAACTTGAGTTTTAAAACTCCGATTTAGTTGATTCTTTTTGCAAATCAAAGCTCTTGACCTAAACTTTCTGGTAAGGCCAAATTCATATAATTTTGGTATTTTTGGAAATTGTTTTATGTTTCAAGAGTCATTCATTTATCTTCGAAGTTTTCTGAAGTGTTTTATTCGCTCTGTCCGATCTTTTGAGTGATTGCTTATGTGTGGTTACTATTGCTTGCTTACGATAGATTAAATCGAGTGTGATGAGTAGATCTATCACAAGTTCTGTGTGCGAATCTTCTACATCATCAGTACAAGGCAAGTTCACACTTTGATCATACTTTCCACTACCCAGTTTTCATTCAATTAGTTCTATCCTCAAACACTTGCATGAGTAGGACTGGTTACATAATATGATGCTTGGTAGTTCATGAGGTAGGAACCCAATGACTTGAGATCAACCAAAGGGGGGTATACGCTTTGTTACTTATTTCTTAGCCATGCTTGTAGCCGTGGATTGGTATGAGAGTTTCATGAAAGTTGTGAGTGTTATTTAAGGGAAACTTTAATGTGGTAATTTAGTACACATCTGGGTGGATTGGTTGGGGCACCCTGGGAGTGAACCAGTGGATTGCCCGGACACCGGGGGTTGCCAGTGTTGTTCTAGGAAATCCCGGGGTTTCCGTGTGATTGTCCTATTGGAATGCTACCAGGCTCAAAGGGATCATATAATATTTTCATGCATAGAAACATCCATGTGCACCCACATGCCATTATGGGCTCTGGCATAGTATGAGTAAGTTGTGTGAGGTCTTTCAGTGGTGGACTAGCAGATGTAGCGGATGTAGGTGTACGGTCCACCCGAGGTAAAGAGTTAATGCTTCGGAAAGACTGTGTCTCGGTCATGCGTTTCTCAAACACCATGCAGTGCGAGAAATTAAACGGAGGCGATCGAGTCTTGTGGGGAAAAGTGCACAAACCTCTGCAGAGTGTACAAACTATTCATGAGTAGCCGTGTCCCCCGTTATGGACATCTTTGAGTATCTAGAAGTGGATTATTTGTTGATCTCAACACTCTATTTAATTAATTTGTTGGGTTAATAATGACTTTGGTCTGGGATTGAGATGGAGGAACCATTCTCAATTGTTCATGATTTAAATTTAATAAAGTAGTTAAATAAATGCATTCCATTGTGGTAGGGAAAAATTAGCTTTATGCAAAATCACCCTTACAGCCTCCACCAGCCAAATATGCATGTAGTTGTAGGACTTGTTCATCATTACTCATTACAGTGTGAATTTGCCAGTACATTCAATGTACTGACCTACATGGCTGCAATGTCTCATGTTGCAGGAATTATTTGATGAGTAAGTGTTACGTTAGGGTTGCCCTGTCTACACTCAACTTTGCCGTTGGTGTTGATGGGAAACCACAACTTTGTTGCTGCTTCCGCTATGATCGACTGAGGTAATAGTATTTACGTTACTTAATACATGTGATTTACCTCTATTATAAATCCTCGAGTACTGTGTGTGTCAGCATACCGATCCAGGGATGGCACTTAAGCACAGAGACTTGATCCATTTGGGTCGGGTCACTACAAGATGGTATCAGAGCACATGTTGACTATTGAACGTGACCCTAGAAACTGGCCAGCCCATAAGAAAGGATTTCTCTAAAAACTTCCTTTTCAAAAAGATGCTTACCTCTCTTCTTTTCCCTAGTTTTGTCAAATCTTCCCTCTTACCCTAAATAGTTAGACAATACCCTTTTCCATTGGATCACTTCGAAGTAAAGAGGATTTCACTATGCATTGGAAGTGTTGAAGCTACAACAATGGATACTCCGAAGTTTTGAAGAGTTGATGACTTTGAGGGTGATGTTGACTTCTAGAAGACCAAAAACCCCTGTTATGTACTTACGTTAGATGCGACAATTGTGAGCCGTCATTTGTTTGATGTTTTTCAGATGGCCACAAAACAAAACCCTTCTTTTCAAAACTTTTGTTTGTATTGAGTGTATCTCTCTCCATCTCCCAACTCTCATCCCAAAAACCCTTGAACCCAATAGAGGATGACTGAAGCTAGACTTGAAGTCTCTGGACCAATGACCCAACCGGAGGCAGAACTATGGATACCACACATGGAGGACCACTTCATGAAAAATTTGGTTGCAAGGAAGTATGAGGTTCCATACGCTCTTCAGTACCTTACAAAAAGTGCTACAACATGCTGGAAAATGCATCAAGCCATACCAAGATGTAATGGAGCAGGAAGTTGGGAGGAATTCAAGAAGACTCTGTTAAGAGCCCGTCTCATCCGAGAGCGTGGTGACAACCCGAAGAAGAAACCTTGTGCCTGCAGGATTTGTGGAGAAATAGGACACACCTAGGAGGAGCACAAGGATGAATGCCCCAATTGTTAAGGAAGTCACCTAGCTGAAGAATGCCCAACTAGGCAGATTACTTGTCTCTTGTGTGAAGGGACTACCCACTACCCTGCTCAGTGTCACATTTACCCCATAGTACAACAAACTGTCCAGCAGAAGAAAGAAGCTATGAAAGAAGTCCTCAAGGTAATTTCAAAGGAATCCACGATGGAGGAAGATATTGATGATCCCAATGGAGAAGGCCTAAATAGGTATTACTCCCATGCTTGTTATTCATGTGGAGAAAAGGGACATCTTTCACAGTATTGCACAAAGGAAAGCCATGAGTATCTGGAAGACTTCCCGATAGAACAAGTGGAGTTTGATCCACAAAAGATAGAAGAATTGATAGGAACAAGGAAGTCGAAGAAGAGACAGAGCGTGTATCCCCAGAAGAACCCAATCTATGCGGAAAATGACCTAAGTCACATCACATGTTACCGGTGCAAGGATTTAGGTCATTATGCTAACCATTGCCCAACCAGGAAGCGTAGAACCTAGTGAACCAGGATAGTCACCATGAAGTCCTTAGATTTGTCTGATGACATTAGTTTACATTACAAGGAAGTAGAGCATTTTGCCAAGAGAAGGTTCATACCGAAGGAAAGATGGATCAGAGTAGTTGAGATCTAGATATTAGAATGAAGCATGTAGCTAAATGTGGAATACACCTTTATTACAATGTTGAGTTGAGTTATGGAAATAACATTGTAATAGTTTGTGAAGCAATAGAAGTTGATAGTTTTGGAATCTAAGAAGGAGATGTTATGAGTTGTTGGATGATTGTGAGTGCCTCTCTTGCTATCTCACCCAGACCAAGACCTAGAACCCATGGACCAGTTGACCCCAAACCTTTATCGGACAAAAGACCCCATTTTACCCAAGGATGTCTGTATGTTTTCCTAAGAACCCCTTTTGTCTTATACCCACAGATGACAACCCTTTACGAGTCTTTTCCCAAAGGCCCGGAAACGATCATGACCCTGACTAGTGATCAGGATTACCCAAAGATCATGAAGGACATGATGAAGCATATTCACCTGGAAGGATATGCAGTTTACAAGGGTTATCCCTTCATGGAGAATGGAGTTGAACTTTGGTACGTGAAGGTCCACCTCCATCGTGTGAAAGGAGTTTGCCCAAAGACTATGGGTCAATACTTTTTCATCTCCCGAGTACCACGAACAACATTCTTCGAATCTATTCATGAAGCTGCTATGGAGGCCATACGTCAGATTGGAGAAATACTCGAAGCAAGACTTCGTTAGACCCAGGAATGCCTGAGTAGGATGCATGTAGAGATGATGGAGATGAAGCACACAGCCAATAGGATGGAGCAAAAGAGTGATGATTTCAAGGATTACATTGCACAATTCCAGTGGGACTGAAGCATCTTTAGCTAAAACAAAGGAATAGAGATGAAAGGAATGCGTGACCCTACCAGACTATGTGGAAAGTAGCATTTGTAGTGATGCACCCTTGGAAATTGAGTGTGGAATAATGGTTCAGGAAGCAATAAAAGATTTTGATATGAGAAGAATATGGATTATGGATGAACCAGTGCATTTTGTTTAGGGCGATACTTTTCTGAGTGAACCTTGGACCAATAGAAAGGAAAGTGTTGCTCCAATTAGTGGAGTTTGCACAAATAAGTTGGAATTTATTTATGATGCTTACCCCAAGGTTATGAAGGAAATAAGAACAATTGGATTTAATGAGGATGTAATGCTAGAGTGTGGAGCAATAGTGACTCCAAGGATGAGTCAAGGATATGCAAGTTCTGAAGTGGACCCTAAGCCGAGGACCTAAGGAGGCTACGTAATCAAACGGGAACCACGAGACTTGTCAGAAGATTTATGTTTCTGCTTTAATGAAGCAGAGCACTATGTTAGAGTTTGTCTCAAGGAGAAGGAGATTTGTGCTAAGTATTGAAGTTGAAGCAAGAAAGTGGAAGTGCAGTAGATCGTAGTAAGTTGAGAATCAATATAGTTGGCATTATGGTATTGATTTTGGATATTATAAATTGGTACTATAAAGGTGATGAGTGAAGACATGATGTGTGGAAGGAGATTTTTGAAGAAACTAGTGTTATTCATTTTAAGTGTGGTAGAATCCAACACCGTTACCCGAATACACTAGCTAGTGGTTAGTTACGTCAGACTTGGAATGGACTGCCCAAGGATGAGTGTGTGTAATTACACTCAGTTTTGTACCCAAAGAAGAAAGGGATACCAAACAAATCGGATGGATTAAAGAAAACCAAGGAAGTTGGATGTCGGAAGAATGATCAGTGGCAAACCGATGATGAGACCAAGTGTTACTAGTGACAAGTTGGAGATGAGCCATAACCCACAGGCCCCAGGATATGTCAAGAAAGCAAGCTCACTCTTGCTGAAGGATAACCCCTGGTAGAAGTTACGACCTTGCCAACAGACGATCTTATAGGTGTTTACGCAAAACCCGAGGGTTGTGAAACACGATAGATGGTTGTTTGGCTTGCAGAATCAATGGATATATCCGAACTTAGTTCGTTAAACAAGATAAATTCTGCAATGCTTGTGAGGATGACCGAGTGTTAGAATGCGAGATTCACTAAACCATATACAAGGTAATGATTTGGGTGTGGGATGGATTGATCACCATACCAACTTACTCTTATTGTTCGCCTCTGTTATACGGGATGGTAAATCAGAGTGACTTACCTATAGTAGAGAGACGACGATGTCAAAAACTTTGTTTAAACCATAGAATGGTATAGAAAAAAAAATCCTTGTACACGGCATGTTGTTGCCAACCCTAGGATATACGATGAGGATGAAGCCCATACCCGTTTTCTGCAGGGACCCAAATTAATTTGGTTGATGACCTCCATGAGATATCGATATTTGTTTAGTATTGGCGCCAAATCTGTCAGCTAAGAAGAACCAGTCTGGGAAGAACCCTACCAAGATGAAAGGACACAAGAAATTGAGGACAAAGATTATGCCACTACCGAAAGAACCCAGAGAAGGAAATACCCTGAAGATCTGAGAAGACCGACACCGTCAGCCCAAAGAATGGAGTACCTGATTTTGGTGGAACCGTATCCATGCTTCTAAGTGTGGTAGCACACTAGAGCATACCGATCAGTGGATGGTTAGAAGGCCCCCAAACCCTAACCTATTTCTTGCCAGCCTCTTCGAATCTCGAGGACGAGATTCATTTTAAGTGTGGTAGGTTTGTAACATCCCAAAATTCTAAATTTTGGAATGTTATAATAAATAGATAGAGTTGATTGCTTGCTTGATGTGCTGTGTGAAATTGAGTGAAATTTGAAACTTTTAAAGTTAAATGAGAGGGAATAAAATGACTTTCCCAAAACTTTCACCTTGCCTTTTGATCTCAGGGAATTCAAATTCTTTTCAACACAAAACCCTGGAGTGAAGATAATATGACTTCTTCCATTTATTTTAAATGATAAAGGGCTTTGAAAGGATTTGAATTTCACGAACTGTTTCCAATTCAGAAACTTTAAGCAACTCAATGATTTTCCCGAGAGAAGATAAAATGACTTCTTCAAATTATAGGAAATATGAGTTGGAGGTTTTATGATATTTTCTATAACTCATCTTAAAAAATTGAGTTATTTGGGTTTTATTCAAATTATTTTTCTCCAAAAATAAACTATATGGAAAATAGGGTAACATGATTCCCTACAGCAGAAAATTGGAGAGAAATGAATTTGACGTCTTTTTGGTATTTAAAAAAATGGTTTTTATTGGATTTTATTGCAACTGTAGCACCTTTTGGTTTATTAGAATTTGTGAGCATTTTATTTGACAGTAGAAAAATGTTCACTTTGTAGGAAATCTTTTTCTGAAAATATCGATATATTATATGCCTATATAATATTTTAGTTTATTTTGTTTTATTCATTTTTCTTTGTCTGTTAAACAAAAAAAAGAGTTCTCGTCCGCCGAACTGGGCCGGCCCAGCCAATCGGGCCAGGCCAAGGCCCAGCCCAGCTTGTCGCTGCCCGTCTTCTAGCTCGGGACGGAGTCCCGAGCGGTCACGACACCGCTGCCGTGGTGCGGACGGACGCCTCGCCACCCCCTTCGCCATGCCTTGCCCCCCTTCCGCCTATAAAAACGGGAGCCCCGGCCCCGCAGTCGCCCCTCCTCCCCTCGCCTCGCTTCGCGCTGCACCGCCTCGCCCCGCTTTGCCCGAAGACGCCCCGCGCTGCACCGCCCACCGCCTCAGCCGGAGTTCGCCGCGGGCCGACGTCCGCCGAAGCCCCGATCCGCCCCGGTTTTCTTTGCCCGAACCCTTTTCGAAGAAAAAAACCGCTAGGTATAAAAATCCCTGGTTTTCTGTAAAAAGTTCGGCTTTGTTTTAGATCGGTTTTTGTTTTTTTAGGTTAGATCTATCTAGTGAAAATTCACTAGTTAAGGTTAGAAAACAAACGTTCGTTCGTTAAGTTTTTCTTATTATGTTTCTTTTAGCCAGGGACCTTTCTGTAATTCTTTTTCTCACAGTTTAGCCCCTACACTTCAAACGGCCATAACTTTTTACCTGTTGGTCCAAATCCAACGAAACCAATGCCCACGTCTTTGTTACGATCACCTCTTTCCAGTAAAACAACTTAAACATGTTTTTGAAAGTTTTAAAATTTGAATTCAACTAGTTTTAGATTCAAACTTGTTTTGATCATAACTCGAGTTTTAAAACTCCGATTTAGTTGATTCTTTTTGCAAATCGAAGCTCTTGACCTAGACTTTCTGATAAGGCCAAATTCACATAATTTTGGTACTGTTGGAAATTGTTTTATGTTTCAAGATTCATTCATTTTTCTTCGAAGTTTTCCGAAGTGTTTTATTCGCTCTGTCTGATCTTTTGAGTGATTGCTTATGTGTGGTTACTATTGCTTGCTTACGATAGATTGATCGGAGTGTGATGAGTAGATCTTTCACAAGTTCTGAGTGCGAATCTTCTACATCGCCAGTACAAGGCAAGTTCACACTTTGATCATACTTTCCACTACCCAGTTTTCATTGCATTAGTTCTATCCTCAAACACTTGCATGAGTAGGACTGGTTACATAATATGATGCTTTGTAGTTCATGAGGTAGGAACCCAATGACTTGAGATCAACCAAAGGGGGGTATACGCTTTGTTACTTATTGCTTAGCCATGCTTGTAGACGTGGATTGGTATGAGAGTTTCATGAAAGTTGTGAGTGTTATTTAAGGGAAACTTTAAGGTGGTAATTTAATACACATCTGGGTTGATTGGTTGGGGCACCCTGGGAGTGAACAAGTGGATTGCCCGGACACCGGGGGTTGCCAGTGTTGTCCTAGGAAATCCCGGGGTTTCCGTGTGATTGTCCTATTGGAATGCCACCCAGGGTCAAAGGGATCATATAATATTTTCATGCCTAGAAACTTTCATGTGCAGCCACGAGCCATTATGGGCTCTGGCATACTATGAGTTAGTTATGTGTGCTCTTTCAGTAGTGGACTAGCAGATGTAGCGGATGTAGGTGTACGGGTCCACCCGGGGTAAAGAGTTAATGCTTCAGAAAGACTGTGTCTCGGTCATCCATTTCTCAAACACCATGAAGTGCGAGAAATTAAACGGAGGCGATCGAGTCTTGTGGGGAAAAGTGCACAAACCTCTGCAGAGCGTAAACTATTCATGAGTAGCCGTGTCCCCGGTTATGGACGTCTTTGAGTATCTAGAAGTGGATTATTTGTTGATCTCAACACTCTATTTAATTAATTTGTTGGGTTAATAATGACTTTGGTTTGGGATTGAGATGGAGGAAGCATTCTCAATTGTTCATGATTTAAATTTAACAAAGTAGTTAAATAAATGCATTCCTTTGTGGTAGGAAAAAATCAGCTTTATGCGAAACCAGCCTTACAGCCTCCACCAACCAAATATGCATGTAGTTGTAGGACTTGTTCATCATTACTCATTACAGTGTGAATTTGCCAGTACATTCAATGTACTGACCTACATGGCTGCAAAGTCTCATGTTGCAGGAATTATTCGGCGAGTAAGTGTTACGTTAGGGTTGCGCTGTCTACACTCAACTTTGTCGTTGGTGTTGATGGGAAACCACAACTTTGTTGCTGCTTCCGCTATGATCGATTGAGGTTATAGTATTTACGTTACATAATACATGTGATTTACCTCTGTTATAAATCCTCGAGTACTGTGTGTGTCAGCATACCAATCCAGGGATGACACTTAAGCACAGAGACTTGATCCATTTGGGTCGGGTCGCTACAGCAACTCCTCCACCCAGTGCTCCTCGATCTCCACCGCCTCCTGCATCTCCAGCTCCCGCGAGGCGATCTCATGAAAAAAGCAAGTGCTCCATGGCCACTGCCACCTTTTTGGACATGGGTTGCTTGCTGGATTCCGAGGTGGCCTGGAATATCTTGGCCTGTTCGTCCTTGATCTTGGTGTGGATGGCCTCGACCTGGGCACGGCGACAAATACGACCCAGACAGTAGCTTGAGCGCTCTCAGCGTTTGCAGCCGCCATCTCAATAGCTGCTGCTTCTGTCTCGGCAGCTGCAACTACCCTATCAGCTGCCGCAGACGCCCTTTTGACGGCCACGGCGGCGCTCTTGGCGCAGACGGCAGCGCTTAGGGAGGACGCGGCCACCGTATGGACCCTCACGAATTGTTTCCATGGCATCATTCTTTGCAAAAAGGGCTTGCGGGAATGGGAATAAGGGATTCGTGGATTCGAGGGTGACTGGCACTAGAGCAGGCGAAGCCGGCGAAGCTTATGGAGGAATATTTCAACAGACCCATGAATGTTCATCGCAAACGGTTCCTCCAACAAACTGTGTGTGATGCTGTTCATATTTTATATTAGTTGTGAAAGACGATTTTGGAGTACAGTGCCAACGGGTGGTGTTTTAAATGTACAAGAAAAATTGGAGTACTAATACAACTGTCATGTCAAAATTTTGAAAACTTCAGGGGTTCGTTGACCTTTTAAGACATTTAAGTGATTTTCTAGCCTTTTAATGACCATAATTCAAATTTGAACTACACGTATATGCAATAGCTAACTATAACGGTTTGAAAATTCATATTTGTGTACTTGTGTGCGAGTTAATTCCACCTACAGTAAATTGGATATTGGTATCACGACTTGGACACAAAGCATGTAGTGCCATGGCATTTAAATTCCAGAAAACAAAATGACCAGAAATACATGAAAACTTGCTTGACGTAATGGCATGCGACCAAGGTGCTGTGCCAAAAACAAATTGGACCATTTGATGAAATTTTGGACACACACCCCTCACAAACCAGAGTAACTCACTAGAAGACTTGTGGTTCCGTGAGGGAACAATGCATGTTTGATGACGAACCGGGGATAGCTTCCTCTTATGGCCTTAAAAAATTTCTATAGTTAACGTGCACTAATACAACCGTCGTGTCAAATTTTGGAAAACTTCAGGGGTCATTTGACCTTGCTAAGACATTTATGTGATTTTCTAGGCATTTAATGATTGTAATTCAAATTTGAACTAAATATACATGCAACAGCTAACCATAACGGTTTGAAAATTCATATTCGTGTACTTGTGTGTGAGTTAATTCCATGTGTTGTAAATGGGAAGAAATTTTCAAACATATTGGTGTCACCGCTTGGACACAAAGCATGGAGTGCCATGTCATTTAAATTCAAAAAAAAATTTTGACCAGAAATACATAAAACCTTGCTTGACGTAATGGCATGCAACTAAGATGTTCTGCAAAAAAATTGGCCTGTTTGACAAAAGTTTGGACACACTCCCCTCACAAACCGAAGCAATTCACTAGAAGGCTCATGATTCCGAGAGGGAACAATGCATTTTTTATGACGAACCGGCAATAGCTTACTCTTATGGCCTTAAAAAAATTCTACAGTTAACTTGCACTAATACAACTATCATGTCAAAATTTACAAAAAATCAGGGGTCATTTGACCTTTGTAAGACATTTAAGTGATTTTCTATCCATTTAATGACCGCAATTCAGATTTGAACTAAATATACATGCAAGAACTAACCATAACAGTTTGAAAATTCATATTCGTCTACTTGTGTGTGAGGGTGTAATTTGGAAGGAATTTTCGAACATATTGGTGTCACGGCTAGGACACAAAGCATGGAGGGCCATGACATTTAAATTGTAATTTTAAAAAATGATCATAAATACATGAAACCTTGCTTGACGTAATGGCATGCCACGAAGATGCAGTGGTAAATTTTTTGGCCTGTTTGACGAAAGTTTGGACACATACCTCTCACAAACCGGAGCAACTCACTAGAAGACTCGTGGCTCTGAGAGGGAACAATGCATGTTTGATGACGAACCAACGATAGCTTACTCTTATGGCCTTCAATTTTTTTTTCTCAAGTTAACATGCATTAATACAACTGTCATGTCAAAATTTGAAAAATCCCAGGGGTCATTTGACCTTTTTAAGACATTCAAGTGATTTTCTATCCATTTAATGACCTTAATTCAAATTTGAACTACATGTACATGCACCAGCTAACCATGTGCAGTAAATTGGAAGGAATTTTCGAACATATTGGGGTCACGGGTTGGACACATACATGGAGTTCCATTGTAAAGCAAAATAAGCATTCATGCCTTATATGATGGAAGAAAATGTAAATATCTGGAAAGACAACCGGGCCCCACACGATTGGCACTCTATTTTCACACCTTGTGGTTTGGAAGGGGAGTGGCGCGGGTTATTAATCAGACGCGGTTATGTATTGGAAACCGTCAGCTATTAAGTTCACACACGGCTTTTGCTGCGGGAACCGTGTGCAATTCAAACAATAGTACTCGTAAATTCCTGCGACCGGCGTGTGTACTGTTCCCATCAATCTAGATTCTGGCCGCCAATAAATAATACGTTGCTCACGTCGTCCTGCCTGCATTATCATCTTGTGGCACCCCGGCTCAGAGAAACCGGAACGCCCCGTATTCCAGCCCAGAGATCGAGGTGAAGTCTTTTGGAATACAGAACTACTTAGCATAGAACAAACCAACTTTCTATTACTGGGCAGATATGGATACAAGGTCTCCAATATTACAATGAATAACACTGGCACGACGACTCTACGCCCACCACAGTTGCTCTATGCAAACAACATAACAACTCGAGGCAGCGGAACCTCTACTGGCAGCGAAACAACGAACGATGATGATGGACTCCACTCCGCAGGGACTCTGGCTGGAACGTTTATCCTAGCTCGCGAACACACCAAAACAAGGAAGCAATCTAGGCACGACCTGCAAACTGGCATGACATGCCAGGTCAGTACATTGAATGTACTTGAATGCTCACAATAAACCAAAAGAAGTCAAGACAAACAACATCATGGCATTATCAGGTTAAATCATTCATGAGCACGACATCATCAGGATAACATGGCATGTACAGCTAGAACAATACGAGCATGGCATGAACATACAAACATGATAATACTAACATGCAACATTATGACATTATCATGCACCAACCTCGTAACCCTCACATGCATAAAAAATACCGTAGTAATCATTAAATGACCACAAGGAGCTTGATCTTTACCCATGATTCTCGCACAACATCATGAATATCCAGCAACTCGGTATCCTCGGTACCACGGTGATCATCTCTTGATCACAACAAATATCTTTCTCATCGTCGAACCGGGGTTGTTATTAAGCACATTATTATTATTACTGTCAACTCATAGTGTGACCGACACAAACTGGGCCCTTATCCGTAGGCACGGCTATCGATAGATTAACCATACACTCTGTAGAGGTAGCGCACTTTACCCACACCATAGAACCCATGGCCTCGTACTCCCATTCGGGTGGACCAACGATGTTCCGACAAAACCGATCTACCGCCATGACACTCTCTCGGCCACTCTGACCAACTCCCCTTTGGGCTAAGTCTTGGGTGGCCACGTGTCTACCAAAGACACCAACGGCCACCGTCGTGGCAAAAATGGTCCCAAAGAGGGACGTATGCACATAACCAAACTCGGGCTCACAAGGCTTATGTCCGCCTACCTGATCAGGGTAGCGTGCCCATAACCTTCCCTAGTTGGAGGCACCGGCGAGAGGCATGCCAATAGACCCAGCTAGGGCCTCCCATAAAGGCTAATGTGGCTGCACTGGAGAAAGCTCGATTTGGTGGCACCATGACTCAGCCAACAAGTGTTCAAGTTCATTATTATCCAGTTAAACTTGAATGCAATAAGCTGAGTGATAATAAAATAACATGATGCAACTACAATGCATGAGCATGATATCAACATAAGCATGGAGGTGCAACATAATCATCGAGCATAACCACAATGAAATATTAAACCAAATGAGCATGGCATACTGACGAGCATGAATATCACAAGCATAACACTACTCATGGCATAACATGACTACTAGCATCATAAATAAATACCATGCAAGAACATACTAGCATCAACAATAAATACCATGCAAGAACATACTAGCATCAACAATAAATACCATGCAAGAATATAACAAGAATACTACCAAGTAAGCATGTAACCAGCTAGTTGCAACAGAACATGCACAACAACGGTACTAGATAGCAGACGACAAACATGCAACAGATGAGCATTACTACTACTATCATGTACTTCTACTACCAATCATACATGTGAACAAGCTACTAGCGAGTAGTACACACTAACAAGAAGCATCAGATCATAGCATGAAAGTGAGCATGAAACCACGAGCATAATCGAAACAATGATAGCAGTAGCAATCAAGCAGACAGATGACAACAAACTTTTATTAAATATTCAAGTTGAAAACCATGGCTACTGCATGGCTATCATGCAAGTGGCTATTGTGGCTTGCCTGGCGTGATGAAGACTCTGGGAAGAAGTGCGGTGAAGCCGAGGAACAAAACGTCGGACGGTTCTTTATTGGAGGGGGCTGATTAGGGGCAAGGGAAAAATGGTCATCTCCAGTATGTCAAACCATAGTGTAAATGATACCAACAGACAGAGCCCGATGAGGAGAAGAAGTACGCTTTGGAATCACCTCAAACAGAGTTACGGTTGTGGAGTTATGAGGTGTTGAACAGCAGGGACCAATCTATGAAAGTTTTTATCACCAACGGGTCCCTGAGAGGAAAAACAGAAATGGATTTCAGAAAACACGCTTTCGGAATAGAGAAAGCGCATTCTTGGCCGCATTTGAAGGAAATACGTTCTCCAAACGAGAAAACGCATTCCGGCCAAAGAAGGAAAGGAACACGCTTTCAGTTTCTGAAAACACATTTCAAGAAACCGTCTCCACTTAACGTACCTGGGCCTGGGCCGTACCTCGCTTACAGGAGGGGCCCACACGACAGGGGGCCACGCATTCGTCGTCTTCTTCCTCCTTGCGCGTCTGTTCCGCTCATGGAACAGAGTCGAGGCAGGGGAGGGGCGCAAGAGGGGCCCGACCGGCTCCGGCCGACTCCGGCCGAACGGCGACCGTAGGCGGATGCGGGAGGCCGAGGCGAGGCCGCCTAGAGGGACTGTGACCTCCGGGGAGGAACAAGGAGGACGGCGGTGGGTGTTGGCTGAGGAGACCAAGACGAGTTAGGACGAGGGGGACGACCAGCTCCGGTCACCTCCGAATGATATGAGCGCATCGGCGGACTCAGGGGAGGACCTCGCAACCGTTCAGAGGACTAGTGGATGCCGGGGAGAGGTGGAGTGGAGGGGAGGCCGCGGAGATGGGAGGTAACAGAGAGCTTCGGGTGACGGCGCTCGCCTTGAGGATGCGCGGCCAGGGGCGCTCCAGCGATGGGCAGAGGGGGTGGGGGGGACCTCTAGGAGGAGAGGAACACAGTGGACGTGGTGGGAGGAGGAGAGGAGCCTCAGGGTGGTTGGAACTAGGCCGAGAACAAAGTGGCCTCGGCAATCGTCGACGGACAGAGGAGAAGTGGGGTGGCTCCGGTGGTCGAGGAGGGCAAAGGAGAGGCTGGTGAGGTGCGGGAGGAGTTCGGGGGTCCTTATATAGCCACGGGAGAGGCTCCTAGAGCTCACGAGCTAGCTCACGACAAGCTACAATGGCGGGCAGAGGTTGGACGCGGCACATGCACTGGTCTAGCGGCGCAGTTATGGCGAGCAGGGACGAGGCAGGGGCACAGGGCGATGCAGTCGATCACGGGGAAGCTCCAGGACATGGATGGAGGTCGAGATGATGAAGGAGGAGACGAGCACAGTGGCCGGAACGATCCAGAGCTTGTAATCTGCATGACGCAAGCGTGATCAGCACCGGCAATGGGGCGAGCGGCGCTCTTAGGCGTGGCCAACCTTGTCTAGTAGATAGTCCTTAGTGCCCTTAGTCCATCTGAAGAAATAATTTGGTCCAAGGGTAAAGAAGTGATTTGTAGATGGCCACAAAACAGACCAACAACCAAGTGTTTGCGCTGTGCAGTGGGGACACCAGCTTGGTAACGCAGTAAATAATTTGCCTGGTGATAATCTGACACTAAGGTGATGTTGATCACCAAAAATAAGACTAAGAGGAGGAGTTTAGATGATACTTGCTGTAGAAAGTGCAAAACTGGCCAGATTAGGGCACTATGATGTTGCACTCACAAACTTAAGTGTCATGAGCTGAAATTTGGTGGAGTGGGGTTATTTGACCATATGGAGCTGCTGTAAAAATTTCATGCCATTTGGAATTACCAAAGTGGCACTTGCTTCACAATGCTCCATTCTGGACAGAGACTAGGAAAAATTTACTGAAAGTAAATGGCTATGCGGATTGAGTCAAAACTTGGTGGAGGGAGTAGATATAGATGTAACAATGTCCTGGTAAATTTGCACCTCAAATGAAGCAATATAAACTATAGTTGCTTCACAAAGTGAAAATCTGACCAGAAACCAAGATTTGGAGCTGAGCTCACATAGATGATCTCCATAAGCTCAACTTTGGTAGAGAATCATGATTTAGTCAAATGAAGGATGTGACAATGTTTCCACTCATTTGGACATGCTTAGAATATACTTCCTTCACAAAGTTCCTTTCTGGACAGAAACTTTGGAAAATTGTTGAAAAATAATTACTAGGCAAATGAGGTTGAAATTTGGCACAGGGAAATTATATGGACAGGAAAAGATGTCCACAAAGTTTGAGGTCAATTGGGCAAAGATAAATAGCACTTGCTTCACAAAGTGCCATTTAGGGCAGAATGGAAAATTGATTATTGGAGGATTATTTTTGAACATGGCAATGAAATGTTTTGCCATATTTGAAAAAGATAGGACCGAAACAATTTAGGAGAATTATTTGGGAATTTTTTGAATGACAGAGATATAGGTTGCTTCACAACCTAGGATAAAAGAATTATTCCTTTAATAGAAAAGGTATATTCCGTGGAAAAAGAATATTGGGTTAGGTCAAGGATGGAAATGACAGGATCATGGGATGATGAGGAGGATAGCAAGCTACTATAAAACCTATGAAGACATGATCTTCCCAAGCTTCAGGACCACATAACCAAAGAAAAGCAAATTCAAATCAATAAATTCCAGAAAATCCTCAAAAAAAGGGCAAAATCCAGGCTTTTACAAACCTTCCCCCCTTAAAGAAGTCTCGTCCTCGAGATTTGTGTGCTTAGGGAACAAGAAAATATTCTGACAGAAACCGTTTCCAAATGGGTTTCTCCATTTACTCCCATATAATATTTCCACTGAATTTGATGTGACTGACACCCTTGATCTGGGGTGGTTTGCTTCACCGTACCTGACATTTTGACCGGGCTTGCCTCATATGCTCTTATTCATACTGTCTCAAAATTTTCTTTCATACTGCTGACTTAGCTGAGGTGTGAAAGATTATTATTCTAACATACGTGTCCTTCTCGATATTGATCCATGGAATGCTATTCTCGTATCGCGTACCGAGAATATTCCATAGAGTTGGGAACACCTTCCTGTGGAACAAACAAATCTCTTTTATCCAGGTATCATGCTTCTCGAATATATATGCATACCTTCTAGGTTCAAAATGGTGATGTGAATCATACCCGCTCTTCTGATAGATTCTGACGTCTTGCAGGAGTTTCTGACTTATATTGACTAGCTTCACAGTCTTGAGCATCCAAAGGTTTGACGGTTGCTTGGTGTGTCTGATAGAAAAATACACCATCACCTGATGGTCACATTTGCAGACTTGACTGTCGGGGATAATGATTCTTCATTTTGCCAGTATACTCATGGGAACAGTAGGTTGGGTGATATTTTAGCATGGTTGCTGAGGTTAATATATTTTGTTGTCTTTGGGTCGGACTTGACAGACTCGGGTATTCAATGTTGACAGCTCTGAGCATACTGTGGACTGAGCCAGTTGTCTTGCTAGAATTTTATTGCTGTATTGTCGGTCTTGATCCTTCATTATTATTTTCTTCATCTGACGCTTTAACTAAAAGAGCAGGGCCTTATATATCCTTGATTATTTACACGGCCCTGAATACTGTCATGTGCAATATCTTGCAATCATACCTTGGTCTCTAGTCTCGGGATATTTATCCGGTTCATGTGCTTATACAAATCTCAATACTGCTGTTGATTATTCCAAATAGTGATAGGATTAATAACATCGCCTTCTTGGATGTGCTGGACTGATCTTGGTAATTACTGCCACGATGGTGTCTCAGTGTTGTCTTTCTTCAAGACTTGTCAATTCTTGCATCACCTACTGGTTTTCTGTCCCTTTGTTCTGACTGATTCTTGTTTTTAGCACAACTGTTGCAGATCTGACACTTGAAATACACTGCCATATGCTGACAATTTATGGTTTAATCTCTTGTAACAGTGTCATACTGAAGAAGACTGGGCAGCTTGCGCTGGAAGCATCCGGGATATCTTGCTGAGGAAGACTGGATGGCTTGTGCTCGAAGCTTTCGGCGGATAGCTTGTTGAGGAAGACTCGATACCATACCTCAGGAGCTTCCCCCCTTAAAAACTTACTAGGGAAGATTCGGGACCATATGCCATAGGCTTTTGCAGTACCTTATCGAAGAAGACTGAATATCTTGCATAGGAATCCATTCATACCTTACTGATGCAGACTGGGGAATCTTGCCTTGTATGCTTCGCTGATAAATTGCGAAAAAGGACTGGACTGATTTTCTTTGTGAACAGAATAACATATATGTATTCTTGTCATTCCGACTGCTGATATCTTGTATGACAAGAATTATCTGACTATTCTTGCTAAATTCATTGCATATGTGGACTGACTTCTGAGTGTCGCGTGTCTGACTCATGGCAGAATCAATCATCGGGTACGGACCATACCTTCAATTGCATGTTGGACTTGGATCCAATTTTGTTCTCTTGCTAGTTTAATTATTGCTTCAATAAAGATAGATCTCTGACATGTACTTGTTACCGAAAGACTGAGCAGAATATAATGGCATTCAGACCGGATGTCTGCAATACAATGCCGTCGGCTGAGAATCTCATTGCTTTTAGCTGAGTGCCTTGGTGTATATTTTTACTTCTCACTGCTTCTTCTGATCCGGTGTGTTGATGAGAAATTTCCATAAGGGGGTAACAGCGAAGATTTAAAACAAAGAAGCACGAGAAAACGAGCGATTGCAACCACTCACACAGCAAACAATCTACAAAACCAATCCACACAGGCACACACAAGCACACACAAGCATAATACTACAACAAATGCACATGCACTATAAGAGGGACTACACCCTACGCTTGAGAAAACGCTCAGGAGCTGATGAAGTAGTGAGCGGGATGGCTGACTTTGAAACTCCGGACGGACGAGGCAGAGGGGTTGGAGAAGCTGGCGGAGACTGAGGTAGAGCGGCACGAAGCAATCTTCTGGCTCGAATGGCATCTCGAACTAACTCGGAAATAAAAAGATACTCTGCCGTCATGTAACGAGACATGGGGAGGATAACCGGGTCATCTTAAGGGTTAACGGAGGGAAACTGGATCCTCCTAGGATTCTCGACGATGGTGGGATAATATTGATAAGCACGGTTTTCATGCAGCATGCTCTGCTGATGACGAAGACCGGTGATTCCTGCCATTGCGGCAAGCTGAACGACATGCTCGGGAGTAGCGCCGTAACCACCATGGAAACTGTAGGTGCGCTTACCAGCAGGAATCGGGGTTGACAGATGGACATGAGCAACATATTCCAGGATTCTTCTTCCGACAGAAAACTAGAATACTTGGTACTGAGGTGGATCTCCGAGGGGATAAATGCTACGCCACATGTCTCCAAGGAGGGTGGCAAAGCTGATAGGTGCAGGAGTGGGACTGAATGTAATAGGAGCAGCACCGGGATCTCTGGAGAGGGCACTAAAATCATGGAAGTTGACCGCCATCTACGCACTAAACAGGGGTTAGACATAACCGAATAAGACTATATGCAGCAAACAAATGCAGCAACCAAATGCAGCAAGCAAGGGAAACAACCAGACCCTATACTACCGTTTTCTAACGTTCCAGTGGACTAGGACGCTCAACAGCCAGACCAGCTCTAATACCAAGCATTGTGGTACCCCGGCTCAGAGAAATCAGAACGCCCCGTATTCCAGCCCAGAGATCGAGGTGAAGTCTTCTGGAATACGGAACTGCTTAGCATAGAACAAACCAACTTTCTATTACAACGCAGATATGGATACAAGGTCTCCGATATTACAATGAATAACACCAGCACGGCGACGCTACGTCCACCACAGTTGCTCTATGCTAGCAGCACAACAACTCGAGGCAGCGGAACCTCTACTAGCAGCGGAACAACGAACGATGATGATGGACTCCACTCTGCAGGGACTCTGGCTGGAACGTTTATTCTAGCTCGCGAACTCACCAAAACAAGCAAGCCATCCAGGCACGGCCTGCAAACTGGCATGACACGCCAGGTCAGTACATTGAATGTACTTGCAAGCTCACAATAAACCAAAAGCAGTCAAGACAAACAACATCATGGCATTATCAGGTTAAATCATTCATGAGCACGACAGCATCAGGATAACATGGCATGTACACCTAGAACAATACGAGCATGGCATGAACATACAAACATGATAATACTAACATGCAACATTATGACATTATCAAGCACCAACTTACTCCGCTCGGGTTACCTCGTAACCCTCATATGCATAAACTTACCACCACAGACATCACACGATCATCTCAGAATCAAATCAAGCTTGGTATAAACAATACTGTAGTAATCATAAATGATCACAAGGAGCTCGATCTTTACCCATGGTTCTCGCACAACATCACGAATATCTAGTAACTCGGTATCCTCGGTACCACGGTGATCATCTCTTGATCACAACCAATCTCTTTCTCATCATCGAACCGGGGATTATTTTTACTGTTGACTCACTGTGTGACCAACACGAACTGGGCCCTTATCCGCGGGCACGACTATCGAAGATTAAACATACACTCTGCAGAGGTAGCGCACTTTACCCACACCATAGAACCCTTGGCCTCGTACTCCCATTCGGGTGGACCAACGGCGTTAAGAAAAAACCGATCTACCACCATGACACTCTCCTGGCCACTCCTACCAACTCCCCTTTGGGCTAAGTCCTGGGTGGCCCCATGTCTACCAAAGACACCAACGGCCACCGTCGTGGCAAAAACGGTCCCAAATGGGGACATGTGCACATAACCAAACTCGGGCTCACAAGGCTTATGTCCGCCTACCTGATCAGGGTAGCATGCCCATAACCTTCCCTAGATGGAGACACCGGCGAGAGGCATGACAATAGACCCAGCTAGGGCCTCCCATATAGGCCAATGTGGCTGCACTGGAGAAAGCTCGATTTGGTGGCACCATAACTCAGCCAACAGTTGTTCAAGTTCATTATTATCCGGTTAAACTTGAATTCAATAAGCTGAGTCATAATAAAATAACATGATGCTACTACAATGCATGAGCATGATATCAACATAAGCATGGAGGTGCAACATAATCATCGAGCATAACCACACTGAAATATTTAACCAAATGAGCATGGCATACTGATGAGCATGAATATCACAAGCATAACACTACTCATGGCATAACATGACTACTAGCATCATAAATAAATACCATGCAAGAACATACTAGCATCAACAATAAATACCATGCAAGAATATAACAATAATACTACCAAGTAAGCATGTAACCGACTAGTTGCAATAGAACATGCACAACAACTGTACTAGATAGCAGACGACAAACATGCAACAGATGAGCATTACTACTACTAGCATGTACTTCTACTACCAAGCATACATGTGAACAAGCTACTAGCGAGTAGTACACGCTAACAAGAAGCATCAGATCATAGCATGAAAGTGAGCATGAAACCACGAGCATAACCGAAACAATGATAGCAGTAGCAATCAAGCAGACAGATAGCAACAATCTTTTATTAAATATTCATGTTGAAAACCATGGCTACTGCATGGCTATCATGCAAGTGGCTATTGTGGCTTGCCTGGGGTGATGGAGACTCTGGGAAGAAGTGCGGTGAAGCCGAGGAATGAAACGCCGGAAGGTTCTCTATCTAAGGGTGCTGATTAGGGTCAAGGGCAAAATGGTCCTTTCCAGTATATCAAACCATAGTGAAAATGATACCAACAGATAGAGCCTGACGAGGCGAAGAAGTAGGCTTTGGAATCACCTCAAACGGAGTTACGGTTGTGGAGTCATGAGGTGTTGAACAT
Organism: Secale cereale; assembly: GCA_902687465.1. Lineage (NCBI taxonomy): Eukaryota > Viridiplantae > Streptophyta > Magnoliopsida > Poales > Poaceae > Secale > Secale cereale. The sequence continues at coordinate 193,826,411 of LR738713.1, forward strand.
CAGGGACCAATCTATGAAAGTTTTTATCACCAATGTGTCCCTGAGAGGAAAAACAGAAACGGATTTCAGAAAACACGCTTTCGGAATAGAGAAAGCGCATTCTTGACCACAGTAGAAGGAAATACGTTTTCCGGACAAGAAAACGCATTCCGGCAAAAGAAGGGAAGGAATACGCTCTCAGTTACAGAAAATGCATTTCAAGAAACCGTCTCCAATTAACGTACCTGGGCCGGGGCCGTGCCTCGCTTACAGGAGGGACCCACGCGACAGGGGGGCCAAGCTTTCGTCGTCTCCGGATGATATGAGCGCACCGGCGGACTCGGGGGAGGACCTCGCACCCGTTCAGAGGACTAGTGGACGCCGGGGAGAGGTGGAGTGGAGGGGAAGCCATGGAGACGGGAGGTAACAGAGATATTCGGGCGGTGGCGCTGGCCTTGAGGATGCGCGGCTAGGGGTGCTACATCGATGGGCTAAGGGGGTGGGCCAGAGCTCTAGGAGGAGAGGAACACGGTGGACGTGGTGGGAGGAGGAGAGGAGCCTCAGGGTAGTCGGAACTAGGCCGAGACCGAGGCGGCCATGGCAATCGTCGGCAGACAGAGGAGATGTGGGGTGGCTCCGGTGGTCGAGGAGGGCAAAGGAGAGGCTGGTAAGGTGCGGGAGGAGTTCGGGGGTCCTTATATAGCCGCAAGAGAGGCTCCGTGAGCTCACGAGCGAGCTCACGACAAGCTACAATGGCGGGCAGAGGCTGGACGCGGCACAGGCACTGTTCTAGCGGCGCAGTTATGGCGAACGGAGACGAGGCAGGGGCACAGGGCGATGCAGTCGATCACGTGGAAGCTCCAGGACATGGATGGAGGTCGAGAAGACGAAGGAGGAGACGAGCATAGTGGCCGGAACGATCCAGAGCTTGCAATCTACATGACACAAGCGTGATCACCACTGTCACTGGCGTGAGCGGCGGTCTTTGGCGTGGCCAACCTTGTCCAGTAGATAGTCCTTAGTTCCCTTAGTCTATCTGAAGAAATAATTTGGTCCAGGGGCAAAGAAGTGATTTGCAGATGGCCACAAAACAGACCAACTGCCAAGTGTTTGTCTGTGCAGTGGGGACACCTGCTTGGTAACACAGTAAATAATTTGTCTGGTGATGATCTCACACTAAGGTGATGTTGATCACCAAAAATAAGACTAAGAGGAGGAGTTTAGAAGATACTTGTTGTAGAAAGTGCAAAACTGGCCAGATTCGGGCACTATGATGTTGCACTCACATACATAAGTGTCATGAGCTGAAATTTGGTGGAGTGGGGTTATTTGACCATATGGAGCTGCTGTAAAAATTTCATGCCATTTGGAATTACCAAAGTGGCACTTGCTTCACAATGCTCCATTATGGACAGAGACTAGGAAAATTTACTGAGGGTAAATGGCTAAGTGGAAACTTGGTGGAGGCAGTAGATATAGATGTAACAATGTCCTGGTAAATTTGCAGCTCAAATGAAGCAATATAAAATATAGTTGCTTCACAAAGTGAAAATCTGACCAGAAACCAAGATTTGGAGCTGAGCTCACATAGAGGATCTCCATAAGCTCAAATTTGGTAGAGAATCATGATTTGGTCAAATGAAGGACGTGACAAAGTTTCAACTCATTTGGACATTCCTGGAATATACTTCCTTCACAAAGTTCCTTTCTGGACAGAAACTTTGGAAAATTGCTGAAAAATAATTACTTGGCAAATGAGGTTGAAATTTGGCACATGGCAATTATATGGACATGAAAAGATGTCCACAAAGTTCGAGGTCAATTGGGCAAAGATAAATAGCACTTGCTTCACAAAGTGCCATTTAGGGTAGAATGGAAAATTGATTATTGGAGCATTATTTTTGAACATGGCAATTAAATGTTTTGCCATATTTGAGAAAGATAGGACCCAAACAATTCAGGATAATTATTTGGGAATTTTTTGAATGACAGAGATATAGGTTGCTTCACAACCTAGGATAGAAGAATTATTCCTTTAATAGAAAAGGAATATTCCTTGGAAAAAGAATATTGGGTTAGGTCAAGGATGGAAATGACAGGATCATGGGATGATGAGGAGTATGGCAAGCCACTATAAAACCTAGGAAGACATGATCTTCCCAAGTTTCAGAATCACATAGCCACAGTAAAGCAAATTTGAATCAATAAATTCAAGAAAATCCTCAGAAAAAGAGAAGGGAAAAATCCAGGCTATTACACATCTACATCCTCCCATCGCACGCCCTCTCTCTCTCTATCTCTCTCTCACAAACTCTGCCATGGCGCCGCCCATCTGCCCACACGCCAATGAGGAGGTGTCGTCCCTCAAGGATGTTCAGTAGAAGAGTAGCAATGAGGTGGACCTCTACGCGCCGCCGGACGAGGTTGCGCTGCATTCCCATCTTTGGAGTGGTTTTGGGGCCAGTACAATCTATGTCCGTGGAAGTCACTGCCGCCGGTGAGAAAGCCAAACAAGTAGTGTTCAAGAAGGAGATGGCAGAGCAGGAAGCCAGGTACTAGGCGACCTGTGAAGCCCGTGAGGCCACATGGAAAAAGGAGGCAGTGGAGCTTTAGGGGCGGGCGCGTCATTGTGCGGAGGAGGTGCATGAACACGGGTACTTCGCGAGGAAGGTCAAAGGTTCTAGGTGCCTCATCGCTGCATGGAGGTGGGCCGGTAAGCTCCAGCGTGCCACTGACGAGGAGATGCGGTGGGCGCCCAACCAAATGGCAAGATCGTTCGCGGTCGTCCGCCAGCAAGAGAGAGATCAGTACATCAAGCGCTGCGAGGCGGAGGAGGTGGAGTACTGCCGCCACGCCGGGAAGACGCCGCGCACCAGGGAGCTGTTGGCGAGGGGATGTCGGAATACTGCCCACAGGGGGGATTATTAGTTTTAGTTTTGGTCGTTCTCATTTTTATGCTCTAGATATTTCATCCACATATACAGAATGGAAAGCATATATACACACTGTAACGTCTCCAATGTATCTATAATTTTTGATTGTTCCATGCTATTATATTATGAACTTTGGATGTTTTATATGCATTAATATGCCATTTTATATTATTTTTGGGACTAACTTATTAACCCAGTGCCCAATGCGAGTTTCTATTTTCCCCTTGTTTTTGGCTTTCGCAGAAAACGAATATCAAACGGAATCCAAACGGAATAAAACTTTACGATGATATTTCTTGGACCAGAATACACCTACAAGGCTTGGAGTAGGGGCCAAGGGAACCACGAGGAGACAACAAGCCGTAGGGGCGTGCCCCAGGGGGGCGCCTCTGGGCTTGTGGACCCTCTGGAGTCCCCTCCACCGACTCTTTGGCCTATAAATTCCCAAATATTCCAGAAACCCTAGGGGAGTCGCCAAAAATACTTTTCTACTTCCGCAGGTCTCTGTTCCCGTGATATCCCATATTGTGGCCTTTTTCGGTACTCTGCCGGAGGGGTATTTGATCACGGAGGGCATCTACATCAAGCTTGCTGCCCCTCCGATGATGTGTGAGTAGTTTACGATAGACCTAGGGGTCCATAGCTAGTAGCTAGATGGCTTCTTCTCTCTATTTGATCTTCAATACAATGTTCTCCTCGGTGTTCTTGGAGATCTATTCGATGTAATCTTCTTTTGCGGTGTTTTTCTTGAGATATGATGAATTGTGTATTTATGATTAAATCATCTATGAATATTATTTGATTCTTCTCTCAACTCTTTTTTGCATGATTAATATAGCTTTGTATTTCTCTTCAATCTATCGATTTGGTTTGGCCAACTAGATTGGTTTTCCCTGCGATGGGAGAGGTACTTTGTGATGAGTTCAATCGTGCGGTGTCGTCACCTAGTGATAGAAGGGGTAGCGAGGCACGTATTGTATTGTTGCCATTAAGGATAAAAATATGGGGTTTATATCATATCATGAGTTTATCCCTCTACATCATATCGTCTTGCATAAGGCGTTACTCTGTTTTCATAACTTAATACTCTAGATGCATGTTGGATAGCGGTCGATGAGTGGACTAATAGTAGCAGATGCAGGTAGGAGTCGATCTACTTTTCATGGATGTGATTCCTGTATTCATGATCATTGCCTTGGATGTCATCATAACTTTGCGCTTTTCTATCAATTGCTCAACAGTAATGTGTTTACCCACCATATGATTTCTTCGAGAGACAAGCCTCTAGTGACCTATGGCCCTTGGGTCTATTTTCCATCATATATTTTCATATCTATAAAACCAAAAATCCAAAAATACTGTGCTGCAATTATTCCGTGTTTACTTTATTTCGCCTTCTACTTTTATTTTAAATCTATCTCTATCAGATCTCACTCTTGCAAGTGACCGTGAAAGGATTGGCAACCCCGTTTTCGCGTCGTGTGCAAGTGTTTGTTAGTTTGTGCAGGTGCATAGATTGGAGAATTGCTTGTGCCTCCTACTGGATTGATACCTTGGTTATCAACTGAGGGAAATACTTATCTCTACTTTGCTGCAGCACCCTTTCCTTTTCAAGGAAAATCAACGCAAGCTCAAAAAGTAGCAGGAAGAATTTCTGGCGCCGTTGCCTGGGAGGTTCTACATCAAGCCTACCAAGTACTTGTCATAAACTCTCATCTCTTGCACTTACATTATTTGTCATTTGCCTCTTGTTTTCATCTTCCCCACTTCTAGAACGTTTTCAGAAAACACAAAAATATTTGCCTTATTATTCGCCCTTTTTCGTTCGTCTTTTAATTTGCTTTTTGGTAGTGTTTGATCGTGAGATTTGCTACTATGGCTAGCCCTTCTATCATAATTAGCACCCCGGAAAGTGAGTTTCTTAATTTTAAACAAAGGGAGGGAGATAATTTAAAGGATGCTTGGTATAGAATTTGCAATGCTTAAAATAGATCCACTCGTAAGCAATCTACTATCGTTCTCCTCCAAACAATTATTTGGGTGTTACTAGTTGGTATAGATTTGTGCTAGATACCATTACTTGGTGAAACTTCTTGGGTAGTCATACTTTGGATGCTTACAATGTTATGATAAATTTAGTAGGTTCACCACCACTCATTGTTAATGAAACAATTTTAACCTTGGAACATGTGATGCAAAGACTTGATATTATTGACATAAAAATTTCTACCGTAGAGCTTATTGAAAATTTGGATAAAAAGATTCATAATCACATTACTCAGATTGTATCAAAGGTAGGAACCACCTTGAAGAAATTAAAAGAAAGAGAACATATAGTCAATGAGAAAATAAGTCAAGATTTTATTAGAATTGACAAACTAGAAGGTGTTATTACCAACTTGGGTTGTGCTTTTGCCGCTATTAAAACCACTACAAAATTTCCTCCCACAAAAGCTACCAATTTTGTTTATGTTCCTAAAAATAAAGGTGAATCATCTAGTTCAGGGAACGAAGATCTAAAGATGATAAGTATTTACCCTAGTTTGATCAATATCATCCAGGAAACTATTATTACGCATGAATTCCTTATTTGTTTTACCTGGAAGTGTGATCATCAACAAAGTTAATGAATCTCCTCGGGATTATAATTGCGTAGTTGAGGAGATGAATACCAAAGATGACAATACCTAGATCATTGCTTTATGCCTAGCTAGGGACGTTAAACAATCTCCTAGGGAAGCAACCCAATTTTATTTTAGTTTTAATATTTTTTCTTCCTTTGTTGAATAAATATACCTTCTATCCTTTGTCTAGATGTATTTTCATGTTTTAATTTAGTGTGTGTGTGCCAAATAAGACCTTTGGTATGGTTTAGAAGATTGTTGATTTGATTTTGCTAAAAAAATAGAAACTTTTGTGTCCAGTACAGAAAATTCTATAATTTGTTGGAGCGTGATAATTTTCTGAAAGTTTTACACAAGATTTATATAAGAATTGCCCACATTGTCCTAATTTTTCAGAATTTTTAGAGTTGCAGACGTATGGGAAGTTTTCAGATTACTACACACTGGTCTGTTTTTGACAGATTCTGTTTTCATCGTGTTGTTTGCTTATTTTGATGAATATATGGGTAGTACCGGGGAGTATGAACCATGGAGTAGTTATAATATAGTAGATATAACACCAATATAAAATTAGAATAAGTTCACAATAGTATGTAAAGTGGTTATTTGATTTATTATGCTAACGGATCTCATGATTTTTGTGTTGAGTTTTGTGTTGTGAAGTTTTCAAGATTTGGGTAAAGATTTGATGGACTACGGAATAAGAAGTGGCAAGAACTTAAGATTGGGTATTTCCAAGGCACCCCAAGGTAATATTCAAGGACAACCAAACATCTAAGCTTGGGGATGGCCTGGATGGCAACCCCACTTTTGCCTTCAATCCATTGGTAAATTTTCTTGAGGCTATATTTTTATTCACCACATGATGTGTGTTTTGCTTGGAGCATCTTGTATTATTTGAGTCTTTGCCTTTTCGTTTGCCACAATCATCCTTGATGTACACACCTTTTGATAGGGACACACATTGATCGTGAATTTATTAAAATACTCTTTGTGCTTTTTGAACTAGGGTAGTTGCTCTAGTGCTTCACTTGTATCTTTTTTAGCACGGCGGTGATGTTATTTTGAAGAAATTGATGAACTCTCATGCTTCACTTATATTATTTTGAGAGTCAAATAACAACATGGTAATTTGCTTGGGTTGTGAATTTAGTGCTAATATGATAGGCATCCAAGGGGGATATAATAAAAACTTTCATAAACAACATTGATATATGAGAAGTTTGATTCCTTGCAATTGTTTTGAGATATGAAGATGGTGATATTAGAGTCATGCAAGTAGTGAATTGTGTAGTTAAAGAAATACTTGTGTTAAGGTTTGTGATTCCCGTAGCTTGCACGTATAATCTTCTAGTTATATGACGAAGTTGGAGCACAATTTATTCTTGATTGTCTTCCTTTGTGTGAAAGTCAGGAGCACGCGATGGTTAACTCCTACCAACCTCTCCCCTAGGAGCATGCGTAGTAATACTTTGCTTTGAGGGCTAATTAACTTTTTGCAATAAGTATGTGAGTTCTTTGTAACTAGTGTAGAGTCCATGGATTATACGCACTCTCACCCTTCCACCTTTACTAGCCACTCTAGTACCGCACAACTTTCGTCGGCGCATTAAACCCACCTTATACCCTTCCTCAAAACAGCCATCATACCTACCTATTATGGCATTTTCATAGCCATTCTGAGATATATTGCCATGTAACTCCACCATTCTATCATTATGAGTTTGAGTTTACCTTGATTTGTAAGTAAATAAAAGTGTGACGAGCATCATTATCAGAACATTGTCCCATGCGAGGTTATAAAAAGAGAAAAGAGAGAGAGGCCAAAAGAGTCTCCAAACAAAAGAGAATGATTCTCCAGAAAAAGGGGGAGTCTCCAAAAAATGAGAGAAAAAAGAGAGAAGGGACAATGTTACCATCCTTTTCCACACTTGTGCTTCAAAGTAGCACCATGTTCTTCATGATAGAAAGTCTCCTATTTTGACATTTCATATATTACTAGTGGGAAAGTTTCGTTATAGAACTTGGCTTGTATATTCCAACAATGGGCTTCCTCAAATGCCCTAGGTCTTCATGAGCAAGCAAGTTGGATGCACACCCACTTAGTTTTCTTTTGAGCTTTCATACACTTATAGCTCTAGTGCATCTGTTGCATGGCAATTCCTACTCACTCACATGGATAACAATTGATGGACATCTCCATAGTCCATTAATTTGCCTTGTTGATGTGGGACTTTCTCCCTCCTTTTTTCTAATACCACCTTCTATTCCACCTATAGTGCTATCTCCATGGCTCACGCTCATGTATTACGTGATGAGTTGAAAAAGCTGAAGCATGTTAAAAAGTATGAAACAATTGCTTGGCTGACACCGGTGTGGTACATGATTTATACTTTGTGTTAAGAAGAGAGAGCATAACAGGACTATGTGATCTTGTGGGGATAACTTTCTTTGGCCATGTTATTTTTGAAGCTTCATGATTTTGCTTTCTAGTATGCTTGAAGTATTATTGTTTTTATATCAATGAACTTTTGTTTTGAATCATATGGATCTGAATATTCATGCCAAGATAAGAAGAAATACATTACTAAATATGTTAGGTACCATTCCACATCAAAAATTTAGTTTTTATCATTTACCTACTCGAGGACAAGCAGGAACTAAGCCTGGGGATGCTTGATACATCTCCAATGTATCTATAATTTTTTATTGTTTTGTGCTATTATATTATCAACTTTCGATGTTTTATATGCATTTATATGCTATTTTATATTATTATCGGGACTAACATATTAACCCAGTTCCCTGTACCAGTTTCAGTTTTTTCCTTGTTTTTGGCTTTCGCAGAAAAGAAATATCAAACGGAGTCCAAACGGAATAAAACTTTACGATGATTTTTCTTGGACCAGAAGGCACCTACGAAACTTGGAGTAGGGGGCAAGGGAACCACGAGGAGGTGACAAGTCGTAGGGGCGCGCCCTAGGGGGCGCCCCTGGGCTTGTGCCCCCCTGCATCGACTCTTTGGCCTATAAATTCCCAAATATTCCAGAAACCCTAGGGGAATCGCCAAAAATACTTTTCACAACCGCATGTCTCTCTTCCCATGAGATCCCATCTTGGGGCCTTTCCAGGTACTCCGCCGGAGGGGGATTCGATCACGGAGGGCATCTACATAAACCTTGTTGCTCCTCCGCTGATGTGTCAGTAGTTTACCACAGACCTATGGGTCCATAGCTAGTAGCTAGATGCCTTCTTCTCTCTCTTTGATCTTCAATACAACAGTCTGCTCGATGTTTTTGGAGATCTATTCGATGTAATCTTCTTTTGCCGTGTGTTTGTTGAGATACGATGAATTGTGGATTTATGATTAGATCGTCTATATATGAATATTATTTGATTATTCTCTGGACTCTTTTATGCACGATTAAGATAGCTTTGTATTTCTCTTCGATTTATCGATTTCATTTGGACAACTAGATTGGTTTTTCTTGCAATGGGAGATGTGCTTTGTGATGGGTTTAATCTTGCGGTGTCCTCACCCAGTGAAAGAAGGGGTAGCGAGGCACATATTGTATTGTTGCCACTAAGGATAAAAATATGGGTTTTATATCATATTGTACGAGTTTATCCCTATACATCATCTTGCTTAAGACGTTATTCTGTTTTCATAACTTAATACTCTATATGCATGCTGGATAGCGGCCGATGAGTGGAGTAATAGTAGTAGATGCAGGCAGGAGTCGGTCTACTTGTCACATACGTGATGCCTATATTCATGATCATTGCCTGGGATGTCTTCATAACTTTGTGCTTTTCTATCAATTGCTCAATAATAATTTGTTAACCCACCGTATGCTTTCTTCGAGAGAGAAGCCTCTAGTGAAACCTATGGCCCCCGGATCTATTTTCCATCATATATTTTTTCAAATCTATAAAAACCAAAAACCCAAAACTACATTGCTGGAATTATTTTGTGTTTAATTTATTTTGCCTTTTACTTTTATTTTAAATCTATCTCTATCAGATCTCACTCTTGCAAGTGACCATGAAGGGATTGACAACCCCTTTTTCGCATTGCGTGCAAGTGTTTGTTAGTTTGTGCAGGTGCATTGATTGGAGACTTTCTTGTGCCTCCTACTGGATTGATACTCTTGGTTATGAACTGAGGGAAATACTTATCTCTAGTTTGCTGCATCACCCTTTCCTCTTCAAGGGTAAAATCAACGCAAGCTCAAGAAGTAGCACACACGTTGAAACAGAAAATATAAGAATGGAAAACAGAGTACACACATTGAAACAGAGCAATATAGAGCAATATTATGATTGTTGTGAATACATAGCGATCCACGTCGAAATGACTCAACAAAATAAAACACGTCCATGACCAGCGGCCCTTGCCTACGATAGCTCTTGGCTCTGCCTGAACTTGGGCAGGCGTTCGTCTAAGCGGTGGACACGCTCGCGGTACATCTGCAGCGTGATCTCGAGCTATAAGTCGGCTGTTTGATCAGAGATCACCAGCTTGAGGATGTGACGGCCATGTTCCTCTACCGCGCTTAGGTGGAAACCAGGGCCAATGAGGCGACCGAGCCGAGCGAGCATCGCGTTGGCATTGAGCATGTCGCGGACAAGACGAACGACGCGACTCATGCGAACAACGCGGTGGGCGTCTAGTGCAAGTACGGCCCGGCCGGCCTCTGGTACAAGTACGGAAAAGACGGCCTCTGCCCACTCTTGGCAAGGAATAGTGGTACTAACGGGACGTGTACCTAGTTGCGATGCCCTGGCGGCATCACTCAAGCGCCTATGGATCTGCTCTTGCTGTGCAGCGCACTGTGCATCTCGCTCTGTGGCGCTCCAGCGCTTGCGCTGTGCGGCGAGCCGCAGCATATCGGCGCGAACACGCTTAGCTTGCTCTGCGGCACACTATCGATCATGTTGTGCGGCAAGCTGTAGCCTCTCGGTGCTGACATGCCTATCTTGATTCGTGCCGCTGAATCTCGTGCGCCAAGGGTCCGCTCAACCCTGGTGATGACGCGCGGCATGGTGTCGTCCATTGCATTGTCGGGGAGGGCCTCGATGTCCACGGGCTATGGCGCTTTCTCGTTTTCCTTGTCGAGGAGGTTGATGGCAGAGGCGACGCTTTGGTGGGTTGTCATGCTTGGAATAGGTGGATGTGGTACAGGCTGCGCTTGTTGCCTCGATGCTTCGCACCGCCTAGGTTTATGCGCAATATCGCTGTATGGCGGCAAGAAACCGATGAGGAAATGGCAGGAAACGGTGGGGTGTTCATAAAACGCCATCAATCAATGGAAACTTAGCATAGAAGGAACATCGACCTAGCAATGCGTGCGGGCACATTGCTCGCCCAAGGCTATGATCCAAATACTTGTGTGCCCAATAGAGCACACTATTCATAGTAAAGAATATTGTTTCATTTATCTTAGTAGAGCAGTGGCAGTAAGCGTCACAAGAAGAATTAGATGATGGTTTATCCTAGTTAATTATGCATGTAATACTTTACTTTGGTGTGTTGAAATTTCATGTGTGTACTAGGAACCTATGTAATTGGATGTTTAATTTGGTTGTGCAATAATGTCCTTATTAGTAGTATATATAACTAGATCACTGAAGGCACGCGTTGCCGCGCCCGTCCATTTTTACATTGGAATTATATGAATTCTATATTATCTGGAAGCATGATCACTAGCTAGACCCAAGTCACACAATCAGTTTGTGGTGGTCGAAATCGTGATATGTCACCTATAATTTCATTGAGTCCATACATATAAACTACGAACAGACTCAAGTATGGAAATACAAGCGATCAATTCTTTCTTCTAAACACGCCCACTGCAAAGATAGCATTTTAAGAAAGGAGAGCCTTGTCTTTTTTCCGCACCTAGAAAAGTATGCCCTTGTGACGTAACTTCCAGGAATATTTTGGGCTTACCAACAAAAAGCAAAAACTTTAGTGTGCTCATATGAGTAGAGAATTAATGCATTAAACCTACAATAACTAGACAGCAGGTGATACAAAGGTATACTAGAAAAACCTCGCTCAGAACAAAATGCAAGTAAAACTATTGTCTAATGAAGATTATTACCCAATAATGGTAGATGCAAGGACCCCAAAAAGCACTCCACGGACTATCTCCAAAGGCAAAACCAAATTCTCTCAAACTGATGTTTGGAAATTCCTCGGGCCCTCACACTTCCCATGAACGATTATCTAATTGGTATAATTGCTATATGGATTATCACTACTGTAGTGTACCAAATTTAGACACACAAGGAGCACCAAAAATAGAATCAAAGCTAAATTTTCTTCTTTTTTTACTCTTTGGCACAAATTTACATAAACACTGAAAAATGGTCAATGTAGGGTACGCCCAGGAAGGAGAAAAGAAAACTTGTATCCATCCAGATATGTATAATTCAAATTAATGGTCACCAAACGAAGAAATCTCCCTTTCAGATAGAAATAAATTTAAGGGCAGACTAATTTTCTTAGGAAAGTAACCTGCAAGCTAAAATGTTTTTTAAGTACTGGAGCATGCTGTGGTTTTGGAGATTGCTTACCGACTTTCATTCATATCTGGAAAGATCAAGGGTACCGAAGTCTTCATTGATCCAATGAAGGAAAATTGACGATCTATTTCACATAAGCAAATGGCAACTACTCATTGTGTTGTAAATAGCAAATTGAAAAGCAACTTTTCCACCTAAATTCGGAGTAACACACTCCTCAATATGGTGAGTATATAATCTAGATTATTGATTTGGAGTTTGTCAGCTAATGTTATTTGTATGTGCCATAGTGTTGGTAAATGGAGGAGGCCAGGAGTGCAGGTACATTAATGTCAGAAGTAGGATATGTAAAATGAAAAAAGTAAAATTAATGAGTTTGATGGAGCAGATGATTTTAACGGGGAAACGTTAATAAAAAATAAATACCTTAACTGGTAATAACAAAGTACAGCATCTGTGTGCTTTGAATCGAACTCAACTATAATTTTCTGTATATAAGAGCAACATGGACACAACTATGTGTTTCTAATTTTAGTCTTATCAAAATGTCTGTTAGTGGCTGTAAATTTATTTCAGTTTTATCTAGTCACGTGAAGTGCAAATTCATACTACAAATTAGCATGGGTAAATCCATCTAAACTTCCAGTGACAATAAAACAATCATCATTTCTTGATTTTGGGCTATCACAAAATAAACCCATGCACTAGTTGGTGCTGTGAAGCGATATGCTAGAACAAACATTGATGACAAATGTAAAAGCTAATAAATAAATCAGTTATATACTGTTAACAAAAATATATTAAGAATCACGAGATATTTGTGTTCTTTGGGACACACAAAAATCAGTTGAAAGGGAGAGCATTGAACATTATACCTAAGAATAGGAAAAGCTGCCATGACCTTATTATGTTTATGAGTTTTTTATGGTCAGGTGGTGATTTAAGGTGGTAATAAAAATAAATTGATATACTGAAAGCACGATCCTCTAGTCTAAAAGGTATCTCCACACACACATGAAAAACAGACCTCCATCGCAAGCATAGAAGCAGGTTACAGTCAGAATCTCTCGTTTCTATGTATGCTGTATTTGTCAGGCAAGATAAACGCACATGATATCAGGTCAAATTATTTGATTTTCAGAGTAGGCATCAATAGAGCAAATTATATTTCAGAGTAGGCATGTGCGAGAGGTTCTGTCCAATAATATGACGAATGAAACCAAACCAGAAGGCATGATATAATAATTGAACATATTCAAAGATAGACTAGTACCTAGAGGTCTTCGAGGTAGACACAAAGGCCGACCGAGTCCTATTGGTTGCACACTGACACATCAAGTTGTCTACTAATAAGTTATCAATGTGAAAATTGTCAGTCAAATCCAGTAACATAGTTCACCATCAGTTAAGCAAGCTATCTTTCATGTCAACACAATGCCAAGAAGAAAAAGAAAGTATATGTTAGTTTAGAGGTTGAGATACATACCTTCCTAATCTGTCTAACAAGAATATTGACATTGTTCACAGCCTACCAAAGACACATTTCTTTAGTTAATTCGGATATCCACCTAATAAAAGAACAGATATGTGTTGGTTGTTAATAAGAAAACATAATGCCACAAGTTCTAAGAAATCTTTGATAGTTATGAGGTATTTATCATTATTAAAATTCCAACTATATAAAATTAAATTAAACAACTAAACAGCGAGTCGTTGTAACTGTAGGACACATTCACTCCGAATAGAAAATATGGTTAGTGAAATAACCTTTGGAGCACATTTAGCAACACAATCAGATCCCCCATCTCTTAATTCAAATATAGCATATATTCCTAAATTTAACAATCCAAATATTAGAAAGTGAACTGTCTCGATTGATCTTGAGCAACAATATCCTCTTTTGAGAAACTTCACTGAACATTACAGATACAATAATCATTTCTTTTGACTTTATTTTGAGAAAAAATTCGAACTGTTATTTTATATATTCTATTATTTTTTCAGTACATATATTCTTTTAATTTCATTCTTCTTTGATGTATACTCTCTGCAGATTCCCATATGTATCGGTACAGAAACCGGCATCCATAAATACAGAGATTGTGGCGAGCAAGTAACAGAGAGCATTGGAACGGAGTGAGAGCAATATCATTGAACAGAGATAGGAGAGAGGGTTGATAGAAGAGGTCAAGAGGAGTAGAAATAGATTACCTGCAAAATTGGGTTGTCGCGGACGTGGGTTGGTGAAGAAGGCAATGCAGACATGGTGAGTGCGCCGGAGGTGTCGCATCGTGTTGGATGGGGTGGACTCTGCGCCACTATTGGGTGTACAAATCAGGCGCCGACACCTAGGGTTAGCATCACCACTCCATGGTAATGCCATTAGTTGGACATGCATCATCTCTTGGGTTAGGATGAGACAAAGAAGGTGGGTGCTGTGAGGAGTTGGGCATCCGCATCCCCCAGAGTCACTGCCGCCGCCAGTGCTATCAGAGCGGGATGATGCCAATGGGAGAGGAGAGGCCAGGAAAGCGAAGGGATTTAGGGTGGAGCACTTGGGTCGCCCCACATGACCGACATGCACTGATAGACCGCTGGGGTTAGCTGGGCTCCCTGGCCCAGTCAGCCATGTCACTTCAATTTTGTTTTGGGAGCAGTTGCCCGTGAAACTGCTTCATCGAAGGAAAATCCAACGACGACAAACGTCCATATCCTCATATCTGACGGCCAAAACAGCTAGGGACGTGAGAGGGCAGGAAAAGTGCTCAGTTATAATGTATCAAAATGTTGTTGTTCTGTATGCAATCCCATCTCACACGTACCACACACATGCTGTTAAGTTCAACCATTTCTATTCGCTCTACTCAACGCAAACAGTTCATTCGAGTGAACTATATGTCGTATATCGCACAAACCTTGATCTGGCTGACCATTTCTGTTGTGTTGCCTAATCACAAATAGTTCTTCTGAGGGAATTGTATGTCGTATATCGCACACACCTTGATCTGGCTGACCGTTTCTGTTGTGTCGCCTAATCACAAATAGTTCATCTGAGTGAACTGTATGCCATATATCGCACACACCTTCATTTGCTGTCTATTTCTGTTGTTATGCCTAATCACAAATAGTTCATTGGAGTGAAATGTATGCCACACATCTCACACGCAACTCTACTATGAACCGTGTTTGATGTATCCGCCATCGCAAACATTTTGCATCTTTTTGACGGGTTTTTACATCTTCGTCTGCGATTAATGCATTGCACACAGTTTCGTCAAAGGGTCTCTAATTGTAGTGTCGCATTAGCTGCATCCTGTAGTAGTGCATCATCATTGCCAACAACCCTCTCATCGTGGGAGGACCTATCTTCATCAACATCTTCACCAACACCATCTCATCTTAAACCCTAGTTCATCTCTTGTATTTAGTATTTGTATCAAAACCTCAGATTGGTACCTGTGGGTTGCTAGTAGTGTTGATTACATCTTGTAGTTGATGCTAGTTGGTTTATTTGGTGGAAGATGATATGTTCAGATCTATTATGCTATTCAATACCTGACTGGTCTTGGTTAGGAATATGATTTGTGAGTAGTTACTTTTGTTCTTGAGGACATGGGAGAAGTCTTGTTATAAGTAATCATGTGAATTTGGTATTTGTTTGATATTTTGATGATATGTATGTTGTTGATTCCCTTAGTGGTGTGTGAACGTCGATTACCTGACACTTCACCATCTTTGGGCCTACGGGAATGCATTGTGGAGAAGTAATTAGATGATAGGTTGCTTGAGTGACAGAAGCTTAAACCCTAGTTTATGAGCTATTCCGTTAGGTGCCAATTTGGATCCATATGCCTCACGCTATGGTTAGATTTATGTTAGTTCTTCTTTTGTAGTTCTGGATGCTTGTGGGAGGGGGTAATCATAAGTGGGTGGCTTGTTGAAGTAAAAAACAACACCCAATCACCGCTCCACCCACATATCAAATTATCAAAGTAACGAACGCGGATCAAACAAACATGATGAAAGTGACTAGAGGAAATTCCCGTGTGTCGTGGTTTTGTCATGGCCATATGTCCTAGTGTGAGGACTTAGTCGTGAGGCCAACGCAACTTGTTAGTAGCTTGAACGAGGTTGATTGGGACGAGAGACGCGAGATTTTACCCTGGTTTGGCCCCTCACGGTGGAGGTAAAAGCCTACATCCTAATTCATTGATATGCATGATGATGATTATCTCGGTTATAAGGGTGGTGTTTCTCTACCTCTACCTCGAGAGCATCTACTTTGAAATTGTCTATCTAAAAACTCTCCCTCTTTGGGTGCCCTTCCCCTCCTTATATAAGTTGGAGGGGTGGGTTACATGTGGAGTCCTAGTAGGATTAGGACTAGTCTATCTTCTATTATAAGCCGGATACAAGCCCGGGTCTTGCTTCCTTGTAAGGGAAATGTCCCTCATGCCTTTCCTCTTAAGACGGCCCACCATAATATGAGCCGCCTTACCACGAGCCGGCTTCTGGGCCGTTGGGTCTTGTTGATCGTCTGAACCGCCCGTCGGGTCACTAATGAGTCGTCGAGCTTCGGGTGGGTCACAAGTGAATCACCAAGTATCAGTCGAGTCATTCGTGAGTTGCCATATCCGGGTAGGTCATACTCTAGGCCGGGTTATACCGTGAGGTATATCCCCGAAACCATGTGCCCTCAAGAACACTTTTCTTATTATAAGAGACTATTCCATCCTGTCCTTTGCAACCAAAAGGATTGGGCTACCTTACTGCACCTTAGTTACTATTGTTACTTGTCACTTGTTAAAATTATCTTGCTATCAAACTACTCGTTGCTGATAATTTCAGTGCTTGTAGAAAATACCTTGCTGAAAACCGTTTGTCATTTCCTTCTGATCCTCGTTGGGTTCGACATTCTTACTTATCAAAAGGACTACGATTGATCCCATACACTTGTGGGTCATCAAGGCTCTTTTCTGGCGCCATTGCTGGGGAGTTAAGCGCCTTTTGTAAGTGGAATTTGGTAAGGAAACATTTATATTACATGCTGAAATTTATTGTTACTTGTTATTATGGAAAACAATCCTGTGAGTTGTTTGTTTGGGATATCTTCAACTCGACCGGAAGCACAAAGAGTTGCTCCTCAACCTATTGCACCTATTGAAAATATTTATCATGAGATTCCTTCGAGTACGATAGAGAAACTGCTAGCTAATCCTTATGCCAGAGATGGAACAATACATCCTAATATGCACCTGATCTATGTGTGGATGAAGTTTGTGGATTATTTAAGCTTGCAGGTTTTCTGAGTGATGAAGTGAAGAATAAGGTTTTCCCTTTATCTTTTAAGGGAAAGGAATTCACATGGTATATGCTTTGTGATGATATTGGAATGTGGGATTGGAATCGATTGAATTTGGAATTTCATTTAAAGGTTTATCCTATTCATCTAGTTCATCGTGATCGAAATTATATATATAATTTTTAGCCTCGTGAAGGAGAAAGCATAGCTCAAGCTTGGGGAGTATTAAGTACATGATATACACATTCCCCAAACATGAGCTCTGAAGAAAAAATATCTTAGAAATTTTCTATGCTCGGCTTTCTCTTGATGATCAAACCATGCTTGCTTCTTCTTTGACCGGCTCCTTTATGAAGAAAACTATTGAATTCGGATGGGATCTTATGGAAAGGATTAAATGCAACTCTGAAGATTGGGAACTCGACAAAGGTATTGAGTCAGGTATAATACTTGAGTTTGATTATGTTAAAAAAATATGGATACCGATGCTTTTCGTAAGTTTAGCACTAAATATGGACTTGACTCTGAGATAGCGGCCTCTTTTTGTGAATCATTTGCTACTCATGTTGATGTCCCTAAGGTGAAGCAGTTTAAATATCATTCCTTGGTTAAATAAAAGATTGATGTGCCTGTCATAGTTAAAGAAGAAACTATCATTTACAATGTTGATGCAGTTGTGTCTACTGGTTATATTGAGAAACCACATTTTCCTGTTAAGATAAACGAACATGCTAAAGTTTCAACTATGGTTAACAGGAGTAATATTAGAGCACTTAGAGCCTATGAACAAATTAAAGTTGAACCTCATGTTGCCATGGAAGATCTCTTGGTTGATTATATAGATGGGAATGTTATTTACTTCTGTGATGAAGCTACAAGAATGTCTGAACCCGATATTAAGGATAAGAATAAACCCATTGTTGGCATGCCTGTTGTCTCGGTTAAGATAGGATATTATTGTTATCATCATTCATCTGAATTGGGTGCTAGTGCGAGTGCTATTCCGCCCTTATATCAAGAAATTATGAATGGCATTACACCTATTGAAATAGAAGACATCGATGTTACTATTAAGCTCGCAAATAGAGACACTATTACACCGCTTGGGATTGTTGGAGATGCTGAAGTCTTGTGTGGGAAAATAAAACACCCTACTGATATTCTAGTTCTCGGTTCTACACAAGATGATTTTTGTCCCATTATATTCGGTAGACCTTTCTTGAACACTATTAATGCTAAGATTGATTGTGCTAAAGAAACTATCAGTGTTAACTTTGGTGATATATCTCATGAGTTCAATTTCTCCGAGTTTCACAGACAACCTCATGATAAGGAATTACCTAGTAAAGATGAAATTGTTGGTCTTGCTTCTATTGATGTACCTCCTACTGATCCGTTTGTACAATATTTGCTAGACCATGAAAATGATATGCACATGAATGAAATAAATGAAATAGATAAGATGTTCTTTGATCAACAACCTATTCTTAAACACAGTTTGCATGTCGAAACTCTTGGAGGTCCTAATCCACCTAAAGGTGATCATGTGTTTGAATTGGAACAATTGCCTGATACTCTGAAATATGCTTATCTTGATGAAAAGAAGATATATCCTGTTATAATTAGTGCTAAACTTTCAGACCATGAAGAAAATAGATTACTAAAAACTTTGAGGAACCAGCGTGTTGCTATAGGATATACTCTTGATGATCTTAAGGGCATTAGTCCCACTCTATGTCAGCACAAAATTAATATGTAGCTTGATGCTAAACCACTTGTCGACCATCAACGGCGATTAAATCCAGAGATGAAGGAGGTGGTAAGAACTGAAATATAAAAAATTCTAGAAATAGCTATAACCTATCCCATAGCTGATAGTAGATGGGTAAGCCTCATTCATTGTATCCTTAAGAAAGGAGGCATTAGTGTTGTTCCTAATGATGAAAATGAGCTTATCCCACAAAGAATTGTAACTGGCTATAGGATGGTAATTGATTTTAGAAAATTAAACGAAGCTACTAGAAAGGATCATTACCCCTTGCCTTTTATTGATCAAATGTTAGAAAGACTATCTAAGCACCCATATTTTTGCTTTCTTGATGGATATTCTGGATTTTCTCAAATACATGTATTACTGGAAGATCAAGAGAACACCACTTTTACTCGCCCTTTTGGAACTTATGCTCTTATAGGTGTATACCTTTCGGTTTATGCAATGCACCTGATTATATGTTCAGATCTATCATCCTATTCAATACCACTCTTATCTTGGACATGAATATGATTTTTGAGTAGTTACTGTTGTTCTTGAGGATATGGGGGAAGTCTTGTTATAAATAATCATGTGAATTTGGCATTCGTTCGATATTATGATGATATGTATGTTGTTCACTCCCTTAGTGGTGTCATGTGAACGTCGACTACATGACATTTCACCATCTTTGGGCCTAAGGGAATGCATTGTGGAGTAGTAATTAGATGATGGGTTGATAGAGTGATATAAGCTTAAACCCTAGTTTATGCGATATTCCATAAGGGGTGATTTGGATCCATATGTCTCATGCTATGGTTAGGTTTATCTTAATTCTTCTTTGGTAGTTGTTGATGCTTGCGAGAGGGGGGAGTCATAAATGGGAGGCTTTTTTCAAGTAAGAACAACACCTGAGCACTGGTCCACCCACATATCAAATTATTAAAGTAACGAATGTGAATCAAACAAATATGATGAAAGTGATTAGATGAAATTCCGTGTGTCATCAAGAACGCTTTACTTATGATAAGAGACTCGGGCTGCAGGTGGGACTATAGTTGGGAGTCCCACCACCAATCCACCAGGTCCCAACACAGTTTGATATTAAGAAAGTGGGCATCCCACCAAAACTAATATGGATTAAGTGGGATAAGTGGGATTCCCACTTAACAAGCTCCCACGCACGCACCGGCATCGACGATGCTCGCGGTAACCAATTTGTGTGGACGCCCGAGCTCCATGTTAGCCACTTGTTCACAGTTCGATGTTGGTACGGTCTCACTCTCATCGCCCGCGCTGTCCCGAACGCTGATGGTAGTGCCATGCATGGTGGGAGGTCTAGTGCTCCCCCAGCCGCAGCACCAGGCTGCCACGCCAAGAACTGCCTCCCCGGCGACGACGACACAGGCGCTGGAGCAGGCGCCATGCTGCGCCATGTTCTCGGAGCGGCCTGGACGAGGTCCGGAAGGCGCACGCGAGGAACTTCAAGCTCCGCCACTCTCACGCGTTCGACTACAACACACTGATGTGCGGCCACATCGTCGGTGGCCGCAGCCCCGCGGCCGCTCTAGGGTCGTACGTCGACATGCTGCACAACGACGACGAGCCCGATGGCTACACGTTCTCGTTCGTTCTCAAGGCGTGTGCGTGCAGCTCGCGGCATTGCGGCAACGGAGGCAGCTGCAGGGACACATCATGAAGCTCGGGTTCCTCAAGCACGACGAGCACGTGCAGAGCAGCCTCATCAGCTTCTATGGCAAGTGCGGCGAGCCGGAGCTGGCGCGCCGGGCGTTCGAGCAGATGGAGGCCGGGAAAGGACAGTGGCATCCCAGAGCGCGCTGCTAGCAGAGTACACGAAGGCCGGGCGGCGGGCGGATTGCCTCGGTTCATTCGGGACGGGTGGAGGCCCGACGAGAGCTCCATGGTGAGCGCGCTCTCAGCATGCGCGCACCTGGGCGCCTACGACGTCGGCCGGAGCGTACCACGACGCTGAATACGTCCATGGTGGACATGCACGCCAAGTGCGTCTGCATCGAGAAGGTGACGGCGGTGTTCGACGGCATGGACAGCAAGAAGAACGAGTGGACGTTCAACGCCATGGTGTCCGGCTTGGCGTTGCACGGGGACGGGCGTATGGCGCTGCAGGTGTTCGACGCAATGATCAGGGAGGGACACCAACCCGACGACGCCCTTGGCGTGCACGACATAGCCACGATGAGCTTCCATGCCCTGACCTGCCGTGGCGCCTAGATCCCCTACATGTGTGAACGACGACGACTGCCCGTAGCTCATCCTGCCGCACCGGCGCGAGGCGAGTGGCCTCGGTGATGGGGAGGCCGTCGGGGGTGGCGCAATGTGAGGAAGAAGAAGCAGGGACGTGATGCCGGACTGGCGGGCTGGTGTACGCTGCGGCACTGCCCTCGCTCTACTTGTTCATCCACAACATTATCTAAGTTGGATTCCAACGAGATCCAATGGGATAACTGGGCTTGCCCGATTATTATTATTATTTTCCAATGGGATCCCACTAAAGAAGATTAAGTGAGATGGGCTAATTAGTGCCACTTAATCCCATCTCGACTTGCAGCCTGATATGAGACTGTTCCGGCCTGTCGGATTCGGGCTACCTTGCTGTTGTCTGATTCGGGGTTCCGCAAAACCCTTGTAAGTTCGAACACTGGGGTGTGTGCGAAAAATTCAACTTCCCCTATCAGCCTACTCGTTGTTTCTATGAATTAGCTCGAGGAACACGAAAGAACACGAAATATGGTAGTTTACCCAGGTTCAGGCCACCTAGCAGTGAGTGGCCCTACTCCTGCAATGTGGTGGATTGCCTCAAGGTGGGTTGAGGAAGAACTAGTACAATGGATGAACAGCCTCGCGAGGCGTGTTCTTGCTTGTGGTGGTGAGGGAGGTCCGAATGATCCGTCCCATCTATGGTGGTGGCTAGCTATATTTATAGTGGCCTTGGTCCTCTTCCCCCAAAATGTAGGCGGGAAGGGATCCCACAATGGCCAATTTTCAAGGGAGACAACTAGTACATCTTATCCTGACTAAAGGTGGTGTTCGCGTGCAAAGCCTCTGATCCTGACGCCACGATGGGCTCGACAATGACCTCCGTCCTGCCGTCCTGGCGATCCTGGTCTTGTTGCACGGAAATGAAACCTTTGGTTGATTCCTCGGGACTCCGCACCCGCGCTTGCCTCTTTAGCACCAAAGAGGAAACTGGTCGTCCTGCGCCCGCTGGCACCCGCCTGGCCTTGGTCGTCATGGCTTGCATCACTCTAACCTCACGAGGTGAGGGCTTGCATAGAGTTCTCCGCCCCTCGGGGATCCATCATAGTGATACTTTCACCGCAGGTGGTCTTGGTGTCATCTGCCTCGTGAGGCTTGGCCCCTCGCAAGGGTCTTGAGTGTCGATGATGAAGATGGGCCATACCAGGCAGGTGAAGGAGCCACATCATGGGCCTCAGGCAGGCAAGTCTGGTACCCTGGTTCCCAGAATGCTGTAGTAGCCCCCGGGCCCAAGGTGTGCTTGGACTTGGCTTCGAGGCGACACCAAAGGGCAATGGAGAAGCGTCGCGGGCCCCAACCACCCGTGGACCTAATCGACGCATGGCGCCCTGATGGGACTTGGGCGTCTCCACTTCCCCACGCTACCTCAGCAACCGTTTCAACTTTACTGGAGCCTACAGCATGCAAGGAAGATCATCATTAACTACGATCGTGGAGGCCGGTGGTTCGCCTTCTTCTTTCTATAAATGAGGAGGGGTGGAGCCCTCTGCTCATTTCCATCTCTTTGCTTCTCGTCCCTCCTTTGCTTTGCCATCTTGCTGGGGTATCCATGGCACCACCGAGGAAGTTCTCAGCCGAGGAGAAGGGAAAACCCGCATGGAGGGGCCAGGTTCACCGCCGCCCAAGAGAGGCCGAGGGCGCCCCCGCAAACGCGCCGCCACCCCGATGGTGACCCCTCAGGGGTGCGAGCACGTTTCTTCAAGGCGGGCACTGCTTCTAGGAGCCACGATGGTGCTCCTTCGCGAGATGAGGGCCGCCACGGGCGGGGCGGCTACCGCGTCGAGGAGAGGCGCGCCACAGTCGTTCGACCTTCACAGCCACGCTCTGGCTCAGCGGATGCCTTCCCTGAGTTCGTCATGTGGTCGGAGAGTCCCGACGACATCTGGCTCCCGCTCCCGCGCTTCTTTGCAAGGGCACTGCCGTCGGGACTCGACGGCCTCTAGCTGCAGGACGACGGCTGCTGCAGTAAGGCCGCGTGGGTGGGGGTCGAGGTCACTGCCACGGGCGGCGTGTCCTTGACCCGCGGGTGGCAGAAATTCGCTCGCGCACAGGTTCTGAGCGAGAGGTGCACCCTTCACTTCAAGTACGACGGCCTTGCGACCCTCTACGTGAGGGTGTTCGGAGAAGATGGACGGTGTGCGGGGTGCTGCCCGGAGGACGACAGCGACAAAGATGAGCTTGCCCTTGACGACATCCACGCCTCCTCCAGTAGTGACGGCTCCTCCTCCAGGGGGAGCGCTGGTGGCAGTGGCTACGGCAAGCTGCCACGCTGCTGGGCCCGGCTCGGAGAGAGCTGCAAGGAGCCTTGCCATCACAACTTGGTGAAGTGAGTGGGGGGCTTAGACTAAGCCCCCAGGCTGCTGGAGCCCAGGCCTCGGGAGTCACTACGGCCGTTCGTCCATTTGATCTTTTTCCTGCATCTTCCGAAAAAAGTAGAAGGCCCCCGCTGGGGTGTGTAATGAACTATGGCGCCTACGCCAACATGCTATGCTTTTCATATCGTGTCATGTCATTTGTATTACTACTAAGTGCGGGTAGGGTAACTTAGCTTGCCATGCTCGTGGTAGACTCCCTTGTCATGGGGGTGCGTCTCCCGGGGGCGCTTCCCCGAAGCTTCCCTTCCTATCAGCTCTGGAGACGTTGGGCCTCCGGAGGTGTTGTGTAGCTACGGAGTTAGGGGACTTCGTGAGGCATCCTTTCCCTCTTTGCATGTCCCACGAGCTTAGGTGTACCGTGGCTAGTGCGCCTCATCGCGATATCCAGAGGCACGGACTTAAAGGGAGCGCTCATGCCCACGAGCTCATTCGAGGGTGTCTCATGAGGATTGAAAACATCGAGGCTCTAGGGCACCCAGGCTTCGGTGAGGTGTGGTTGTGGGCTAGCCCAAACGTACACACCTACCTAGCCCCCACACGCGAGGCGTGCACAGATGAGCGACGGGAAATTGCCGTTCCCCCTAGGGAGAGGATGGAAAAGCGAATAAAAGGAAAGGAATTCGAACCCGCGAAAACAGAAAGCATAAAAAACCTTCAAATTTCATTCCAAGAAAAGCAAACCAGCTACAGAAAGCAAGCAGAAGAAAAGCCGTGTCCGGCACCTAAGCTAGTCTTCATCTTCTCACCAGTGCGGAGCTAAGTGCTGCCACTGAGAAGTGGGAGGGAGCCCCCGTGAAGCCCAAGGGCGACGCTCAGGAGACTCCGAGGCGTGTACAACCCCACTCATTATTACGTGAGAGTGTCATGAGCGGAGACCTTCACAGGCACGGGGCATTGCTTCATGGGCAGAACCTTAGGAGATGCTGGATGTTCCAGGCATTCTGGATGGGGATCCCGTCCTGCGTCTCCAGGCGCGTGGCGCCAGGCCTGGAGACACGGGCAATCCTGAACGGGCCCTCCCACATGGGTGAGAGCTTATGTAGCCCCTCCCTGGAGTGCACCCGCCTTAGGATGAGATCGCCTACCTTGAGCGTCGTGGAGCGAATGTTGCAGCAGTGGTACCGCTGCAGCGCCTGCTGGTACCTAGTTGCTCGGAGCGAGGCTTGTCGACGGAGCTCCTCCCCCCAGCACAAGGTCATCCCCCCGCGAGGCATCCTGGCGTGCTTCGTCAAACGTGAAGACCCGTGGGGAGCGATGCTTGACCTCATGGGGGAGAACCGCTTCAGCTCCGTAGACGAGGAAGAATGGAGTCTCACCCGTTGGCTTTGTTGCTGTGGTGTGGATGGACCATAGCACGGACTGGAGCTCGTCCAGCCAGCCCCTGCCGCAAGCCTCGAGCTTCTTCTAGAAAGTCCTCGCCTTTAGGCCTCTTAGCACCTCTACGTTGGCGCGCTCAGCCTGGCCATTGCTTCGTGGGTGCGTGACCGAAGCGTAGCATATCTGCGTTCCAAGGTTAGCACAATATGTTCTGAAGAGATTGCTGGTGAGCTACGAACCATTGTCGGTGATGATGTTGTTCGGGACCTCGAAACGGCTCACGATGCCCTTGATGAACTTGCCTACCGAGCCGACCGGGATGGTGCGGACGGCCTCCACCTCTGCCCACTTGGTGAATTTGTCGATGGTGACGTAGAGGTACCAGTAGGCCCCAGGCGCTCGGGGAAACGGGCCCAAGATGTCTAGCCCCCAGACAGCAAATGGTCAGGACAGTGGGATGGTTTGGAGGCCTTGGGCGGGCTGGTGGATCTGTTTCGCATGAAATTGACAGGCTTCATAGGACATTACTAGTTTGGTGGCATCGTCGAGTGCTGTGGGCCAGTAGAATCCACTGCGGAAGGCCTTGCCCACCAGGGTGCGTGAGGAGGAGTGATGCCTGCAGTCTCCGCCGTGTATGTCAGCCAGCAGCTTGCTCCCCTGCTTCTTGGAAATGCACCGCAGAGAGACATCGTTCGACCTTCTCTGGTAGAGCTCACCATCCTGAATGCAGTACACGGTGGCCGACTGGGACACACACTCCGCCTCTTCTTCCTTGTCCGGTAGGGTTCCCTAGAGTAGGTACGCCCTGAACTCCTTAGTCCAGCACCCCTCCTGAGGTTCTAGTGCGAGAAGTAGGTGGGCTTTGGAGGTCAAGCCACAGGTCGGGGCGCCTGAGGTTGGCACTGAAGGAAGTTCCTCCTGAGGCGACGCCGGCTCGATGCTTGGGGGGCTGCCGATGGCTTAAAAAGCCCCTCTTCAAAGACGTCGGGCTCTTGGGGCAATTGCTAAGATGCTCTCTTGGCAATGTCGTCCGCCTCCTTGTTCGTGCCACGCGACACGTGCTGCAGTTCCAAACCCAGGAATTGTTTCTCGATCTTGCGTACCTCCGCGCCTCCATGTGCTTGTCCTTCCGTGTGTATGCCTTGTTGGAGAAGTTGACGACGAGCTGGGAGTCGCCCTTGATAGTAAGGCGCTTCACCCCCAGCATCGTCGCGGCCTTGAGGCAAGCAATCAGGCCCTCGTACTCCACAATGTTGTTGGAGACCTTTTCACCATTCTGGAAGCATAGTTACACGACGTAGTAGAGCTTGTACTTGGTGCGCGAGATGAGAACGGCTCCAGCCCTCGCGCCCTAACGTGGGATGGCACCGTCAAAGTACATGACCCAACCCTCTGGGGCTTCATCTTCTGGTACGAGGGAGCGGTCCTCGCTCACTCCTTGGTCTGGGACATCAGTCCATTCTGCCAAGAAATCAGCGGGGGCTGCTCCATTGATAATCCGGGTCGTGCAGAATTCCAACTCGAACGCTTGTAGATCGATATTCCATTCGGCAACTCTTCCTACCGCATTGGGGCTCCGGAGTACCCTGTCCAAAGGGTAAGCTGAGAAGACCTTGATCGGGTGACCTTGGAAGTAGTGACGTAGTTTCCGAGAGGCAATGAGGAGCGCCAGCAGGAGCTTCTGGGCATGGGGTAGTGCGCCCGTGCGTCACGCAGCACCGTGCTAATGAAGTACACTGGGTGCTCAAAAAGGGTGGAGGCAGTGGTGGAGTCCTGCAGTTCCCAAAGCGGAAGGTCCTTGGGAACCTCGTCGCCTACCAAGGCGGCCAGGGCCTCTGGAGCACCATCCTTTGGAGCCTTGGTATCTTGAAGGTCGGCCAGGGCACCAGGAGCGCCGTCAGTTTGTGAGAGGGCCGTGGCTTCTGGAGCATCGTCCTGAGCTGGTGGTGCCTTGGCTGGGTGCGGCGTGCCACATTTCTGCGGGCCCTTGGACGGGTGCTCTTCCCAGACCACCACCAGCACCGCACTGGTAGAGTGTGGCATGGCGGCTAGATAGAGCACCAATGGTTCGCGGAGGCGCGGCGCTACCATCACCGGAGGGCTGGTAAGGTATCTCTTGAGGTCTTCAAAAGCTGCGTCAGGCTCTGGAGTCCACTCGAACGGGCCTTTCCTTTTCATCAGCTTGAAGAAGTGGAGGGCGTGCCCCCGTACCTTAAAGATGAAACACCCGAGTGATGTCACGCAGCCTGCTAGCTTCTGCATCTCCTTGAGGGTGTTTGGTGGACTCATCTTCTCTATGGCTTTGGACTTCTCGGGGTTAGCTTCGATTCCTTTGTGCGACACCAGGAAGCCTAGCAGCTTACCTGATGGAACGCCAAACACACACTTCTCCAGGTTGAGCCGCAAGTCCACCTTGCGCAAGCTGACGAAGGTCTCCTCCGAATCGTCGATAAGGGTCCTGGCTTCCTGAGATTTCACATCTATGTCATCGACGCACGCTTCTAAATTCCAACCAATCTGCTCTCCCAGTGCGATGAGCATCAACCGCTGGAAAGTTGCTCCCGCATTGCGCAGCCCGAAAGGCATACAAGTGTAGCAATATACACCGCACGTGGTTAGGAAGGTTGTTTTCTCAACATCTTGCACCGCCATCTTGATTTGATGATATCCCGAGAAGGCATCCATGAAACACAGCAAATCGCACTCGGCGGTGGGGTCGACGATTTGGTCGATGCGCGGGAGAGGGAAAGGGTCCTGAGGGCAGGCCTTGTTGACACTACAAAAAAAAAGACACATCCGTGACATTTTGGTCCGAACGATTTTTTTTTCTGTCTTACTTATGACACTTCTATGACAATAATTGTGACAAAACACGGTATCATCATAGATGTGGTGCGGTCCTACTTCTATGACAAAAAATCATGACAGAAAATGGGCTTTTCGTCCTGGGTGGGCCGGAGACGCAGCTGCATGACATTCTTTGGGCCGTCCATGACGCAAAAAAACCGTGGTAGAAGCGAGGGCGAGGAAAATATCGGGGTGTTCCCGGTTATGGTGGGTGGTTGGGGCCGAGCGATGCGCGTTTCTCTCATACACGCACGCGCGTGAGTGCGAGGCGTTGGGCTCTAACTGAACCCGAGCGAGGCATTGGGCTCTAACTGAACCCGAGCGATTGCACTGCAGGCTACACGTTACTGAACCCGAGCGATCAATCGATGGCTGTTAACTGAACCCGATCGAGCGATTCCTTCACTACTGCTGCTAACTGAAGCCGATCAATGCTGCCTCTGCATGAACAGTGAGTGTTGCTGGTCGGGTTTGGATGAACAGTTCCCGATGGGGGTGGCTGAACAGGACCCCGTGGTGTTACCTCTGCATGAACAGGACCCCGTTCGATCGAGCCGGTTGGGGCTGCATGAACAGTACCCCATGGAGGGCTGCATGAACAGGACCACCCCATGGAGGGCTGCATGAACAGTAGACGGTGGAGGGCTGGATGAACAGTAGCCCGTGGAGGGGTGGTTGAACAGGAGCCCGTGGAGAGGGTTGGTTGAACAGTAGCCGGTGGAGTAGCGCGCAGTGGAGGCTGAACAGTCGCAGGTGGAGGCTGGAGGAGGTTGACGGTGGATGAACAGTAGCCCATGAAGGTTGGAGGGGGTCGACGGTGGTGATGAACAGTATCCCGTGGAGTCCCGTTTTGTGGTACGCCACACCCCTCCCGATGAACAGGACCCCCGTTTCGACCGTAGCGCTCCAACACAAGTCCGTTTCCTCCATTTTGCGGTACGCCACACCCCTCCCAATGAACAGGACCCCCGTTTTGACCGTAGCGCTCCAACACAAGTCTGTTTCCTCCATTTTGCGGTACACCACACCCCTCCCGATCAACAGGACCCCCGTTTCGACCGTAGGAGGTCCGTTTCCTCCGTTTTGCGGTACGCCAGACCCCTCCCGATGAACATGATCCCGTTTCGAACGTGGCCGGTCGAACACAAGGCCGTTTCCTCCGTTCTGCAGAATGCCATGCCTCATTTCCATCGGTTGTTCCGTCCAAGCCCCCCGATGAACACGACGACGCATTCCGTTTCGACCCAACTGGTTGGCTCCTCATGAACACGACGACGACGTTGTTTCTCTGTTCCGACCCAGCCATGTACATGAGCCCTAGTCATACGTATGCGCGAGTAGGCGTTTGAGACCCTGCCCGTATGTACGTACGTGGCCGTATTTTTTTTCTTGCACACTTACCGATGTACGTACGTGTACATGCTACGTGCGCGCCTCTACTACGACACATGCGCGCCTCTACATCAACCAGTATGTACGTACAGGTTCGCGACTAGAATGGCAATGTTACGTACGCTTCGACCAGGTGGGTCCCGACTGTCAGGCACTTCCTTGAGTGCGAAGATGTAGCTGGTGGGTCCCAGCAGTTAGGGGGCGAATTTTTTTTTTGCCTGGACGCACTTCCTTGCGTGCAAAGATGTAGCTGGTTGGTCCCAACAGTCAGGGGGAAATGTTTTTTTCACGAAATACGGTGGCCCGTCCGGTGGGTCCCCGCTGTCAGGTGGAGGAATAATTATTTTGCGCGTAATAAGGAGGCACTTCCTTGCTGCGGCCGTGGACCCAGCTGTCAGCCTTTCCACGTACAGTCCACGTCCAATGGAAGATGTTCCTTGACCACATTGACCATGCCGCGCTGAGAGCACCAGGGCGGTGGACGACGGCGAGGCCTAGGAAGGGGACGACGCGGAGCTGGGGAAGACGCGGCAGTGGATGCCCAGGCGTAGAGGAGTACGAGGGTGCACTGGTTCACTGCGGTGTGAGGCTGCCGTCGCCGCAGAATAACAGGGGGTGTGGGTGAGTAGAGGGATGGCCTGGCCAACGGTCAGAATAGTAGGGGGCGGTGAGGCCTCCGCAGCAGCACAGCTAGCCACGGGAGGTAGGAGCATGCAGCACGACCAGCGCTGCTTTGGGCGGCTGGAGCAACAAGACCAGAGGTTGAAGAAGCACTACGGCCGTTGGATGGACATCGTACGATCACTAGAGCTATAATCGCTCATATTGACTAAGTTGACAAAGCACTCCATCCCCGTCAACTTAGTAGGCCCACAAGTCAGCCTCCCACCAAGGTGGGTCCCAACCAGCAGGGGGAGATTTCATTTTTCTGTGCATAATAAGGAGGTGCTTCCGGTTGGTCCGAGCTGACACCGGGGGGAACATTTTTTTCGCACAATACGGTGGACCGTCCGCTGGGTCCCAGCAGTCAGGGGGAAACATTTTTTTCGCAAAATACGGTGGCATGTCCGGTGGGTCCCTGCTGTCAAGTGGATGAATAATTATTTTCTGCGTAATAAGGAGGCACTTCCATGCTGTCGTCATGGACCCAGCTGTCAGCCTCTCCACGTACAGTCCACGTCCGATGGCAGCCGTTCCTTGACCACGTTGACCACGCCACGCCAAGAGCACCAGGGCGGTGGACGATGGCGATGCCTAGGAAGGAGACGACGCGGAGCCGGGGAAGACACGGCACTGGATGCCCACGCAGAGAGGAGTACGAGGGTTTACTGGTTTGCTGCGGTGTGAGGCTACCGTCGCCGCAGAATAACAGGGGGTGTGGGTGAGTAGAGGGATGGCCTGGCCAGCGGTGGGAGTAGTAGGGGCGGTGAGGCCTCCGCGGCATCACAGCCGGCCACGGGAGGCAGGAGCACGTGACACGACCAGCACTGCTTTGGGCGGCTGGGGCAAGAAGACCAGAGGTTGAAGAAGCATTACGGCCGTTGGATGGACATCGTACGATCACTACAGCTAGAATCGTTTAGATTGACTAAGTTAACAAAGCACTCCGTCCCCGTCAACTTAGTAGGCCCACAAGTCAGCCTCCCACCAAGGTGGATCCCAACCAGTAGGGGGAGTATTCATTTTTATGTGTGTAATAAGGAGGCGCTTTCGGTGGGTCCGAGCTGACAGCAGGGAGAAGGTTTTTTTCAGGAAATACGGTGGCCCGGTCACTGGGTCCCAGCAGTCAGGGGGGAAACATTTTTATTCACGAAATACGGTGGCCCGTCCGGTGGGTCCCTGCTGTCAGGTGGAGTAATCATTATTTTCAGCGTAATAAGGAGGCACTTCCTTCCTGCCGTCGTGGACCCAGCTGTCACCCTCTCCATGTACAGTCCACGTCCGATGGAAGCCGTTCCTTGACCACGTTGACCATGCCGCGCCGAGAGCACCAGGGCGGTGGACGACGGCTAG
The DNA here is from genome assembly GCA_902687465.1 of Secale cereale. Classification (NCBI taxonomy): domain Eukaryota; kingdom Viridiplantae; phylum Streptophyta; class Magnoliopsida; order Poales; family Poaceae; genus Secale; species Secale cereale. The sequence goes on from LR738713.1 coordinate 193,857,769, forward strand.
GCCTAGGAAGGGGACGACACATAGTCGGGGAAGACGCGGCAGCGGAAGCCCGCGCAGAGAGGAGTACGAGGGTTCATTGGTTCGGCTGCGGTGTGACCGTGTGAGGCTCCCGTCGCCGCGGAATAACAGGGGGTGTGGGTGAGTAGATGGATGGCCTGGCCAGCGGTGGGAGTATTAGGGGGCGGTGAGGCCTCCGCGGCATCACAGCCGGCCATAGGAGGCAGGAGCACGCGGCACGACCGGCGCTGCTTTGGGCGGCTGGAGCAAGAAGACCAGAGGTTAAAGAAGCGCTACGGCCGTTGGATGGACATCGTACGGTCACTGCAGCTAGAATCATTTATATTGACTAAGTTGACAAAGCCCTTGATAAGCGTCAACTTAGTAGGCCCACATGTCAGCCTCTAAAACGGTGCGCCCTAGATGGTAGGGGGGAGGAATCATTTTTTGGGCGGCTGAAGCAAGAATATCCGAGATTGAAGAAGAAGCACGACATCCGTTGGATGGACATCCAACGACCACAGCTGCCAGAACCGTGTGTTATTGACAAAGCCTTGCATACGTGTCAACTTAGTTTTTTTAGGGGACGCGTCAACTTAGAAGGCCCACAAGTGTGTGGCAGAGAACATATAACCCATTTGCGATTTGTATGAATGTACAACCCATTTTTTAATTCTAATGGAATTTACTACAACCCATTTACAGTTTGTTAAAAGTACAACCCATTTTCTAGCTAGGACAAGAATTAATAATTCAACCAACCGCTCAAAACAGAATTAAAAAAATACCAACATTTTTATGGGATCCGAAATATTTTTATCCGAAATTTCTAGTCATATTAAATATAACTTCAAAATAAAGTTGTATTACGTTAAAATCCAACGAAATATTGCGCGCGTAATAAGTGATGAATTAAATTTTTCAAATTCCGAAAATAATATATTTTTTAAACTAATTACGCATTTGGTGCATTTTTTTATAGTTACTACCCATTTATTATAATTACATCCCATTTATTGTTTCTTAAAGTCCATTTTTTTTTGTTAAGCCTAATGCATACCTCCTAGGAAAGTTTGCAGCCCAGCGGGGCGAAGAATAACAAGTTGACCCGGATATTGTGTACAACTGTCGGCCCAGTTGCATTGCTGATAATGAAAAAAAGGCATGTGTAGTACAGTACAACCTAACATGGCTACTCAGGCCACATTCGACGACGCCGAAAAGGCCCAAACAAGGCTTATGTACAACTTTTTGAAGTCAGTGAGCTCAATTAATAACATAAGAAAAAAGTTACTCCCTCTGTAAACTAATATAAGAGTGTTTAGATCACTATTTTAGTATTCTAAACACTCTTATATTAGTTTACATAGGGAGTAGATTACAGTGGAACCTAATTAAAAGATGCCACGAGCAAAGAAATAATTCAACGGGTCCCACTTGTGTGTGTGTGTGCGTGTGTGTGTGTGTGTGTGTGTGTGTGTGTGTGTGAGAGAGAGAGAGAGAGACCCATCGGTCGATGCTCGTAAATACATCTTTCAGCCATATGCATTGCTGATGCTCAGTAAAAACTTATATAGTTGACACAATCATATAGAACATCATAGCACACTGATCTGGCATACAAAAATTTCACGCAGGCGGCACAATCAGGATGGAAGCAGTGGATTGCTACGGGTAGGGCTATGTTGAAAGCAACGAACTCGTACATAACGATTCATCGTCTTTATCAATGACAGGGAAATATCTTGAATGTTGTGCAAAGAAAACAGACAGACAACACAATAAGTTCTGCTAGCACAGTAAGTTGACGTACAGCCCTTTCTAAAAAAAGTTCAGGTACAAAATTAGAACAGGTCACAATCAAATGTACTGGCACATCAGTGCTTCACGCCCATAGCTCATATTTAACTAGTATCTGACAAGATTCAGTTGTTACCTCAAATTAGAGCACATCCAGGCAGCCAGCCCTGCCTCTTCTCCCAAAGAAGCAGTGGCCTCCGCCGCGCGATGGAGTAGGCCCTGTGCCATCCATTATTCCGAGCAACACGGGGAAAGTCTGACGTTGACTCCTGTAATGGACGTTGTCGACGGACCCTGGCACTAGCGGCGGTGGCAGGACTTCGATTGATGGATTGACCACATCTTCGACATGCACGAACACTCGATACGGGTACATCCCTAACGTGGTCCGCGGCGGCCTCGGTGGCAATGAATAGTACAACCCCGGTTCCTGCATCGGTATCTCAACACCAATCACCTTTGGTATGGTGGACGGCTTCTTCATCCATGCCATAACCGTCACAGCCCAGCTGTCTAGAGGAACAAACATACTTACGAGCTCACCTCCAAGGTCGTTGATAAGCTCATTCATGGACTCGCTGTTCCAATCACATGGAGGCATGCCGTGGAAGGTAAGATTTGTTAAAAACTCAAGCTCAGAGGGCACCGAGCCCCATCCTGGGTGCCACCGATCGAAGCTCACCAGCGCGCCATCGCAGAACAAACGCCGGGAAGATTCGAACACACGACTGCAGTCGAAAGTTGTCCGGAACCTTGACGAAGAAATCAGTCGGTGGCGGACAAACTTCGACGAGCATGTCACTTATTTGGTTGCCGTGCGCAATGCCAAGACCTTTGACAAGGTCGTCCAGCGAGACGGGAGGCCGGTCGCCGTTGATGGTTACCATCAGCACTTTGCCGGCAAACTGGTCGTCAAGCGCCGCCATGCCACTGTTGAGCGACAGCATGCAGCGACCGAAGGCAGGACGGACCTCAGGTTCTCCGGCTCGGAGATCCGCGTTGATCAGCAACATGATAGTGAGCTTGAGTACAGGGAGTACAGGAGGGGGATTTGGGGTAACTGGAGTAGGAATCGAGATTCCAGAGGTGGGGGAGGGGTGGGAGATTGGGGATGAAAAGGTAGCTTGAACTTCGAACACACGCCAATATGCTCTCTGTGCGCAAGCGCACGAAAACACCGGTGGCGCCCACATATCGGCCTAAGAGTCCTTATTCATTCTTATTTGGAGAGCCCGACCTTTTTTTTTTGAGGATCTTTTGAGAGCCCGGCCTAAGAGTCATAATTGACCTGTTTGGCATTGCGTTACTACTCGACCCATATTCAATGGCACCTCACTGGCCCAAACAAGTGTACATCATCGAAAAGACACCGAGCTCAAATTATATAACTTGAAAAAAGGAGATACACTCTGAACACTGGAGAATGGTGATGCCCTCATTTAGCCCACCAGTAGTTCGAGACAATAAACAGTTCGAAACAACGATATATACAATATTCAAACACCGACTAGTGACTACTACCGACATAAACATCAAGACATGATAGTTCATAAGAAGTCTTGCTACACCACCAAAACGCACCCATCTACAACACTCAGACTCTCATGATCCAGACGAGAATGACGTTCTAAACAGAGCCAACTATTACATAGTAAGAGTGACATAGGCGAGGATGACCAAATGAAAAGGAATATGCATAACAAAAGAAAGAACTACCCATCCAGAACAAGCAGCAAAGACAACAAAGTCATTCGAAGAGATGATCCAACACCATCATAATTTGCAGTCCCGCTTCAGCGACCAATGATCCGGAGACACCAGTACTACACCCTTCCGAGTTTCGACGCAACAACCCAATTACCTATCAACCTGAAGGCTTGAACCACATCACTGCCTGTCGTAATTGAGACATCCAAGGATCAAAGTTAATCCGGATGCCTTTGTCATTCTCACCTTCTTTTGGCTGTAGGTTGTATCGTTGACAATCAGGGGAGTTTGCTCCTGAACTTCTAGGGCTCGCCGTGTAGACACAGTTTTCCATAGCAAACAGAGCCTCTCTACCATCAAGGTCATTGCCAACGGTGATCTCCTGGTTAATTAGATAATTGAGTCCAAGAAATAGAGAGTGTGAACCAAGGCTGTTTACCCGCCTCCAACTAAAAAATCCTGAAGGCCCCAACAAGCTGGTATCCTGCTCATAGACGTAACAGCCATTGTCCAGACACTCACGTATTTCATGGTGCTTGTATACAGTGGGGGTTTTGCAATATAACTTTTCCGGCTCATGTGTCCGAATGATCATTAGTCTTTTGCCGTCGTCTGATCGAGCGAGGAACCAGTTGTGCTTCCCTATTTTTGGCAAAGGTGGTGTGATTACAAAGGGCAATAACTGTAGGGACACTGCATCATATCAAAAAGGACATGCATTGTTAATTTAAGATCATCATTGTTCAGAGTATGAGTAGGATAATGCAAGAAACAACATTGATAGGTCCCTGTTGGAACTGGGAGGAAAATACAGGGAAATGTATACTGGGTTCGAAAATATAGAAGTGCCATGCATGGTTATAGTCATGTTATCTCGCAATCGATTCTTCACAGGAAACTACCATGTCATGCACGTTATGGAATCATGTTCTGTCCTCACAAACAAATTCTTCAAGGTAACTAACAGAGCTCGTGTTCTCTGGGAATTTTTTTTGTGAGGATATTATTCTAGCCATTGATTGCTGAAGGGCGAATATAGGTATGTACACATGGTAAGCATTACATGATTTCACTACTTCCAAATATGGAGTTCTCCATATGCACATTTACTTCCCTGATGTATGGTTAGATGAAACCAACAGTGTGGTGCATGTTTCTACATCATGAAAATGAGGAAACTAACATGGCCATTGATACACACTCATATTTAGTAGTAGTATATAGATTACTGTAAAATAAGGAGAATATCCATATATTCCTATCCGTTTGATTATTCAGGGGTACAAATTGGTTGTAATGACATGATCACAATCGCATGAATTAACTCATTCCAAATATAGCTGATTTATGGTGTCTCTAATACATTGCCATAGTTCTACTCAAATTCTGCTCAAACAGGGATATGCCAATCATCACAAAAAGTTCAAACAGTGTCATGGCGTCATCATTAACATGAGACGGAAACAACTTACACGTGCCGTCCCAGCAATACGTTGTGCCATCTGCTTTGTCGATCGCGTAGATGATGCCATTGTGTTCAATAGCATCACCGAAGTGTGTATCAGCTTTGACGATGATCCACTGTGAGCTGAGTTGTCTCCAGCTAAAGAAGGCACCGGCGTAAAGATAGGCGAGTCCACGGTCGAACAAGGCAATTAGCTTGAAGTCTGCGTAATTCGCATGTCGTGTGGGCCCTTGGCAGATTACAATCTTCTGCAAAACAAGGTCTGTCCAACTGACGTGGTAATCTAGATGACTAGGACCGCGATGGTAAAACTATATATAATCCAACAGAGGAAGGATAATCTCATGGGAGGTCTGGAAGTTCACGAGCACCAACTTATTACCGTCTTCTCTGAAGGCAGCCATCCAGTGGGAGTTCATGCCGACCTAGTACATACCCGCCAAGAAGTTTCAGGCGATGGTAATCAGATCGAAGTCGAGGGAAATGATGTACGACGACCCACTACATACCTGCAAAGAAGTTTTGGCTAATGGAGATCGGATTGAAGTCGAGGGGCATCACATACGCCTCCGTATCATGGTGAGCCAATCTCACAAGACCAGATAGCAGCAAGAAGGGTGTCTTGAAAAGTTTTGGCCTCGCTTCGATGATGGCCGTGTGCATGCCCCTCGAGCATGCAGCCAGCCGCAGGGCGCTCAACATATCCATACACGAACAACAGAGGTCGAGGACATTACTGGGGAGATTGCTCCAATCGCGGCTCATATGGATCCTGCGCGGTTTGCGTTCGGCCATGGTGGAGTTTGGAAGGTGGGGTTTTGGGGGGCTCGATTTACGGGGGAGAAGGCTGTCGGTGCTGGAGCGGCTAGTGAGGGAATAGTGGTACTATGGGAGGCGAGCGAGGCAAGGGTATGCGTGGGCACAATGAGATAATGAAGAGTGACCTCATGATCTTCGGCGAGACGGAGATGGAGATGGAGTGGTGCTAGGGGGGAGGGAGACGAGGTGAGGCATGCTATACAGCAGCGATGACAGTGACTGCATAGTGCACAAGGCGAGGCTGACTTTGGTAACCCGGACACGCGCCTGGACTAGTGTCACCTCGGGCTCAGGGTCACGTCACTTCACTGTGAGTACCGGATGAATAATAGTATTTTGACCATCAAGTGTACCACAGTTGTACTACTACTAGTAGTAGGAGTAGTAGGAACATAAGCACAAATCCTATGCTAGCATGCCTCCGGGTTCACTTCATCCTCCAGGTATCATCCATATTGCGAGCAGAACCAAATTCTCATTTGCATAGGTCCCACCTGTCAGGAGGGGTGCAGTAATAAAATGGAATCATAAAATGTCTCGCCACGGTGATTCGAAAGAGTGACCTCAACTAGCCAGTGGCAGATGTAGCGCTGGAAGGATGGGCATGTACAAGGACATGCCCCACTCCTCAGCCTACCCGCGTAGCCTTTTCGTTCAGTCTACCTAGCCATCTAATCAACTCCCTGCAGGTCACTTCTACCATTTACTTCTCGATCGGGAACTGATTTTCCTCGGCTTCTTCACTACTCCCTGATCTTCATTTGCATCCAAACCACACTGCATTCACATTGTATTAACCTCTTCACATCCTCCTGGAGTAATTCCGAGGCCCCTATAAATAATCATCTTCTTCAGTTAGACTAGCCATCTAATCCTAATTCTCCAAACCATAGCCCTTCGGTCCAGCGGTTCCAAATGGCGAAAGATATCGAGATGCAGGTATTTAGCGTCCAACATGTCCTCGTCGAAGGCTCGTTGAGCATAGTTGCCACAGTCACCGACCACCCAAGGGTTGTTCGGAAGTGGATCAACAATGTATCCAACTCCCTCCAAAAGGTGGAGATGAATGTCATCGGTCTCGACGTAGAGTACATGGAGCGTGCCACTGGGAAGATCCAATGTGCCCCCATCCTTCAGCTGTGCCTCGAAGATGATGTTTTGGTGTACCACATCATACACGCGCCCTCCATACCAGGTGAGCTTCACGATTTCTTGTCTCGGGAGGACATATACTTCTGTGGGGCAGCCATCGCAGGGGACAAACATAAGTTGGAGCCGTACAACCTTGATTTGAATAGCATCGCTGACCTACAAAGCAGAATAAAAATTCCTGTAGAAGAATGTGATAAACCGACACCATCCCTATTCGACGTAGCAAATTTTGTGCTAGGAACAAATCTTCAGATGGGTGACGAGACGCTAGCATTAAGGTCGTCTAGATGGGAGAATTATCCCTTGACGCACGAGCAGATAAAATATGCTGCCCTCGATGCCCATGTGAGTTTCAAGATAGCTGCAAGGTCCAGAGAGCTTGTTGCGAAGCCGTCTCCCACAGAAAATCAGAAGAAGAAGAAGAAGAAGAAGAAGACGCTACACCAGCAGCAGGGCATTATGGATGGATGAACTATTTCCTCTCTAGTAAAAAATATAGTCCCACTCTATGTATATTGATATAGATGGACTATTTCGATGGTGTGCATGTCTTTGGAACAAGTAGTAGCGTGGGTCCGCTTGACTATAAGGAACTATTTATCTGCCTAGCTTTCTCTACTACTCCTTCCAGTGACCGGTATGCAATGCATGTGTTCATAGACATGACTGCTTGTCCATGGAAGTTCAACTATGGCGACCATCACGTTTCATCCACTGCCACTCGCGATTCCCATGACGCCGCTCCAACCCACGGCACCACGTCCCCCGACGTGCGCCTCACCCCTCTCGGCAGCACCGCCCCTCTGCCCTTGTGTGCATGACATGTGGGCCACCTTAAATGCGGCGAGCATCAAGTTTCTACCATAGCCACACACGATTCCCACGACGCCGTACGAACCCATGACACCACACGTCCCGCACCATCGAATTTTCATCCAGCGACTATGACACATTTAATCCCGGGCATCAATCCTTAGCTGGAGTACTTCTGTACTACAGGTAGTACCCGCCGGTGTGGCCATCTACGCCTCGTAAAGCCCCGATGCCCAGCTGTGGCACCCTTGCCATGGCCACGCCACCACCGGCCGGTTCATCTCGAACTAGTGAGTTGCGAACTACACCACCACCATGAGAATGACATGTGGGCCAGACGCATTTGAGGTCCGCATGTCATTGACTCATAGGCCGGGCACTAAGCCACTGAAGTTCGGTCCCGTGTGCCCCGAGAGGGAAATGTAACTCCTGCGGCAGGCCTTGTGGTGCTCCGCAGTACGAGCTCGTGCCAAACCCGAATTTGTTTCTTACTACTACCAACTAGTACGTACTAGTAAGGTACACGTGCATTGCACGCATGAGGTTCTGGTGGTTTGTTCATTATGCTTGTACATGTGGAGTCTTCTAGATTCTACATGTGGCAGAATCTGGTGGAATGTACAGATGATATCCAACGGCCAGTAGTGCTCGTATTTGCCATCTTTGTACCGTCGGATTAGCTTCATCCAACGACCAACTTTCAAAGTTATTCACACACTATATAGGGGGTATAGATATAGATGTGCTGGCCCCTTGCAATGGATCCAAAGTATATCTGTTTAGTGGAGTGCACTCTAAACACATTATCTATTTTATTTTTCTCTAACCTTTCGTAGCCATGCAACCAAGCCACATAAGCTTCATGGGTGCCCCCACATCATATTATTCATACTACGTTGACAGAAAAAAGATAAATCACCCAAAACAAGATCTTTCTGTTTTTTGTTCCTACGGTGCTGTGTCGTGCACGTACCTACTAGTTATATAGTGGTAGTACTAGTTGTATAGTGGTACTAGTAGGAGTAGAGTAGTACGCAATGCTCCTACTCTATCAACGAGTCCCATCTAACACCAAATTTCTTGGCTTCCATGCTACAGCTAGATCTTCCCCTCGTTTCTGTTTTCCAACCCAGCGGCGGCCGGGGTGCGCTTTGCCAATAGTCAGTTTGCTCAACGGTGGGCCCACATGAAAGTGAAAATGCTAGGCAACATGCCTTCCCTAAGCTATGTGTCATGCCGGACGGGCCGTGGAGTACTCCCGATTCCCCGGAGTGTGTGTGTGTGGGGGGGGGGGAGTTTGACGCGAACGCGGCATGCCTTTTCCTTTTACAAGCAATGTGCCCGTGCGTTGCGACGGATCCAAAGTAGTAGAATAGTAGTACTTATTCACAAACTTGAAAGAAATCACTCTTGTTTTGATATACTCCTAATATATTACTCCCTCCGTTCCTAAATATTTGACTTTTTAGAGATTTCGAATGGACTATCACATACATATTATATAGACATATTTTGAAGTGTAGATTCACTCATTTTGCTCCGTATGTAGTCACTTATTGAAATCTCTAGAAAGACAAATATTTAGGAACGGAGGGAGTACTTTTCACTCAAAATATATTTCTCAAGCTGTTTTGATGAGGGAAGGTAGGGATGTGGTTGCTTTCAAGATAATAAGGGGTTTTCTGCAAATTGGAGCAGAGAAGTGGGCTATTGTTGCAAACATGCCACAACTTACCTCACAACCTTTAGATGCAGATCTAATGAACAGAAACGATGGATGGCAGACACACCACCATCACCAACTGAGTCTTTTATAGGAGTATATATATATTTCTCAGGCTGTTTTGATGAGGTGAGGGAGGGATGTGGTTGCTTTCAAGATAATAAGGGGTTTT
>LR738713.1:193867871-193900149 GCA_902687465.1 Secale cereale
TGATGAGGTGAGGGAGGGATGTGGTTGCTTTCAAGGTAATAAGGGGTTTTCTGCAAATTGGAGCATAGAAGTGGGCTATTGTTGCAACAATGCCACAACTTACCTCACGTCCGTTAGATGCAGATCTAATGGTCAGAAACGACGGATGGCAGACACACCACCATCACCAACTGAGTCTTTTATAGGAGTATATATATATTTCTCACGTTGTTTTGATGAGGTGAGGGATGGATGTGGTTGCTTTCAAGATAATAAGGGGTTTTCTGCAAATTGGAGCGGAGAAGTGTGCTATTGTTGCAAAAATGCCACAACTTACCTCACAGCCGTTAGATGCAGATATAATGGTCAGAAACGACGGATGGCAGACACACCACCAGCACCAACTGAGTCTTTTATAGGAGTACTAGTAAACATGCACGTGCAAGAAACGTCTCATAATCTATAACATAACATCTTTTTTGATCTTATTTTTCTTTTAGTGAGTATGTTTTGCCGAGCCACTTAAATGCGTCTCATACACAACGATGGGAGTGTGTGTAACACATGATACACACACATGTCTGCACATAAAAAATTCACAATCACATAATTGTATTATAATTAGTTAAAAATACTTAAAAACCACAACTAAGGAACATCATGTGATGTTTATTCATTGATGATTATGACTCTTTCCTAAAGGTTCGCCTATTTATGCAATCTATGAAATTGTTTAAAGCTCCATTCCTTTCATACTTTAAATATGTATAAAAATATTTTCTCGGCCCAAAACCATCCTACATATACATTGTACAACATTATGATAAAAAATCATGTGCAAAGTGTATACATATGAGCATGTTGTAAATATTCACCTTGGATATTGGAAAATGTAGGGCTGTATCGTCCCATGAGTGCATGAAACTAAACAAATACTACATCTTGATTAAAAAAAATGCTACCTCTATAATCTAAGATCTGTAAATCATTTTATATTTAGTAAATCAACTACCTATTAATAAAGCAAGGTGTGTTTCTTCTAATTTTTCATCCGTTAACCTATATTATTGTTTTTGAGAGTATTTTGTATCTGAGGTGGTACTAATATTTTGCGCAAGCACGTCCGAAAATAATCAATTCGTTTATGCTATTGGGCTCGTGAACTGGTGACTTTATTGGGCTTTGGGCCATTACTGTGCTAAAAAAACTTGGCCGACGCCAGCCTCTCTTCTTTCTACAAAATCAACGAAGTGGTTCCCTTTCTGAAAGAAATGCAGCCAGCTCGCTCTCTTCTTCTGGTTATCTGCGTGCTTGTGACCGCCACCCATCACTACAGCCACCTTCAGCCACTGCAGCCACCCTCGTTCACAGGAGATGCAGACCAACGTCCTGACGTGCCAACCCTAGCCTCTCCCAACATCATAGGGCCCCCACGCATCTCGAACTCGGACTCAGAGAAGAGTCCATGTGGCTTGCGCCATAGAGTCGTGTTCGAGGATGAGATGTTCGGGAGCACGGGGCCGTGCGCTACATGAAAATTGAGCCATTAAAAGGATAAAATGAACCCTTAACCGCAAATAAACTTCATTGAAAGTTTCTTACCCGACATCGCCATGCCGCAAGTTTTTGACATCGTCGTGCCGCAAGTTTGTGACATCGCCATGCCTACGTCGATTTCGCCGGAGATCTATCTGCATATGCTCCATGGTACGCTCGAAATTCGTCTGACCTGAGATACATGCTAGAGTCCTATCAATTTACATCTGTCATGAATTTATTCATTATGTATGTTCTTCAGTATAGGCCATGCTAGCACTAAAGTTCAGAATAGATGTTCAAGTTTGAGACGCTTAGTTTCAGACAATGAGAACTATCTTAGTGCAGTTGTACTTGCAGATGGTCTCACGTGCTGCAATGCATTTTATATGGACGATGATCTGCACCGGCGTGCCGGCCCAATAGTTGGGCCGGTCAGCCCGCAGCCGTCCGATTCGTGAATTGTAACCATTCGATGCAGTATGTCTTCCTCGCGCGTGCGTACGAGGGGTCCTTCGCATCTCGTTGATCCCTTCGTCTCGCTGTGGTAGATGCTCGGTGGACGCCGCCCTCGTCGGCCATCCTCGTCGCCGGTAGCCACCCTCGCCGGCCGGTCGCCGCCCTCGCCGGCCGCCTCACCGTCGGCGTGCTGATCTCGTCGGAGCCACTCGCTAGAGCTACTCGCCGGAGCTGCTCGTCGGAGCCGCTCGCTGGAGCCGCCGCTCTCCTGCACGCTCGTCGGCACTCGCCTGCATGCTCGTTGGAGCTGCTCACTGGTGCGCCATGTGCGATCGAACTTCGCCATGGCCGTTGCAGCAAATCACGTCGCCAGACGTAGCTTTTTTTGTGGCCAGTTGTAGCAAAACTCGCGAAGCCATGTGCGATGTAGCAAAATGCAACGCCAGTAGTAGTAGAATACGAAGCCGGTTGAAGCTTTATATAAAGCGGGATGAATCTTTTCAATTCAACAGTTGAAGCTTCCAAATTTAAGTGGATGTAGCTTTTTTTGTGATCGGTGCCCCGGCGACCAGCTTCTTCGTATTTTCAGTTGAAGCTTTCCCGTCGCCGATTGTAGCTTTTCAGGCCACTGGTTGCAGCTTTTGTTGCAAGAGTGTGCCGGTGACCAGCATCTCCGTTTGTCTGTTGAAACTTTTTATGTTGCCGATTTAAGCTATTTGGGTCATCGGTTGTAGCATTTTGCGCTGCCGGTTGCAGCTTCTCTCATGCACGGCCATTAGACGACGGCGCAGCCATGGCGATGAGCGCTGTCATGGAAACAGCACGGCAGTGTTGCCCCCGAGGGGTGCACGAACAGCACAGGAGGCAGGAGCTGATGGCCGGCCTGGATCCATGGAGATTCCTGCCCGGGCGGTTGCGAGGAAGGAGTGGATGTGGGGCGTTGGGGAAGAGGATAAGGTATACACGTGTTGCCTTCCTGGTGGCTAGCGTCAGCGAGGCGAAAGCGACCAGCCAAGCGTTCCGCCGGCGCACCGCGTGTAACACTAACCATTTTATATTCCCAATCGCCACACGGCCACACTTTACTCCCCTCCCTCTCCATCACTCCCGTGTAGGCCGCCCATTCACCTGCTTCCCCACCACCGTCCGGCCATGTCCTGCGCCCCCTCTCCCCTGTCTCGCCACCGCTCCCCATCATCTAGTTGCCAGGACTCGCACGCCCTTCGTCGATTCCGGTCTCCGAAGCGCCGGAGGAGGCACTCGAGCTGGGAATGCTTGCGGGCGACACGACACAAGGCGGAGGCAGAGGCGCAGACCATGTTTCCAGTAGATCCGCGTCCGCCGCACACACTACAAGAAATATGTCAACTAGTGACCTTCTGTTAGTGACCCTGGAAGAATTGGTCATAGATCTATGACCATTTTAGACCAATTGGTCAAAAGCTGTTCGGGGGGTCCAAACCCTAAACTATAACGACCATTTTGGTCAGAAATGTCGTAATTTCCATACACGAAATGGTCATAAAGCAGATAGCACTGGTCCGCTGCCTTATTTCTAGCTGATCATGACCAATATAGATGGTCATAACCTTGTAAATTGTGGTGGGTTGCTACGACTAGACGCCACCTCATCAGTTTTGCCTATGTGTCATGTCCATGTGGCAGTTTTTGCCCTAGGTTGTGAAGCAACCTATATTCCTGTCATTCCCAAAATTCCCCAAAAAATCTCATAAATTCTTTGGGTCATATCTTCGTCAAATATGTAAAAAAACCTTCCTTGCCTAGTTCAAAAATAATTCAAAAATATTCATTTTTCTATTCTGTTCAAAAAAACACTTTGTGAAGGAAGTACCACTTTGGCATGTCCAAATGGTATCCATTTTCTACAGTGCTTTCCTATGCCCAAATAACTATCCTCCACCAAATGCCAGCTCAATCCATTCATTATTTTGAGCCCAGCTTCAACATTCGTATTTATGTCCAGTGTGGTACTTTGCAAAGCAAGTACCACCTATACTCCTCCTTTTGAGCTGAAAATTTGTGAAGACAGTCTTCTTAGTAACTGATCATCCTCAACCAAAACTCACGCCCATTAGCCATGTGCATTTCCCGTACCGCTAATCAAACACTTGGCTGCTAATTCATGTTTGAGCATCGATCGGTCTCCTCGTGAGAATAGTATGTTGTAATTTTCTTCCTAGCACCTACCTGGGGAGTGCCCAACCCACTAGACATGCCTAGGCCTCCCAGAACACATGGCAACGCCACAATCACGCGGTGACCACGCGGCGGGCATGCGAGTTTACGCGCTCTAGAGTTGGGGCCCTCGACCACCGCCCAAACCTTGACGTATCTCCACCAAACCATGTATTTATCATTAAATAGGTACTTATGTAACTAGAAATGATTTTTGGAAAAAATAAATAGCAAACTATGAGGCAGCTGCAGTTCAAATTTAACCCGCTTCCAGCTGAATCGGCGGAAATTTGTCTTTTTCAAGAGACGTGGATCAAAACTTTTTACACCCAACCATTTTGTCCATTGTGCATTAAATATGTCCTAGTATTTTAGAAAATTAATTTGGTCCAATTTTGCAACAATTATTTGGGAGGTCCTTCACAAAAAAACCTCCTTTTGGGCACTCGAAAAATGGAAAATGAATTTTTCGTCCAAAGAAATTGAAAAGTCCCTTAGGCAACATTGTTTTCCATTCCAAGATGCACCCTTGTACACAATATGAGATCATTTGAACAAACTATGCCATGAATGTGGCCATAAGATTGATCATTTGGCTTGAAAGCCATGAATCTTCACGCATGATAGCTCATTTCTGAGAACACTTTTTTAAAATAATTTCCGTATTACAAGCTTATTATTTTTCCTGGTAACTTGGTTATATATAATGACACAATGCGAAGGTTTTCCAATTTTCTTGATTTTTTTTGAATTTTTTATGCCCGTTTCAAAATGCGGTCAAAACGGCGGGAATGACCGTTCCTAGCTAGTGGTTGAATCTTGGTATTTTTTGGTGTTTCTCTGATTAAAGAGATATTTATGTACCTAGAAATGATTTTTGTAAAAAAATAAAGAGCAAACTACAAGGCAGCTACAGTTCAAATTTGACCCACTTCCATGTGAATCGGCGGAAATTTGTCTTTTTCACGAGAGGTGAATCAAAACTTTTTACACCCAACCATTTTGTCAATTGTGCATTAAATATGGCCTAGTATTTTAGAAAATTGATTTGGTCCAATTTTGCAACAATTATTTAGGAGGTCCTTCACAAAAAACCCTCCTTTTGGGCACTCAATAAATGGAAAATGAATTTTTCGTCCAAAGAAAGTGAAAAGTCCCTTAGGCAACATTGTTTGCCATTCCAAGATGAACCCTTGTGCACAATATGAGATCATTTCAACAAACTATGCCATGAATGTGGCCATAAGATTGATCATTTGGCTTGAAAGCCATGAATCTTCACGCATGATAGCTCATTTCTGAGAACACTTTTTTAAAATAATTTCCGTATTACAAGTTTATTTTTTTTTGAATTTTTTTTGCCCGTTTCAAAATGCGGTCGAAACGGCGGGAATGACCGTTCCTATCTAGTTGTTGAATCTTGGTATTTTTTTGGTGTTTCTCTGATTAAATAGATACTTATGTACCTAGAAATTATTTTTGTAAAAAATAAAGAGCAAACTACAAGGCAGCTACAGTTCAAATTTGACCCACTTCCAATTGAATCGGTGGAAATTTGTCTTTTTTGCGAGAGGTGGATCGAAACTTTTTACACCCAACAATTTGGTCAATTGTGCATTAAATACGGCCTAGTATTTTCTAAAAATGATTTGGTCCAATTTTGCAACAATTATTTGGAGGTCCTTCACAAAAAAACCTTCTTTTGGGCACTTGAAAAATGATTAAAAATAGCTAGAAAGATCATAAATGCATACAAATTTGTCCTTATCCATAAAATATGGTCTAACTCTAGTGAAAATTTGTGTGGTACCCTTTTGCAAAATATTTTTGATAGCTACTTCATAAAATCCCTCTAGTTTTAGTACTTGGAAACTCTTTTAAATAATTTGTTTTCCGAACCAATCAGAACCATTCCCACGGATCGATGACATGGCGCGCTTCCATCCATCCATATCTCCATCCGACGTGCATCCATCCATCCATCCCATTTATCTACAAGGAAAAAAGGAGGAAAAAAACCCCACCCGCAGCCCAACAAACCCAAACCCTAAATCCCATCGATCCCCTCTCATCCTCTCCCCCAATTCAGATCGACGCCGCCGCACGTCCTCCCCGCCTCCCACCTCCCACGCCACCGCCTCCTCCTTCCTCCAGCACTACCTCTCCAACCTCACCGCCAGCCTTCGCCTCATCCTCTCCACTCCCCCGCACGCCGGCAGCCCGCGCCTCCACGACCCGCCGCCGACGCCAGGCAGTCTATGGACGCTCTGGTCCCCCCACCTTGATCCCGCCAATCCATGCCGCCGCAGCCCGCCACCTGACCCCGGGAGGTGGGAGGGAGGAGAGGCCACTCGTCCGGTCCGGCTCCGGGGAACTCGCCCCGCTGCGCAGCTCGGGGTGGAGGGGAGATCCGCCCGATTCGCGCTCTGGTCTAGTACTTTTCGGAGGTGAGGAGCTCCGCCTTGCTCCGATTTCTGCCCGAGGAGAACACGGTCCCCGCGTCCGTCCTGGTCGCCACCTCAGGGCGTTCTTGCCCGAGGGGAACACGGTCGGCGACACCGTCCGGCAGGGCGTCGACCTCTTCTATGCCGCCGGGGTCGGGGGGGGCTCACTCCCCCCTCCGTGCGCAGTTCACCGTCCCGGATCTCCGTCCCGGCACGCTCGACTCCCCGCTCGCGCTCAGCGACGACGTCGTCAAGGTACTTCCTTGCCTCCCATCCCGATCTTGTCTCCCTCCCCTCTTCTTTCCCACGTCCTTATCCGGCCTTTGTCTGTAGTCCAACATCTTCATCGAGGGCGTCTCCCACAAGATCCGCCGGTAGATCAAGGACCTGGAGCGCGCTGGACGGGTCGAGCTCGGCACCCTGACCATCGACGGCGTCCCCGTTGACAGCTACCTCACCAGGTCCGTCTCTTCCCTTGCCCTGTGCTGCTGCTTACATTCTTTCTTCCTCAGACCCACCACTGCTTGCTTACCCTGGTTGAGCCAGATGGATGCAAGTTCATGTGGGACGAGGGAAACTACCCCGTCAACGCCCCGCTCAAGGAGACCATCGCCAGCATCCAGTCCCAGGTCGCGAAGATCGAGGATGACATGAAGGTAACTAACTCTACCTCTCTCTCTCTCTCTCTCTCTCTCTCTCTCTCTCTCTCTCTCCTCATTACTCCAGTTCCTTTCCACATTGACAAAATCACGCATGGATGACAGTAAAATTTTGGAAGATTGGCAGCAACTTAACACTACATTTGCTAGGCTAGCTGGGTACTGTATTTTGGACAGTGTTGTTTAACAATTTAACAGTTACATTCGGTCCTCGGCGCTAAATTGGTAGATTTTGGATGTAGCTTACTTCCTGTTTGTCTTGGTCTGTTTGGTTCCGACTAGCTACCTATTGCGTAGCTAGTTTCATGAGTATTTAGTCTTATGTCCCCTTTTCTGGTACTCATTTGCCACATAATGTTCATGATGCATCATATCTCCTGTCGAAGTACTTTGCTGTGATGCTTTGTTTTGGGGTCAGTAAGTAGTACTCTGAACAAGAGCATAAACATATATGATTATGTTTTATTAATTGATTGCATGCCCTCTTGGATTCTGTTTTCGCCTTCTACATGTGTGATGATAGTTTTTGCACGGTGTTGGATATACCTCTCTTTATATGTGATCAACAACCCAATCCCAGGGTCCTCTATTTGGAGCAGCAAATCAAAGCTTGTTTGCTGCAGTTTGTTTTATACACTTCCTTTTGTAACATGCACAAATAAAATCAGTTGTTTGCATCAGATTGGATCATTCTCACTTATTAGTTGAGTTCTAAGTATTTAGTATCTTCAGTTCTCTTGTTATATTATAGTCAGAATTATACCGTGTGACTGAATCATGTGTTATTTAGTTGGCTGAGCAGTATCTTTAGTTTTCTGAAGATTTTTCAACTCTCAATTCTGAATAAATAAGTAGCTGGCCCTATCTTCCAAGAGGCCTGAATCAAGGGTGGTCTGGTGCTGACCTGTTGCCGTTTTGTCTTGTCTCTACTTTAGGGCGAGCGACCAGTGTGGTCTGGTGTTGACCATCAACGGCGACAACCTGCTCTTGGGGATGGCCACGCTGGGCTTTGAGGAGTACATCAAGCCCCTCAAGGTTTATCTGCAGAAGTACAGAGAGGTGCGTGCCCAATTAGCCATGTGGAATTTTTTTGTCTGAACTAATTGATGATGGATTAGTGCTTTAGGAGTTAGGTAGGTCCATGGCTAGTTTAATATGTTGGTGTTGTAGCCTGGATAGCTATGTTTGGCACTTTGGTTAGTCCTAGTTAGCTAGTTGGCAAGTTTAAACACTCATGTTCAACTTGGTGACTGATGAGACCCCACACTGCCTGGCACCAATCAGCTTATTATCCTTAGAACAAGTGTTGATTTATCCTTCCAATTACTACTGTCATTGAGATCTTCAGTTCTTTTCTGTACTGTTAATTCAGATAACTGAATGATCCAGATAACTGAAATAAGATCTTCAGTTCTTTTGTTTTCCTCTAGCAGATGTTGCTCTGGAGCGGGGGACGAAGGGAGACCTCCTGCTTGCAGACATGGGCGAGATAAAATGCCTATTACGACATTGGATTAGTCGAGAATTTTAGTTCCAGATCCTATGCTTATGTCAGAGCTTATACATAAGCTTGTCTTATGCAATTCTTCTTGTTGTAGTTCAGTTTTATGTGTTATTAACTGTTAGTACAAGACATCAAGTGCACAGCTACTAGTTTGCTTACTAGCTCTGTTCTATTGGGATATGTATATGTATGTGTGGATTTTAAGCATGGTTCCTGTATATGTGATAAGTGCATACCACTACAACTCCTCTTTGTCTGGTATTATATGGCCATTTTATTGAATTCTTGAAAAGATGATTTGTTAGAATGCTTGAAAAGATTAGTCGCTAAAGTGAATGTGCTTCTAAGTCTCATGTAGTTTCAGAAACACATGCATTTATCTGCCATGCTCTATTTTTCCTGAGGATAAAATTCCTCTGTAATTCTTAAAACTCTCCCATAGTTTTACAAACATATTGCATCGTCAGCCTGCATGTATCATCTATATTCTTCTTTTGGTCCTGAGGATAAAGCTCCTCTTCATTGCTTAAAAGAATGGGAGTTTGTGAGGGATGTTCTCACGTATTACTGTTAGTGTCGTTCCTTTTCTGTCTTCTTTTGTCAGATTTTGTTTTTGTAGTAATTTAAGTTCTATTTTGTAGACCTGTTTGTTTGTGTTACTGTTCTGTTTGTCCGGTGATGAAAAACCTGTTATACAAGATCTGTTTAGTACTCATATATTATGGCCGTGGCTTATTTAGTCCGTGCTTGCTTTTGTTGCTGCAAGTAGTGACACAATATGCCATGTGCCATGTGACACAGAATGCTTGGAAATATCTAGTCATTTGAAGTTGTTTGAATCTGTTGCTTTATCATACATTCGATCCATAAATCTGCATTTCTATGAAATTTTGTTAAATATATATTTTCCAGATAGTCTATACACTAAACCTAGAGGTTTGAATATCTACTCTAGGAATGAAAATGCTACTCTAATGACTTTGTGTTCACCCTTTACAGGAGCTCCAGGCCTAGGAAATTTCAAGTTCGAAGTGGCGTGTTCTGATAGTCCAGAAAAGTGAAGAAGCATGGAGTGTATTTGTAGTAGCAGTTATATGTTTTGATAGTATCACATGTAATGGTGAAATGAATTATGTAAAGATTGTGCTATTAGCCAAAATTGGCATGTGGTTTGATAATTCTCATTTGTGTTGCTATTCTGACTGAAATAATTGTGTGGAAATTGAAACATTGTCCGTCTTTAATTAGAACCTGACAAGTGGGACCCAATAGTATTTGCATTATAAAAAGGCCATTTTCCAAATAATATTCACAGGAAAAAACCCTAAAAACTAAGGAAATGGACTGTAAAAAGGCCGAGGCCCAATTGACAAATAGATGCAGCCCAAAAAAGAAATGGTCCAAAAAAGTATCACGACCTGGAAATAAAAAGACTGCAATGTTGGGCTTGGCCCATGAAGTCAACCAAAAATTGACAGGAAAAAATATATAGAAAGGCTGAATTGTTGGGCTCGGACCATGTAAAACACCGAATCGGACCGGGCTGAATCTTATCAATGACCTTTTCAATTGGTCGCAATTTTGCCACGTCAGATTGCCACGTCGGATCCGACGTGGCCTGGCCAGACACCTAGCGACCAAAACAGAAGGTCATAGAATCAATGACCTTTTTTTGGTCATAAACGTCTTTGACCATTCCAGAAGAAAGGTCGTTAATTTCAGTTTACGGCGGCCAGCTTTTGACCATCTGTTTTTGGTCACAAAAAGGTCACAAATGGAAAATAATGACCATTCGGTGACCAATAGTCAAGGTCTCAAGTTGACATATTTCTTATAGTGACATTGGAGGGATCCAGAGAGCAGGCCTCGTCCCGCGCTGGCCAGCCAATGACTCGGAGCAAACACCAAGTAGGTGTCGTTCCGGCCTAGAACATCCTAATTCGCGGCATCGACGCCGCGCCAGTGCCTCGCTGGGCCTCCTCGAACTCGACACCCACGACGGAGGGATTGGTGTGCTGCCTCCTTGGCCTCCTCGAGCTTGACACGCATGGCGGAGGGATTGCAAGTCAGTACACAAGTTCTCCAACAGCCAGGAGCGTCGTCGCGTCCATCAGTGGGTACCCCTGCTCGGCATATGTCGTCTGCGGTGAGGAATCCCACATCCCCGTTAGGATAGGTTCAGTGTAGATTAACTAATCTTTGCACACTGAAAATCATTTATCCAAATGTCAACCAAAAGATATGTTTCAGAGATATATTGTTCTTACTGTTTGATAGAAATCGGTTGATATATTTCAACATTTTTCTGTAGGTCAGATGTAGTACTTAGGTAGCTAAGTTTTGCTTTCTTGGTTTGGCTTATTCTTTACTAAGCCATTTAATTTCTTGTTTAGCCGTTCTAGCAAGTTATGTGATTAAACTTAGCATTCTAAAATCTAGATACACACTGGTATTCAGGTCGCCTTTGAGATGTTAGTTCATTGGGAGAAATTATCTGTAATGCCCCGGATGTAATACTTTCCCTTTTGGGTATATAATATATCTCCGGCTTCATCTATTTCCATTCCGGGTTCTTTGTCTTTCGGGTTTTCGTCGTTTTGTTGTGTGAGTGTGTGGCATTCATTCATATCATGTAGACATGTGCATTGCATTGCATTTGTGTTGTCGGTTGCATCCGGTTCCATGCGTTCCTTCCCGTTGTCCGTTTCGCGTTCCGGAGGTCCCTCACGTGTCCGTGACGTCCCGTAGGCCTACTTTGTTGTTTGGGCGTGTAACGTTACCGGTGAGCCGCGAGGTTGTTGTGTGTGTTGTTGTTTTGTTGTGTGCAACCCGCCTCTCAAATCTCGTCGCGTTTGGACTCCGTTGGCTATCCCAGCAGTTATTCGTGTGGGTCCAAAGTGCCTTCACTTTGTGTCCCAGAAACACCCCTACTGCAGTCTCTACCCTCTCCTAGGCCCTCCTAAACTTCCCCGCGATCGGATCTGTCGGATCGCGATCGGATGGCTCTAAACACCCCTAAATCCCCTAACCCTAGAAATATGCTATATATAGACCCCCCCTGAGTCTATTTTTGGCATCCCTAGTTTTTCTTCTCCCCTTCCCCAAAAATCTGGATCTGGCCAGCCCTCAACTGCCACTTGGAGTTCCCTTCTCGAGATCCCGCCGGATCCAGTCGTCTGGGCTCCCGCAGCTCGAAGCCGCCATGTTCCCTCGCTCCAGTGCCGCCGTTCCTTCGCTGGTTCGGGTCAACGCTCGATCCCCGCACCAGATTCTTCGATCGGCCGGATCCACCGACGCCAGGTGCCATCGGAGGCCCGAGGCCCGTTCGCCTCACAGCCGCATCGTCGCCCCGCTTCGGTTCCCTCGGGACCACTTCGCCACCCCGCAGGCCCACCTTCCCCGCCAGCCCAGCGCTAGACCGCACCGCGCCTCCACCGCACGGGCCACGCCAGCCGCCTCCACCCAGCTGGGCTCGGCCCGTCCCGTCGCTCGCCTCCCGCGCCAGTCGTCAGAGCGCCGCGCCACCTGGGCCGCGCCTCCCTCCGCCTCCGAGCCACCGGCCCGAGCCACAGCCGCGTGGGCCGGCCCTCTCAACGCCCGCCGCTCCAGCCGCGCGAGGCGCCCGCCTCTCCACCTTGGGCCGCCGTCGTCGGATCGGGGCCCAGTCCCAGCCGCCTCACGCGGGCCACGCGCCGCTGGGCCGCGTCCCTCCTCCGCCGCACCGGCCCGTCCCTCTGCCGCCGCCGCTGGGCCGGGTCCATCTCCACCCCGGGCCCGTTAACCTTCCCAGATCTCAGATCTGAGGTTATTATTTCAAACCCTAGTCCCTGTTTGTATTGATCTGTGATGCAATGTTCAACTGTGGATAACTTTGTGTGTGTTTGTCCGATTCGCGCAAATAGCATGTCCAGACGTTCGTGGGATCGTGCACTACGTTTTATCTTTTGTTGTCATGCATGTTAGAGATCGTCTAGGTGCTTGTTTTGCTGTTGCAAGAGTGCATCGTGATATAAACTGCTGCTATGTGATGTTTTTCTGCCATCTTTGCCATGTGATATCTTTTAGCTCGTTTGTCCGAATGATGCAAATGACATGTCCACGTGTTCGTCTTGCCATGCTCTACATGTTGTATGTGCTAGGTAGCATGATAGATTTATTCTTGCCATGTTTATCATCGTTGCAAAGTGCCATGTGGCTGTGATGTTGTTTCACTTGTTATGAAATGCCATCTTGTTGAGCTCGTTGCTATCGTTGTGTCAATCTCCATGAAGCATGCTTGTGTGTTTCGGAATCACCTTCATGTGTACTTTGATGAGGTGCTTACCACTAGCCATGTTTAGTTTCGAGGTGACTTAAACATGCTCTTTTATATGCCATGATGAAATTGCTGTTTTAGGACTTAGTGGATTTTCACTAAGTCTGAAATCTGTAACGTTCCGATGCCATGTTTGCTTGCTGCTCTAGGACAAACCATGTTAGTTTTGGAGTGGATCTTGATTGTTCCTTGTAGTATATATTGTTGTCTTTCCATTCATGTCCTCACATGCCTATTTGAGTGGCTGTAGCATGTTTATCTTTTGCTCCAAAGTTTCAATAAAATTCTGCTGCCAGAATTTTATTGTCAAGTTCAATATGTCCAAGTTCATTGCTATTGAACCGTGGCTCCGTTGGGGGTGCACCTTTGGACTTAGTTGCTGTAGTATATGTCTAGTTTGTGTTCTAGGTCTTTGCCATGTTGTTTGAGTGTTGTAGCTTAATTATTTTGTACTCCGAAGTTGCTATGTTGCTGTAATTTTCAGCTTTCGCTCATTTCTTGTTTCGGGCATAACTTTTAGCCCGTAACTCCGATTTCGGCGAATCTTATATGAAACTTGATTGATTTTCTGTGTAGATTAATAATATCAGATTGTTATCATGTTTTGAGGTGTTTTGCTTGAGTGCTATTTTACGTGCTCCGTGTGCATCCTTAGTGCATCCATCATGCATCCATCATTTTTCAAGTGCGCATTGCATCTTGTTGATTGTGCTTGGTGTGATTGTTTTGTTTAGAGCCGGAAGCCGAGACCGAGTTCGAGTACGAGCACGAGGTTTCCAACGAGGTTGATCACGAGGACCCTTCTTACGATCCGAACGACTTCTCTTCAGGCAAGATGACCGAACCCCGATAACATTACTATCTTTGCCTATTGCTAGTAGTTCCACTCTATAGTTTTGCCTCGATGCCCATGATCTTCTTGTCAGCCTCCTACTTGTAAACCACTGCCCTGTTTAACCAACCTACCTATGCAAACCGTTGCTTGGCTAAGTATGCTTCGCTCAGCCCTTCTTATAGCATTGCTAGTTGCAGGTGAAGATCAAAGATGCTTGCTTCATGTTGAAGTTTGGTTGGGTTTTATCACACTATATAAATGCTTTAAATGAAATCATCTATATATTGGCAAGGGTGGAAGGCTAAGCCTTTTGCTTGGTGATTTGTTCCACTCATGCCGTTAGGAACCGTATAAACCGGTGTTATGTTCCTTGATTATGCGTTCCTAACACGGTTGGGGTGTATGGGACCCCCTCGATAAACCGCTAAGTGCTAAGTCTTTTCCAGCAAGTCCCAACATTGGTACTATTTGCCTAATAACTAAATAAACTTGCATAGGGAGTAATTAACCTGAGTTCTTAATTAACAACCCCCGGGCCAGTGCTCCACATGAGTGTTGGTCCAAACTGGGCAGACTGCGGGGCCACCCGAGGGAACTCGAGGACTGGTATATACGTGTAGGCTGACCTATCCGGTCGTGGCCTGAGACGAGATACACGCGGCTACTATCAGGGTGTCGGCACGCCGGGAGGATTTGCTGGATTAGCCTTACCTTAGATCGGTATATCTTGAGCACGGGATTCCGAGGATACTCGGGTCTTCCCACTTTGGAGTTGCGACTCCGCGGATCGTGGGCTTGTAATGGGTCAAGTTGGAACACCCCTGCAGGGTTTGAACCCGTGCCCGCAGTTATGTGGCAGATGGGAGCTTGTTAATATCCGGTTGTAGAAAACTTGACACAATGTTTCTAATACACTACCAGCGTGCGTTCCGTGACCGTCAATTTCCGAATAGGGATTCGGGAGTTGAACACGGAGGGGTTATGTTTGTTGAGCTTGTAGCTAGGATCACTTCATGATCACTTCTCGTCCGAGGCTTCTCTTCTCGCTCTCACTCACGTAAGCTAGTTGCTAGTTGCTGCTGCAGACACTTATTCTTTTCTTCAGCCTTATCCTCTCCCAAGGCTTAAATAGTCTTGTTACCCGGGAACGGGATTGCTGAGTCCTCTGTGGCTCACAGTTACTTCACCACACCAGATGCAGGTCCAGTTGTGAGCTATCCAGGTGATGGCACCGAGCTGGATTGGGAGTACGACGAGGAGCGTAGTCGGTACTATGTTCGATATCCGGATGACCAGTAGTGGAGACTTCTACTAGGATTCGATCCGCCTGTGGTTTTTTTATCTAAGTTTGGTATCTTGACATTTGGATTTTGCCCTTAGAGGGTTGTGATATTCTTAATGTATGATGTTTGAGACATGTTATGTATTTGTGTGATGTGGCGAGTGTAAGCCAACTATTTATGTTTACAATCCCCTCTTTTACATGAGATGTGCAAAGATTACCAAACTTGAGATCATTCTAGGATGGACTTATGCCTTTAAGTCGTGCCTCGACACGTAGGAGGTATAACTCCATCCTGGGCATTACAAGTTGGTATTCAGAGCCTTCTCCGACCTAGGAGCCCCCACTGTTTGATCGAATCGTTGACGGTCGAGTCTAGGCACACACTGAAAACTTTTTGAGTCCTATATTATATCGGAGATTAGGATTTCTTTGCTTCTCATCCCCTTTCTCTCTGGTGAGGACTCCTGACGACTACTCTTGTCTCTCCTATTTTCAAAAATTGCACCAAATTTTTTTTTAGGAATCCCGCGAGTATTCTGGGATTGTTTCGATGTTCTTGTGACGAGGATATTGTTCTCGATGCCTCCTGACATTAGGGGTTGTGGCAGTGTCCCGGGGAGTTGAGCTTTGCGGTATTGTCGTCACAAGCATATCGCGGCAGTACTAAATACTTAAGACGGCCGACATCGAAAATCTCTCCTATACGGCCAGTGGCAAGATAACCCCGACATCACCCAGTACTGGGGAGGTAGTTCGGGAGTATTGCCATAGCTTGTTATAGTGGATGCTTTTTGAAGGTCCGAGGTACGCAGTTTCCGAGAAAGACTGGTTATGTGTTGAAGGATGGATACACCTGGATGTAGGTTTAGAGTTGATTGCGCGGTGCTTCCCGTGTATCCCCAACACCTGATTGCATAACTGGAATCTTTCGGAAATTTATAGGTGGGTTATCCAGTAGATCGTAGGCATTCTTCCAACGAATGCAGGTTAGTGAGTTCGGGGTTCTACATTGAGTGAAGGGGTTATATGACCGATGTTACTATCAGGAGTTGCATCTTGAAGGATCCTTGGCTATGCTGATCCGGGGATTGCAAAACCTTTTCGTAACGTGTTCATATGCTTTCAGCACAAAGATGTTAGAACGAAACTCGTCTCTTGTGTTTGTTCCCGTCTGTACCTTGTTGTTTTCTTATTTTATCCTTTTGTCCCCTATATGGCTTCTCGTGAATATTGATGTTATCATTTAACTGAGAATTTCATTTGTTCCTCTTGTTCGAATGATTTCATTCGTTCTTATTGTTCGAATGATTATTGTGAAGACTTGTTGCAATTCATTCCATTGATTCAGCTTATACCTTTTGTCAATCAATTGCTGATTCGTGGTCATCTCTTACAGGATGGCTCCGAAAAAAGTTCCCAACGCTAACCCAGAGGTGGAAGAGGTCCCAGATCGTCTTCCTTTGCCTCCTCCTCCGCCTGAGGCTTGGAGAGCGATTATGCAGACTACAGCTCAGAACACCCAGTTGTTGATGCAGATGATGCAACAGATGCAAGCTAATCAAGCTAATCAGGGTGTTCCAGGGAACCAAGGCAACTTCTTCAACCAGCAACACCATGCTACTCTCAACCAGTTCTTGGCCAACAATCCTAAAGCTTTCAGTTACTGTGTCGACCCTCTTGATGCTGAAGATTGGTTAACCGACATTAAGAAGCATTTTGAGTGCAGTAACGTAAGAGAAGAGGATTATGTGAAGTTTGCAGCCTTCCAACTCAAAGATCAAGCAACTGATTGGTGGCAGCAGTACAAAGACTCTAGGCCAGGTCAAGTGATCTCTTGGGAGAATTTCTGCAAGGATTTTCGCTCGCACCACATGCCTACAAGTGTCATCGAGGGTATGCGTGAGCAATTCCGCAACCTGAAGCAGGGCTCTATGACAGTCTATCAGTATAATGTCAAGTTCCAAAACCTCGCTCGTTATGCTAAGCAAGACATTCCTGATGCCAAGAGTAAAATCTACCAGTTCCGTGGAGGTCTCAAAGATGAACTTCAGCTTGCTCTCACTTTGTTCGAGCCCGATGAATTCGACAAGTTCTATAACATGGCTTTGAAACAAGAAGCAGCTCAGCTTAAGATGGAGGCTTCTAAGAAGAGAATTCGAGATGCCGTTCACTCTTCCTCATCGTCTCAGATGGTCTCGAAGCATCAGAAATTCTGGCTTCCTCCTCCTCCAGTGATTCGAGCTCCATACAACAACTCCAACAACTCCAACAACTCCAACAGCAACAAGAACTCTTGTGGTCGTGGTTTCTACCACCCACCGAACTCCAACAAGCAGTCCAAGCAACAGTTCCAAGCTCCAAGACTAAGTGGTCCTCCTACTCGTCCACTTTCTGAGGTGACTTGCTACAAGTGTGGCCAGAAGGGCCATTATTCCAATAAGTGCAACAACCCAAGGCGCCTTCCGCCACCTCCACCTGTCAGTTCGGCTATTGTGAAGCATAATCCCAGGCATGCTAGGGTGAATCTGATGAATGCAGCTGAGGCGGAGAACTCTTCTGATGTGATCATTGGTAACCTTTCAGTGAACTCTTTTCCTGCAAAAGTATTATTTGATTCTGGTGCATCTCTTAGTTTCATTTCAAGGCCATTCTTCACCAAGCATAATTTGACTTCGGTATTTCTGGATAAGAAGTTGTCGATTATTTCTCCGGGCAAGCACATGACTTCAAATTTGATGGCTCCGAATGTTTCTATTCGCATGGGTGATTATTGCTTTCTGGCTAATCCGGTGGTTCTGGGAAATTCCGACATCGACCTCATCCTCGGAATGGATTGGCTTTCTCAGCATGATGCTCACATTGATTGTGCACAGAAGGAAGTCAAGATGACTCATCCTGATGAAGATGTGATTATCTTTGCCTCCAGGGATAACACTATCAGGCTTTTCTCTCTCAATGATAAGGGCGAAATTAATGACATATCTCAAATTCCGGTGGTGAACGAATATCAAGACGTCTTTCCTGAAGAACTTCCAGGCATGCCTCCACACCGTCAGGTGGAATTCGTTATTGAACTTGAGCCGGGTACTGAGCCAGCATGCCGGCGTCCGTACAAGCTCTCTCCGGATGAATTGAAGGAATTGAAGAAGCAGCTTGATAAACAGGAGAGTATGGGTCTCATCAGGCCTAGTACGTCTCCTTGGGGCTGTGGTGTCTTATTTGTCAAGAAGAAAGATGGCACGGAGCGTCTCTGTGTTGATTACCGGCCATTGAACAAGAAGACGATTAAGAACAAGTATCCGCTCCCCAACATCAACGAACTCTTCGAGCAGCTCAAGGGAGCTAAAGTGTTCTCTAAGCTTGACCTCCGAATGGGCTATCATCAAATTCGCATTCGTGAGGAAGACATTCCCAAGACGGCCTTCAGAACGAGCTACGGTTCATACGAGTATACCATCATGTCTTTTGGTCTCGCCAATGCTCCTCCTACCTTTTCGAGGATGATGCATTACATCTTCAACCCCTATACTGGCGAGTTTGTGCTTGTGTATATGGATGATATTCTGGTGTTTTCCAAGAATGAAGAAGATCACGAAAAGCACTTACGTCTGGTTCTTGATCGACTCCGAGAGCATAAATTCTATGCCAAGTTCTCCAAGTGCGAGTTTTGGCTCGATAAGGTTTTGTACCTGGGCCACATCATCTCAGCTGACGGTATTGCGGTTAATCCCGAGAAAGTTGAAGCAATTGTCAACTGGGAAGCTCCTCAGAACGTCAAGCAGCTCCGCAGTTTTCTGGGACTTGCCAGCTATTGCAGAAGGTTCGTTGAGAACTTCTCCAAGATTGCCAAGCCTCTTTCCAACTTGCTTCAGAAGAATGTCAAATACTTTTGGTCTCCAGAGTGTGAAGTGGCATTCAAAACTCTCAAAGAAAAGCTTGTCTCTGCTCCAGTTCTGACTCCTCCAGATGAATCCAAGCCCTATGAAGTATTCTGTGATGCTTCTCTTCAAGGTCTTGGTGGTGTGCTTATGCAAGATAAGAGAATTGTGGCATACACTTCTCGTCAGCTCAAGCCAAGTGAGAAGAACTATCCCACTCATGATCTCGAGCTAGCAGCGGTGGTACATGCTCTGATTACGTGGAGACATCTGTTGTTGGGCAGAAAGGTCGACATCTTCACTGATCACAAGAGCTTAAGGTACATCTTCACACAGCCGCATCTGAACCTCCGCCAGACTCCTTGGGTTGAAATGATCCAAGAGTATAATCCCAGCATTGAATACACTCCTGGCAAGGCGAATGTGATTGCAGATGCTTTGAGCAGAAAGGCATATTGCAACAGCCTTCTTATCAAGCCGTACCAGCCTGAGCTTTGTGAAGCATTCAGGAAACTCAACCTCCAAGTTGTTCCGCAGGGTTTTCTTGCATATCTTCAAATTGCTCCTACCTTGGAAGATCAAGTCCGTGAGGCCCAACTCAGTGATACCATGGTGAAGAAGGTGAAACATGCTATTGCTAAGGGCATTCCGAAATACAAGTGCTTCCGTGTTGATCTGAGAGATACCTTGTTCTTCGAGGACAGACTCGTTGTTCCCAAAGGTGATCTCAGGAAGCTCATAATGGAAGAAGCTCATGATTCTCTCCTTTCCATTCATCCTGGCAGTTCCAAGATGTATCAAGACCTCAAGCAATCTTACTGGTGGACACGCATGAAAAGGGAGATTGCCCAATTCGTGAATGAATGTGATGTGTGCAGAAGAGTGAAAGCAGAACATCAACGTCCAGCCGGTCTTCTCCAACCTCTTCCTATTCCCGAGTGGAAGTTCGACCACATTGAAATGGACTTCGTCACTGGTTTTCCTAAATCCAAGCGAGGAAATGATTCTATCTTCGTGGTGATTGACAAGCTTACCAAAGTCGCTCACTTTCTTCCAGTCAAAGAATCAATCAATGCAGCTCAATTGGCAGAGTTGTACACTTCCAGAATTGTGTCCCTACATGGCATTCCTCAAGTGATCTCCTCAGACCGTGGAAGTTTGTTCACTTCAAGGTTCTGGGACTCCTTTCAGTCCGCCATGGGCACGAAGATCAGGTTCAGCACTGCTTTTCACCCTCAGACTAGTGGTCAAGTCAAGCGTGTGAATCAGATTCTAGAAGATATGCTCAGAGCCTGTGTCATCTCCTTTGGCATGAAATGGGAAGACTGCCTTCCATTTGCCGAGTTCTCTTACAACAACAGCTTTCAAGCAAGTGCAGGCAAAGCACCGTTTGAAATCCTATATGGCAGAAAGTGTCGTACCCCTCTCAACTGGTCTGAAACAGGCGAACGTCAACTCCTTGGCAATGACTTGATCTCAGAAGCCGAAGAAATGTGCAAAGTCATACGTGAGAATCTCAAGGCCGCTCAGTCGCGTCAGAAGAGCTACTATGACGGCAAGCATCGTGATTTGGCATTCAACATCGATGATCATGTCTATCTCCGTGTGTCTCCAATGAAAGGCACCCAAAGATTCGGTATCAAAGGAAAGCTTGCTCCTAGATACGTCGGGCCTTTCAAGATTCTTGGCAAGAGAGGCGATCTAGCCTATCAACTTGAGCTCCCTTCCAACTTCGCCAATGTTCATGATGTCTTCCATGTGTCTCAACTTCGCAAATGCTTCAAGGCACCTGAGCGCATGATTCCGTTTGAAGAAATTGATCTTCAACAAGACCTGTCCTACCGAGAGCATCCAGTTGCTATTCTCGAAGAAACCGAACGCAAGACCCGCAACAAGTCCATTTCTTGAAAGTCAAGTGGTCACATCACACCGACCGAGAGGCTACGTGGGAACGAGAAGATCATCTTCGTTCCGAGTACCCTTCCTTTTTCCAGTCCTAGATCTCGGGACGAGATCTTTTTGTAGTAGAGGAGAGTTTGTAATACCCCGGATGTAATACTTTCCCTTTTGGGTATATAATATATCTCCGGCTTCATCTATTTCCATTCCGGGTTCTTTGTCTTTCGGGTTTTCGTCGTTTGTTGTGTGAGTGTGTGGCATTCATTCATATCATGTAGACATGTGCATTGCATTGCATTTGTGTTGTCGGTTGCATCCGGTTCCACGCGTTCCTTCCCGTTGTCCGTTTCGCGTTCCGGAGCTCCCTCACGTGTCCGTGACGTCCCGTAGGCCTACTTTGTTGTTTGGGCGTGTAACGTTACCGGTGAGCCGCGAGGTTGTTGTGTGTGTTGTTGTTTTGTTCTGTGCAACCCGCCTCTCAAATCTCGTCGTGTTTGGACTCCGTTGGCTATCCCAGCAGTTATTCGTGTGGGTCCAAAGTGCCTTCACTTTGTGTCCCAGAAACACCCCTACTGCAGTCTCTATCCTCTCCTAGGCCCTCCTAAACTTCCCCGCGATCGGATCCGTCGGATCACGATCGGAGGGCTCTAAACACCCCTAAATCCCCTAACCCTAGAAATATGCTATATATAGACCCCCCTGAGTCTATTTTTGGCATCCCTAGTTTTTCTTCTCCCCTTTCCCAAAAATCTGGATCTGGCCAGCCCTCAACTGCCACTTGGAGTTCCCTTCTCGAGATCCCGCCGGATCCAGTCGTCTGGGATCCCGCAGCTCGAAGCCGCCGTGTTCCCTTGCTCCAGTGCCGCCGTTCCTTCGCTGGTTCGGGTCAACGCTCGATCCCCGCACCAGATTGTTCGATCGGCCGGATCCACCGACGGCAGGTGCCATCGGAGGCCCGAGGCCCGTTCGCCTCACAGCCGCATCGCCGCCCCGCTTCGGTTCCCTCGGGACCACTTCGCCGCCCCGCAGGCCCACCTTCCCCGCCAGCCCAGCGCTCGACTGCACCGCGCCTCCACCGCACGGGCCACGCCAGCCGCCTCCACCCAGCTGGGCTCGGCCCGTCCCGTCGCCCGCCTCCCGCGCCAGTCGTCAGAGCGTCGCGCCACCTGGGCCGCGCCTCCCTCCGCCTCCGAGCCACCGGCCCGAGCTACAGCCGCGTGGGCCGGCCCTCTCAACGCCCGCCGCTCCAGCCACGCGAGGCGCCCGCCTCTCCACCTTGGGCCGCCGTCGCCGGATCGGGGCCCAGTCCCAGCCGCCTCCAGCAGGCCGCGCGCCGCTGGGCCGCGTCCCTCCTCCGCCGCATCGGCCCGTCCCTCTGCCGCCGCCGCTGGGCCGGGTCCATCTCCACCCCGGGCCCGTTAACCATCCCAGATCTCAGATCTG
The DNA here is from genome assembly GCA_902687465.1 of Secale cereale. Classification (NCBI taxonomy): domain Eukaryota; kingdom Viridiplantae; phylum Streptophyta; class Magnoliopsida; order Poales; family Poaceae; genus Secale; species Secale cereale. The sequence continues at coordinate 193,890,304 of LR738713.1, forward strand.
AGGTTATTATTTCAAACCCTAGTCCCTGTTTGTATTGATCTGTGATGCAATGTTCAACTGTAGATAACTTTGTGTGTGTTTGTCCGATTCGCGCAAATAGCATGTCCAAACGTTCGTGGGATCGTGCACTACGTTTTATCTTTTGTTGTCATGCATGTTAGAGATCGTCTAGGTGCTTATTTTGCTGTTTCAAGAGTGCATCGTGATATAAACTGCTGCTATGTGATGTTTTTATGCCATCTTTGCCATGTGATATCTTTTAGCTCGTTTGTCCGAATGATGCAAATGACATGTCCACGTGTTCGTCTTGCCATGCTCTACATGTTGTATGCGCTAGGTAGCATGATAGATTTATTCTTGCCATGTTTATCATTGTTGCAAAGTGCCATGTGGCTGTGATGTTGTTTCACTTATTATGAAATGCCATCTTGTTGAGCTCGTTGTTATCGTTGTGTTTATCTCCATGAAGCATGCTTGTGTGTTTCGGAATCACCTTCATGTGTACTTTGATGAGGTGCTTACCACTTGCCATGTTTAGTTTCGAGGTGACTTAAACATGCTCTTTTATATGCCATGATGAAATTGCTGTTTTAGGACTTAGTGGACTTTCACAAGTCTGAAATATGTAACGTTCCGATGCCATGTTTGCTTGCTGCTCTAGGACAAACCATGTTAGTTTTGGAGTGGATCTTGATTGTTCCTTGTAGTATATATTGTTGTCTTTCCATTCATGTCCTCACATGCCTATTTGAGTGGCTGTAGCATGTTTATCTTTTGCTCCAAAGTTTCAATAAAATTCTGCTGCCAGAATTTTATTGTCAAGTTCAATATGTCCAAGTTCATTGCTATTGAACCGTGGCTCCGTTGGGGGTGCACCTTTGGACTTAGTTGCTGTAGTATATGTCTAGTTTGTGTTCTAGGTCTTTGCCATGTTGTTTGAGTGATGTAGCTTAATTATTTTGTGCTCCGAAGTTGCTATGTTGCTGTAATTTTCAGCTTTCGCTCATTTCTTGTTTCGGGCATAACTTTTAGCCCGTAACTCCGATTTCGGCGAATCTTATATGAAACTTGATTGATTTTCTGTGTAGATTAATAATATCAGATTGTTATTATGTTTTGAGGTGTTTTGCTTGAGTGCTATTTTACGTGCTCCGTGTGCATCCTTAGTGCATCCATCATGCATCCATCATTTTTCGAGTGCGCATTGCATCTTGTTGATTGTGCTTGGTGTGATTGTTTTGTTTAGAGCCGGAAGCCGAGACCGAGTTCGAGTACGAGCACGAGGTTTCCAACGAGGTTGAGCACGAGGACCCTTCTTACGATCCGAACGACTTCTCTTCAGGCAAGATGACCGAACCCCGATAACATTACTATCTTTGCCTATTGCTAGTAGTTCCGCTCTATAGTTTTGCCTCGATGCCCATGATCTTCTTGTCAGCCTCCTACTTGTAAACCACTGCCCTGTTTAACCAACCTACCTATGCAAACCGTTGCTTGGCTAAGTATGCTTCGCTCAGCCCTTCTTATAGCATTGCTAGTTGCAGGTGAAGATCGAAGATGCTTGCTTCATGTTGAAGTTTGGTTGGGTTTTATCACACTATATAAATGCTTTAAATGAAATCATCTATATATTGGCAAGGGTGGAAGGCTAAGCCTTTTGCTTGGTGATTTGTTCCACTCATGCCGTTAGGAACCGTATAAACCGGTGTTATGTTCCTTGATTATGCGTTCCTAACACGGTTGGGGTGTATGGGACCCCCTCGATAAACCGCTAAGTGCTAAGTCTTTTCCAGCAAGTCCCAACATTGGTACTATTTGCCTAATAACTAAATAAACTTGCATAGGGAGTAATTAACCCGAGTTCTTAATTAACAACCCCCGGGCCAGTGCTCCACATGAGTGTTGGTCCAAACTGGGCAGACTGCGGGGCCACCCGAGGGAACTCGAGGACTGGTATATACCTGTAGGCTGACCTATCCGGTCGTGGCTTGAGATGAGATACGCGCGGCTACTATCAGGGTGTCGGCACGCCGGGAGGATTTGCTGGATTAGCCTTACCTTAGATCGGTATATCTTGAGCACGGGATTCCGAGGATACTCGGGTCTTCCCACTTTGGAGTTGCGACTCCGCGGATTGTGGGCTTGTAATGGGTCAAGTTGGAACACCCCTGCAGGGTTTGAACTTTCGAAAGCCGTGCCCGCGGTTATGTGGCAGATGGGAGCTTGTTAATATCCGGTTGTAGAAAACTTGACACAATGTTTCTAATACACTACCAGTGTGCGTTTCGTGACCGTCAATTTCCGAATAGGGATTAGGGAGTTGAACACGGAGGGGTTATGTTTGTTGAGCTTGTAGCTAGGATCACTTCGTGATCACTTCTCGTCCGAGGCTTCTCTTCTCGCTCTCACTCACGTAAACTAGTTGCTAGTTGCTGCTGCAGACACTTATTCTTTTCTTCAGCCTTATCCTCTCCCAAGGCTTAAATAGTCTTGTTACCCGGGAACGGGATTGTTGAGTCCTCTGTGGCTCACAGTTACTTCACCACACCAGATGCAGGTCCAGTTGTGAGCTATCCAGGTGATGGCACCGAGCTCGATTGGGAGTACGACGAGGAGCGTAGTCGGTACTATGTTCGATATCCGGATGACTAGTAGTGGAGACTTCTACTAGGATTCGATCCGCCTGTGGTTTTTTTATCTAAGTTTGGTATCTTGACATTTGGATTTTGCCCTTAGAGGGTTGTGATATTCTTAATGTATGATGTTTGAGACATGTTAAGTATTTGTGTGACGTGGCGAGTGTAAGCCAACTATTTATGTTTACAATCCCCTCTTTTACATGAGATGTGCAAAGATTACCAAACTTGAGATCATTATAGGATGGACTTATGCCTTTAAGTCGTGCCTCGACACGTAGGAGGTATAACTCCATCCTGGGCATTACATTATCCTGATGTATTGTCTCACGGAAATGTACTTGGCAGAAGTTAGGTGATTTTATTCTTCCAGAGTAAGCAATAAGGCTAGACATTGAAGACTTGTGTACATTGCCTTGGTCAGTTTCCAAACTTTAGAATTCTTTTTTATTACTCCCAATGTTTGGATTGTGTTTTGGATGAAGGTTCGAAGAATGAATGTTGGTGCTTTTTAGTCCACTTGCTACACTAAAAAGTGGCTATGATAATATTATATGCTTATTCTCAGTATCCATATATGGAGTATTTTTTGTCATTCCAGTTCGATAACCCTTCATTATTTTCTGTCTTGTTCATGTTCAGCATAGAATGTGTCTCATTATCATCATCATGGTATATGACTGTACATTTTCAGCATACTATGTGCTTTATTATAGGATGGGAAATTGATGCCTCTGTGATATTATTATATATAGATTGTAAATATTTTTCTAGATCAAAACTGCACATGTAGATTGAAAATAAGCTATGTATGGTATAGTTACCCAAGTAACAGTTACAGTGTTGAATCTCGTCTATATATCAGACAACAAAAGTTCCTAATTTCTCATATATTAGATGAACTACTATTTCGTAGAACCGAAAAGAACATGTGTCCACTGTTCTCTGAAAGTTTCTTTGGCCAATATCATTTGAGATATGAAAGAAATGCACATGAATAGATCTGGACAAGCACAAATTGCATACACCATTACTCAAATAATATGGAACCAAGAACTGACATCTAAGTCTTGAACGTTGTCCCATATCCAATTAAATGTCTTCAAGGCTATTAACATAAATAAAGTGACTCTTTAAATATAAAAATCATCGTGAAATACATTCAATTGTAAAGGAAGTAGTGGCTTTTTATATCCAACAGCGACATTATTCCTCTTTCATGCTTATATAGTTCGGTCTGATCAAAACCTGCAAATGGAAAACACATAATGTTAGATCCAAAAGTATTTATAGATAGAACAACATAGTAGATGCAAAGAAATAATGGGATAACGCACCTGCTCTAAAACATCTCTGTAGACAATGTTCTTGGTGCTTTTCCCGGATTTGTCAACCTCCTTGTTGGGTTTGGCCGAAATCCGTGTCGTCTCTCTTGACACTCCCCTTGACAATGCTACATATAGCTGACCATGTGAAAATACAGGCTCAGGAAGGTAAATACCGACGTTTGGGATGGTCTGAACCTATGCCTTGTTAATTGTCATCTCAAAGCTCAGGCGTATGGGGAATTGTTTTCTCTTAAGTTTGAAGGGAAGTGAGATGTCCTCTCAGGGCGACATAGGGATCCTAGGTATGAACACCCTCTTTCCAGCATGCTGACCACCAACAATCTCCGCGTCAATTGCATTATCTCGGAAGGCTCTGATCATAAGCCGTGTTCCATTTGCATAGGCCATTATGAGGGTCAAGGTTTCGGAGCAGAATAACCAGGCAATTAACCTTTAATCTCAAAACATGCGGTGGCAAGCCATTTGGTGTTATGGAGTTCAAAAAATCAATTGTGTGATTGTTATGCAAGTCATCCTCGATTGAGTCGAAGCTATGGTATAACTTTTCTTCGCCCGGAAACCTAGAGATCATCTTGTCATTCAGGTCATCCACATGATCGTTCTTAGTTGAGAAAATTGCACGTGCGCTCATGTAATCCCTCGATCTAGCATTGGAATGCAGCGCCGGGAAGACATCTTCGATAAGCATGTTAATAGCCTTTTCATCCTTGGTATAGCTGACCACAATGTCGTCAGGGAGACGCACATAGTCGTCGCTAATTGTCTCTTTTGTTCCATTGCCGATCCTTAGGAGGTATTCGGAGAACCAAAGATCAGCCTGTGCCCGCATATTACGCGTGAGGCGTATCTTGCACGTCTTCTCCCACAAATAGGATCTTAGAAGTGTAGCATCTGTGATCCGTGCTCTTGTCACACGTGTCACAACTGGAAGGACCTGCCTGAAATCCCCACCAAAGACGACAACCTTTCCCCCAAATGGCAAAGGACATTCCATTATATCTTGTAGTGATCTATCAAGTGTCTCAACTTCTTGACGTTTTGTCATAGCGACTTCGTCCCAAATTATCAAGGACGCCTGTTTAAGCAACTCCGCTGTACCACTCTGCTTTGTGAAACTACACATGCTGTTGTCAGTGAGCTTGATTGGAATTTTGAACCTGGAGTGTGCAGTCCGTCCTCCAGGCATTATCGACACCGCTATAGCTGATGTAGCAGTTGCCATCGCCATTTGGCCCATGGAACGCACCTTTGCAAGCAATGCCTTGTACAGGTACGTCTTCCCAGTGCCTCCTGGACCATCAACAAAGAATATCTTGCTTTTTTGGTTCATCACATGGTCCATTATGTCATTGAAACCAGCCAACTGCGCACTGTTAAAACTGCTGAATAGAACTAAATGTTATTTGTCCACTGTGACTTGCCTCTCCTCTGTTACCTCTTTGTACTCACCGTCATAAGAACCATCGGTGTCAACCAAATCCGGAAGTCCATAACTTGTAATATCCTTTCCCATAGATTGCAGCATATCCCTGATATGTCTAGGAACCATCTACTCAAGTGTTGCCTCATTGGATTGATTACGACGGTAATCCTTAGACATTGATGCTAGATGTCTGTCCCACATCTGTCGGATTTCTGTTGCCTCGCAGAATACCAGTATAGTCGCAAACAACCATCTTAGGGCACAAGGCATTTGAAATGTGGCTGCCTCTGTCATGCAATCATCAAGAGTCCTATCGTGCTCAATAAGGCCTAAGTGCTCACATGCCTCCCTGATGGAACTGCATGGCTTGCCATTTACTGTTTTTTAAATCATCAAATGAAGTGGCACCCCGGACATGACTTAGGAGCACACACAAGTAGTACCTCTCTCCTTCAGCAGAGTGTGCATACACAAGTCTTCCAATCTGTGATCTTTTATTTTTTCTATTCCGCCACTCCTTGTTTCCAGCAATCCATCTATAATGTTCTGGAAACTCTCTGTATAAAAATTTCCGTGCCTTCGGAAACTTTCGGTTCATCTCAAAGTACTCAGTAAGCATGGACTTGGAAGAAGATGGTCGAGCAACAACATCTTCCAGATTTTCACAAGCTTTAAATGCAACTGTATGCATGTTTGGCAAATGAAGCTGGAGCTGCAACACAGATGGACTGACACCAAACATTTTGAAACCAAAAATCCTATAAATAGCCTCTGGAGGAGATACATAGCGTGCATCCCTATATTGTCAGATTTCATTGATGATTCCGCCATCATTGATGATATCCTGCTTGAATGCAAAGGATGTCCGATCATGCCCTTTGTAGATGTACTTGAACAAGTACTTGACTGCCTTGATGCTCGACCATGCTTCGACATTAATGTGGCAGTTGTATGGCATAAGCAGAGAAGGGTTGTAAGGGACCACCCATATATTGTCCAAATCTACTCCTCTGATCCTAACTCGACTCCCATCGTCCCTCCTCCTATAGATGGGATATGAGTCTTTCCCTTGTTGTGTTGCATCGCAAAAATCTCGTGGGCAACGAAATCGACATTGTCCCTCAATCATGCAAGGACAACTTTTTTTCAACTCACCACAGGGTCCGTGCAGCATGTGTTTGACGACATAGTCATGTAGAACGGGGTATTTCTCTTTGTCGGGTATCTCTGCAGATATCACCCGATCATAGTCATCTGGGGTCGCTAACTTGATTTTTGCTTTCATGATTAGAAGTATATGCTCATGCAGGAGACCTCGTTTTTGGAATTCCGTGACATGTACATAAGTTGCGACTTCTCCGAAATGCTTAACCTTAGTCAATAAGTCCATCATATCTCGTTGTTTAGCTTTGTATATGTCGGTGTAATAGGAACGAGGGTACCCAGACTTGCCTGTCTGCGGGCCGTGACGCGCTCCAACAAGCGGCCTGGTACGGCCCAGCCGATCGACCAGCTATCCAAGACCCTCGCGAGGAGAACAACGTCAAGACCTCCTCGGGAGCGGCCTCAGCAGGGTGCTCCGGAGGGGTGGAGAATCCAAGGCCGAGCCTGCCTCAGGAGGAGGCAGTGATTTCAGCAGTGACGAACCGCGCTAGCGGGTGCCAGCGCCCGCAGCGGCGCAGTTACCATTTCGGTGCAAGGGGGCAGCGCAGCCGCAGGTTCCCGAGGAGCGGGGCAAAGGTTTCCTCATTGGTGCAACAAGACCAAAGACCGCAAGGACGATGAGTAGGATGTCACCGTCGAGCCCACCACCGCGTCACCACCTAGTCCTTTTGCAGGCAAAGACTGATTTTGTCAGGGTAGGAACGTCCTTGTGTTCCCGCTCAAAAATGGCCCTTGTGGGATCCCTTCCCACCTAAACATTTTGGGGGAAGAGGACCATGGCCGCCTATATAAGTAGCTAGGATTCCCACTGTGAAGGCGATCGATCCATACAATCAGCCACCACACAAGGAGCAAGAACACTTGCCTCCTGACCCTCCTGAGCTCGCCTCCTGAGCTCAGGAACCATTATACTAGCTCATATTCCAGCTCGCCCGAGGCTAATCCACCAAAGCAGGAAGTAGGTTCTTACACCACATGGTGACCTGAACCTGGATAAACTCATGTGTGTTCTATTTGTTGTTTGCTTGAATACCCCCACCGAGACGAGAGCAAGACGCTAGGTAGACGCTAGGTAGACGTGAGTGGGAGAGATCTTTGTTCACGCCCCTGTGTTTGAACTTCTTGGGTTTTGCGGAGCCCTAAATCCGACATTTTGCACGCCAGGTAGGGGCGTGTCAAGATCTCGCCTCTCCGATGACCTTGTCCCGCTCTCATCCATCGACCCCGCGTCGCCCAGCTCCAACAAACCGCGACCACGATGGCGGAGGCGCATCAGATGCGTGCGGAAGCCCGTGGCGTCCGCGCCGCCCAGGCATCGCCCTTCGGCTGCGGAACTCGCCGCCACCCGGCCTTGATCGAGGCCGGCGGCGTGATGAGCATCACCGACCCGCCGCCGGGGGACTGGCGGCACCCACCGCCCACTCGACTCCAAGGCCGCGCGGCGGCATGGGCCGCCGAGCACACGACAGCGAGCTCACGGGACTAGCGCGAAATGATGAATATGAGGGCCGCACTGCTGGTGGCAAGGGAACTGGTAAGGTGTCGGTTGCTCGATAGCGGCCATGACGCGCTACTCCTCAGGGTGGCCGAGCTCCTCGACGCCGCCAGCACCGGAGCTGAGCCATTCTGTTTCCACACGACGACGGCGGGGACCGGGTGCCGCCCTGACCGCACCCGGTCGCCCGTATGGTCAAGACCTGCGGCGACCTGCGAGGGCGATATAGGGTATGATCCGCTGAACCCTGCATATGACGCCGCCCCTCTGCCTCGAAGCCCTTTGTACTCAGGTACTGCTCCCATCGAGGAGCCATCAGGAGGCGACTCCAGGACTACGCCGAACGTTGGGTGCGATCAGGCGCCAGCACCCGGGGGCTCAGGAGCGGAAGGTCGGGAGGCAGACCCCCCCCCCCCCCCCCCCCCCCCCCCCCCCCCGCTCTTAGCCCTCAACCCTTCGTCGTCATCACCAACGACCATGGAACGCGAATGAAATGCTCGCTGGTGCCTGTGGAGGCCGGCGCTCACGGCACTAGCCGTAGGCCTCAGGCCAACGACAGCCCTACCACGGTGTCTCTGGCCCCGAGCCTCGGCAGGCCAGGGAAGTACTCTGGCTGCCGCATCAAGACAGAAAGGGAAGGGAAGGCCCGGGTCAGGCCCTCGTCCCCCCGCGCGTGACCCGTCGCGCATGAGCCTACCCTGGATTTCACCAGGGGCTCACCGGCGGCGGGTACGATGCGCGCGGGGAGGGGCCTTCTCCCCCTCCGTTCAGCCTCAAGGTGCCGCGCCTCCCGGCGTACCATCCCTCGGGCTGCGGAGGGTGCGTCTAGAGGCGGTACGACAGCCTGTCCTATGCGCACTAGGAGGGCTCAAGACTGCGGCTCCGTCCCCCTGCTCACGAAATCCCATACCCGCTGGGCCCGACCCTTATCAGGAAGGGCTGAGGGGCCATTAGGAGCATGGGTAGGGCTGGGTCCCCCTCGCACTTCAGGACGCCGCGTCTCTGGACGGCGTTAGCTCCTAGGGGCAAAGCACGCTCAGAGATCGCGTGAGCGGTGCGCCTGGTGCTCGGCAGGGGGGCCTATGGCCAAGGTCCCATCCTCTCATCATGCGCAGTGTCCTACCTCATGAATTCCTCCTTCGGGTGAGTTCATGAGGGAGCATACTAGTGCGGGGCGGGGCCCTCAAAGCGAAGGGTTCGGCACGTCAGAAGATCTCCGCTCGTGACACTCTCACGTAATAATGAGTGGGGCTGTACACGCCCCGGAGTCTCCGGAGCGTCACCCTAGGACCTCGGGGGCTCCCTCCCACGCCGAGTGGATGCACCATGCTCCGCGCTGGCCATCGACACTACCCTTCAATGGCTATGCCCACACCCGCCGGTGGAAGCCCTATGCTCCACTCTGGGGAGAAGACCGAAGACCTGCTCAGGGGCCGGACGCGGCCCCTCCTTTTTGCCATTCACATTTGCCCCCTCTGTATCTGCTTTTTCAAGCCGATCCCGCAACCGCGCGACTCGTTTCTTGAATAAAGGGGAGAATTTTTGTCTGTGTTTTGCGATTTCCGCCATGTTTCCTTCGCCAGTCCGTTTTTCGTCTTGCTCGGCCAAGCTGGGCTACGTCCGCGACCCCGCCCTGTCGCTCCTCGCGAGCAGGGGCTGAGGCTTGGGCGCACGTTCTGTCTAATCCGCGGCCAGACCGCCAACCGCTCCTGCGCTCACAGCAGGTACTCGCGAGGCGCACCCGGACGAGGTTGGCAGACGCTCCTTCCTGACGCCACA